>JARQOD010000002.1:305900393-305916214 GCA_033576555.1 Oophaga sylvatica | reverse complement strand
GTGAAACAATAGACTGCAATAAATGAGAAATACGGTGGTTTAGAATCCGTGCTGCCCAAGGTACAATCACACATAAATGTGAAGCATGAATGTGGTTTATTGTGTCAATGCATTTCAAATTTTCAAAACTCTCAATCAGGACAAAACCACAATGAAGAAAACAATAGACTGTGAATTTATTACATTATATTCACATAGTAGGAAGTTGTTTGATTGATAGCACTTGCAAAATTTATGTATATGATATACAGCTCTGCCCTGTATACAGTGGCTAAAGATTGTTATCTTTTGGCCAACAGTAGCTTAAAGCGTAACTGTCTTTCGTATTCATTTTTACACTGAGTGCACAATTATTAGGTAATTTGTATTTTTGGTGCTTAATATTATGGTTATTGAACAACTACAATGTTGTCGGTCATTTCAAAAGGTTAATAAACCTGAAACCAAAAGATTTAAGAATGTAAATGTAAGGTTTAATCTTTCGTAGGAGAATCTATGTGTGCATACTTTTTGGGCAACTATTAGTGTGGATGCCAAACATGTGGATATTTAATGTGGTTTAGGCACACTGTGGGGGAAGCCATTAGAATTTGGGAGCACAGATTTTGCTGCATTTCTTTTTGGGGGGATCCATAGCACTTTTCCAGAGCTGTTGTGCTATCAGTGACGTGGACACCCCCTATATTTCTATTGACAGATGATGGACTTGAATGGGGACTTGTTTTTTTGTGGATTGAGATGAAGCTTTTATTGGGAACATTTTACATAAAATTTTACATTTCAGATGAAACCCCAGATGGATCAATTCACTATAATGAGGGAGAAGAGTTACTCTGGACTGTGTCTGGCCTCTGTTCAGCAGTGTCCTTCTTTTCAGAAGTGCACAAAATAGTAGCTAACCGTGCTTTTGTGCACACATGAAAAGACGGACATCACTGGTGTCCAAAGTGACTCCATCTGCTTATTATAGGGAATCTTCTATCAGAGCCTATGTCTGAATCACGTATTTCTGAGATTTACACGAAAACCCAGTGTAAATGCTCAGCACAGAGTGCAGGATAAATGTGAGCTGAACCTTATTGATATTTTTGGAAAGCAGAATAAACGAAACAGTAGGTAAAGCATTCGTTTTATTTGTTATACCGTGCACCTTGATATGTAAGTGATTAATGATAAGCTTTATTCTTTTGGTCGGTGTAATTACAGACATACCAAATTTATATTTTTTATGTTTGGCCATGATCAGACACTAAAACACACTTAAAAAAAAACATTTTTGCATTGTTATATATTGAGAGCTTTAAATTTTCTATTGTTTCTGCCGACAGAGCCATGTGAGTGCTTGTATTTTGTGGGATTAGTTGACATTTTTATTGGTATCATTTTTGGGCGAATAACATTTTTTATCACTTTCTATTCTGATTTTTATGAGAAGTATAAACAAAAAACAGCAATTCAAGCTTTTTTTTTTTGTTTTTTAATACCGTTCTCCATGTGGTAAAACTGATAAGGCAGCTTTGTTCTTTGGGTCAGTACGATTACAGCTAGAGATGGGCTGACACATGGAAGTTCAGGTCTGGCAGGTTCAGCCCAACAGATAAAAAAAGTTCAGGTTCAGGTACCAGAACAGTACCCGGATCCGGACCCCATTCACTTGAATGGGAGGCCCGAACATCAAAAATTTGCCATGCTGTCATGTGCTTGACAGCGCAGCAAACACCACTTCTGATCAAATTGAAACGCACCCCAAAAAGGCTTAGATACGATCTAGTGGATGTACACAGGAAAACCACGTTCACATTACTCTTTTGCCACTGCCATACTGTTAGCTTATGCATTGAATACAAGGCCCTTCCTGCATCAAATTGAAATGCACCCCAAAAAGGCTTAGAAGCGACCTAGTGGATGTACACAGTAAATCCACGTTCACATTATTACTTTTTTGCCAATGCCATACTGTTAGCTTCTTCATTGAATGCAAGGCCTGCCCTCTATCAAATTCAAACGCACACCAAAAAGGCTTTGAACCGACCTAGTGGATGTACACAGGAAAACCAAGTTCACATTACTCTTTTACCACTGCCATACTGGTAGCTTATTCATTGAATACAAGGCCCTGCCTGCTTCAAATTGGAATGCACCTCAAAAAGGCTTACAAACGACCTAGTGGATGTACACAGGAAAGCCAAGTTCACATTATTAATTTTGTTCTGCCATACTGTTAGCCTATGCATTGACAGCAAGGCCACCCTGCATCAAAGTAACACACACCCAATAAACCTTTGAAACCACGTACTTGATGGACACCTGAAATTATTCTTCCTATTAATTTGTTACTCCTATATTGTTTGGCTATGCAGTCTATAGTTGAGCATGAAGACCCAGCGGTGGACAATTGCAGTGTTGACGCTGAAAACCCAGCAGTGGAGCATTTCCGTGTTGAGCCTGAAGACCCATCAGTGGATAATTGCACTGTTGAGGCTTAAGAACCAGCATTGATCAATTGCTAGGGTGAGTCAAAAGACCCTGCATTTTAGCATTGCAGTGTTGATGCTGAATAACTGGCAGTGGACCAATTCATTGTTGATGCTAAAGACTCTGCAGTTTAAAATTGCATTGTTGACGCTGAAGAACCATCAGTGGACTATTGCAGTGTTGATGCTAATGACCCTGCAGTGACAATTGCAGTGTTGATGCTAAAGACCCAGCGGTGGACAATTGCAGGGTTGATGCTAAAGACCCTGCAGTGGAGCATTTCAGTGTTGAGCCTGAAGACTAGTGTTGAGCATTCCGATACTGCAAATATCGGGTATCGGCCGATATTCGCAGTATCAGAATTCAGATTCTGAGATCCGATATTTTTTGCATATCGGATACCTGAATCGGAGTTTTCCTGTAAAGTCTATGGGGAGTTCCTGTGTCACAGAACGAAGTACATGACACAGGAACTTCCCGAAAGTGTCACTGTCAGTGTCGGTCGGGTCTGTCAGGTGTCAACAGCACTTACCTGGCAGAAGATCCCCGGCAGTCACGTCCTGGACTCCTTGATGGCCGCCATTACCCTCTCCCTGGCGGTCACGTGCAGCTTCTCGCGATAACTGCACATGCTGCCGGGTACTGGGTAATCTCGGCCAGCTGTACTCTCGCGACAGCTGGCCGTAAACCAGTCGATGACGTCACCGCCGGGGAATCTCCTCAGGTAAGTAGCTCTGCTACATCTGCATGCCAGGCTCAGCCTGGCATGCAGATGTAGCAGAGCTGGACTCGTCGTGGGACACTCGTGATTTTGGACTGCGTCGGACAGGGAGAATTTATGTTGGTTTGTTATTTTTGTTTTTTTACAGGAGAACGATGGTGTCGCAGGATGAGCGTGAAATAAAAATAATGAAAAATGTGTTATGTTTTATTTCATTAAAAGACTTTTCTGGCTATGTATTTTTTAAAAATTTACAAACTTTATGATTAATAATGGATTGGTGTCTTATTGACACATCTCCATTATTAAACGGGCTTATTGTCATCTTTCAATCAAAGGTGACATTAACCCCTTTATTACCCCGCTTGCCACCGCTACAGGGCAAGTGGGAAGAGCCGGGTAAAGTGCCACAATTGGCGCATCTTTGGTTAACAAAAATAGGGGGACCCCATGCCATTTTTTTTTTCGAGGGGATCCCCTATTTTTGTTAATCAGCCAAGCTAAGCAGACTGCTGTGGCCTGGTATTATGAGGCTGTGGTTCCACGGTCCGGAACCACAGCGCTTTGGACGGAGCGGAAATTCCGCACCGCCCAAAGCCCCGCCCCCTTTTTGACGCACGCTCTTTCCGGATGTGTTCCGGACACCTCCGGAACACATCCGGAAAGAACGCAGGGCTGCATAGCCCTGTGTTATTTCCGTTGCGGCGACGCAGCGTCGCCGCAATGGGCTAGGACATGCTGCGGTCTGAAAAGACGCGCCGCATGTCCGGATACGCAGGTCTTCCGCCTGCGTGTTTTACAGCATAGTGGAGACGGGATTTCTTGAAATCCCCTCCACTATGCTGTAACATCTGGACGCTGCGTGTATGACGCTGCGCCAACGCACAGCGTCAAACACGCAGCATTTCTGAAGCATTCCGGATCGTGGAAACTCACCCTCAGGCTTGCAAGGTTCATGGATATTGGATCCTTACCAGCCTGAAAAACCAGGCCTCAGCAATCTGCTTCATCTGGCTGGTTACAAAAATAAGGGGGACCCCACCCATTTTTTTTCGAGGGGATCCCTATTTTTGTTAACCAGCCAAGATAAGCAGACTGCTGTGGCCTGGTATTATCAGGCTTGCAATGTCCATGGATATTGGCTCCTTAACAGCCTGAAAAACCAGGCCTCAGTAGTCTTCTTCATCAGGCTGGCTAACAAAAATAGGGGGACCCACGCCATTTTTTTTTCGAGGGGATCCCCTATTTTTGTTAATCAGTTCACTTCAGGTCAGCCGGGATTCCCTCTGACATCATTGATGCTGTGCGGTGTCCTGCCTGACCTGAAGTGAAAGTGGGAAGCAATCAATTATGCTAACCACTTCCTCTCCTGTCAGCCAGGAGAGGAGATGATTCAGTCGGGGGTTTACTGCGAGGCTGTCAGCATTAGCTGCGGTCCCTGCAGTAAACATTAATCCTTTCAGAAGGATTACATCGGGGGACCTGACTGAACATCGGATAGGTAAGAATAATGTTGCTTTATTATTTTATTTTTATTACAGGTGAACAAGGGCTTCGCAAGGAATGGCAGTAAAATAAAATATGGTCAAAAACTGTGTGTTTATTTCATTAAAATGATTTTTAATTAAAGTGTGTGTGTTTTATTTTTATTTCATACAATAGTATTAATAATTGATAGTTGTCTAATTGACAGCTCTCAATTATTAACCTGGCTTAAAGTCACATTTCAATAGCAAGGTGGCTTTAACCCCTTATTAACCCATTCGCCACCGCTACAGGGCAATGGGAATAGAGGGCAAAGTGCCAGAAAGGGCGAATGTAATTATAGATTTGCCTTTTCTTGGGGTGTCTGGGGGCAGATGTTAGTAGCCAGGGGGGGGCAAAAATAATGGTCCCTCTCCGGGCTATTATTATCTGCCCCACTCGCTGGCTTTGTCTGTCTGGTTGAGAAAATAGGGCGGGAGCCCACGCATTTTTTTTCAACAATTTTACACCTCATATATATATATATATATATTATATATATTATATATATACATGTCATTGAATTTGTGACATTATATATATATTTATAGTACTACACTTCTACATAGTATAATAGCCGCTAATTCAATTGCCGGCTTTTGTGAAATTACAGACCCACATGAAATGACACATGGTTTACATAGAGTTAACCATGTAATTTCATGTAGTTTGATATATGGTTTTCACTAACAATTACATGAGTGTATGTATGCAAAATTTCAGACATGTAGGGGTTAATTAATGGTGTAAATTTGTAGCTAAAAAATGCGCTTTTTTTACAACGAATTTACACCTTTAATTAACCCTACATGTATGAAATTTTGCACACATACACTCATGTAATTGTTAGTGAAAACCATATATCAAACTACATGAAAAGACATGGTTAACGCTATGTAAACCATGTGTCATTTCATGTCGGGTGGTTCTGTAGTTTTACAAAAGCCCGGGATTGCCCGGCAATTGAATCAGAGGCTATTTTACTATGTAGAAGTGTATGAACTATAATATATATATATATATTCCATATTATATATATATGTACATGACATGTATATATCATATTATATATATATATATATGTATTCTATGTGTGTTATCTAGTGTTTACAAGGAAAGAAAGGGTTTTTTTTTAATTACGATATTTCTGTCCCATTGACTTGCATTGGGTTTCCGGTATCGGATCGGCGATACCGATACTTTTTGAGTATCGGGCCGATCCAATCTGATCCGATATTTCTGGATATCGGGCAGTATCGCTCAACACTACTGAAGACCCATCAGTGGATAATGGCACTGTTGAGGCTTAAGAACCAGCATTGATCAATTGTGTGGTGAGTCGAAGAACCTGCATTTTAGCATTGCAGTGTTGAGGCCGAAGAACTGGCATAGAAGAATTGCATTGTGAAGAATATTAGCTACCAACAAGTTACATTATTATGAAGTGGGTCTACATACTATTTGCCTATGCATTGAATGGAAGGCCTGCCCCAAATTTGGACAAACCAAAATACACTTGGAAGGAGACGTCCTCCTAAAAATCAGTTTTCATTACAAAGGAGCGGGTCTCCTATACTTGAAATGGCCATACACTAAGTGCATGTGCTGAAAATCATTTTCCCCCTGGGGTGGGGCACATCAACCGACTGTGTAAATATTTGTAGTTACGGACATCCTAAACACCCTGGCAAAAAATATAGTGGCTTTTCATCACGGAACACGGTCACCCTGGTGATCTAGGGGTGGTGTAGGAAGAGACGTGTAGTACGGCCTACGAAAAAGGTCTTCCCAGTTTAAAGGAGCGGGTTCCTATACTTATAATCCCCAAAACACTAGGTGATTAGGCTGAAAAACATTTCCTCTGGGGGGGTGACACCTCAACATAGAGTGTAAACATTTTTTGAACGGGCAGCAAAACACCCTTGAAAAAATTAATACAGGCTGTTGCATCACGACCACTGTCACCCTCGTGTTCTAGTGGTGATGGATTATGAGTATGAGGAGAAGGAGGAGGTAATAACACACCAATTAAAGTAGAAACGTATACCCCATGGGGGTGTGAAGGTGAAATGGAATACCCCCCAAAAAATATACTGTATTGAAGGTTATGTTTCGCTGTTCTCATTCGTTGGTGTACAGAAGTCTGGCCCAATCCATGCCTTGCTCATTTTTATAAGAGTCAGCCTGTCAGCATTTTCTGTTGAAATGAGGATGCGCTGATCACTTATTATTCCACCAGCAGCACTAAAAACCCGCTCTGACAAAACGCTAGCGGCAGGGCAGGAGAGGACCTCCAAGGCGTAGACAGCCAGTTCATGCCACGTGTCCAGCTTGCATACCCAATAATTAAAAGTTACATAGGAATCATGGAGGACATTTGTACGGTAAGCAAGGTACTCCAACATCTTACCAAACTTTCCAAGCCTTATGAGACTACCCCGCGACTCTGGGCCAGGGCAATGGGGGTCTGGGAAAAGTATCCCAGTATTTTACCAGTGTTCCCCTGCCTCTGCTGGATTGTAGTTGGGTCTCTTTCGTCTCTACTCCTTGGCTGTCCAACAAACTGTGACTTCTGCCGCCAGCGTTTTCAGATGGGAACTTTTTCAGTAATTCAGCAACAAAGGCCTTCTGGTACTGCATCATTTTAATACACCTAGCTGACTCTGGAATAAGAGATTGAAAGTTCTCCTTGGAGCGTGGGTCTAAAAGTGTCACCAACAGTACTGAATGTCCGCAAACATTTTGAAAATGAAAGGGTCATGGGAAAGGCAGCGCAAGATAAACTGCCATGCGTGCCAGGCTGATAACTGGCAAGCCTTCCGTGCCCTCACCAACAGGACGACTGATCATGCTGTCCTGCTCCTCATCCTCCTCCCTGTCCTCAGGCCCTCCACACTGAACAGACTTTATGACAGTTGTGCTAGTAGTACGTTTATAGCACAGTAAAGTAGCTCCTGTTCTTCCTCCTCGTCCTTTTTCTAAATTGTCAATCAATTCACATTGAGATGACATGATGCTGGGCTGTGTGTAATCACCCTGTATGGTTCCTTGCTCCATCTCATCGTGCTTTGCCTGCAATGCATCCTCTTTGATTGTGAGCAGAGAGCTTTTCAGAATACAGAGAAGTGGGATGGGGACCTCTAACTATGGCGTCATTGCCACTCACCATCTTGGT
Organism: Oophaga sylvatica; assembly: GCA_033576555.1. Lineage (NCBI taxonomy): Eukaryota > Metazoa > Chordata > Amphibia > Anura > Dendrobatidae > Oophaga > Oophaga sylvatica. The sequence goes on along the minus strand of JARQOD010000002.1, from coordinate 305,908,319 downwards.
GGACTCCTTAAAGTTTTTTAGGATGGTACATATGTCTCACATCCATGTCCACTCCTGAGGTCTTATGTGTGGAGTCTGAACTGAATACCGATGCCCTTGTTGATGCTGGTACTCAACAACAGCCCTCTTCTGCTCACAAATCCTTTCCAGCATCTGCAGTGTAGAGTTCAATGCGTGGGGACATCACACATCAGTCGGTGAGCCAGAAGTTGCAAACGCTGGTGAAGCACGGAAAGGGCGGCTGAAACTGTAGCTGAATATCTAAAATGGGCACACAGGCGGCATGCTTTCACAAGCAGATCCGGCAGCTCCGAGTAGGTTTGAGAAACCGCTGAACCACCAGGTTAAGCACATGGGCCAAGCATGGTAAGTGTGGGAGCTCACCTTGGAGCCACCACCAGGTTACAGGCATTGTCACACACCACCATGCCTGGCTGTAGGTTTCAGCGGTGTCAGCCACATATCTGCCTGCTCTTTCAGAGCTATTCACAACTCTTCAACATTGTGAGGTTTGTCACCTAAGCATTAGCTTCAGCACAGCCTGTTGATGCTTGGCTGAGGCAGTGCTGCAGTGCTTCCAGCCTGCGACTGATGTGGTCATTTCAGAGATGCAGGCTGAAGAGGAAGAGGAGGAGGATGGTGTGCAGGAGCTGTAGACTGTGGGGGCAACCATGATTGAGCTAGGGCCTGCAATCCTCAGCTTTGGTAGCATGTGTTCCATCCCATGGTCAGACTGGGTTCCGGCTTCCACTATGTTAACCCAGTGCGCCAACAGAAAGATGTAACGTCCTGCCCAGAAGCACTTGTCCATGTGTCCGTGGTCAAGTGTACTTTCCCTGTAACTGCATTGTTGAGGGCACGGGTAATGTTGTGGGACTTGTGCTTGTGTAATGCCAGAATGGCACACTGGAAAATAGTGTCGGCTGGGGACAGAGTTTTGGATGGCCGCCCCATTAGGTTTCGGAAAGCTTCAGTCTCAAAGAGCCTAAAAGGCAACTTTTGAGCGCAAGCAGATGAGAAATATGTGAATTTAGTACTGTGGCCTGTGGGGTGTTGACTGCGTATTTCTGCTTTCGTTCCAATGACTGAGGTATGGGCAACTGAACTTTGCGCTGGGACAAGGACGTGGACGTACTTGCTGATGATGGTAGTTGAGTGCGTGCAAAGACAGGTGCAGGGCAGGAGGTATTTTCGCAGGCACCATGGACAGGGGATTGGCTTCAACGCACAACAGCTGAAGAAGCTGTGGTGTCACCCCCAGACACTGTTCCTGGACTCTGGGATGCAGCCCACAAAGTTGGGTGCTTCGCTGCCATGTGCCTGTCATGCTGGTGGTGGTCAGGCTGGTAGTTTTGCTACCTCTGCTGATGCGGGCATGGAGGGGATGCAAATGGCCTGTTTGGGGTTGTCGGCAGAGTCTTTAAAAAACAACCAGACTCAGGAAGACTGAACAGTTGTAATGACAACTTCTGTCGTGTTGGTTTTACAAGAAACGGTTGCCCGCCTTCTGTCTGCGACCGCTACATTGCTTCTTTCTGCCTGTTGTGGTGTTACCACCTCCCTCCTCCTGTGTGCTGCTGTCCTCGCTCTGCATGTCCTCCTGCCAGGTTGGGTCAGTTACTATATCATCCACCACCTCCTCTTCCACTTTTGCACCCTGGTCCTCCTCCTGACTTTCTGGCAATTGTGTCTCATCATCGTCCACCTCTTTTGACACATTCTAACTGTCGCCTTCGCGTGAACGTGGCTGCTCTAATATTTGGGCATTGCTACATTCAATCTCAGTTTTCCCCGCTTCAAGTGGACCGGGCGATAGGTCAGAATCTATAAATGGACAACTGAACAGCTCCAAGTGTGGAATCAATTGTCTGCGGGCACTTGGCATGGGAGGTGGAAGGAGGATCAGGGTGGGGAATATGCGGTCCAGACTCACGTCTACTCAGACTTGACCGTGTGGAAGACGGTGCTGTTGGTGGTGCCAAACTGACTTGAAGTATTATCCGCTATCCAACCCACTACCTTTTCACGTTGCTCTGGTGTCAATAGTGGTCTTCTGCCGTCACCTATGAATTCTGACAGGAATCTGTTGCGATAAGATGTGGGTGTTTGTTGTGGCACAATTGCAGCTTGCCATCTGCCTCTGCATGCACCATCACCATTAGTCCCTTGCAACGCGCCTTTCCCATTTTAAATGTAGTACAATATTTTCAACTTTCAATAAAAAAGTCACAATTTGGAGCAAAATTAAATGTAATGTAATCTGTGTGCGGGCAAAATGCACTTTCAAATATCTGGAATGTACTTTATTTGTTTAACAAAAGGCTGTCACTGTCAATAACTGGTAAGATGTAGAAAAAATTGTCTAATGTAGCCCTGAAATGCCACAATTTTTATCACACAGATAGGAGTCTGACACAGATACCACACTGGTCACTCTATGTAGCCTGTATTTTTTTAGTTTATACCCCAAAATATTTTACATAACTAGGGTAAAAGACAGCAAATACAGTGGAATGTAGGCCTGAATTGCGGCAATTTGTAGGCCACAAACAGCTCAGCCGTCTCACAGTGATACCACACTGTTCAATATGTGGTAAGCATTTTTTAAATTTTTAGCCCTAAATATTGTTTACAGCTAGGGTAACACACAACAAATAAAGGTGAATGGAAGCCTCCAAAGCACACTTTATAGCCCTCAGATACATGAGTCGTGTCACAGAGATATCCGACTGTTCAATATGTCGCCGGTCTTTTTGTATTTTTTACACAAAAAAATGTTTTGTACTACGGTAGCACACAGCAAAAAAGCTCAAGGGAAGGCCCACAGATAGATGAGGCGTGCCACTGAGATACCAGACTGTTCAATATGAGGACCAGTTTTTTTTAGGCCAAAATAGTGTATACTAGACCTACTGTAGCAGACAGACAGAAAAAAGGGCAAGGTAGGCCTGAAAAGCAACTATTTGTACAGAACAGATACAGCTGGTGTCTGACGGAGATAACAGACTTTTCAATATGTGCCCTGGAGTTTTTAAAAAAATTTTTTACACAAAAAGTCTGTCTAGAAATAGGGTAAGACACAGCAAGAAAAGGTAATGCTTCCCTGATATGCCACAATTTTTGGCACACAGAGAAACAGGAGTCTGACACAGACACCACACTGGTCACTGAATGTAGCCTATATTTTTTTAGTTTATACCCCAAAATATTGTACAGAACTAGGATAAGAGACAACAAATACAGTGGAATGTAGGAGTGAATTGCGGCAATTTTGTAGGCCACAAACAGCTCAGCCATCTCACAGCGATACCACACTGTTCAATATGTGGTAAGCATTTTTTAAATTTTTAGCCCTAAATAGTGTTTACAGCTAGGGTAACACACAGCAAATAAAGGTGAATGGAAGCCTCCAAAGCACACTTTGTAGCCCTCAGATACATGAGTCGTGTCACAGAGATACCGGACTGTTCAATACGTCGCCGGTCTTTTTGTATTTTTTACACTAAAAAAATGTTTTGAGCTACGGTAACACACAGCAAAAAAACCTGAAGGGAAGGCTCAATAGCATACTTTTTATACCAAAAACAATTCCACATGGCCAAGTGGAATCACCACTAGACCAATAATGACTACCAAAAACAAGAAACAAAGCTTGGGATTTGATGGTATCATGGTTGACTATTGGTCTTATAATATGTAAATATTGTAACACAATTCCTCAGGATTAGTATATAACCCGTCACCATGAAATAAGAAGTACAAAGAAAATCCCAAATACAGCATTAGAGGATAGCAAAATATCAGAAAATATTATTTCAAAAGTTTATTGCTCAAAAATACAAAAGTGACAAGATGTACATGGGTATACAGACACATGGGGCTGCAAAGATGAAAGGGAGATAGGTGTAAAAATAGTTACATGCAATAAATCATCATACACTGAAGTAAAGGATAGGTGTCTCTACAGTTATCAAATAACTAGTAGCAGAGGAAAGTAAAGAGGTAATAGTAGTAATTGTCAGTTTTTAACCTCTAAAAATATATCTTGACATATACGCTAAATTCCAACTGCATCTAATCTAGATTATGTATGGGATACATAAAAAATGCCTCAAAGTGCACAGATCTAGTGAAAAAATATCTGACACACCAGACAGAGAAAAAGAAGTCCCACTTAGAGACCTGCAGTTGCTAACCGAAATAAATATGGACTAAAATGGCAATGTCTATGATAGTAGACATTATATGCTCCTATATGCTCATTGAATTAAAATAACATGTGTCCCAATAGATCCTTAACGATGTGAACATAAGTAATCTTATTATAAGGCAGGGACTCTAATCTGTAAGGTCAGTAGGAGCTAATCAATAGTACAGATAAGTGTAGAGTTAAGCCCCATCTCACATAGCGAGATCGCTAGTGAGATCGCTGCTAAGTCACAAGTTTTGTGACGCAACAGCAATCTCCCCAGCGATATCGCTGTGTGTGACACTTATCAGCGACCGGCCCCCTGCGGGTATCGCTGATCGTTCTGGAATGTCCTGGACATTTTTTTGATCATTGGTCTCCCACTGGCCAGCACGCATCGCTGCGTGTGACAGGCGAGAGACCAGCGATCAGCGAGCTGGAGCTGGTAACCAAGGTAAACATCGGGTTTCTAGGCACCGCGCGGCTCTTAGAAACCCGATGTGTACGTTAGATACCAGCACGCTGGTGCAGGGGAGCTGGTAACCAAGGTAAACAGCGGGTTTCTAAGTGCTTAGAAACCCGCTGCTTACCTTGGTTACCAGCTCCCTGCACCAGCGTGCTGGTATCTAACGTACACTGCGGGTAACTAAGCGACGTGTATCGCTTGTTACCCACATAGTCGCTGTCCTGATTGCTGCTGAGATCTGCCTGTTTGGCAACTCACCAGCGATCATGTAGTGACACACCAACCATCCTGACAAGTTCATATCGTTGTCGGGATCGCTGGTGAGTCGCTATGTGTGACGGGGCCCTTAGATACCTTCAGGCATAATGCGGTATTGTTCAGGTACAGGAGACAGGTGGGACACGCTAAGCGTCGATGCGCGTTTCACCACTTCCCTTGTGGGAAGGATGTTGTACACCCCTTGATAAAGGAGGATGCAACACAGATGCAAAATACTAATAATAACAACCACTCACAGCCTACTAAGTAAATGGAGGGCATGGTTGCCTAGTATTGAAATTGCACATAGATAAGACTTGTATATGACGTTGGTCACACTCATGTAGTGCACACACAGTGTCTGCCTTACTGCTATGTTATGTTACTTTTTGAAATGTTTAGAATTCCTTTGCTGTGGCTTTGCTTTTAATTTCAAATGCAATAATAGATACAAAAATGTGGACCAATATTAAAAACTTATCAAAATATCAAAAATAGCATATGTTTCCAGGCTTGGACAGTGTTCAAAATGTTTTTTTCTCACTTCTGTTGCAGAGGATCTATTGACTTATATCTCAGATGGAATAATCTGTTTAAATCAAAGGCTGACATACACGGCCAATGGTTACCATTGTAAGAAATGAATACTGTACAATGCAATATGCTCTGTCTCTTTGTATAGGAAAGCGTAGCAGCAGACTATGAAATTCTCTTCAGTTAAAAATACGGATATAAAGACATTTGCTGGCCAGTGTAGGTCAAAGGGACGTATCACTGTAGTGTATGAAAGCCTATGGAAGTCTGCCCATGTTGCCTTAGACAATTGCCTGCCTATATATGTTAGCTGACTTTATGGACAACTCATATATAATTCTGTGTGAACAGTTTGAATCTGCCTCATCAACACAGTGAGCCATGAAAATAGTGAGCATTAAATGTAGTGTCTTAATAAAGGAAACTGTAGGGTGAAAATGTGCAAAGCAGAACACTAGCAGTCCAGACAGTGAAATTCATTTTGGGGAAAGATTCTTAAGTTATGTAAGTTGCAAAACCAAATAAATTTCATACTCAGTATAATGAGCACTTAATGTTAAAACCATGCAACCCAGATAAAGTATTTGCCTTGGTGTGCTAGATTAAAGACATTTTACTGTTACAATAAGCCATGTGTTCAGCAAAAAAGTAATCTGTAAAAAAAATAATGAAATATAGTTTTCTTTTGATGACTTCCTAGACTTCACTTGTTATATATTCCAGATGAATTTAAAGGAAATTTGCTCTTACAAAGGGTACACAGATGGCAAACACATCACTTTGTACTATGGGTAGACCACCGTCAATTTTAGAAAATTTTATGCAACACACTTCAAATGCAATATAGCCTATTGTAGTTTTATTTTCAGGTCAAAAGGTAAAGGTTTCTTTATTTACAGAGAACTTCATAAAAATTAGTCACTTATAGTGCATATAAGTAACATTTACATGTCAAGCTACAGGATATTCTGTGAAACACAAAACTGAACCACATTAATAGAATTCATGTGTAGCCAGTACAGAACAGAAATAGGGGGGTGAAGGTGGTTCTTTCTCATTCAGATACATCCCAGAGGAAGACACAAGACACATAAGAGTGTGGCATGTAAAAACCAGTCGCAAGCCGGAAAAATGGATTATAGCGCCCCATTTACAAGGAAATCGTAGCGTTCTTGGAGTCTAGAGCTAAAGCAGTTGAACCCATGGGTCTGCCTGCCTCTTGCTTTTCCGAAAGTCCTTATAGGAAAAAATCCCCTGTATATTGAAATTTGCTCGTTTGCCGTAATGGTCGCTGTATTTAAACAGGTTAAACAGAAATATTCTCCCTTTTTTAAAACCCATGTAAACTATTGGTAAGGAGCCCTAACCACAAAACCGAGCTTTGTTGGATACACTTCTAATTTTTCAAGATTATCTTTCTGATTTCACGCCATATGTGATTGCTAATATCCAGTTTAGACACAAAGGGGACATTTTATTATTCCCAAACGTAAATTTTTCCAGTGCAAGTAAAAAAATACGGTAATGTCATATTGCGCGTGGATTTTCTTCTGGGGCCACTCACTATCTTTTCTTAAGGTAACTAAACTCGCAGAAATTATAAATTGCCAAAAATGTCAACAGTGCCCGGTTTTTTTTTATCTGTTTTGATAAGGAGACTCAGTCTTTTTTCAATGTCTGTGTTTCTGTTTTGCACAATTTTTAGGGTAAGGGAGATTTGACTATATTAAACTTTTTTTTTTTATATTTTTAAACCCAAGCGCATAAAGTGAAAGCTTATTGGTAAGCAGATCAGGTGAGTTATTTTTTTAATGAGGGATGGTAAGGGGTAAGTATATAAACACCCTTTAAAAGGTGTGGGAATTATTGGGTTCCTCAGGAAAAAGGGGGCCAAAAAAGAGATTTTAAATTTACTTTAAAATAAAAAAAGGTTTACACAGGGAACAGTAAAATTTGCACATCTTTTTTTTGACTTAGCAAAACGGGAGGGATCCCCAAGTGCAAAAAAATGTATTTATTGCACACCTTTTGGAGCGATTCTTCTTTGACGGGATAAAGACTCTTGAAATAGCTAGCTTTTGGGGGGGTGATGACAGAACCATCAAAAATTTAAATTTCAAATAGTCAAAAATGTTGGAAAAAAAAGCCCCAAAAAACTGAAAAAAAATTTAAAAATAATCAAACATTTAAACAACAAAGGAAACCACATCCTCCGGGGTTGTCATATTGCAGAATTGTAAACCCCCCTGGAGTTCCAGAAGTACAACATGGACAAAAGTTTTGAAATGACCAAAAAATTAATTTTTTTCAAAAACTATGCTTCACTTTTTCTAATGGCAATTTTCTATACCCAGGGTTTAAAGAGTGATCAGCTTTAACCCGCAATTGTTGCAAAGTCAAAATTTTGGGTAGAAAAAAAACTTTTTCCCCCAAAAAAATTTCAACTCATTGCACCCTGCATTTTAAAAGGGCCCGCTAA
>JARQOD010000002.1:305863863-305900293 GCA_033576555.1 Oophaga sylvatica | reverse complement strand
GAGTTATACTGTCAAGATTCCGTAGGTGGGCAGTCCTGACCAAGGAAGACGACCTTTGGCGGCCCTTTTCCGAGGGTCTTCGGATAATGTAAAGGATGTTATGGTGGGATTCCCTGTCCCCTCTGGTCCTAAAAGATTCAAATTCATTAGCGATTCAAATTGACAGACGTTTGGCGTGAGCGGAGAAGAAATGCTGGAGTGGTGTTGCTTGTGAGCCAGCTGCTGGGGCCCATGCAGTGGGGATGGAGTGGTGTCTGGGGCACAGTGTCAGATTTTTGAAAGCGCAATGGGTTTTTTTCTACTGTGGGATCCCTTTCCATGCATTTCAGTCGCCCTAAGCGGGGAAGACATTTTGCACGCTCAGTTGTCTTGGGTAGTGTCAGACTAAGTTTTTATTAACTGTCACTCTGATATGCTCTCTGTCCTCATTTTCTGCTCAGGCTTTCGTTGATTCTGGAGCAGCTATTAACCTGATGGATTATGATTTTGCAAACGTTGTGGGTTTCCCTTGATACCCCTACAGAAGTCTATTCCTTTACTGGGGATCGATTCTACCCCTTTGGCTGAGAATAAACCCCAGTTTTCTACTCAGGTGATAATGAGGTTGAACCTGATCACCAGGAGTGCTGCAAATTTTTTGGTTCTATATAATCTGCATGACATTATAGTGCTGGGTTTCCCTTGGTTACAGTCTCATAATCCTGTTTTGGATTGGAAATCTGTGTCTGTAACCAGTTGGGGCTGCCAATGTGTTAATACCAACACTCCTGTTTTTTCTGCCTCCCCCAGGCTGAGGATGTTCCTGACTTTTTGTTTGATTTTTCTGATGTGTTTAACGAAAGTAATCTGCATCCTTACCTCCCCATAGGAGCTATGACTGCGCTATTGAATTAGTGCCAGGTAGTAAATTCCCTAAAGGTCGCCTTTTAACTTGTCTGTACCTGAACATGACGCTATGCGGTCTTTATCAAGGAATCATTGGAGAAGGGTCATATCAGATCATCCTCTTCACCCTTAGGTGCCGTTTTTTTTCTTTGTGGCCAAAAAAGATGTTCATTAAGGCCGTGTATTGATTATCGTCTCTTGAACAATATTACTGTGAAATATCAATACCCGTTACCCTTGATTTCTGACCTGTTTTCCAGGGTGAAAAACGCTACTTGGTTTACCAAGCTTGACCTCAGGGGGGCGTATAACCTTATTCGCATTAAGCACGGGATGAATGGAAGACGGCATTTAACACCCCTGAAGGGCATTTTGAGTACCTTGTGATGCCCTTTGGGCTCACTAATGCTCCTTCCGTCTTCCAGTCCTTCATGAATGACATTTTCAGGGATTTTGTGGACAAGTTTCTGATTGTTTATTTGGATGATATCTTGATTTTTTCTAATGACTGGGACTCTCATGTGAAACATGTTCGAACTGTATTCCAGATTTTGAGAGAGAATGCTCTGTATGTGAAGGGATCAAAGTGTCTTTTTGGTGTACAGAAGATCTCATTTCTGGGATTCATTTTGTCCCCATCTGTTATTGAAATGGACCCGGTCAAGGTTCAGGCCATCTGTGATTGGGTCCAACCTACTTCATTAAAGGCTCTTCAGAGATTTTTGGGTTTTGCCAATTTTTATCGTAAATTTATTGGTAATTTCTCGTTATTGTTAAACCATTAACTGATTTGACCAGAAAGGGTTTCTGATGTGGTGAATTGGCCTCCTGAGGCAGTCTCTGCGTTTCAGGAACTTAAGCAGAGATTCACTTCTGCTCCTGTTCTACGGCAGCCTGATGTTTCTCTGCCATTTCAGGTGGAGGTTGATGCCTCTGAAATTGGGGCAGGTGCCGTTTTGTCCCAAAAAGATCCAGAGACCTCTAAAAGTAACCCTTGTGCCTTTTTCTCTCGAAAATTTTCTCCTACTGAACGTAATTATGACGTGGGTAATCGGGAGTTATTGGCCATGAAGTGGGCTTTTGAAGAGTGGAGACATTGGCTGGAGGGGAGCCAAACATCAGGTGGTGGTCCTTACGGACCATAAGAATCTGGTCTATCTGGAATCTGCCAAGCGACTCAATCCTAGACAGGCCAGGTGGGCCTTGTTTTTCACACGTTTTAATTTTGTGGTTTCCTTTCTTCCTGGCACTAAGAATGTTAAGGCGGATGCCCTCTCGAGGAGTTTCCTTGCGGACTCTCCTGAGCTATCTGATCCCTCTGTTATTTTCAAGGAGGGTGTAGTTCTTTCCGCCATCTCGCCCAATTTGAGACTTGCTCTGGAGGGGTGGTCAGGAGGATAGGCCCGAGCGCTGCCCTGTTGGAAAATAGTTTTGTCCCGGACCAGTGGCAAAAGAGTGTGATGTCTGAGATTCATTGTTCCGCATTGGCTGGGCATCCCGGAATTTTTGGTACCAGAGACTTGGTTAGTCGGTCCTTTTGGTGGTCTACCTTGTCTCGCGATGTCAGGGAATTTGTGCAGTCCTGCGGGACTTGCTCTTGCTCCAAGCCTTGCTCTCGCTCTAGTGGTTTGTTGATGCCATTGCCTGTGCCCAAGAGACCATGGACCCATATCTCTATGGATTTCATTTCCGATCTTCCTGTTTCTCAGAGAATGACCTCCATCTGGGTAATTTGTGATAGGTTTTCCAAAATGATACATCTTGTGCCATTACCTAAGTTGCCTTCCTCCTCTGAATTGGTGCCGTTGTTCCTTCAGCACGTGGTTCGTTTACACGGCATTCCTGAGAACATTGTGTCTGACAGAGGAGTCCAGTTTGTTTCCAGATTTTGGAGGACTTTTTGTTCTAAACTGGGTGTTCAATTGTCTTTCTCCTCGGCATTTCATCCTCAGACCAATGGTCAAACTGAGAGAACAAACCAGACATTGGAGACTTATCTAAGATGCTTTGTGTCTGCTGATCAGGATGACTGGGTCTCTTTTTGCCTTTGGCTGAGTTTGCTCTTAATAATAGGGCTAGCTCTGCCACTTTGATGTCTCCGTTTTTCTGTAATTCTGGTTTCACCCTCGATTTTCTTCAGGACAGACGGAGGCTTCTTTCTGTCCAGGTGTTGACTCTGTTGTTGAGCGTATGCAGCAGATTTGGGACCAGGTAGTGGAGAGGTTGTCCCTCTCTCAGGAGAAGGCCCAGCGGTTTGCTAACCGGCATAGGACTGATGGTCCTCGGTTTAAAGTGGGGGACTTGGTCTGGTTGTCCTCAAAGAATATTCCTATGAGAGTAGCATCTCCTAAATTTAAGCCTAGGTTCATTGGACCTTATAAGATCATGGAGATTATTAATCCTGTTTCTTTTCGTTTGCTTCTTCCAGGGACATTTAAAAGATCCATAACGTGTTCCACAAGTCCTTGTTGAAGAGGTTTGTTGAGCCAGTGGTTCCTGCTGCTGTGCCTCCTGACCCTGTTTTGGTTGAGGGCAATCTGGAGTATGTGGTTGAGAAAATATTAGATTCTCGTTTTTCTAGACGAAGACTCCAGTATTTGGTTAAATGGAGAGGTTATGGTCAGGAAGACAATTCTTGGGTGTTTGCTTCGGACATCCATGCTAGGAGACTTATCCGTGCGTATCATAGAACTCATCCTGACCGACCTGGTTGCTCAAATGAGGGTTCGGTGACCCCTCCTCAAGGGGGGGTACTGTTGTGAATGGGTTTGAGATGAGTTCTGAGCAGAGGCCCCCTCTGGTGGTTACAAGCGGTACTAGTGAGGATTGTGAGGACTGGGAATCAGGTGTTACTGATTGGTCTTATATAAGGGAGTCATTTTCCCATCAGGGTTGCCGGTGATCAATTGTTCTGGTCTGAATCCTTCTTTCCAGTTTCCCTTGTAGCCTGCTGTGTCGTGTCTGCATCTCCTGCTATCAGATAAGACAATTTCTTATTTTGTGTTTTTGCTATATTTTTGCATTTTGTCCTGCACTTCTGTGGGGGCCCTCAGGGTCCCCTCCGGGGGCTTTTGCCCTCTCAGTTTAGTCCAGCCACTGTGTTTTGTACTTTTGCTTTTTCCAATTTTTTTTCAGTGGCTGCTGTTTTGATTTTTTTACACCAGAGAACTAATTTAGGTGGTAGAGGTCGTGTGATCTCAGGTGATTTTGAAATTAGTAGAGTTGGTGTTTTTTCAGGGTTTTCTGAGATTGCAGTAAGTGCCCTTCCTGTCCTTTTCTATTTAGATAGTTTGGGCCCCAGCGTTTGCTCATACTATTTTCTTTCTGTGTCAGTATTTCCTCTTGTCTAACCGCCATTACATGTTTGGGGGCTTTCTATTATCTTTGGGGTTCTGCTCCGGGGCAGATAGCTTTCCTATTTCTATCTTTAGGTGTAGTTAGTTTCTCAGGCTGTGACGAGGCGTCTAGGACCAACGTAGGAACGCTCCACGGCTGCCTCTAGTTGCGGTGGTTAGTCAGGGTACTGCAATCTCATAGTTTCCAACTGCTCTGGTGTATTTCCTTTTTTACCTGCACTCCTCAGCTACTGTAACATAACAATCCGTCCTCCCGGCCCCTGGGAAAGTACGAGATAAGGCATCAGGAAGCAACTTTATTGAGCAGTCATAAAGCGCGATGAGGAGGTAACTCTTTACACCCTCCTCTGAGAACATCTCCCCAAAGTCCTTCAGAAAAGGAGACAAAGTCCTAGGCACAACCGCACCGATGACCGTGCTCATGCAGTTATTCCTGCAAAATTCACCCCACTGGCTAATCTTTCCGGATTGCCAATCAATCACTGGGTTATGTTTAGCCAACCAAGGAAGTCCCAACACAATAGGAGTAGGTAGACCCTCCAACACATAACAAGACAATTGCTCTTTATGTATTGCCCCTACTCGAAGATCTATGTTATGAACAGCTTGTACCAAGCTACCTTGACCGAGAGGTCTAGAATCAATAGAGACTATAGGGACCGGTTTGGCCAATACACTCAGTTGCATACCATGCACCTGGGCAAACCGAGCGTCCACCAGATTAGCCCCGGACCCACTATCAAGAAAAACAGAATCCTCTCAGTTCTAGTACCAATCACCACCTCCGCAGGCACGAGAAACTGAGAGGGATTTGGGGACGAAATACACACTCCCAGGTTAACTCCTTTGCTCAAAGAGGTCCGGGATGGACACCCCCCAACAAAATGTCCCTCTCTCCCGCAAAAGAAACACCTTCTAGTCTTGCGGTGCACCGCCGATTCCCTCCTACCAAAGGATGTCCCTCCCAACTGCATGGGTTCCTCAGAACAGACCAGGGGAACCTCAGTATAAAGGGACTTTAGTAGTAGGTGGAGTCATCACGGGAGGCGGAGTTACCTCGCGTCTTCCCCGAATTCGTCTATCAATGCGAATAGCGAGGGCCATAGCAGCCTCCAGTGATGGAGGAGAATCATACTGAGCCAACACATCTTTTAATTTGTCAGACAACCCTTGACAAAACTGGCTCCTAAGAGCTGGTCATTCCACTGAGTATCTGTTGCCCATCTACGGAACTCAGAAGAATATTCCTCCGCTGGACGATTTCCTTGCCGTATTTTACGTAACTTTGTTTCAGCAAGGGAAACACGATCCGGATCATCATATACCAGACCCAGGGCAGTAAAAAATCGATCCACTGACTGGAGATCTGGGGAGCCTGGAGGAATAGAGAACGCCCAAGATTGAGGGTCCCCTTGTAAGAGCGAGATAACAATTCCCACCCTCTGCTCTTCACTCCCAGATGACCGAGGCCGCAGCCGAAAGTACAATTTACATGCCTCCCGGAAAGTAAAATTTTGTCCCGCCCACCAGTGAACCTGTCCGGGAGAGCAACCTTAGGTTCAGATCTGGTTTGCTCCGGGGGGGACAAAACCTTGGACTTAATGTCTGCAAACTCCATGGACAACCCCTGCAACTGCCGGGCCAGCTGGGCTACTGGATCCATGACAGCTGGGGAGAATCTTTAGTATGGGCCGGTGAAAATGTCACGCTGTATAGCAGATATATATATGTGATGACAGTAATCTATATCAAAAGGGCAACATACTATATAACATCGCATAGATATATGATAACATAGAATTACCTGACAGAATGTCCAGTGGGTCAATACGGAATCCGTTATATGCTGTCTCCGGCTAGAGGGTGACCGGGGTCTATGCTGACCCTAAACTGGGGTCCTAACTAATCCCTCTACCTGGAGGTACTGTTAAAGGTACAGAGGTCCAGGCCACCAGCGTAAACCCTGTCTCCTATCAATCCCTGCCAACTGTAACCTAGTCCTAAGAAGGACCTGATTACCACCAAAGGGAATGAACAGGTAACGGTTAATAAACAGAAAGACATACAAGAAAGACAAGAAATAAGTAAATAAAGTCTTACATACAACACTCACACACAGTAGGAACACCTAAGGTCTCAGAGATAAACTATAAGCTATAAGAGTAAAAACAACTAAGGAGCTCTTAGCTTAAGTATTCTCAGAACCGATCCAGTCTGCTAGACTACATGAATGCTTTCACCGGCATCTAACACACAGACTGGCAGGAATATAAAGGAAGCTAATTAGTAAATAATCAAAAGCAGCCGGGCGAGGCTGGACCTAGTCTTAGCAAAGAGCTAGGTAAAATTAACTCCCTCATTACCAAACACAAAGAAACAGCAACTCAGCTGTGAGAAGTCAGAGTGTGTAATCGCGACGATCCTCGTGGCGATACACCCATGACAGGAGGAGAGCCGTGTGTACGAGGTGTACGGAGCGGACTGCGTGTGTACGAGGTGTACGGAGCAGAGCCGTGCGTGTACGAGGTGTACGGAGCATGGCCGCGTGTGTGTACGAGGTGTACGGAGTGGAGCCGTGTGTGTACGAGGTGTACGGAGCGGAGCCATGTGTACGAGGTGTACGGAGCGGACCGCGTGTGTTCGAGGTGTACGGAGCGGGGCCGCGTGTGTACGAGGTGTATGGAGCGGAGCCGTGTGTGTACGGGGTCACAAAGAGCGGAGCCGCCGCATGTACAAGGGTCCTGTTACTTGCAGGAGCTGTGTGCTTGGGGTCTGCAGGGGGGAAGGAGGGGTGCCATTATGTGCATGGGTCTGCGTGGGGACGGAGCGAATGCTGTTATCTACATAGGGCTGGGTCCCTGTCCCGGCTGGGAGGTTTACTTTCCCGCATTAGAATCGTACATGCGGAGGCCCCAGGGACCTCCCACACATTCTGGCAGCCACACGTCACGTTCCACCGGAAGTGACGTGCTGTAAGTCAACTGAACGACGGAAATGACCGCTGACCTCATTTCCGGCGGTCAGCTTACAGCAGCTGGTACTGTAACTCGTTCTCGGGAGAGTCTTCAGAATGGCGACGCATCGAGCCGCGGGATCTGTTGGAGTGAGAGCCGGGTATTGTATGGAGCGCTGCATAGCTGATGAGATCTCCACATCCTGGGGAAATGAGGTCAGTGGTCATTTCCGGCAGTCAGCTGACTTACAGCATGTCACTGGCCGGGACAGCGGGACAGGGACCCGAAATCGGGACTGTCCCGCTGAAACCGGGACGGTTGGGAGGTATGTGTTTATGATTATTGTTTATGAAACAGTGTAATCTTGGTGCCAGCTGGAATTGCTGCCTTACAGAGCTGCTCTGTCTCCTATTTAGTGGCCATGGCCAGCTACTGCACATTTTCCCCCCTATTCAATCAAATGTACTATAGGGCCTCATGTATCGTCACTGTGCACTATAGGGCCTCATGTATCATTACTGTACATTATAGGGCCACATGTATCATCACTGTGCATTATAGGGCCTCATGTATCATCACTGTGCACTATAGGGCCTCATGTATCATTACTGTACATTATAGGGCCTCATGTACATCACTGTGCACTATAGGGCCTCATGTATCATTACTGTACATTATAGAGCATCATGTATCATCACTGTGCACTATAGGGCCTCATGTATCATCACTGTGCACTATAGGGCCTCATGTATCATTACTGTACATTATAGGGCCTCATGTATCATCACTGTGCATTATAGGGCCTCATGTATCATCACTGTGCACTATAGGGCCTCATGTATCATCACTGTGCACTATAGGGACTCATGTACCTTCACAACATTGAGGATCTTATGCTCGCCCCTACGAAGGATTCCACGTTCCTACCAAAGATTTATCCAGCTGATAAATCCGTGGCTCAGAAGCAAGTAGTGGTAAGGGCAGCACGGGCAGATTTATCCACTGATGTGATTCAGTGGATAAATCTGCCCATTTAAAAGGACTTTTACTCATTAAGAAAGGAGGATGCTTTATTTTACTTCTAACACTAGTATGGGTTGTCTACAATGGGGAGGCTGTTTAAGAGTGAACGTTAGAGTCTCTAAGACTTAGGATGATGTACAGTATGCTCTTATAATATGCGCAGCACTGGTTTTCATTGGTGTATTCATTTATATCTTTTGTATATTTTTTCTATTGTCCAAGACCTTGAAGTTCTACGTGGCAAGAGGGTTTGTTGAACGATTTTGATTAAGGCCCAGCTGTTGATTTCTGAAACTGAACCATACAGTGAGTAGTATTCTTAATATCCTTTATTTTCTACTACTTACACAGAACTTTAACAAACATAAAAATCGATGTTTCAAACATATTCCTATTTAAAAGTGTATGTATTTCACATGTACGTCAGGTTAGGCTAGTAAGAGTAAACCAGATTTATTGTACTGATTTTACAATGGGGGGGGGCGCCATTTTGCAGTTCGCCTCAGGCAGCAGAGAGGCTAGGTTCACCCCCGGTAAACCCTCAAAAAAAACAGTGAAATCCCAGGTTGTGAAATATCAAAACATGAAAAATGGCAAGGGAGGGTGAATACTTTTGCAAGACACTGTACGTGTATATGTATGTGCTCTGTGTATACATGTGTATGTGCTCTGTGTATACATGCATTTGTCTTATGGGTATATACATATGTGTAGGTAACATACAGTGTCTATATCACATACTGTGTGTTTAGCATTCATTTATAAATCCTTGCCGCACAGACAAGAGTTTATAGGTGTAAATTTGTTGGCAACTGTCCCACCCAAAGAGCAAAATGCTGCTCATTCATCGGATGCTGGGATTGTTTATGGTGGAACAAAAGTCATTGTTCTCAGCAGCACATCGCCTGATGTACAGTCATGGCCAAAAGTTTTGAGAATGATACAAATATTAATTTTTACAAAGTCTACTGCTTCACTTTTTCTAATGGCAATTTGCATATACTCCAGAATGTTATAAAGAGTGATCAGCTTAATAGCAATTACTTGCAAAGTCAATATTTGGCTAGAAAATGAACTTTATCCCCCAAAACACATTTCAACATCATTGCAGCCCTGCATTAAAAGGACCAGCTAACCTCTTTTCAGTGATTGCTCCATTAACACAGGTGTGGGTGTTGATGAGGACATGGCTGGAGATCAATCTGTCATGATTAAGTAAGAATGACGCCACTGGACACTTTAAAAGGAGGCTGGTGCTTGGCATCATTGTTTCTCTTTCGTTAACCATGGTTATCTCTAAAGAAACACGTGCAGTCATCATTGCAATGCACAAAAATGGCCTAACAGGGAAGAGTATCGCAGCTAGAAAGATTGCACCTCAGTCAACAATCTATCGCATCATCAAGAACTTCAAGGAGAGAGGTTCCATTGTTGCCAAAAAGGCTCCAGGGCGCCCAAGAAAGACCAGCAAGCGCCAGGACCGTCTCTTAAAAGTGTTTCAGCTGCGGGATCGGGCTACCAGCAGTGCAGAGCTTGCTCAGGAATGGCAGCAGGCAGGTGTGAGTGCATCTGCACGCACTGTGAGGCGGAGACTCTTGGAGCAAGGCCTGGTCTCAAGGAGGGCAGCAAAGAAGCCACTTCTCTCCAGAAAAAACATCATGGACAGACTGATATTCTGCAAAAGGTACAGGCAGTGGACTGCTGAGGACTGGGGTAAAGTTATTTTCTCTGATGAATCCCCTTTTCGATTGTTTGGGACATCAGGAAAACGCCTCATTCGGAGAAGACAAGGTGAGCGCTACCACCAGTCTTGTCTCATGCCAACTGTTAAGCATCCTGAAACCATTCATGTGTGGGGTTGCTTCTCAGCCAAGGGAATCGGCTCTCTCACAGTCTTGCCTAAAAACACAGCCATGAATAAAGAATGGTACCAGAATGTCCTCCAAGAGCAACTTCTCCCAACCCTCCAAGAGCAGTTTGGCGATCAACAACGCCTTTTCCAGCATGATGGAGCACCTTGCCATAAAGCAAAGGTGATAACTAAATGGCTCAGGGCACACAACATAGAGATTTTGGGTCCATGGCCTGGAAACTCCCCAGATCTTAATCCCATTGAGAACTTGTGGTCAATCATCAAGAGACGGGTGGACAAACAAAAATCTAAAAATTCTGACAAAATGAAAGCATTGATTGTACAAGAATGGACTGCTATCAGTCAGGATTTGGTCCAGAAGTTGATTGAGAGCATGCCAGGGAGAATTGCAGAGGTCCTGAAGAAGAAGGGTCAACACTGCAAATATTGACTTGCTGCATTAACTCATTCTAACTGTCAATATAAGCTTTTGTTACTCATATGTTTGCAATTATTATATTTCTGTCTGTGATAAAAACATCTGTCAAACACACATAAAAACCAGAGGGCAGCAGATCATGTGAAAATATAATATTTGTGTCATTCTCAAAACTTTTGGTCATGACTGTAAACTGCAGATGAGCTGCTGATAACATGAAACTTTATGGAGACAGACTGATCTATTAGTGATCGCTGCGTACCCATCATTCTTTGTCAGCTGGTATAAACAGGCCGGTGAACAAGCTCAGAACAACTTTCATAATGTCGATCACGTTCATTTAATGGTCTGAACTCAGCGCATGTAAATGCAACCTAAATGTTTATATGTGATTTTGCAATATGTGATCATTTAGGGACCCATTTTATCTACAACCAAGCGATAGACATATTAATCATATGCAATGAAGAAAACATGGGAACAAAATTTACAAAACATGAGCACCACATGCAGAAATCCCTGCACTTACACAGACTTTAGAAATACTTTTTCTAAAGATCTGTTTGTGTATGTAATGTAATACAGGAACGGTTAGGCAGGGTATTTATATATGCAGACACTCCTGCTGATGGTTCTGGGGGCACGGAGGACCTGATAATTTCCCTTTATGGTTATTACTGGTTGTCTGAGGAATGTTCTGCTATGTTGAATGCTCTTGGACACGGAAATCATCAAGATCTGCTGCTGGCAGCTCCGTTTGCAATGACGTCCCAGATGTGCTTGACGGAGGACAAGTCCGGAAACAATGCACACCATGATAGCACATTTAGGCTGCTCGCCATAGCACAAGCACTATGCTGCTTGATGTCCTGTTGAAAAACTGATTCTGGGACACTGGATAAATGGCTGTACCACTGGTTCCAACACCAAATCAATGTAACGCTGAGCTGTTAGATGAAAACTAGAAAAGTACGACTACCGTACATTATGCCACCTCACGCCACATCTTGAGTGTGATGTGCTACATGAGCAATGAACGCCAAGAAGAAGCCTTCAACATGTAATGTAACACCAACCCTACTTCTGGTATTGTAGGGTGGCATTATGTATGGTAGCTGAACACCTCTAGTCTATCAATCTTGTAATTTACAGTTTCACAACTTTTCCTTCTTTTATTTCCAGCTGGGTGTTGCAATTTGAATGTTGAGGCATGTATGTACCGTACTGTGTATGACCACAATGGGGCCCTATTGGCCACAGCTTGGATATATACATCCGGCAGTAGGCGCATGCACTATGTACATGTTAAAACAAGTTTTAAATAAACATGAACTGCATTTAATACTAATTGTTTTTCCACTATTACAACTGGAAGAATATACTTTGCACAGTGGGGGTTTTGACAGCAAAAAAACATTTTTCATGGCATTTCTTTTTAGCAACACTTTTTTGCACACACATCATGCTCTAGGGTTGCTGTTTTTTTCAGGCAGCTTCAATCATTTTCTTCCATAAATCTCCATTGTATTTTTTTCATCCTTGCTTAAAAAGATATGCATGAGATTAGGTTCACACGAATGTATCTTCTCTCATCAGAAAAAAATTAGGCCGATTATGCTAATTGTTGGCAGCAGATTACTCACGATACTTTCCAAGCATGTGACAACAAAACTTCTTCATTCAGTAACAATCAGTAACAATATATGTGTAGCTTAATAGATCAGGAATAAATGATTTGTGTGTCTCTATCTGTGCAGCATCTACAGCAGGCTGCTTCTCTCATACACAGACACAGGAAAACAGGAAATATAGTCACATGCTCTTCCTGTGTGAGCCTCTGGGAGTTTTTTTTTGTTCTAATTTTATAAACAGCATACAAATCTAGCAACTAAACTCTCATAGACAGGAATGGAATTGTTGCACCAAACATATTCCAACACTAATCAACTCTGATCACAGTTTGTTCATAGTGTGATCTGATTTTCTTGGATGAGGAGACAATGAAAATCTAAATTTCTCCATCTTCTCCATTCTATTAGTGATGTCATCCTAGTGCAGTCGGATGTTTTCTACGCACTCACTTACTTGCATGGCAGAGGGCGATTTGAATATTGGATCAAATTTGGACATGCTGCGATTTTATCCTCGGAAAGACATGGTTGTAGGAAAGAAATCGGATTTGTGTACAGCCCCATGGAATAAAATTGGTCTGAGTACGATCCGATGTTTTGTTAATGTGCACTCGGACTTATAATACCATTGTCTGCATGAGCCCTTACCATGCATTTTGTTGCATTTTTTGACATTACATATCGTGATTAAAAACTGATGCTGACATCTTTACGGATGTTTTTTAGGGTGCAAACAAAAACAAACAGAACAAAAAAGTGTGTGTGAATGAAGCCCATAGAAGATTGTCTGTTTAGATCTTCCAAGAAAGGTTATGACTGGTAAAAATAAAAATCTGATATATATGAAGATTCAGAAGGCTCAATGCCACATACTTAATTTACCAAGCAGATTATTCTCCAGATTTGGAAACCATGTGGTGAAAATGGTGACATAGAATGCGGCAGTCTCTCCCTGTCTCCTTTTAAATCCCAGTGGTAGTATAGTAGAATGGTGTGCACTCAGGGTATGTAGATTAAGGTGCTGGTGAATTGGCCCAGAGCGGTACCAATGAACATAAGTAAGGAGAGATTCACCGCACACAAAGACTGATAGTCATGCAAAAAAAGATTTGTTTATTAAACGATATCCAATCCAAAGAGAAACAAGTGTCAGTGCCGTATGTAGCAAATGTACAATATACAGATACCCAACGTTTCGGCCCTTCCCGGGCCTTACTCATGGGTAACTAGAAGAGACAAATAAAAAATACATTGTGAGGCATATATACAGTGGCAAGGTATAATAGTATATACAATATGTACAATATGTACAATTTAGTAGAGCGGATTGAATAATATATGAACGTTAGCTAATATTGGATTTATATAGGATGTATCCAGATAAATGAGTCATAATAGAGGTGTAACTCCATAAATATAGCTTACAGGTATGGAAACAATTGTCATAGATATCAAATTATAGAGGGCACAATTATATAATGAACAAAGGACTATACATAGATTTACCTTAGTAGTATATGTACAAACTTAGGACTGGCACAAAAGAAGGAATGGAATAGGATTCCTGGTAGCTTCCCTTGTGGCACACAGTAGACTGTGGATAATATTGAAATCAGATGTTTAAACAATGATGAACAGAATCATGTTAATAGGTATTATAACATAAGCTCAGTTTTACCTGTGTGTGGCATAAGGGGGAAGAAAAGAGGTATATCCTAAGTGTATACAGGAGTTGCCCTGGATGGAGTGCCAATAGCCTATATGTGAAATATATATGATTATATTAATGAAGATCCAAGGGGGGGAAAAACAAAGGTTTAGTAGAGGAGAGGTGCATCATACCTTAGTGCTCAATCAGATTTAAGTGCAGCTGACGTTTCGGCGTCTTATATGATAAGATGGCTGACACATGTAGCCTGTTTAGGTAAACATATGAGGCTATGTTAAGGGTCAAGCTTATATGTGGAAATGCGCTGATATGTGAGTCCGTGAAGAACCATGAAACATACCTGAGGAAAGTGTTGTAATCGATTACAGGCGGCGCTCCCGCGCCCTGCCTTATGCTGAGTATCCAGACCGCAATGTAGGAGTGTTGAGGATTTTATAGGTGGCGCCGTGTTAAAGAGAATGAAGAATTTTGTGACAAGTATAAGAGAATACTTAACAAATGCTCGCTTGATATTATAATTCCACTGTTGAATATTTACAGAAAGCTATAGCTGAGACCAAAGAAAATATTAAAGCGGTGGAAACCCAACTTTCCTCAACACTCTCACCCTCCGATTGGTCAAACCTCAAAGAAAAGACTGAGAAAATCATATCTGAACAGCAGAAATTCCTACAAGAAAGGAAAAGGCAAAAATTTCAGAGGGACGCTGACGATTATACAAATAACAGAGTGTATAGATGGAACGACTACTCTGGATCAAATACATGGCGTCGCCAACCAAATCGGAGACAAGGATCTTTCAGTGCGGAAAGCGACTCTTCCACTGGCTCTACAAGGTCCCATTTTTTAGGACAAGGTCGCAGGGGAGGACAATATCGCAACGACAGACGCGAAGATCGAGGCGAAAGAATGGCGACAAGGTCTCAGGTAAGACCGCATCGAACTTGGTGATCAATATCTCTAACCACACACTTTCCCCAGCAGAATTGAGTGTATTACAGAAAGGACTATCCTTCTGTCCCACTCCTAACTGGGACGCCTTTCAACTAGAGAAAGATCTCCAGCGTTTCTATCGCACTATTAGACTCAAAACGTACTTTGGAACTGGAATGGACACTTCAGATACTAGAGCGGCCCCCAGTGAGGTCGTCTCCATACCAGAATGCTCCATCGATAATCTAGGTCTACGAAATCCGAGTTCTTTCAAACCGCCTCAGAACGCACATGCCGCCGAAACGTTTATTTCTTTTGTCGATCGCGATGTTAAATCTTTATTACATGAACAACGTTTAGGTTTCTTTCCCCATCGCAAAAATCTGACATCTTCTGAGAATCAGGCACTAATGGCATTACACAATAACAAGAACATTGTCATTAAACCCGCCGACAAGGGGGGAGCTACCGTCATCATGGAACGCTCCCTCTATGTCAATGAGGTAAGACGTCAACTGTCGGACTCCAATACTTATCGTATACTTCCTGGGGACCCCACAATAGAAATTAATCGTAGAATTCAATCTCTTCTCAATACATACCTGGACAACCATATCGTTGATAAAAAAACAGTGACATTCCTAACTAACATACATCCGAACATCCCGGTTTTCTATATCTTACCCAAGATACACAAGTCTCTCATCATAAATCCCCCTGGTAGACCCATTGTGGCGTCGACGGATTCGGTACTTTCACCACTCTCTGTTTTTCTTGAAAAGATCTTAACACCGTTAGTAAAGAAAACTCCGTCTTTCCTACTAGACACTGGACATTTTCTTAGGATCATCAGGAATTTCAAAATTACTTCACCAGATAGTATATTGGTAACTATGGACATCAATAGTCTCTACACTTCTATTTCTCATACTAAGGGTGTACAGGCTACTAAAACACTACTTGAGACTTCAACCATGTCCCAGGGATCTATTCAATTTTGTGTAGATCTTCTCACGATGGTGCTACATGAAAATTACTTTCTGTTTGAAGACACCTACTACCTACAATTACGTGGGACTGCCATGGGTAGTAATGTAGCGCCAGCCTACGCAAATGCATACATGCATGCATTTGAATCCAATTTTATATATCCAACCACACCATTTAAGGAATTAATACAATGCTACCACAGATATATCGACGATATTTTTTTCATTTGGTCGGGTACTCTTGAGTCTTTAGAATCATTTTATTTATATTTGAATTCCCTCGATGCAGATCTCCAATTCACTATGCAGTATGACGTCAATAGTATTCCCTTTCTCGATACTCTTGTACAAAAAGATTCGGCGGGCAACCTAACAACTGATCTTTACAGCAAACCGACTGATTGCAACAGTCTCCTCCATTACTCTAGTAGCCATCCCAGAGCGACTAAGAATAGTCTACCTCGATCTCAGTTTACTCGTATCTCTAGGATTGTCACGAATTCAGACTTACTTCCAATACGTCTGGATGAAACACTTCAGAAATTTAGGGAAAGAGACTATCCTAATAGACTTTTAGAACTTGAGAGAGTACGCACCCTAAATCCACCACCAAGTAACCCTTCCTTAATTAAGACTGAGAGAGTACCCTTTGTCCACACGTACCATCCGCTTATGTCTAAAGTGCATTTTATTATACGTAAGCATTGGGCATTGCTTTCTAGGGCATATCCCTCCATTGAGACGTTCAAGGCACCTATTTTAATGTGTAATAGACGAGCTCCAAATATAAAGGATAAACTGGTACGTGCCGACATTGGGAGCTCTCGTCATACTTCAATACAGAGCCAACTTGCCACACGTCGTCAAGGCACTTTTCCATGTCTGAACTGTGCCAGTTGCTCTAATATCATCAAATCAGACTCCGTTACTCACCCACGTACTGGTAAATCTTTCCCGATTCATGGATACCACACTTGTAACTCTAATTTTGTCGTGTATGTAATTAAATGCCCCTGTGGTCTCCTATACGTGGGTGAGACGACCCAACATGTGAAAGACAGAATTGCAAGCCATAAATCGACGATCCGATGTGGCAAGACCTGGCTACCACTACCGGATCATTTTACAAAATTTAAACATACTGTGGCACAATTGAAGTTTCAAATTATTGAACATGTACCCAAATCCCGAAGGGGAGGTAACCGTGTGAGACGTTTGAAATTACGAGAGAGCTATTGGATCCACAAGTTGGATACACTGGCACCACGAGGCCTTAATAGGGAGATGGACTGGCTTCTATAATATGACATATATTCTCCTTCTAACTAGTGTCTCCAATTTTTTTACAGACACGCTGACTTCTACCACTGGTAAGTCAATCAGTTTGCTTTTCATTTTTATTTTCTATTTTTTATTTTTTATTTTTCAATTTTTTCTTTTTCTTTGTTTTTCTTTTCTAAATTTTCATTTTTTATTTTTCTTATTTATTTCTTTGTCAATGAATTTTCATTATTTTTCATTATAACCACCCCCCCTTTTCTTCCCCCCCCCCCCCCCCCCCCCCTTTTTTTATCTTTTTTTATCTTTTATTTTTTATTTTTTTATCTTTTATTTTTTAATTTTTGTAATTTTTGTATTTTTCATATTATTTCAACACACCCCCCCCCTTTTTATTTTAATTTTATTTAATTTTTTCTAGTTTTTCATTTTTTCCTTTTATTCAATTCATATCAGTTCAGTTTCACTTCCAGCTTCTTTATTTTATTTTTATTTTCATTTTTTTATTTCAATTATTATTATTTTATTTTATTTTCATTTTCATTATTTTTCTTATATTCTATATCAATTATCTCTACATCGACACACTAATATATCCCCTATTTCATCTGCTGGTTACCTCCTCTTATCTCCACTATAATAATATAAATATAGGTCTATGCCGCTTTCCCTCTTCCCCCTAGTCTTCTCCCTTGCAAAAGATTCTTTACTAGTGCCAATGCAAGAAAATAACTATCTCCATTATATTACCACCAACAAGATGGCGGCTACATATGCCACTGCGCATATTCGGGTATAGCTAATAACACACACTGGAACATTTGGTTTCCACCAACAAAATGGCGGTCTACATCTCTACTGCGCATGACTGACAACAGGCGCCGCGTCACTTCCGGTCCGGATGACGCACATCCGGTCCGGCGATACACGGCGCCACCTATAAAATCCTCAACACTCCTACATTGCGGTCTGGATACTCAGCATAAGGCAGGGCGCGGGAGCGCCGCCTGTAATCGATTACAACACTTTCCTCAGGTATGTTTCATGGTTCTTCACGGACTCACATATCAGCGCATTTCCACATATAAGCTTGACCCTTAACATAGCCTCATATGTTTACCTAAACAGGCTACATGTGTCAGCCATCTTATCATATAAGACGCCGAAACGTCAGCTGCACTTAAATCTGATTGAGCACTAAGGTATGATGCACCTCTCCTCTACTAAACCTTTGTTTTTCCCCCCCTTGGATCTTCATTAATATAATCATATATATTTCACATATAGGCTATTGGCACTCCATCCAGGGCAACTCCTGTATACACTTAGGATATACCTCTTTTCTTCCCCCTTATGCCACACACAGGTAAAACTGAGCTTATGTTATAATACCTATTAACATGATTCTGTTCATCATTGTTTAAACATCTGATTTCAATATTATCCACAGTCTACTGTGTGCCACAAGGGAAGCTACCAGGAATCCTATTCCATTCCTTCTTTTGTGCCAGTCCTAAGTTTGTACATATACTACTAAGGTAAATCTATGTATAGTCCTTTGTTCATTATATAATTGTGCCCTCTATAATTTGATATCTATGACAATTGTTTCCATACCTGTAAGCTATATTTATGGAGTTACACCTCTATTATGACTCATTTATCTGGATACATCCTATATAAATCCAATATTAGCTAACGTTCATATATTATTCAATCCGCTCTACTAAATTGTACATATTGTACATATTGTATATACTATTATACCTTGCCACTGTATATATGCCTCACAATGTATTTTTTATTTGTCTCTTCTAGTTACCCATGAGTAAGGCCCGGGAAGGGCCGAAACGTTGGGTATCTGTATATTGTACATTTGCTACATACGGCACTGACACTTGTTTCTCTTTGGATTGGATATCGTTTAATAAACAAATCTTTTTTTGCATGACTATCAGTCTTTGTGTGCGGTGAATCTCTCCTTCCTTTTAAATCCCTTCACTCTTATCTTTCTCCCCTCCCAGGGAATGCAGTTTGTGACTGGGATGTTTCTAAGTAGGGGGAAAGAATTCTAGTGGCTTGTATAAGAATCCACTCACACCCCCACTGCTGGGACAGCTGCGATAACACAATGAGTCCTGTACTAAAGCGCCCTACAATATTAACACCACAAGCGCCACACAGACCTGCTAGACACGGTCTTGTGCCCTGGCCATTTGAGGGTTAACATTGCTGACCATACTGTTACATAAGCACACATTTCATCCTACTAAAGGGAATCTGTCACCAGGGTTTGCCACCTCATCTGACAGCAGCATGATGTAGAGAGAGAGACACTGATTCCAACGATGCATCACTTACTGGGCTACTTACTATAGTTTTGATAAAATCACTATTTTTTCAGGAGATTATCACTAGAGAGGACTAGTAAACCTGCTGCCAGGTAGTCC
Source organism: Oophaga sylvatica (assembly GCA_033576555.1). NCBI lineage: Eukaryota > Metazoa > Chordata > Amphibia > Anura > Dendrobatidae > Oophaga > Oophaga sylvatica. The sequence continues at coordinate 305,880,834 of JARQOD010000002.1, read as the reverse complement.
AACTCCGCCTCCACCACTGATTGGCAGCCTTCTGCCTATACACAGTGTAAACAGAACCCTGCCAATAAGGGGTGTGGACGGGGTTATACATAACTCAACATTCTGAGAACTGCTAGGTCTGCAGCAGAGAAAACAGGAATTTTATCAAAACTGCAGCTAGCATTGCTGGAATCAGGGTCTATGCCCCAATATCCTGCTGTCTCAATTGGGGTAGCAAACAAATTTGGTGATAGATTGACTTTAACCCGCAGATGTTGGGTGTGATGATAATTGGTCATCATCTGCGTCTAGCAGCCGTAGACAAAGAGGACATTTGCAACGACATTTACAGTGCACCAACAGGACAGTGCGAGATTCTATGAGGCTATCAGTGCTCCCGTCACATGATTGTAGGGTGCCGATGGATTGCCATGATGGCCAGGGGTCTGCTGACGACCACCGTGTCTGTTAATACAGGACTTCTTTGAAAGCTAGTGACAGCCATTCATAGGAGACTGTAATTTTTGCTATATACAGCAACCCTATAGGGACTAATAAATACAGCGAAAAATAAATTAAAATGTTTAAAAAAAATACAAAAGTGCAAATCACCTCCTGTTTCTGACAATAAAACTTAAGAAATTATTATTTTTTTAAATACACATAATTGACATGTTTTAAAAGTCCAGTCTACAAAAAATAAAATAAATTAATCCATTAAACAGCATAACAGTACAAAGAAAATAAATAAGACAGAATTGCTGTTTTTCGGCAACTGCAACAACACCAATAAAGTAATAAAGAGGCGACCAAAACACCATGATCTCTACGTCTATCTATGAATATGGCTTCCTTCCATATCCAATAATAGCGAAGTAGGACAGTTCACCAATCAGACCAGTCAGGGCCGGCTCCAGGTTTTCGTGCGCCCCAGGCGAAAGAGTCTCAATGGGCCCCTTTAACATATATAACAATTCATGATGCACAGATACGGCAGACAAATATAGGTATAGTACAATGCCAAATATTTCACTTCTTGCATTACATGAGTGATATCAATAGCTCAGAAAACGGACAGAATAGCCCTCCATACATTATTATGGACACCACATAGTGTTCCATACAGAATAATGAGCCCCTTTTATTGTTCCATATAGTGCTATGGGCACCACCTAGTGCTCCATACAGAATAATCAGCCCCATATATTGTTCCATACAGTATAATGAGCCCCATATATTGCTCCATACAGTATTATGGGCACCACATAGTGCTCCATACAGTATATTGAGCCCCATATATTGATCTATACAGTATTATGGGCACCACATAGTGCTCTATACAGTATAATAAGCCCCATATATTGCTCCATACAGAATAATGAGCCCCATATATTATTGATTCATACAGAATAATGAGCCCCATATAATGCTCCATAGAGTATATAATATGGCCCAGATATTGCTCCATACAGTATAATGAGCTCCATATATTGCTTCATACAGTATAATGAGTATAATGAGCATCATATATTGATCCATACAGAATAGGCCCCATATAATGCTCCATGCAGCATATGATGGGTACCATTTAATGCTTCAGTATATGATGGGCCCCATATATTGCTCCAAACAGAATGGGCCCCATATAATGCTCCATATATAATTGGACCCATAAGATGCTCCATATATAATGGGCCCATATACTGCTCCATATGTAATTGGCCCCATAAGATGCTTCATATATAATTGGCCCCATAAGATGCTTCATATATAATTGGCCCCATAATGTGCTCCATATATAATGTGCTCCATATACTGCTCCATATGTAATTGGCCCCATAAGGTGCTCCATATGTAATTGGCCCCAAAAAATACTCCATATGTAATTGGTCCCATAAAATGCTCCATATGTAATTGGCCCCATAAAATGCTCCATATGTAATTGGCCCTATAAGATGTTCCATATGAAATTGGCCCCATAAGATGCTCCATATGTAATTGGCCCCATAAGATGCTCCATATATAATTGACTCCATATACTGCTCCATTTGTAATTGGCTCCATAAGATGCTCCATATATAATTGGCCCCATATACTGCTCCATATATAATGGGCCCCATATGATGCTCTATATATAATTGGCCCCATAAAATGTTTCATATATAATTGGCTCGATAAGATGCTCTATATGTAATTGGCCCCATAAGATGCTTAATATGTAAATGGCCCCATAAGATCCTCCATGTATAATTGGCCCATAAGATGCTCCATATATAATTGGCCCCATAAGATGCTCCATATGTAATTGGCTCCATAAGGTGCTTAATATGTAAATAGCCCCATAAGATCCTCCATGTATAATTGGTCCCATAAGATGTTCCGTATGAAATTGGCCCCATAAGATGCTGCATATGTAATTGGCCCCATAAGATGCTCCATATATAATTGACTCCATATACTGCTCCATTTGTAATTGGCTCCATAAGATGCTCCATATATAATTGGCCCCATATACTGCTCCATATATAATGGGCCCCATATGATGCTCCATATATAATTGGCCCCATAAGATGCTCCATATGTAATTGGCCCCATAAGATGCTTAATATGTAAATGGCCCCATAAGATCCTCCATGTATAATTGGCCCCATAAGATCCTCCATATATAATTGGCCCATAAGATGTTCCATATATAGTTGGCTCCATAAAATGCTCCATATGTAATTGGCCCCATATACTGCTCCATATATAATGGGCCCCATATGATGCTCAATACATAATTGGCCCCATAAGAAGCTCCATATATAATTGTCCCCATAAGATGCTCCATATGTAATTGACCCCATAAGATGCCCATATGATGGTCCCCAGATATTGCTCCAAACATTAAGAAAAAAATGAAATACTCCCCTCTCCTTGCTGGCCGCTGCTCTGCTCCGGACTTCTCAGTGTCACCGTCTTACTGCTCTCTGAACTGTGACTGTTCAGGCAGAGGGCTCACAATAGTGACGTCATCGGGCTCTCTGACCTGAACGTCACAGTCAGAAGACGTGGAAGGCACCGCAGCAGTGAAACCGGACGTGGTAAGTATTGCAAGTGCAGCGACCCGGAGCTAACGGGGGCGCCTGCTCAAAACCCCGACACTTGCCCGAGTGCTAACACCCTGAAACTAGTCAATGATCAGCTTAATCATCATACAATCGTGGCATTAACAGGTCAGCTCCCTCACTCCCTCAAGATGGCTGGACCATCATTGTAAATACACCATTGTATATAAACACCTGTACTTTGTATCTCCCCCACCTCATTGTAGATTGTAAGCTCTCACGAGCAGGGTCGGCTTATTTTGCTTTAATTATTGTATTGTTAACGTTGTTACTTATGACTTGTGTTTTGAAACTGTTAAACTGTAAAGCGCTGCGGAATATGATGGCGCTATATAAATAAAGATTATTATTATTATTATTATCAGCTGTCCAATTAGCCTTGAAGGTTATAATTTCTTGTATCTTTAAAAAGTATCTTAAAAGGGTAGTCCACTACTTTGGATAATTCCGTTTGAAAAGTATTCCCATACTATATAATACAAAACTGTATACTCACCTCCCGCACCGACATCAGGTTTCTCAGGGCTGGCGCGACTTTGTTATACTATGTAAGCCATGAAGCCACTAATGGGGCTGCTGCTCTCTCACTTCCCATGGAAAAATGGAAGAAGCTAGAACAAATCAGCCCAACAGCAGCCACCAATTAGTTGCAGGGCTCACGTGGTATAACAATGTCATGCGAGTCTCGGTAGACCCAAAGCCGACATCACTGGAATGACCCCCTTTAGGGATGTATGTTATTTTTTACCATACAAGAGGGGCTACTTCATTTAAAAAGGGATTGTACAGGTACTGGACAACCCCTTTAAAAAAGAACCTAGCACTTACCTGATGTGTGTAATTTTTTTTACCTGGTGTACATGCCACATATCTCTGGCATCATTTTTCATTTGTTAAAGTGTCTTTCAATTCCTGATATGGAACCTCTATCTTGTACGTAAATCAAGTCTCTTAAGCCAAGTGGGTGTGGTCCACTATCATCTTATGATCCCTCCTACTTGGCTAAAAAGAGTAGACAAATATACAGGGATGAGGGGCTTATTTCTCAGGAATGGAGAGGAGCAAGAACAAAAAATGATCAATGCCAGATTGAAAAGAATGGCAGCATATACAGCATGTAAAAGAAGAATATTTATAGCAAGGTATATTCACCAAGTTCCGAATAGTAAATTTACATTTTTATGCAGTAAGCGAGCAGATAAGAGGAGTCTGAAAAAGCCGGGCGATTATTTTCGTAGGAGCTGTAATGGTGCCCATTGTGGCAAAGCAAACTTAGAAAGACAAGTCAAGGACTTGACCAATTTTTCCTTATTTTAGGTGACACCTTCACTTTTCGTTTTATAACATATGTCCCTTATTATTGTCACACTTATATATGCAATAACACCGGATACCATGAGAAGCCCAAAAGGCCTCAGTGACCCATGCACTGCTCCAGACCTGCTCAAGGGAAGATGGAGAAGGGGTTTAGTCTGAACTTCACATTCCTCTACCTTCGCCTTCTACCTCCGAGAGAAGAATTCTCTTTCCTGCAGGGATTTAGCTGACAATCTGTACCTAGATATAGCCAAACATCCTGCTAGGAATGCTGCCCCAGCAAATGCTATTAATAGCGGGAGAAAAAAAATAACTTCAGATAAATGGATCTTTAAGGCCTCGCTACTGTTAAAGAGTAGATAATAAGCAACCACCCAAAGTCATAGCCATCAGCTGTCCACTAGGCCATATTACACCATTTCAACCCACATGCTCTAAATTTCTCATTGCTGAAGGGCTGAATAAGACCATTCAATTTCTAGGCCGTATTCACATAGGACTACAATGCCACAACCAAATATAAATGAAAAGTCTTTCTACTCAATGCCCATTTTCCATAAATGGCAGCATGCTGATGGCTTAGTGTCTGATAACATTTTGAACAAACTTTAGATAAAATTTTAGCAGAAAAATATAAATTGTAGACGGCATATTGTAGCCTCTACCAGTGGCGTAACTAGAGTCCGATGAGCCTCATTGCAAAATTTGGACCTGGGCCTTCACCTGCATGTTGGTCAGATATATGGGCCCTTGTAGAATTCTATATCCTGTAAAGACATGCATGTTCACCCCCTATGTAATCATGTCTCCCATCATGGCTGCTTCCTGCTATAATCTTCACTATACTGGCCCTATCTGTAATAATGGCCCACATCTTGGCCCCTTCTAGTAATAATGCATCCCATCTTAGGCCCTTCCAGTAATAATGCCCCCATCCTGGGCCATATAGTGTAAAAATGACCCCCACTTAGGCCCCTTCCTGTTATAATGTCCCCTCATCCTGGGCCACTTCTTATAATCATGTCTTCCATCCTAGGCAACTTTCAATAATTATGTCCCCCATCCTAGGCCTTTCCAGTAATAATGTCCCCCATCCTGTGCCCTTCCAGTAATAATGTCACCAGTCCTGGACCCTCCCATCCTGGATGCTTCCAATAATAATGCCCTCCATCATTGACACCCATCCTACAACAATGTCCTTTATCCTTGACCCCTATCCTATAACGATTTCCCCATCCTAGGCCCCTTACTGTTATAATGTCCCCCAGCCTTGGACCATTTTTTCTTCTCTAGAACATTTTAAAAAGAAATAAACCATTATTCTTACCTTCCCCCACTTCCAGGACATGCAGTTGTCTCCTCTACAGCCAGCGCAGAAGCAGTCAGCTAACTCTGGCATGCTGGTACGAGTAGCGTATGAAGCCGCTGCCATGCACCGTCCATCATGGGCAAGCCGATGTCTGCTGTCAACCTCTGATTGGTTGGCAGCATGTATTTTAGTTCAGGGAGCCATCGGGTGAAATGTGCTGGTGTTGGCGGGCTCCCCTCCTACACGGACTCAGTTGCGGTCACTCCTTCTGTAACTGCGATCATTACACCCTAAAATCGTTACACTACTATAAATGATAAAATATTAGAGATCTAGAGGAAAACGCTGCACAAGAGAAAGCTGCTAAGGTGTACGTGTGAAGAGAAATTCTAGTCTTGTGTGCTTACCATATAAAATGTCAGATAGAATAAGCCAACACACAGCACCAGGCAGAAAGTGCCACCCCAAAGTTAGCCTTTGTGAGCCCTTTTATCAACCACAGCCGCCTAGTGTCAGAATGATTGCTAGATGCCACATAAACTCCCCACTATCATCACCGTCTTCCAGTGTAAAATAAAAAAGTCACATCCATCCGGCCCCCAGTGTCAGTCACGTTCCCCCAGCTTCACCTTCTCGGTTAAGCCCCCCACAAATATTTGATAAACGTTAACCAAACCGGCCTATTTCGGGTAGGACTGGCCAACCATCTGATGTGTAAGCATGCCTTTTGCTGCTCCCTCGAGAGCGGACTCTTGGGAGATAAGGATCAGGAAGCTTGAAAATAAATGCCCAATCCTTTTGTTTTAAGAGGAGATGAGCAGCTGTCAGAGATGTCTGGCAACATCTTTCTCCCCGTTGAAAACATATGAATGCTCCAAAGAGCCGATTGTGCATGTGTAAGGAGGAGTCACGAGAGATAGCTGTCTGCCTAAGGAATATTTGGCCAACAGCTATCTCACATTTATGGCCAGCATTGATATTGTGGTTCTTCTTTTCTTTCTGCTCCAATATATGTAAATTGTATACAGGAGGCAATAGTGTTCTACACACTCATATTTGTAGACATGTAAGGGGTGCATGCACGAGAGTTCTTTATGCCCCGTGCTCATTGCCCACGTTCCTGTTAAAGCAGATACATCTCATATGTCTTGTAATATTATAATGTGTATTGCAGTGTACCTATGTTTATGTGCTGTGAAGATATAGAGATAGTGTAGGACAGGGCCGGCTCCAGGTTTTTATGGCCCCGAGCGAAAGAGCCTCAGTGGGCCCCTTTAACACAGACCACGATTCATGATGCACAGATACAGCAGAGAAATATAGGTATAGTACAATGCCAAACACTTCTCTTCTTACATTACATGAGTGATATCTATTGTAAATTCTACAATAGCTCAAAAACCGCCAAATCCTCACAGCGCACAGTACAGACTAGACAGTATAGTCCTCCATACAATATTATGGGCACCACATAGTCTCCCCCTCATCACCCATATAATACCCCATGCAGGATGTCACCCCCCCATCCCCCATATAATGCTCCATACAGAATACTGGACCCAATATAATGCTCCATACAGAATACTGGACCACATAAATTGCTCCATACAGGATACTGGTCCCCATATAATGCTCCATACAAAATATGGAGCTCCCCTCTACACTGTGCTGCGTTCTGCACTGTTACGGCTCAGGAAAGGGCGCTGTGGAAAGACTCCCTATTATCACCATCATTGCCTGCCCATTATCATCGTCATTGCCTCCCCATAATCATCATTGCCTGTCCATCATCATCATCATTGCCTCCCCATCATCATCATCATTATTGCCTCCCCATTATCATCATCATCATTACCTCCCCATCATCATCATCATTATTGCCTCCCCATTGTCATCATCATCATTGCCTCCCCATCATCATAGCCTCCCCATCATTATCATCATCATTTCCTCCCCATCATCATAGCCTTCCTATCATCATCATCATAATTGCCCCCCCATCATCATAGCCTCCCCATCATCATCATCATTGCCTCCCATCATCATAGCCTCCCCATCATCATCATTATCATTGCCTCCCCATCATCATCATCATTGCCTCCTCACCACCATCACTGCCTCCCCCCCACCACCATCACACATACAGCACCACACACAGACAGCACCGCAGCACTCTCTCACATACACACACACACTGATACACACACACACACACCTCAACTGTCTGGCGTCTGCTCTCTCTCTGCCACAGCCGGCTGCTGAATGATGACATCATTCAACGGCGTTGCTGTGAGAGGAAGCGCCGGCGCCCTGCAGGCGCCCCTGGAGCCTGGAGCTGCGGCAGCGGAGGCATAGGGAGAGGTAAGTATTGCGCCGTCTGCTTCCGGGGCCTTGAGCAAGCGGGGGGGCCCAGTGGCGGCACTGGCACCGCTAACGGGCGCCGGGGTGCCAGACGGCAAGTGGGCCCCCTGCCTGCTCAGGGCCCCGGCACTTGCCCGGGTATGCCGGGTGCTGACGCCGGCCCTGGTGTAGGACTTAGACCAGTAGGGGGGGGCACAGTAGAATAGAATAGGGAATTAGTTAGACCAATAGGATTAGGCTAGTTAGGAGGTGCTACGGAAGAGTAGTTGGGAAGCTTCCTGGAGTTAGTCAGTGAGAGTCAGGAGCCAGGACAGTGCAGTCGTGTCTAGGGAACCAGCAGTCCAAGGAGCCAGCAGTCCAGGGCCTAAGAGCTGACAGTCACACGGTCGTGGAAGAATATCAGGGCAGTATAAGAATGGTAAAGGCTAGCTTCGTGGGAACAACCCTAAACGTCCAAGACCTACGGCCTGGAAAGGATTGGGAGAGCATCTTTCAACTTCACCTTCGGAAAGGGAAGCGGGCGGGGAACTCCTGAAGCGGGCTAGTCCAACCAGTCAGGAAGCTGGGGTACCGGAGGATATTCCTGGTTGGAGTAAGAGACAGTACAGGAACGGAATGATTATATTCTTTGAGGAATCTTGTGCTGTTTCTGTGACTAAACTGGGCGAGCTGAGTAAAGTTGTTTTGATGAAAATGAACCTGGACTCTGACTATCATTGTGTGATGCTGAAAGAAAAGTACCCCCGGCCATGTGGAGCGGAGCCTGACATACAAGTGAGTGGACTACAATGTGTTAATGTGGCGGGGAGCCAGGGTGTGCCAGAACTGTCACCGTTAGCCACGACTACCACCCTGGCCTCCATCACAGACCACAAGCCTTTATATTCTTCCTGTTAGCACTATCTTCCTTGTCAAAAAATACCAAAACCATGATGGACCCACTACAGTATAGTCAGAAGTCAACAGAACTCCTTTAAAAATGGATCCGGTTTTGCGGTCATGGTTGTGTTATTAACAGAACCATGATGCTAATGTAGGCAGAGCTGTGACAGGGTTCAAATGGGAAGATTCCAAACTAATAAACAAAGCTGAAATAAGAGCAAAATACAAAAATGTACATACACTTAGGGAGTATAGATTGTGAGCCTCAATGTGGACAAAGACGATGATGATGTGCAGAATATGATGGTGCATATATAGTGTAAGCTTTTCAGGGGATATAGTCTGGGATCGCCGTCCGGGTAGACGGAGTGGCACGGAAACAGTTCATTCACAGACAGCAGTTCTGGTAAAAACTGGCCGCAACCAGTTTTATTAAAGTCCACAGCAAACAGAACATAAGCAAAACCAAATCATAAACATAAGCCTGGGCTTGTCCAGCCACTTACTACACTTAGATAGATTTCCTATCTATCCGGGTCAGACTCTAACAGCCTGTCCCAAACAACACATATGTTCAGCATTTACCAGCATGGAGTTTCACAGAGTCTCCTCTTTGTGTCTGAAGGCATATCCAACGTCCAGACTTGAGAGAGCTCCCCTCCTATTCAGCAGCTATCCGCATGGATTCTCACAGAGACTACTCCTGTGTCCGGGGTACATCGAGCACCCAGACTGAGACAGCTCATACTCCTGGAGACTCCTTCTTGTCCCTGGACTCCTTGTCCAGACTAAGCGAGCTCTCTGTCTGTGTTCGCAGACACCTACTTCTGGTCTCTAATTAACAGCTGAGTGGTTTCAGGCCTGAGCTGCAAGTGTGTACTGAATGTAAGGTGTAGTGACCTTTCTCTACCACTAGGTTTACAAAGCCATACATTTCCCTTATACCAGTCAGCAAAGTATCTAGGTGAAATGTACACCCCATTCAACACACATACTCTCACTGTCTCACATATCCCCCCCTCTTCTCCAGACGGAGGGTGGTCATCCAGACCGGAAGGCTGGTCAACAATCCAAAAGAGACAGTGAACTCTGGACAGTCATGGCCCTCATCAGCTTCATCTTCACTACTGTCATCTGTATCTTCACCTGAGCCATAGCCAACATCAGCTTTCTCTTCATCTGAAGCATCCGCACTACCCTGTACCCTCCCAGGCCTATGCTCTCTGCGGGCTCGGGTATCCTGCACGGTTTCATCTTGACCTTAGGGCCGGGCTCAGTTTCGATATAGTGCCTGGCAGAGAAGTACGACCGGCACATCAGAACACTTCTGCTGACTCTTCCTCAGAAACTCACGTACCTCCTGTCCCTGGTGCACTGACCATGTGTCACCAACTATCACAGAAGGTATAGGGGGTTTTTCACTTTTCTCTAGTTCCCTTGAACCCTCTTTAGCACATCTATTTTCTTGAATATCGGTTGACTCATAAAGTCTATTTCACAGACCTTAAGCTCCTCTGCCATGGTCTCTGACCATTTTAAGCTACACTGTTCAAATGATTGGGACTGTAGAAGGAGCTGATCGTTTTTCTTTTGCAGTACACATAATTCATCGCTAAGTCTCCAGCTGAATTGTAATGTTCTACCGTAACAACAGCATTCTTATATAGAGCCTTAGACTTATTGAGCAGCATTTGCTCTTGCAACGAAGAGATTCCTGTATCCTTCCTTTTACTTCATTGACCTTCTCACGAAGATGCTCATGGCTTTCATCACACTCCTTCATCACAGTTTGGAGTTTTTTCTGAGAAGTCATCAATTCATCTGGTACCTGTTGGACGTCTTTTATGTCTTCGGCCCTTTTCAGGCTCTTCTGGTAGAACATGCTCAGAAGCCCTACCGTCAGTCTTACATTCTACCTCTTCAGTCACATCATTATGGTCTCCAATATTTCCATTTATTCCGGCTTTCAAGTTCTCTTGATAGCTGCATCTGTATACTCAGAACCCGCCGGATTCTTCTCTTCCACCACGTTCTGCATCCCATCTGAGCTCCGTGTGTCTGCAGCGGCAACGGAGTGACACATCGCTTTTCCCATTTGTTGGGACGTGGCTCCGATGTAGACTCCATGAAAGTGCGCTTGAGTCACCAACGCCAGCCTGATGTTCAAAATCTCATCTTGTGACTTATCCAGATCCTTGGTGTCACTCGGGAACACCGCTGGGGCTCCGGGCGCCGAACTTCCAGCCTGAGCTTCACGAGTTGCAGCTACTGATCCGAACCGCAACCGTCCACGCCGCTGTCTTCGGCAGAAAACAGATTCCTGGACAGAGTCAGTCCCCATATCTTCAGTCTTGTTCCTCACAGCTTCACTTGAGACCTCAGCTTCTGATGAGGCATCTGGCTTGGTGACTACCACTTCTATGGCTTTTTCCACCTCTGCAGCATCTCCCCAGAGTCCTTGGCACGATACAGATCCACACCATACTTGGTAACTTCACATTCCAACAGCATTACTTGGGCTGTGTTCAGTTTCAGAGTCCTGCCTTTAAAGCTCAGCTCTCCTCCTTTTACCTTAGTCTTCGCCAGGGAACCGGCCAACTGTAAAACATCTTCAGATGCCATCTTCTGTCCGACTGCAAGGTCAGCATCAGCCTTCCTCTCAGGACTCTCAACCTCCTCTGCTACCATGCCTTCCTCATTTGCACTGGTTGCTTGATTGTCATCAGATGATTCACTATCACTACCACTATCCCTGTCTGACCCCTTTTTCTCAGCCACATCTGGTCACTTTCAGGGTTATACACTTCATTTTCATTCACATCCTGCTCACTGTCAGGGTTATAAATTCATTCTCATTCACATCCTGCTCACTTTCAGGGTTATACACTTCATTTTCATTCACATCCTGCTCACTGTCAGGGTTATACAATTCATTCTCATTCACATCTTGATCTGGAACCTTAGTTAACATGTCATCCACAACATTAACTTCACCATCTGGTCCCTGGTTTCCCTCAGGTGGTCCCTCAAGTATGTGACTATGTGACAACCCAGCCCTATACTTCCATATAGCTCAGGTACTAGGAGCTGGCTCACGACCTCTCCCTGGACTTCAGTGTCCCTATACAACAGGTGAGTGTTTATGGCAACATGAGGAAACCTCTCCTCAGAGCCAGGCTCTTGGGAAACCTCATTTAGAACATTTATATTTTCCTGGGCGTTTTAAGAGAGGGGTCTCGCCACTGCTCACTCTCAAAATTGTCACAGGACACAGGTAAGTCAGGGACACTCGGTTCCCGAGAACCACCATCTCGTCTCCCAACATCACTGCAAAGGAATTTCATCACTATCACAGTCATCATTATTATCAATATCATTATCATGATTATGATCAGTATCATCATCACTATCATGATCATCATCATTATCATTATCAGCATCAGCATCATTATCATGGTCATCATCATTATCATGATCATCATCATCATTATCATTATCATCATCATCATCATCATTACACATAAGTTTAACGGCCCACTAGCATTGTGTTCCGCCCCTCGGGACTGCGCACCCTCAATAGGAGCTTCATCACACTGTCCATCAGAAACATTTTTCCCCAGAGATCCTTAGACCGGGGAAAGTCATTACCCAATATGACGGGGGGCACCAGGTTCTTCACTACCCCCACTTCACATGAAACCTCCCGCGTTTGGGGATCAAGTCCACGACAGTCTCTGGTAGACTTTGGTGTCTCCATGGACAACACACACTCAGGTGTTTATCAGGGATAAAGTCCTATCAATCAGGCTGTCCCATACGGAAGTCACTGGACTCTCTGAGTCCAAGAGGGCCTGTGCTGGGCAGTCATTTACAACCACCGGGGACCCTGTGGTCCAGTCTCTTCGGCTGAGGTGGACACACACACAGGCTCTGCGCAGGGAGAGAGGGATCCGCCAACATCACAACACATAGGCTCCCCCTCTATTGGACAGTTGGCTGCAATTTCACGACATCTCCAACATGTCCATCACACTCTCCACCCACACGACCCCAACAGCTGGAACGCTCTTACCGGGAGAGTTCGGCGTCCAGGAACTCTGAAGTGACGACCTCTCAGACGGCTGGTCACGGAGGCAGTCTTTGGTGGCGAAGGCCCTCTCCATCAGGCTGACCAGACGATTGGCGTCCTGGTGGTCTCCTTGTCCGACCTCTGGCTGTACCTCAGGAGGACGTGCTTGGGTGTAGCGGTCCCACTATCACCTTTTCAACTCCATAATCAGGTTTGCTGACTGCAGACTCCCAACTGCATCTCCAGTCATGAACTCCCCTGGCACGGGCTGTCACGTAACACCCAGCCGGGTAAGAATCTCCGCTTTCAGCTTGGCATAGTCTTGGCTGTCCTGCTCGCTCAGGTCAGCATAGGCCCTTTGGGGTTCTCCAATCAGATAGGGTGCGACCATCATGGTCCATTCAGATAGGGGCAGATTCTCCTTCTGCCAGTCCTCAAACCTAGTGAGATATACCTCCACATCGTCACGAGGTGTCAATCTTTTTCAGGGACCGTCTTACCGCCTTCTTTACAGCGGACAATGCAGGTGACTTTGCAACATTACTTTGGGACGATGCGCTGCAAGTCTTTTGTAGTGCTGCAACCTGCTCAAAAAACAACCGGTTATTCTCCTGCTGCTGCAGGAATTGCTGCTGGGCCTGCTACATGCGCTGCTGGTGCTGCAGGCGCTGCCGCTCCATGCTCTGCTGCATGCTCCGCTGGGCTGGACCCGGTACTCAAGAGTTCCTCCATACTGCCGGACTTATCTGTCTCAACCACAGCAGTCTTATGTTGCACATTAACTTGCGCCATTTGTTCAAACAGCGCCTCCATGCTGTCATCCATGCTGTCAGACTTCTCTGTCTCAACAACGGCAGTCTTCACTCAAGACATACACACTCCACAGTCTTTTCCACAGAAAATTCAGCCTTGCTGTGCAGACACTTTTTTTTTTTTTTCTCTGCAACTCTATTAGGGCCACTGTCTCTTTAAGACTGCTCCAACAGACGTTTCTCCTTTATTGACACATTTTTTTTTTTTTTTTTTCTTTGCAAAGTCTATTAGGGCTACTGTCTCTTTAAGACTGCTCCAATCAGACGTTTTTGCTGACACATTTTTTTTTCTCTGCTGCTGCTTCAACAGACTTCTCTCCTTTATTGCTGTCTCTAAGCCACTGTGCTGCACGCACATTCCAGCACCAATTGTAAGCTTTTCAGGGGATATAGCTCTGGGATCGCCGTTCCGGGTAGACGGAGTGGCACGGAAACAGTTAATTCACAGAAGCAGAGTTCTGGTAAAAACTGGCCGCAACCAGTTTTATTAAAGTCCACAGCAAACAGAACATAAGCAAAACCAAATCATAAACATAAGCCCTGGGCTTGTCCAGCCACTTACTACACTTAGATAGATTTCCTATCTATCCGGGTCAGACTCTAACAGCCTGTCCCCAAAACAACACATATGTTCAGCATTTACAGCATGGAGTTTCACAGAGACTACTCCTGTGTCCGGGGTACATCGAGCACCCAGACTGAGACAGCTCATACTCCTGGAGACTCCTTCTTGTGCTGGACTCCTTGTCCAGACTAAGCAAGCTCTCTGTCTGTGTTCGCAGACACCTACTTCTGGTCTCCTAATAACAGCTGATGGTTTCAGGCCTGAGCTGCAAGTGTGTACTGAATGTAAGGTGTAGTGACCTTTCTCTACCACTAGGTTTTCAAAGCCATACATTTCCCTTATACCAGTCAGCAAAGTATCTAGGTGAAATGTACATCCCATTCAACACACATACTCTCACTGTCTTACAATAGGTTTTGCAGACAATCCATTTTTTGGTCTGAGTGCGATCCGGCAAAACATCAGACTGGACTCAGACCAATGTTAGTCTATGGAATCGAGGCAATCTGAGGAAAAAATTGCAGCATCCTCGTGGAAACTATTGGATTGCACTCAGAAGACATTGCAGTGTAGTTCGATTTCCACGACTGACAGGATGGAAAAGACATTTTTTTCCATCTTCCTATCCAAGAAGATCGGAATCACAGTCTGATGAGAGGTTTGATCAGAGTGTGTTTAGCGTAATCGTCCCAATTTTATCGAAAGAGATTCTACACTGGTGTGACCCTGGCCTAAGCGAAAGAAAAAATAAGCCAATAAATATGTTACATATGATTTTTGTTGCTAAAAATAAGGGTGTTTTTAAGAGACATAAGAAGAAATGTTCCTGGAAGTTCCTCTCAATATTGGTACACACTTGTTTCAGGTAGCTCATACTAATTTTTCCATAATAAAGTTGGTAGATAAAAAAAAGTGTTTCCATACAAGGAAAGAATAAACATTTGCTAAAAACAAGAATCTCAGCCTCAAAGAGTTGTGCATCTTGCAGGTTGTGAAGGCTTTCACCAAAGGGGGGGGAAAATATATGGTAATGTATGGATGCAATCTTGACTTTTTGTCATATAAAGAATGATCTTGAAGACTCATACATTCCTTGACACGAATATTTACTTCAGCTGCTTACTGTGCTTTCCTAGAATAAATTATTGGATCAGTGATTCGAAAGAAGACATTTTCTTCTATTCAATTTCCAACCTACATATTATTTTGGGGTACATGCCACTCGTATAACTTTTTCCCCTAAGGTTTAGCCACAGTCTTTGAAAAGAGTAAGAAACGACCCTTCCATGTTATTGGTATCCACTTACATGTATCATAAAGATCATGTTTCTTTAGGATTGCCAATACATATATATGTAATCTAGTCAACGCCAACCCCTCATAAAGCTCAACCTTCATGCTTCACCATTATATTACACTACGGATTTCCACCTAAATAACAAATCCACCTTGGCACAATTGTGTGCCGTGTAATGCTTATTAAAAAAAAAAAACCAATTAGGCTGTGTTTCCATGATCAGGAAACACAGCGCTTTGGACGGAGCGGAAGGTCCGCTCTGCCAAAGCCCGCCCCCTTCTGAACACGCGGTGAATCCGATGTCCTCATTGAACACATCCGGAATCGCCGCAGCGCTACACAGGCCTGTGTTATTTCCCTTGCGGCGAGGGAAAAGGACATGCTGTGATCTAAAAGACGCGCCGCATGTCCGTTAACGCAGGTCTGCGCGCCCGCGTGTTTTTATGCATAGTGGAGACGGGATTCTTGAAATCCCCCACTATGCTGAACATCTGGACGCTGCGCCAACGCACAGCGTCAAACACGCAGCAATTACTTGACGGAATACTGATGGTGGAAACACACCCTTAGGAGTCCAGCATGCTCATAACTAATACGGCAGGATGGTAAGGATATATGGATACATACAGCAATGTGACAATAAGAAACAGTGGTAGAAGCAGAAACATAACAAATAAGCTGTTGTTTGCTGTCAGTTTTATCTCTGATCTGCCACATGACTTTACTGGAGGCAATAAACTGGAATAAAAGAGCCAAGATAACAAAATCAATGCAAAACATATCTCCCTCCTCCTGTTAAGCACTAAGCTGACAAATGTTGGAAACTTACATACAGATTTTGCTGTGATTGCATTAATGCTTTTTTTGTTAAAGAAATAATTTTATTGAAATGTTTCTAGAATTGCGTCTCTAATAGTTGTTGAGCGATACGAACCGCAAGTATCGGGTAACGGCCGATATTGGCTGTATCGGACTTTCGATACTTAGTTCCCATATTTTCGTCATATCGGATCCGGGAAACGGATTTGTCACTGTCACTGTCAGTGTCCCCTCGGTCGGGTCTGTCAGGAGTCAGCGGCACTTACCTGGCAGAAGATCTCCGGCGGTCACATCCCGGGTTTCTTAATGGCCGCCATCTCTTTCTCCCCGGCGGGGCACATGCATTTTCTCGCGATAACGCAGTGACTGCTGGGTAATCCCGGCTGTAAAGCAGTCAGTCCGATGACGCACCCCGGGGGGAAGCGGTAATCAGCTTGCTCGTCGAGATGACAGG
>JARQOD010000002.1:305785915-305863763 GCA_033576555.1 Oophaga sylvatica | reverse complement strand
CCTTTTTTGGCCATTTGGGGGTCGCAGCACATGGTTATTTCATGCTTCAGTGCCTGAGAAACACCGAAACACTTCGCCCACATTCTCACCACGTCAATTATTGGTGACCCCCCTAGACCCCCTCCACCCGGACAACTTACAACCCCACCACACGGTGAATGGGACCGTAAAAGCAGGAGTACCAAGACACACTGGTCAATCCATATTGACATTCCCCGAAGAGCTGCTCGCGCTACGCTTTACAAAGCACACTGGGCGAGGCATGTAGACCCTTACAACAAGGGGGAACAAACACCCTCTCACAGGGCAAAGCTTTATTTAAACAAATTGGCAAGTTTTGACAGCGCCAGCAATTCTACACCATCCAGACGGCCCTCACCAGGAAAACGTTTCCGTAAGATGGTAAACTACTTGGCTTCCCTCAAGGTACTCCCGATCCTCTTCCCCTTCAAATTTGGGTCCAAATGGATTCATGCCAGAGCTTAGCCATATCTTGAGGTGCCGGGCTCCCCGCTGCCAGTGTATTTCTGAGCCTCTTTAGTGCTGCAGGTGGTGTATAACAGACCGTCCAGCGACATCCTCAAGAATGTAGACCGGCTTACTTTTCTAAAATGAACAAGGCATGGATCTCACCGAATTGCCTCCCTTTTCAGATTAAAAACTGTTGGCAACTTTCCATGCCCTGTTATTCATCTTTCACCACCAACCTACTCCCTGGGCTACAACACCGCCATTTGTTCTCGAAAAATGGCAGGGTACGACTCCTGGCCACCGTTCAGCACGCAGCTGTTTTCCCTGGCAGTGTAACGCAATTACCTCCAATAAGTGTGCTGCGTGTTGCTCGGGTACCGACCTATGGTCCTGCATTTTTAGGTATTCCTAATTTGTGTGGGATAGTAAAATAAAGGTTTTCCATTGTGACAATAGGCAAGCACCCACTGTGACTGTGTGATTCGGTAACTCGGACGGCTTCGCCTTCAACTTACTTTCATGGGTGCGTTTCTGCACCCTCCGGGGCCAAACCGTCAACGGTTCTCCCCAGTGCCTTTGGCCTATCCTCCACTCCGTACCAGTTCCCCAACGTCTGCTGGTCCTTGTATGCTTTGGAGCACAGTACCTCCGCTAGAAAAACCGGCACAGAACCAGCTGACTCGGTTGGACATTGCCTCTTTTCCTTCGCTACCCCCGCCGGGTCCAGTACCTCAACGGTTCCCCCCGTGCCTTTGGCCTAGGGCCTCCATCTCCGACCATTCCACCAACGCTGCTGGCCTTGGAGGCTTTGACACAGGACCTCCTGCTTAGAACCGTTCACAGTAAGTCAGCGGTATTTTCGGTGTGCATTGCCTCTTTTCCTTCTGCTACCCGTCCGGGGTCCCATACCGCAACTGTCCTCCCCAGTGCCTTTGGCCTAGGTGCCCCATCTCCGTACCGAGTTCCACCAACGTCGCGGTCCTTGTAGTGCTTTGGACACAGGTACCTCCTGCTTAGTAACCGTGCACAGTAACCACTGGTACCGTTGTGCATTCCCTCTTTTCCTTCTGCTGCCCCTCCGGTTCCAGCACAGTCCTGGCCTCTTACTTCCATTCTCTTGCTCCATCTGATACCCTCAGGGTTCCAGTAACGTCACTGGTTCTCGGAAATTAAAACGACCTTAAAGACCACCCAAAGAAGATAGACAACAAGGTGCAGATGAACCAACCAGCCTGAACACCATCACAAAGAAAAAATAAAAATTACCCTGAAGAAATCACCACAGGACAAAGAAGGTTAAACAAACTACAAATCAAAACAACAACAAAGAACAATAAGCAAAAGATCAAAAAGCAGAAGAACAGAAGATAAGACCAAAATGAAGAGCAAAATATATCTCTAAATTCTAAGCAAAGAAACAAGCAGTGTATGGGGTGAGTCCTTCCTCCTCGTGTGCCCCGGAAAATCCTGCTGCTGAGCTAAACTGAACACGGACAAATACTGTTGTAATTTAAATCTTTTGTGACGCAAAACGGAAGATAACAATTCATACTTTTAAGATTACAAGTCAGGAATCTCTGTCACAAAAAGAATAGTAAGAAGAAAAGGAAGAAGATGAAGAATTTGAAAAAGAAGAAGATTAATTTTTAATAATACAATATGATAATGTAAACAAAAACATGAATACAAGAATTTTTAAGAAGAAATTAAAAGGTGAAGATGAAGAATAATTTGATGAAAAGAGATCTCTGAAATTATGAAGGAGAAAGTTGGCCACTGCAAAAGTAAAAAGGTAAAGCATGGAAGTTTGAAACAAACTATTTTCCAAAATAAAAAAAGGTTAACAAATTGCAATTTGAAGCAATCCAAACGATTCCAAAAAATAAATTAAGCAATTTCCAATGCATTGGGTTAAACATGTATGCCTTTATTGTCTCCTCAAACCTCCCCCAAACATTCTACATTATCTTTGTTTTTTTTCCTTCAGAAAAATTAACCAACAAGGCAAGAATGGTTTTTTTAAGTCGATATTTGGTTCCCATAGACTTACTGGGACTTCCGGTATCGGAATCGGATATCGCATATTTAGTGAACGGCGATACCATTCCGACCATATTTTTAATTCACATACGCTCAACCTAACCCACAGTCACTGCAGTTTCCAGAAACGCATTGACTGCCGGAAAGATGAGGCGGCCAACAACAGTCCACCCGGCCGCCGGAACCTGCCGGTAATGCCCGCTGACTCCGACAGACCCCCGACACACTGACGGACAGTGACAAATCCATTCCGGTACCATAAGACGAAAAAACGGACAAGTATCAAAAGTCCGATAAGCTAATATCGCCGATACCCATACTTCACGATCGCCACACTACTGTAGCTTTAAGAAAAATGAAAGCACGATCCGGTCTGACTGCCAAGTCCTACTTTCCCTCTCTGCAGCACCATCAATTGTCCCCAAACCACTGCCTCTTTGTTTCCTTTCATAGGTACATTCCATTATGCGGCATATTTTAACGCTTAAACCCTGACAGGGTGCGGCTTACCGCTAACTGAGGAGCCCTTTTCTCCAGCCCCGGTATGGGACGTCAGCGGACTACGGGGCCACCGG
The DNA here is from genome assembly GCA_033576555.1 of Oophaga sylvatica. Lineage (NCBI taxonomy): Eukaryota > Metazoa > Chordata > Amphibia > Anura > Dendrobatidae > Oophaga > Oophaga sylvatica. Next base: position 305,860,677 of record JARQOD010000002.1, on the reverse strand, counting down.
ACCTGGAGGGCCGCGTTTCCTCCTGCCGGCGCGAGGCGGGTAATCACCGGAGCGGCGCCATGGGCCGCCTGTCACTTGGGCTGCACATGTCTGTGCCCCCGTTAAGTTTGGCCACCTTCTCCCTGCAGGCTGCTTATCTTCCCGCACAGCGATGGGAAAACCTGCTCCCACGCTCGGACGTCAGAGCGATCAAGAAGTTCCCACAGGACCCCCCCGCTCACGTTGGTCGTGTCCGGGATTCCGCCGCTTTCTGAAGTACGCCCCTTCCTTTGCGCTGTACGCTATACTTTTGGCGGCAATGGGGACAATTGGCGCCAAAAATCACAACAACAGTAACACAGTCACTTGCACAAAAACAGTCCACTATGGCACAACGGACTCACAAATAGCGAGCTTCTTATCCTGTTCGTGACGCCAAAGATGATTCGCACGTACAGGGCTTGGGTACTCGGCACCGAGCCTGTTCACTTCAATGGGGGAGAGGTCACGGTAGCACGCTCGGTCCGTTGCCCGTGCGCTCATTCAAAGGGGATATTTACAGGGGATTTAGAAATTGTTCGTGACGCCACCTGTGGTTTTCTGATCAGGGTGACCAGCGCTGCAGGGTGAATCCTCTGAGGGGTTGTTACTGGGCAGCAAGGTGTTAAGTCTTCCACAGGTAAGACTGATCCCTCGAGGTATATGGCGGTGCAGGGGTGGCAAGCAATAAGGCAGACACACACAATGAGTCTCTTTCCGTACCTTTACGGGTGATATTTGCAGGCACGTCCCGGAAGCTGCTCAGGTGGAGGATGCACGTCCAGTAATCACTGAGTAGGTGTAAGGCCTCCTTACTTTCTTGAGTGTGTGAGTTTCTAACTTGCATAAAACAACGTTTAACACTCCTTCTCTTGCTACCCTGGCTGATCTTGTGATGAGGTCCTCTGTGGACAAAACAGTGTCTCTATGGCGGTACCTGCCAGACCCCCTTCTTCCTAACCTCAGTTACGTATCAGCATCTGCTGGCCCCTGCGACTTGAAGTCCAGGTCTCCGGTTTTTCCCACTACTGTGAAATACTACAAGCTCGGAACCTGTTCCCGTAGTGCAGAGTGGAGGTTAGCATCAATGCTGGTTGACCTCTGTCCACTCTCTCTTTTCCTTTCTCCACTTGCCTGTCGTCCTACTCGCACACTTAGCAAAGAAAGCAGCAGTAGATTAGCTTCTTGCTCAAACTTCCTCAGCTCTCAGGCTAATCTACGGGAGTCTCTCTCTGGTGTTCTGAGAATTTATCTCTCCCTCACAGCTCGTCTGAGGTAACTGCCGTTCTGAGATGTTCTGCTGTTCTGAGGTAACACCAACAACTCACTAACTCGCAGCTAGACTGTCTTCATCTCACTGCTGTCTCAAGGCTCCCTCTGGGGGAACCAGGAAAAATTGAAGTGTTGTGTGCTTATAGGTGATTGTGAATTACCTTTCATGCATCCTCCTGGGTACATGTGGCACCAAGCGCAGCTGGCTACACACATACAACCTGGGCAGCACAGATATGGAAGGAGAAAGACGGGGGCCCTAGCGGTGAGCACCGAGTCTCTGCAGAGAGAGGGACTGCAGGCAGAGATCGGCGCACACAGCGCTTTCGGGTGTCAACAGAATGCTGACAGACTTACTCTGATAAAAATGAACATGGATTAGCCCTCACTTGTTTACACACCACCAAATAGCAGCAGCACATAAAGTGTTTTTTAATGTTCAATATTTAATAGCCATTTTTTCCTGCTTTGCACTTTGTGTAAAGCCTTATAGTGTAAAAGTAATTATTTGAATGAGGCACTACAGTTTGTGCCTCAAAGGTGTATGGATGACCCTGCTTACAATTTTTTGGCAAAGGGTTTTCACTTATTACATAACCTTGGGGGGTCTACGAGTACCACTACATGACAATTTGAACATAACGTGCATGAGGCCGCCCTTTATGTCTAATCCAGAATTTTCTGAGTCCATCTTCCATCTAATTTTTGGCAGTTCTTGCTTTCTTCATAAATTACACTAACATTTTGCCCTTTTTATAAAAAATTAATAGAAATGTAATTAAAGATAATTAAAGAAATCTTTTTTATTTACTTAAATTTATTATTTTTTATTCTTTTTAAATTTTGCCCTATAGACAAGTCATTATACAGGAAAGAATGTTTCTTAACATTTTTTTTCCTTAAACTCCAATTTCCTCGTTGATTTTGATTATTTTATTGTCATCATTAAAGTAGAGTAAAAGTGTGTGACACCATTGCTCTAAGCAGCGATCTGGGATCAGAGCCATGCTGTTTTCCTTCCATTCAGTACTTTTCCATCCATTTCAAACATTTTCACTGAACCCCAGTAGCATCGGGGCACCCGAGCACCCGAGTATTAGGGAATTGCTTGGTTTGAGTAATGAACAGCCAATCGATTTAGTGCTCACTCATCGCTAGTCATTATTTAACATAAGTATTTTAAGCCAAAATCAGGAATGGAACAATCAGAGGAAAATTATTATAGAAAACACATGCACCATTTCAGCATTTTTTTACACACTCCTGCTTTTGCTTACAAATACTGACGGTGAATGTGGCCTTACAATAATAATGGATGTTACTGCAATCAAGGCTCAGCTATTTCCAATAGTACCAATGTGTATTTCATACATCTTTGGCTACGGAGTCATCATTCTGCAAAAAAAAAAAAGTAATCACATAAGAAACCCACTTAGAAATAACATCCCCTAAGGGGCAATATACCACAGTCAAGAACTAATCACAGATAGTGGGAACAAACAATGATGTATGCCACTGAATGGTATAAAATACAATACTTTATTTATGAAAAAATATACAACACTATATCCAAAAATTTGCTAAAGGCATCAAAACACATATATTAAAATTTGCTACAAACAACAAAATAACAAAGAGGGACGCTGAACCCATAGGAGTTAATTTCTACCAGCAGCCATGCCCTATGGGTTCAGCGTCCCTCTTTGTTATTTTGCTTGTTTTGGGAGCAAATTTTAATATATGTGTATCTGATGCCTTTAGCAAATTTTTGCTGATATAGTGTTGTATAATTTTTTCATAAATAAAGTATTGTACTTTTATACCATTCAGTGGCATACATCATTGATTTGTTCCCCCTATCTGTGATTAAAAAAAAATGTCCCTACTCAGTAAAGAGTTAAATTGGCAAATTGCACTTGTCTGCTTATGAAAGTAATACACCAAAATGGCTGCCATCTTTTTTATACTGTCATAAACCTGGTCTACACAGGTGCTCATGAACATGTGCAGCAGGAAGCACGGCATCCCTCCTTGCATGTGTAGGAAGATGTCTTCGCAGTGGATATTCTAATCTATTACTGGAGATTCCAGATGCGATAAGATAAAAAGAGGCTACTTTACCATTGTCTACCCTGTCTATGTGATCTAATACTAAAGATATCGGGGCAGACAGGATAAAAAGAGGCTGCTTCTCTGTTGTCCACCCTGTCTTTCTGATGACTGCGGGGCTGCTATGATTTGGACATCTTGACAGTGCTTGATACAGGTTATCTCCAGTACCAGCAGTGACTTACGCCACAAGCTTCGCACTAATCTTAATAACTAAATAATTTTTAGCAATTTTAATGTACTGCAAGTACTATTTCACTAGATAAAATAACTGAACATTTCAAATTAAAATAATTTAGAAAAGTATTTATAATGAGATTTTCCTTTTTATATACAGTCATGGCCAAAATTTTGAGAATGACACAAATATTAATTTTTACAAAGTCTACTGCTTCCCTTTTTCTAATGGCAATTTGCATATACTCCAGAATGTTATAAAGAGTGATCAGCTTAACAGCAATTACTTGCAAAGTCAATATTTGGCTAGAAAATGAACTTTATCCCCCAAAACACATTTCAACATCATTGCAGCCCTGCCTTAAAAGGACCAGCTAACCTCTTTTCAGTGATTGCTCCATTAACACAGGTGTGGGTGTTGATGAGGACATGGCTGGAGATCAATCTGTCATGATTAAGTAAATGACACCACTGGACACTTTAAAAGGAGGCTGGTGCTTGGCATCATTGTTTCTCTTCTGTTAACCATGGTTATCTCTAAAGAAACACGTGCAGTCATCATTGCAATGCACAAAAATGGCCTAACAGGGAAGAGTATCGCAGCTAGAAAGATTGCACTCGTCAACAATCTATCGCATCATCAAGAACTTCAAGGAGAGAGGTTCCATTGTTGCCAAAAAGGCTCCAGGGCGCCCAAGAAAGACCAGCAAGCGCCAGGACCGTCCCTTAAAAGTGTTTCAGCTGCGGGATCGGGCTACCAGCAGTGCAGAGCTTGCTCAGGAATGGCAGCAGGCAGGTGTGAGTGCATCTGCACGCACTGTGAGGCGGAGACTCTTGGAGCAAGGCCTGGTCTCAAGGAGGGCAGCAAAAGAAGCCACTTCTCTCCAAAAAAACATCATGGACAGACTGATATTCTGCAAAAGGTACAGGCAGTGGACTGCTGAGGACTGGGTAAAGTTATTTTCTCTGATGAATCCCCTTTTCGATTGTTTGGACATCAGGAAAACGCCTCATTCGGAGAAGACAAGGTGAGCGCTACCACCAGTCTTGTCTCATGCCAACTGTTAAGCATCCTGAAACCATTCATGTGTGGGGTTGCTTCTCAGCCAAGGGAATCGGCTCTCTCACAGTCTTGCCTAAAAACACAGCCATGAATAAAGAATGGTACCAGAATGTCCTCCAAGAGCAACTTCTCCCAACCCTCCAAGAGCAGTTTGGCGATCAACAATGCCTTTTCCAGCATGATGGAGCACCTTGCCATAAAGCAAAGGTGATAACTAAATGGCTCAGGGAACAAAACAAGAGATTTTGGGTCCATGGCCTGGAAACTCCCCAGATCTTAATCCCATTGAGAACTTGTGGTCAATCATCAAGAGACGGGTGGACAAACAAAAACCTAAAAATTCTGACAAAATAAAAGCATTGATTGTGCAAGAATGGACTGCTATCAGTCAGGATTTGGTCCAGAAGTTGATTGAGAGCATGCCAGGGAAATTGCAGAGGTCCTGAAGAAGAAGGGCAACACTGCAAATATTGACTTGCTGCATTAACTCATTCTAACTGTCAATATAAGCTTTTGTTACTCATATGTTTGCAATTATTAATATTTCTGTCTGTGATAAAAACATCTGTCAAACACACATAAAAACCAGAGGGCAGCAGATCATGTAAAAATAGAATATTTGTGTCATTCTCAAAAATTTTGGCCATGACTGTACTTTCTACTCCTAGAAAATCCTTTACACCAAAGTAAATTTGTAAAGGATGGAAGAAATACTAAAACACGTTATAGTATACCTGGATGAAATGTGAACTGCAAAGGAAGGCTCCAATTTTATCTTTTCACATTATTGAGATTTTATGCCTCAAGATAGTAGTATTAGTGAACAATACTTATTTAATATGAATTGTGTGTGGACAGTATTACCATACCTCTCCATACGCAACGGTATTATTATATCTTCTCATTTCTGGATAAACATTATCCAAGTACCATTGAAAGTTTTTGCACTTCAAGCTTTTCCTTAAAGCTATTCTTTCTGTTATGTCACCAATGTCTATTCCTGGATTCTGGAAAAGATATAAGAAAAAAGCTTAATATATTTTTGAATACTGTGAATTTTATGATTTGTATAGTCTCAATAATATGTTATTTAACCCTTACCTCCAATGGTAAATTCCATGCAATGTAAACATGTGATTTGTAGTCATCCATCCAAACTTCAGCTACTCGTAAAGCATTCCTCTTGGTGTAGAAATCTATGTTATTGTTATATGGCTTTCTTTTACGTTCTATATGGGCTACTCTTGAACAGGGAAGGACTTCCATACTTCCACCACACAACCACACCTAGAATAAAGCAATGTCTTTTAATAATAGTGAGTTTTTTCACATCTATAAACTCATATTAGGAGAGCTCAAGACGTTTTAATCAGGAGGTTCATATATTACTTGCTTAGTACTAGAGTGACTACAGAATATATAACCATTAAAAACTGCTTTTGACTACTTGAAGTGTAAAACACTAGTCGGGGGTGGACTCACCAATGCTGCCTGTACTCTTTGCGCTCACGGCTGCTTCATCCCTGGGGTAATTCTCACCCGTTTCTGAGCTTAAAGAATTGGAGTCAGAGTCCAGAACAACATCAAACAGTTCAGCTTTATTTTCCTCCGGACACAGCACATCCAAGACACCATTAGTATGCTTGACACAGTACCAGCAGTACATCTTCCACAACTCCGCTTCACTTCTCCTGATACACCAGAATGGACCACAAAGTAACTGCGGGACGAGGAGCCCGGTGAAAATGGCACTTCGATCTCTATCCCTGGAGACACTTCAATCCAGTCGTGGAAATACACATCTACTACGTTGTCCACCACCTTCTGGTTATACTGCCCGTGTATTCGCTGGTGGCCTGCTCGCTTCTGCTTCAGCACGCACACTTCTGCTGAGCATTCTCACAGTGGCTCTCCCACTGGCACTACTACTTCATCAGCCCACAGACTCTGGCTGACGCTCCCACTGTGATTCCTTCACCAGCTTCGCTACTGCTGGTACCTTTTTCTCTTTTCTCTTCTTGTCCGTTACACAGCTCAGGACCAGGGACATCCCAGCAGTTACAGGTCCACCCCCGACTGACTCTATCTAGGAAGTCCCTCACACTAGTTCCCGGCCGATATTTCTCCTACTTAACCCCCTGGTGTCCTAACATATATTCATTACGCTGAATGTGTTCAATGCCCCCACCCAGTGGCCTATCACTGACCTACATTAAACGTCTAACAACTCTCTAACTGGATCCACTAACATGCCCCCATCTAGTGGCCCTTTGCAATACTGCACTTACCCCAACTATGAGTACTATACTACAAGTGCCCTCCTCTAATATTCCCAAAGGATGCACTACCTTACCTAAATCTATATGAACTACCATACAAAATAAGTCACTATAAAGTACATCACAATTATATACATATACATAGCAGCATAAACATTCATAGGTTAAACCCTGACAATACTTACAGAAGTATAAAACTAGAACTATTTTTTTAACAATTATTTCTAAGAGGGATTTTCATACTCAAGACCTACAATATGAGCCAGAGTGGACCATTAACCGCTTAACCCCCAATCGTAGTTTGCACATTAATGATCAGGCCAATTTTTTACAATTCTGACCACTGTCACTTTATGAGGTAATAACTCTGAACGCTTAAAAGGATTTTGGCAATTCTGAGAATGTTTTCTTGTGATATTTTGTATTTCATGATAGTGGCTAAATTTCTTCAAATAACTTGCATTTATTTATGAAGAAAATGGAAATATGGCAAAAATTTAGAAAATTTTGCAATTTTCAAACTTGAATTTTATGCCCTTAAAACAGAGAAATATGTCACACAAAATAGTTACTAAATAATATTTCCCACGTCTAATTTACATCAGCACAATTTGGAAACAAATTTTTTTTGTTAGGAAGTTATAAGGGTTAAAAGTTGACCAGCAATTTCTCATTTTTACAACACCATTTTTTTAGGGACCATAACACATTTGAAGTCACTTTGATGGGTCTATACGTTGGAAAATACCCAAAAGTGACACCATTCTAAAAACTGCACCCCTCAAGGTGCTTAAAACCACATTCAAGAAGTTTATTAACCCTTCAAGTGCTTCACAGGAATTTTTGAAATGTTTAAAAAAAATGAACATTTAACTTTTATTGCACAAAATATTTACTTCAGATCCAATTTTTTTTTATTTTACTAAAGGTAAAAGGAGAAATTAGACCACAATAGTTGTTGTGCAATTTGTCCTGAGCACACTGATACCTCATATGTGGGGGGAACCACTGTTTGGGCGCACGGCAGAGCTCAGAAGGGAAGAAGCGCCGTTTGATTTTTTTCAACGCAGAATTGGGTGGATGCCATGTCATGTTTGGAAAGCCCCTGATGTGCCAAACAGTGGAAACCCCCCAATTCTAACTCCAACCCTAACCCCAACACACACCTAACCCTAATCCCAACCCTAACCATAACCCTAACCACAAACCTAACCCTAACACACCCCTAACCCTAATCCTAACCCAAATCCTAACCCTAACCCTAACGGGAAAATGGAATTAAATGCATTTTTTTAATTTTATTATTTTTCCCTAACTAAGAGGGGGATAAGGGGGCTTTGATTTACTATTTATAGCGGGATTTTAAATCGGGTTTTTATGATTGGCAGCTGTCACATGCTAAAAGACGCTTTTTTATTGCAAAAAATAGTTTTTGCATCACCACATTTTGAGAGCTATAATTTTTCCATATTTTGGCCCACAGAGTCATGTGAGATCTTATTTTTTGAGGGACGAGATGATGTTTTTTTGGTACCAATTTTGGGCACATAGCATACAAATTATACCGCACACTAGTAGGAATTCCATGCAAATTATAACTTTATTTGTGGCGACAGGGAGCAAAATGTATATAGCGACAAAGAAAATCTGACGTTTCGACTCTTCCCGAGTCGTACTCATAGAGTCGCTTAATTAAATGGTCAAAGAAATTGGTTTCCTATAGAAAATGAGAATTCTTATGAAGAGGTAATGAAAGCTTTAGAATCCACCATAGGGTATCCAATATATATTCAATAAGCACAGTGTACCTGTCTTTCAATGATTGTAGAGCGGTGCTCCCGCGCCCTGCTGGTATGCTGCTGGTGATTTTGGGCACATGACATTTTTGATCGCTTTTTATTACGATTTTTGGGAGGCAGAATGAACAAAAACTAGCAATTCATGAATTTCTTCTGGGGATGGCGTTTATAACCGTTCGGGTTATGGTAAAATTGATAAAGAAGTTTTATTTTTCGGGTCAGTACGATTACAGCGATACCTCACATTAAAAACTATTTTTTTTTATAATAAATAATTATTTTTCCATCACTTTATTCTGCGAGCTATAACTTTTTTATTTTTTCGCTGACGATGGTGTATTGCAGCTTGTTTTTTGCAGGACAAGATGACATTTTCAGCGGTACCATATTTATTTTTATCCATCTTTTGATCGCATGTTATTCCACTTTTTGTTCGGTGTTATGAGATAAAGCATTGTTTTTTGCCTTGATTTTTTTAAGGGGTTCACTAAAGGGTCTAACTAGTGGGACAGTTTTTATAGGTCTGGTCATTAGGGACACGGCGATACTAAATATGTGTACTTTTTTTTTTTTACATAATGTGTTTATTGGGAAATATTTTTTTTTATTTAGCGATTTTTTTTAATTATTTTTACATGTTTATTTTATTTTTTTTACATTTTTACATTGTCCCAGGGTGGGACATCACTATATAGTGTCAGATTGCTGATCTGACAGTTTGCAGAGCACTCTGTCAGATCAGCGATCTGACAGGCAATGCAGTAGGCTTGCCGGCGCCTGCTCTCAGCAGGCACTGACATGCCACCTCCCTGCAGGACCTGGAAGGACCCCGCGGCCATCTTGAATCCAGGGGTCTGCATGGAGAAGGCACTCGGAACAGCGCGATCACTTCGCGTTGCTCTGAGGGTCTCAGAAAAGCATGCAATGAGCCTCCTCCCTGCGCAATGCTTCCCTATGCAACTGTACCGCTGCGATCATGTTTGATTGTTTGATCGCAGTGTGCCGGGTGTTAAAGTTCCGGGAGTGGTCCGTAACCACTCCTGGCACTTAGTGCAGGGTGTCAGCTGTGAGAATCAGCTGAAACCTGGCCGCTATCAGCCACACTCCCCCCGTGAGCGTGTCTGATCGCGTATGACGTACTATTCCGTCCTTGGGAATTACGTCCCAGGTCACATGGACAGAATAGTAAGTCCAATGGCAGAGAGGGGTTAATAAAGGCTCTACTGTGGTGGATCCAGTCCAAGCCTATATTTGATGACAAACCATACTGAATGTCTTGTGTACTAAAAATTTTTGTCCAAATGAAATTTCCTTTGTCCCAGAAGATAGACCTGTGACAATGAATTTTCAGAGAAAGGCCAGCTTTCAAGAAACAAATCCTTTGAGATGAACCACATTCAAAGGTAAAGACTGTTTTGGAAATGTAAACAATTAAAGGTATATTTTTCAATTGTGTCATCAACACAAAAGTACCTGTCAGCTGATATATGCTGCACGATCCATGGGAAGCATGTATCAGGCACTAGCTGCATGATTTCAGCCATATATGTTCAATAGTCTATGGGAATCGAGCTCTATGGTCGACTAGATGGACAGGTTGGTCACCCACTCCTCTTTAGGGACAGGCCTATGTGCATAGGGAAACACTAAATGGTAAGGGTGAGGAGAAGCTGCTGGAAACCCACCTGTCCAATAAGTCTCTCATACGCTGCAGCATTTCAGAGCTAAACACATATGGCTGAAAGCATACCACCAGTATGTGATACATGCTGCCCATGGATCGGCAGCATTTATTAACTGCCAGGTTCCCTTTATGAAAGAGATGACAAGTGTACACTGAAGGATCTGCTAACCAAAGAAACCTTGCTGCTGGTTAAGACTATTTATGTCAGAGAAACGGTACTGATTTTGTACAATTATATGTACAATATTTAATAATATGTACAATGAGACACTTGTGATTGTCAATGTTTTTAGACAGTGAATGAAAGGCATGCCCCAAATTTGGACACACACCAATAACTATTTGAACAGATATACAGGATGGCCACCTGAAAGCAATGTTCCCATTATTAGTAATTTGGTACTCTCTTACTGTTTGACTATGCATTGAATTCAAGGCCTGTCCTGCCCCAAAGTTACACGCACCCATATAACCCTTTGAACAAACGTACTGGATGGCCACCTGAAAGCATTGCTTCCATTATTATGAAATTGATACTCCCATACTGTTTGCCCATAAAGTGAATGCAAAGCCTGCCCCACATTTGGATGCACACCAATAACCCTTTCACAGACCTACAGGATGGCCATCTAAAAGCAATGTTCCCATTATTAGTAATTTGGTCCTCTCATACTGTTTGCCTATGCATTGAATGCAAGGCCGACCCTGCCCCAAAGTTATCTCTCTGAACAGACGTACTGGTTGGCCACCTGAAGACAATGCTCCCATTATTAGTAATTTGGTACTCCCATACAGTATGCTGATGCTTTGAATGAAAGGCTTGCCCTTCCCCAAAGTTACCCGTACCCCAATAACCCTTTGAACAGACGTACTGGATGGCCACCTGAAAGCCATGTTCACATTATTATGAAATTTGCTTATGCATTGAATGCAAGATCTGCCCTGCCCCAAAGTTATACGCACCCCAATAACCCTTTGAACAGACTAATGGATGGCCACCTGAAAGCAATGTTCCCATTATTAGCAATTTGTTACTCCCGTACTGTTTGCCTATTCATTGAATGCAAGTTCTGCCCTGACCCAAAGTTACACGCACCCCAGGATCCCTTTGAAAAGACGTACTAGTTGACCACCTGGAAGCAATGTTCCCATTATTAGTAATTTGGTACTCCCATACTGTTTGACTATGCATTGAATGCAAGACCTGCCCTGTCCCAAAGTTACATGCACCCCAATAACCTTTGCACAGACGTACTGGATGGCCACCTGAAAGCAATGTCCCCATTATTAGTAATTTGTTAATTCCATACTGTTTGCCTATGCATTGAATGCAATGCCTGACCTCCCCCAAATTTGAATGCACCCCAATTATTCTTTGAACAGACATACTGGATGGCCATCTGAAAGCAATGTTCCCATTATTATGAAGTAGGTACTCCCATACTTTTTACCCATGAAGTGAATGCAAGGCCTGCCCCAGATTTGGACGCACACCAATGACCCTATGAACAGACGTACAGGATGGCCACCTGAAAGCAATGTTTCTATTATTAGTTATTTGGTACTCCCATACTGTTTGCTTATGAATTGAATGCAAGGCCTGCCCTGTCCCTAAGTTACACGCATTCCAATAACCCTTTGAACAGACGTACTGGATGGCCACCTGAAAGCAATGTTCCCTTTATTACTTATTAGGTATTTCCATACTATTTGCCTATGCATTGAATGAAAGGCCTGCCCTTCCCCAAAGTTACCCACACCCCAATAACCCTTTGAACAGATGTACTGGATGGCCACCTTAAAGCATTGCTCCCATTATTTTGAAGCTATTACTCCCATACAGCGTGCCCATGAAGTAAATGCAAAGCCTGACACAAATTTCAATGCACACCAACAACCCTTTGAACAGACATACAAAATGGACAACTGAAAGCAATGTTCCCATTATTAGAAAATTGGTACTCCCATACTGTTTGCCTATGCATTGAATGCAAAGCCGGCCCTGCCCAAAAGTTACCCCACCCAATAACCGTTTGAACAGACGTACTGGATGGCCACCTGAAAGCAATGTTCCCATTATTTGTAATTTGGTACTCCCATACTGTTTGCCTATGAATTGAATGCAAGGCCTGTCCTGCCCCAAAGTTACACGTACCCCAATGACCTTTGAACAGATATACAGGATGGCCACCTGAAAGCAATGTTCCCATTATTAGTAATTTGGTACTCCCATACTGTTTGCCTATGCAGTGAATGCAAGGCCTGCCATGCCCCAAAGTTACACGCACCCCAATAACCCTTTGAATAGACATACACGATGGCCACCTGAGAGCAATGTTCCCATTATTAGTAATTTCGTACTCACATACTGTTTGCCTCCGAAGCTGCGTGCTTGATCAATATCAGGTCCAACACAAGGCAATCAGTGGTTCATGCAGAGATCCAATATGTACAATGTACACAGCTAGAACAACACAGCTCAGTATACTCGACACTCCCGAGTACTGCAGCTCGGACACCATTGATCTGATATTGATTCTTTTTTTCTAATAATAATTGTTTTGTCAATTAAAAAATTAATTTGCTTTTGTGTAGTTGCATTTTAAGGCCATATCATTTATATCCCTCAGTCAATGTACCATTTTAGGGTATTTACAACTTTTTGTAATGTTTTATTCCATTTTTTTTTTGGCAGACTGGATAATCTTCTCATATGTAATTCGGAAAAAAGTAATAAGTAATTCTGGCACTATTTTCTAATTTTTTACAGCATTTAACATACAGGGTAAATAATCCAATAATTTCATGTTTAATTTGTTCAGAATTCAGCATTAACGAGAATGTGTATTCTTTACTCTTTTTTACTGATTAGAAAGTATTTAGTACAGGAAAAAAATGTTGTTTTTTTGTATGAAACTAATAGATTTTTTTTCAACTTTTAGTTCCACTATATTTATTGCAGTTTATTGTTGGCCTGCAAGAGGGCCTTAGGGCTCCCATCCATGGTCTTTCTTAAGGTACTGTCACACTAAGCGAGATCGCTAACGAGATCGCTAAAGAGTCACCGATTTTATGACGCAGTAGCGATCTCGTTAGCGACGTCGCTGTGTGTGACATGTAGCAGTGATGTGGCCCCTGCTGAGATGTCGTTGATCGCTTATGAACGTTCTCAGTCGTTTTTTTGGTCGTTGGTGTCCCGCTGGTGAGCCTGAATCGCTGAGTGTGACACCCTTTATGAATGACTTTACCAGCGTCGCAGGCGGGACTAGGTTTTCCCAACGACTGCAGAGGTCGTTATACAGATCGCTGATCTCTGATGAGATCTTTGTGTTTGGAAGCTAATAGCGACCACATAGCGATCGCACCAACGATCTCGCCAGGTCGTGTCGTTGTCGTGATCGCTAGTGCGATCGCTAAGTGTGACAGTGCCTTTAGGCAACCTATATGCCAGAATCAACTGTGACATCATCTATAGTAAATGATGGATCATGTGTAATCAGCTGTGAACAGGAGTGCTATTTGTCAGTGCAATCCTGCCTCTGATGATAAGAAGCCTGTTGAAAACTTTATCTGAAAGGACGGGAAGTCTCAAAAAGATTCAGTTTCAACTAGGAAAATTATGAGGTTACATTTTCTGAGACACATTCCTTTAGGTTCTTATGAGAGTGTGCTAGTTCCTTGCCTGGGCATTTGAAGAGAAAATGGAAGAAAATTAAAAACAAGCGATCTGATAAAGAGAGGAGAGTATTAGAGGCCAATTTGGTGAGTAAAGCTTCTCACTGAGGCAACATACATTGAAAAAATAGAGTGCTTGGGGCTTCATAATATGGAATGACTAAATTATTTTATATAGCACATTTGGACTGCATGGACATATCATTAGCTCAATATCCAGTATATGGATTTCCAAATCTGGCAGCTATGCAATGTGTTGTGTTTAATTTAATTATTCTGCGGTAGTTGTTTTCCCATCTAGGCAAATGCCAATGCAAATAAAATGATACTGACAACAAGAGTTTTTAAGATTTCCATTAAGTAAGGTAATATATAGACATGTCCATGTATTGCTTACTTTATCAGGCTATGAAATATTCAGTGCCAGAAGGCCCCTGCCAAGATATGAGCAAGCAGATAATGGGCTGTCTCATTTCCGCAGATGTTCAAAAACTTGATCTAAGGTAATCCTCAGAATTAATCATCATGGTACATTAGGAACCCACTAATTCATTGTAAAGTAGAAAGACAGCTGAATTAGGGAAACTTCACAAAATGTAGAGCACATGACAAGCAATCAGAAAGCAAATATGAAGGTGATTGTTTATGCTTTGGATGCACTTTATGTATTATATGCCTCCATTATCATGCCATTACTTGTCACAATTTAAAGATGACACTTTGAGTCATGCCAGCTAGAAATGGTGCTGAACATAAACATAAGCATTAGTCAAAGCGAGTTTATGATGATATTGATGATGGCAGTGACAATCACTTTGACCTTTCCGGCTGATATTTGCTGTCACTTGATGACTTTAACCAGCTTATATTTTGAATCATCACAACATCTGTTACAGGAAAAAGAAAATTATGTTTTCTAAGTGTATTTGTGGAGGTTTTCAATTGTTACATATTTAAATATCATTTGGATATAAGGTTTTACTATTAAATAAAAAAAGACTAAAATAAACCAAATACAATATTGATTCTGCTTAAATGTCAAAAATTTTCTAGCAGTATACATATTTAATTTGCTTGCTTATATAGCGCCATTAATTCATCAGCGCTTTACAGACATCATCATCATCACTGTCCCCATTGGGGCTCACAGTCTATGTAATTTCCCTAACAGCACATTTTGGAAGAGTGCGAGGAAACCCAAGTACCTGGAGAAAACCCACACAAACATTGAACATGTTTGCAGATGCAGTCATTGGTGGAGGGATTTAAACCCCTATAAATATGTAAATCTATATACGTATCCAGGTATTAGAATGGCCAAGTCAAAGTCCAGACCTGAATCCAATCGAGAATCTGTGGAAAGAGCTGAAAACTGCTGTTCACAAACGATCACCATCCAACCTCACTGAGCTCGAGCTGTTTGCCAAGAAGAATGGGCAAGAATTTCAGTCTCTCGATGTACAAAACTGATAGAGACATACCCCAAGCGACTTGCAGCTGTAATCGCAGCAAAAGGTGGCACAAAAAGTATTACGTTAAAGGGCCGAATAATATTGCACGCCCCACTTTTCAGTTTTTGTATTTTCACAAAAAATTAAAATAACCAATAAATTTCGTTCAACTTCACAATTGTGTCCCACTTGTTGTTGATTCTTCATCAAAAATTTCATTTGGTATCTTTATGTTTGAAGCATGATATGTGGGAAAAGGTTGAAAAGTTCCAGGGGGCCGAATACTTTCGCAAGGCACTGTATGTGTGTGTTGCAGCAGACCGTGCTTTGCTATACAGGACACCTCTGAAAAAAGCATATACTATATATGATTTTTGCAATGGCTGTCGATGCTGGATGGATACCGATCCCAGAAAAGCAATCTGCACATAGTCTTACAAATATACAAGAGGAAAACACACCAAGCTATTGAAGTGTATCATAATTATTCAACAATGTCGGGAAACATCAAAAATATAATTTTCACTTAAATAGCTTGTGTACTAGGACAGTGTTGGACACACTGCATATATAGAGAAAACCACACAAAAACCTGCAGTGCAAATGTCCATATAATTAATGCAGAATTTTATCAGTCAATAAATAATATGACAAGACAAGGAAATCAGCATAAAAAGGGGTAGACTAAAAAGTGACAGGTACCAAACCACATAAAATGAGGCAGGGAACAAGGTAGGTATATACATATGTAAAAAATGTATGGCCACAAATATCGCTAGCACAGTAATAGGAGGAAGCCATATTGACACAAAAAATAGCAGTAAATGGACTAATAAAACTTAACATTTAATCACAAAGTTTTAAAATATGGACACATATACAATTAGACCATCCTCCTTAGCAATTTTTCATGTCATAGAGGATATTGATATGTTCAGGAAAGGTAAGCCAATAATATTGACCCTAAAAAATTATTAAATAAGTAGAATTACAATAATTCAGATCATATACAAGAATAACCCTGCACCGCTAGAGTTTCATTTAAATGGTCTGAAAACATAAGGGATGCCAAAAATGATGGATTGGAACAATCTCACCCATCTATGAAGACACCGCTTCCTTATATTATGTCCCTCAAATGTTAAGTTTTAATTATTAGTCCCTTTGCTGCTATTTTTGGTCAATATAATTGGGATCCTTTTCTAAATTGTGAATAATTGCTTTTCTTTGTCCATATTGACACAAGTATAAATATTTATACCAAATGAATACAATGCTCAAGGAGTCACAATCACTTGCATCACACTCATTATACATATATCACCGCCATATTGTGCATAAGAAGAGTAGTGGACATACCAGATATAGATGTGCAGGATACCACACCGTCCCCTGCCAACAGTGGTGTCCATCATCCCACTCTTGTTTACGGCCCCGCCTCCTCTCCTTGCGATGTCACCGGCGCTACATGTATCGGCGGCCCCAGATCCCGCCCCACAGTGTGTTATGATGTATTCACAATATGGGGCTGGGAATCTGGTGCCTGCGCAGTGAGGATCTCTGCACCTGTCCCTCTTCTCCCTCCGCCACTTTCCTCACTGCGCAGGCGCCAGATTCCCAGCCCCGCAGTGTGAATACATCATAACACACTGCGGGGCGGGATCTGGGCCACCGCTACATGAAGCACCGCCGGTGACGTCATAAGGAGAGGAGGCGGGGGCCGGAAACAAGAGGGGGAAGATTGACACCACTGATGCCACGAAAACAGGGGGAGAAGACATAACTCCCTGACACAATAGAGGTATGTCGGACAGATTATAAAAGTGTATATTCCAGTGTTCCTAGCGATCAGGAACATAAGAGCCACCTTCACAGAATACAGCCATAGTGCTGCTGAAGGTCGCTCTTTTACTTAAAAAGGCCCTGGGGGGTGACAGGTTCCCTTTAAAGTATACTATTTTATAAGCAACCTCTCTGTCCAAACCTATAATCGCATCTTCATAAAAACAAATGTAGTTTTACACACTACACACTGTAGTTTTACTGTCTTTCACAGTACTGTTCTTGCTATCACTTATAATATTACAAAATATAACTTAGTATTTGCGAACTTGCTTCACACTGTGCAACCACTATTCTCAATATATCTCTAGCTTTATTTTTTTTAGCACAATTTTTGGAATTGGTATTTTTTATGTTAGAACTTAATGTTATTTTATAATTTCCACTGACTTGAATCTTTTTTCCTCACACCCCTAGTTCCGAGAAAAAAATTGGATGTGTGCACTGCCTTATTGAATAACATTGGTTCAAGTGCGATTTGATGTTTTGGTGGCTCACACTAGGACCAAATCTACGGTCCTCTGCACAAGCCCTAACAGTTACACTCTACACTGCACATACCTTATGCACATGAGCAGGTTGCATAAAGGGTTTGAGTTGTATCAAACTGTAATAAGGCAATCAGAAAGGTAATTATTATTTTTTTAATCTGCATGAATCCGTCAGAAAACAAATCTTGGCATGCTTATTTACTGCCTAAAGACTGGGGCATTCTCTCAAATACATTGCTTTTAGAAGCCCATGCTTTCTTAAAAGCACTGCCTCCTTTTCACAAATTGTAGCACATTGGCTCAGTTTTGTATGCCTACATGCTAAAGTTAGATAGGAGACAACCACTTTAATTCAACCAGTGTCGGACTGGGGTGCCAAGGGCACACCGGTGACATTGACTTTGGGAGGCCCACTTTTCACCTACATGCAAATATTACATTGCCCTAGTTCACAAATTTACCTATACCTGTATATAATAATAAACTGGGTCATTCTGTAAATTAATGATAATATGCTGCTTTTTTCTGTACAGAGTGAATAAAGTAAATTATGCCAATTACTGCCCATACAGTGGGGTTGGAGGCCCATGGCTGCACAGGGGCCCACTGGGGATTTCCCTATTCACCTCTGGGCCATATTGTGTCCATATTTTATCTATTATCTTTATGCATCAATAATAACATAAGTGAAGTAGCTAGATTTAATGAGAACCTGTCAAATTCAGTAATGCTACTTACCTGCAAATGTAAGGTTACTATGCATGTAAATAGTGTTGCAACCTGTGTAACCAGCTTACTGGAGCTGCAGGGACAAAATCAAGTTTTATTCTCCCTGCAGCTGCTTGCTTCCATTCATAGGGGAGGTGCGGGTTGTTGTTATAGACACTTCTCACTGTACTGTGATTGACAGCCTGCTCTGCAGTGTATTTTTGCATTGCAGGCTGTCAATCAATGTGCAGGGGATTGCTCTCACTTTGTACTGAATGACTAAATCTGCAGTTGCAGGGAGAATTTAACTTAATTTTCTACCTCTAGCTATATAGGGACTGATACTGTACTGTATATAGGAGGCTATGTGCGGGATCACACTATATATAGGAGGATATGTGCAGGCTCATACACTATATAGGAGGCTAATTAAGGGCTCATACCGTATATAGGAGGCTATATTGAGGTTCACACTGTATACAGCAGGCTATGCGTGGGCTCATATTGCATATAGGGGATAATACTATATATAGGTGACTATATAGGGGCTCATACTGTATACAGAAGTCTATGTGTGGGTCATACTATATATAGCAGGCTATGTGCAGACTAATAATGTATATAGAAGGCTATATGTGAGCTCATACTGTATATAGGAGGCTATGTGTGAGCTCATGATGTAGATAGGAGGCTATATGCGGGCTCATGCTGCATATAGGAGGCCAATGCATGGGCTCATACTGCTTATAGGAGGTGATGTGCAGGCTTAAGCTGCATATAGGAGTCTATGTGAGGCTAATGCTGCATATAGTAGGCTACATAGGGGCTCATAATGTATGTAGGAGTCCATATGGGGGTTTATACTGTATATAGGGAGCTATATGGGGCTTATACTATATATAAGAAGTTAAATCAGTGCCCATGCTGTATGTAGGTAGCTATATGGGGGCTCAAACTGTATATAGGGAGTTATGTGGAGATTATAGTGTATATAGGGAGTTATGTCAGTTCTCATACTGTATCTAGGTATCTACAGTATATGGGGGCACTGTGACAGGGTGTGTAACAGAGCAGACAGGGACAGCAGGCCGATGAACAATCCAACAACTTTTATTGAGACGGAGAACATATAACACCAAACGTAGATATGGTTCCTTAGAGTCTGCAAGGTGGCTACAGAAAAAGAGGCAAATACGGGGGTGCCAACCGGTAATCCAACACCAAGGAATATCCAACAACAGTCTTTTGATTCTGTCCTAAAATCCAGCAGGGTGGTGTGACATCACAATTCTACCTGGCAAATTATCTCCAATCTCCATAGATGGCACCAGACCTGGTGGCCACAGCAGCAGATCCTGGCCCTTCCCAAGACACACCATCAACTAACTGAACATGTGGCTTATTGTCCTACCTCTCTTGGGATCAGCCCCCTTCCTGGTCAGATACTCACACCCACCCCCTTAAACATAGGTCAAAGAATGAAGAAGGTTCCAGAAACCCTGTGTGCAGGTTTGTGTATTTGAGATGCCCCCTGCAAAGACAAACTTCATCCCTCACTAGAAACAGGACAAAGAATGCTAATGTAGGACTGATTACAGTATGGTCCATGTGTACAGGCTGAGGTGACACTCTGTCAAAACTAGAGATGAGCAACTTTGCCTTTTTTAGGGTTGAGTCGGGTTTCATGAAACCCAACTTTCTCAAAAGTCGAGTCGAACGAAATCGGCCAACTATCGGGAAAAGTCAGAGGTCCGACTGAAACACGAAACCCAATGCAAGTCAATGGGGAAGCAAAGTCGGCAGGGAGTGAAGGACAGTAAACACACCTAGAGTGCCCATTTCAATGCCAACAACATAAATTATTATTACTTAAGCTTGGCAACCTTCATTTACTTTATAATAATAGTTACGCATTGAAAACTGGGGGTTATTTGGCTAAAGTTGAGAGGGGGGTAGAGCTGGCTCCCGGTTTTCGTGTGCCCGGGGCGAAAGAGTGTCAGTGTGCCCATTTAACACATACCACAATTCATGATGCTCCGATACGGCACAGAAATATAGGTATAGTACAATGACAAATACTTCACTTCTTACATTACATGACTGATATCTATTTTAAATTCTATAATAGCTCAAAAAACGGACAGTATATTACTCCATACAGTATTATGGCCACCATAAAGTGCGCTATACAGAATAATGAGCCCCATATATTGCTCCATACAGAATAATTTGTCCCATGTAATGTTCCATACAGTATATGATGAGCTCCACATAATGCTCCAGTATATGATGGTCAACCATATAATGTGCCATACAGTATAGGACGGTCCCCATAGAGTAGAATGAGCCCCACATATTGCTCCATACAGTATAATGAGTCGCATATAAAGCTTCATACAGTATATGATGGTCACCATATATTGCTCCATACAGAATGGGCTCCATATAATGCTCCATACAGAATAGGCCCCATATGTGCTCCATATGATGCTCCATACCCTATATGAAGCCCCATAAATAATGAACCCCATATGATGTTCCAGTATTTGATGGGCCCCATGGATGATGCTCCAGTGTATGATGGGCCAATATAATGCTCCATATATAATGGGCCCCATTTATAACGCTACAGTGTATAATGGGCCCCGTATATGCTGCTCCAGTTTCTGATGTGCCCCATTTAGAATGCTCCAGTATATGATGGGCCCCATGGATGATGCTCCAGTGTATGGTGGGCCTATATAATGCTCCATATATAATGGGCCCCATTTATAATGCTCCAGTGTCTGATGTCCCCCATTTAGAATGCTCCAGTATATGATGGGCCCCATGGATGATGCTCCAGTGTATGATGGGCCTATATAATGCTCCATATATAATGGACCCCATTTATAATGTTCAAGTGTATAATGGGCCCTGTAATGCTGCTCCAGTGTCTGATGTCCTCCATTTAGAATGCTCCAGTATATGATGGACCCATTGGATGATGCTCCAGTGTAGATGCGCCAATATAATGATCCATATATAATGGGCCCCATTTATAGTGCTCCAGTGTATAATGGGCCCCGTATATGCTGCTCCAGTGTCTGATGTCCCCCATTTAGAATACTCCAGTGTGTGATGCGCCCCATGGATGATGCTCAAGTGTATTATGGGCCCCATATATCATTCTCCAGTGTATATTGCTCCCCATATATTGCTCCAAACATTAAAAAAAATGAAATACCTCTCCTTGCTGGGCCCTGCTCTACTCTGGACTCCTCAGCATCGCCATCTTCCAGCTCTCTGCACTTGGACTGTTTAGGCAGAGGGCGTACAGACGTGACATCATTGCGCTCTCTAACCTGAATGTCACTGTCAGGAAACTCAGAAGACCTCAGAAGCGATGGAGCAGGGAGAGGTAAGTATTGCAAGTGCTGTGGCCCTGAGCAAACAGGGGGGGCACACTCGTGGGCGACGGCACTGGCACAGGGCCCCTCATAGTACACCGGTGTGTCTGACGGTGAGTGGGTCCCCCCACCGTCAGACACACTTTTGCGTACTATGAGGGGCCCTGTGCCAGTGCCGTCGCCCATGAGTCGGCCCCACCACCTGCTCAGGGAACATGCACTAGCTCGGGTGCGCCAGGTGCTGACGCCGGCCCTTGGGGGGTACAGCCCAGTTAGGGAGGTGGAAAAACTGGCATATGTTGAGGTGTAGGCTGGACGTTCAGCAGCTGCAAATGGAGGAATTGGAGAAGTCGGAGGAAGAGGAGTACAAATCGAGCCATTTTGCTGGCAACCTATGTGTTATCAGGGGAAGGTGGTACAAAATCATTTGAAACCCAGGCGTGGTTCATTTTTATGAAGGTGAGATCACCAACATTTTGGGTCGACAGCCGGGTCCTTCTTTCTGTCAGGATTGATCCAGCTGCACTGAAGACTCTTTCTGATGGCACACTACCAGCAGGCAAGCGAGCTCCTGTAAAGCATATTGGGCCAATTCAGGCCAGGTGTCCAGTTTACAGGCCCAGTAGTCAAAGGGGAATGAACTGTGAGGGAGAACATCAATAGGGGAGGAGAGGTAATTTTGAACCATAGTTGACAACTGCTGTCTCCTGCCTGTTGCAATCGATTCAGTATTACCAGTCGTGTGAGCGTTACTCGAGAAATCAGTCCACAACATGGTCATGAAACCCCTGTCTCCAACGCCACTTCAGCTGTGTGCACCATGAACACCTCTTCCATTTGGCCAAGTACAGCTCGCGGTAGGACCTGCACTGCTGCTGTGTGCTGGGAATGCCTCTAACAAACGGTTTACCAGAGTTGCTTATTTGGTCGCCAATATTAGCTCTAGGTTCTCTTGTGGCATAATGTTCTGTAATTTGCCTTTATAGCGTGAATCGAGGATGCTGGCCAACCAGTAGTCGCCATCTTTCATAATTTTGGCAATGCGGGGGTCCCTTTTTAGGATCCGCAACACATAATCACACATGTGGCCAATGTTCCAGGTGTCAATGATGCACTGACAGTGGAGGGTGGAGGAGCACTTTCTGCCAAATCCACATCCCTCCAGTCACGCAAAAACCCTGTACCTGACCTTGGCAAGCCAACATTTTCTCTTGCCCCCTGAGAAGCATCCGCCTCCCCAAAATAATCCTCCCCCTCATCCTCTTCCTCTTCTTCCTCCACCTCGTCCACGACAGTTCAATGAACAGACAATGCCGGACTGTCATCAAGACTTCCCTCTTCGTCCTCCGCTTCCTCCTTCGCTGCAGACGCCTGATTCTTAATGTGCGTCAAAGTTTGCATGAGCAGACGCTTAAGTGGAATGCTCATGCTTATGATGGCTTCGTCTGTGCTTACCAGCCGTGTGCATTCCTCAAAACACTGAAGGACTTTACAGATGTCTTTCAGCTTTGACCACTGCACACCCGACAACTCGATGTCTGCCTTAAAACTGCCTGCCCGTGTATCCTCCCACAAATGCATTAAAGCCTGCCTCTGTTCGCACAGCCTTTCAACCATGTGCATGGTGGAGTTCCAACTTGTTGCAATGTCTATGATTAAGCGGTGCTTGAGGAGGTGGAGCGATTGCTGCAGCCTCTGCATACGACTGGAGTCTACGGGCGAGCGATGGATGTGCGAGCACGGTCTTCACACCTAGACTGCCCAGCCATGACTCAGTTTCTTGCTGCAAGTAGTCGGCCAGTACCTCCGTGGTGTGTCTGTTGTCGCCCAAAGATATCATCTTTAAAACAGCCTGCTGACGCTTACCACTAGCTGTTCAATAGCGGGACACCTCGTGTGCAACACTGGCAGCTGCGGATGGAGTACTCGAGTGACTGTGCTCTGTGGATGAGCTTTTGCTTCTGGAAGAGGAGGAGGAGGTTTGAATGCCTACAGCCAACTGTTGCCTATACCGTGGGCTAGGCAGCACTGTCCCACCGCTGATGTCCCCTGTGGACCCTGCATCCACCACACTAACCCAGTGCGCAGTGTTGGACACGTAATGGCCCTGGCTATGCCTACTGGCCCATGCATCTGTTGTAAGGTGCACCTTTCCACTCACTTATTGTTTGAGTGCATGGACGATGCGGTCTTTCACATGCAGGTGGAGGGCAGGGATGGCTTTTCTAGAAAAGAAGTGCCGACTGGGTAGGTCATAGCGTGGGACAGCGAGCGTAGGCTATGATCTCCGGAACGCTGCACTTTCAACCAAACGGAATGGCATCATCTCTAATGAGAACAGTTTGGCAATGTAGGCGTTTAAAGCCAGTGTAAGCGGATGAGAGGATGAGTACTTTCTTGTCCTACTCAAAGTGTCTGCTAGGGTGAGCTGGACTTGAGAGCTGCATATGGGGGAACTAGCGGTGGACATGGCAGACTGAGAGGGGGTTGGTGATGGTGGTGGTGGTGATGGCCTAGATTCAGTCTTTCGTTGGAAAAACATTGTGATTCCCTGACTTCTTTGGCCTTGAGACGACACCTCAACATTTCTTGCTAGTGGTGTGCTAACCAGTGGGCTTACGGTGGGGGTAGCGATGTTGCGTTGCTGGCTACCTTCAGTCGGAGCAGGTGCACATGTGGCACCTGAGGTTTTGCAGTCAGTCCACGCTTGCAAGTGCATGGTGTTTAAATGTCTAAGCATGCAACTGGTATTCAAATTTCGGAGATTTTTCCCTCAGCTAAAGGTCCTTCCGCACTTCTTACAGATAACCTTTGCCTCATCAATAGGATTTTGGTCAAAAAAGTGAAACACACTGCACTCTTCCTACTATGGGATAAACTATCAGGGCTTGCACGCTGTGCTAATTTGACCGTCTGGCCAAGCTGTCCTGCAACTCTTTTTGTTTTTTTAACACGTTTTTGGACTGCTACAGGCCTGCCAGATAACCTCAGCTGCGATGTCGATGCCTGCTGCGGATCCTCCTCCTTATCAGAGCTATTGCCAGCGGCACCCTCTTCCCCCAATGGATGCCAATCCGGGTCAACAACTGGGTCATCCATCACCTCCCCTTCAATTTCATCTGCACCTTCCTCTGTGTCACCGTGTAAGGTGGTATAGTTTGCGGGAAGGGGCACCTGAGTTTCATCAGGTCAGAATCTGGCTCAGTAGACTACGAGATCAATGCAGTGCTCTGGGTGAATGTACTAGCAGAATCATATAGCAATGGCTGTGCATCAGTGCACTCCATGTCATATTCATCTTGGACTGGGGAATTCAGGTTTTCACTTTATAACCCAGGCATGGTATGTGAAAAGAGCTCCAGGGAGTAATCTGAAGTGTGACCTGCCACATCCTTCACTTTTAGTGGGGGTGAAGGACACAAGGAAAGGTGTTGTTCCTGACCAGTAGCCTGCACTGACGACTCAGTGCTTGCAATTTTTGAAACTTCAGAAGAGGAGGCAATACAGCTGGAGGCTGTTTCGGCAATGTAAGCCAAAACCTGTTCCTGATGCTCCAGCTTTAAAAGCGGTTTGCCTACTCCCAGAAAAGTGAGCCTTCCAGGCGTTCTTGAGCCAGATGATGACGCAGGCTCAACACCTTCTGCCTTAGGTGCTATTGTGCTTTTGGCACTACCAGCAGATGCACCACCACCACCACCATCAGTGCCAGCTGGCCCCCCCAACTACGTCCGCGACCTCTTCCACCATACTTGCTCATGTTTGGGAAAATGTACCAAAAACACCAGCAGATATAAGGTACTGTATCAGAAGCGTACTGCTGTATACGGTGTAGGGGAAACGTTAAATCTCCGTAAAGATTTCCTGAGTCACACGCAGACGCTCACTCAGTATGGATTAGACCAGAATACAAAAAGCAGAAAATTGGTACTGTATCAGAAGCATACAGCTGTATACAGTATGGGGGAAAATTTAAATCTTGGTATATATTTCCGGAGTCACACACAGACGCTCTCTCAATATGGATTTGACCGTAATACAAAAGGCAGAAAAACAGTACTGTATCAGAAGATACCAGGTGTATATAGCGTAGGGGAAAATTGAAATCTCCGTTTATATTTCCGGAGTCACACACACACGCTCTCTCAGTATGGATTTGACCGTAATACAAAGGCAGAAAAAAGGCTCTGTATCAGAAGATACCAGGTGTAAATAGTGTAGGGAAAATTTAAATCTCCGTATATATTTCCGGGATCACACACAGACGCGCTCAGTATGGATTTGACCGTAATACAAAAGGCAGAAAAACAGTACTGCATCAGAAGATACCAGCTGTATACGCTGAAGGGGAAAATTGAAATCTTCGTATACAGGGGCGCCACTATAATGAGGTGACTTGAGCCTCTGTCTCAGGCGGCGGCAGCTAGGGGGCGGCAAAGCAGGGGCGCACACTGTGCTTGATCCGGCCCGTCGGCCCCGCCGACACTGAACTGACAGTTCAGTGGCGGCGGGCCCTTTAATCGCGGGCGGAATGCAGCACAGGCCCTTTAATCGCGGGCACATTTGCAGCACAGGCGACGTGATCGTCACCACGCCGCCTGCGTGCCGTGATGACGTCACGCCGCCTGTGCCAGGAGAAGACGGAGTCGAGCGTGCTTCTTCAGAGCTGCGGGGGAGATAGGTGAGTACTGGCTTTTTTTTTTTTTTTTAACGCCAGGCCCATCCTATGGGGGAATCTGCTGCTTATGGTGGACTATGCTGGCTATGGGGGATTCTGCTGCTTATGGTGGACTATGCTGGCTATGGGAGATTCTGCTGCTTATGGGGATTATTCTGGCATGGGATTATGCTGGCTATGGGGGATTATGCTGGCTATTGGGGGATTATGCTGGCTATTGGGGGATTATGCTGGCTATTGGGGGATTATGCTGGCTATGGGGGGATTATGCTGGGTATGGGGGATTATGCTGGCTATTGGGGAATTATGCTGGGTATGGGGGATTATGCTGACTATGGGGGATTATGCTGGCTATTGGGGATTATGCTGGCTATTGGGGATTATGCTGGCTATTGGGGGATTATGCTGGCTATGGGGGGATTATGCTGGCTATTGGGGGATTCTGCTGCTTATGGGGGATTATGCTGGCTATGGGGGATTATGCTGGCTATTGAGGGATTATGCTGGCTATTGGGGGATTATGCTGGCTATGGGGGGATTATGCTGGCTATGGGGGGATTATGCTGGGTATGGGGGATTATGCTGGCTATTGGGGGATTATGCTGGGTATGGGGGATTATGCTGGCTATGGGGGATTATGCTGGCTATTGGGGGATTATGCTGGGTATGGGGGATTATGCTGGCTATGGGGGATTATGCTGGCTATTGGGGGATTATGCTGGCTTTTGGGGGATTATGCTGGCTATGGGGGGATTATGCTGGCTATTGGGGGATTATGCTGGCTATGGGGGGATTATGCTGGCTATTGGGGGATTATTCTGGCTATTGGGGAATTATGCTGGTATGGGGGATTATGCTGGCTATGGGGGATTATGCTGGTTATTGGGGGATTATGCTGGCTATTGGGGGATTATGCTGGCTATTGGGGGATTATGCTGGCTATGGGGGGATTATTCTGGCTATTGGGGGATTCTGCTGCTTATGGGGGATTATGCTGGCTATGGGGGATTATGCTGGCTATTGAGGGATTATGCTGGCTATTGGGGGATTATGCTGGCTATGGGGGATTATGCTGGCTATTGGGGGATTCTGCTGCTTATGGGGATTATGCTGGCTATTGGGGGATTATGCTGGCTATGGGGGATTATGCTGGCTATGGGGGGATTATGCTGGCTATGGGGGGATTATGCTGGCTATTGGGGGATTATACTGGCTATTGGGGATTATGCTGGCTATGGGGGATTATGCTGGCTATGGGGGATTATGCTGCCTATTGGGGGATTATGCTGCGTATTGGGGACCTATGCTGCGTATTGGGGACCTATGCTGCGTATTGGGGACCTATGTTGCCTATTGAGGACCTATGCTGCGTATTGGGGACATATGCTGCGTATTGGGGACCTATGCTGCCTATTGAGGACCTATGCTGCATATTGGGGACCTATGCTGCCTATTGAGGACCTATGCTGCGTATTGGGGACCTATGCTGCCTATTGGGGACCTATGCTGCCTATTGAGGACCTATGCTGCCTATTGGTGACCTATGCTGCCTATTGGGGACCTATGCTGCCTATTGGGGACCTATGCTGTCTATTGAGGACATATGCTGTCTATTGAGGACATATGCTGCCTATTGGGGACTATGCTGCCTATTGGGAACATATGCTGCCTATTGGGGACATTTACCTGCCTATTGGGGACCAATGCTGCCTATTGGGGACATTTACCTGCCTATTAGGGACTCTCGCACCACACCAGTCTGAGCATGAGCTAAAAGTGGAGTTGCGCCAATATGTGCACTGATGAGGATGAAATGATATGGATTGGCAAGGCTGCAGTGATGGGCAGTGCAGGCTGTATGTCTCTGTGTGGGCAGTTTTATTGCTGGTATATTGTTTTTGTAGCACTGTATATATATATATTGGTATTTTACTAATAGCAATTTGGAATCCCTAGGAAATAATGATATCAAGAAAGAGAAAAATTGCTTCACTTGTGACAAATATGGAACCGAACATTGACCATCTCATTAACCAAAAGCAGACCCGTAGTTCCCATTGAAATACCAGTAAGTTTGTTGATTTTTAACTTTACTTGTTCTTTATTTTAAGTATTGTATTTGATCCTGTTTCTTTTTTTTTACTTCAAAATAAGAGTGTAGTATATGGTGTATACAGGGTCATATACATCGTGTGCGGTATATAGAGTGTAGTATATGGTGTATACAGGGTCATATACATCGTGTGCGGTATATAGAGTGTAGTATATGGTGTATACAGGGTCATACACATCGTGTGCGGTATATAGAGTGTATATACACTGCTGTATTATACTTTTCATATACAGGTTATAATGCCTCTTATTCTTTGTATAGAGACGAGTGTGCCATGTATAATATATGGTATATACAGCGTAGTGTCGCATACACTGCTGTATTATACAATATACAACAGTTCTAATGCTCCATACCTAATATGCAGTATAATGTACAGTGTATATGATGTAACCTGTATAAGATGTGACATTGGCTTGCCCCCCCTAGTCTTGATCCTGGGTACGCCCATGCTCCTGCTGCTGGCTGCTGCGCACGGTGCTGCTTCCTTGATATCCTTGTGACTCCCTCCCCTCATGTCCAGAGTTAGGAGAAGTCAGGTCGGTGACTAGTTATTAATGCAACTACTTAAGTTACTATATGGGACTTGAAAACATGATCTCCCGACAAGGGAAATACACAGGCCTGTGTAGCGCTGCGGTGATTCTGGATGTGTTCAATGAGCACATCCGGATTCACCGCGCGTTCAGAAGGGGGCGGAGCTTTGTACTGACTTTACAATGGGGGGGCGCCGTTTTGCAGTTCGCCTCAGGCAGCAGAGAGGCTAGGTTCACCCCTGTTCGTATATATTTCGGGAGTCACACACAGATGCTCTCTCAGTATGGATTTGACCATAATACAAAAGGCAGAAAAAAGGTACTGTATCAGAAGATACCAGCTGTATATTGTGTAGGGAAAATTGAAATCTCCGTATATATTTCCGGAGTCACACACAGATAATCAACATGTATTTGTCCGCGATACCAGCCGGTACACGGTAGTGTGTCAGAAGCGTACAGCTCTATACGGTGTGGGAATAAATGAACGCTTGGTAACTGTGAAGAAAAAAAGAATAAAAGTATTAGTGCTGTGTAAAAAGCAGTCTGCACAGCAGTGTACACACAGCAATACAGCTATCAGGCAGCCTAATAACCAGCGCTGCTGCACACAAGAAAATCCTCCCTGTCACTGCACACTAACTGTACAGCACAATTGCTATCAGCACAAGCACAGAAGAACTTCTCTTTCCAGCCCTAACTCTCTCCCTACTGATAAACAGCATCAGCAACCTCTCCCTACTGTTAAGATCGGCAGAAGTAAAATGAGGTCAGCGCTCAGGGCTTTTATAGACACTATGACACCCCCCAAAGCAAGCCAATCACTGCAATGCCCTTCTCTAAGATGGTGGTAGACGCTGCCCATGTCATCTCATTGCCCACAGTGTACGTCCTTGCTCATTGGCTGAAAAAAGGCGCTTGCAAGCGTTATGGGAAATCCAACTTTGGCGCTCGTTTTGCCGAATGCATGGCCGACTTCACGCTATGGTTGGTCGGGTTTCGCTCGTCGTTTCGCTGTCCTGCTTTTTCTCAAGGGATTGTGCTTGAGAAAAAGCAGGACAGCGAAATGTGTGTCAGGGGTGCCGGTCTTTCAGGTATGACATTTATACACCAACAATGAGCTTCTTTCTTTAAGCCACTAACGATATCCTTTATGGTGGCTTTATAGCACCTTTATTCAGCACTTTGCACTATGCACTATGCACTTTGATAAATTATGCACATATTTCTGCCAATATTTAATAAGGATCTGGCTGATGGCTCACTACCTCATGGGGGATTTTTATTTAAGGAAGGAATCTATGCATTAAAATTCACTTTTTGGAGCTTTATTCTTATTAGTACTATGTCTGGCACATGCCTTAATAAATTGATACTATGATGCATATGTTTAAATGTCCACTTTAATGAACTAACATTGTGATTCCTACATACCCTCATACCCCCCATTCCTTTGAAAGACCTATATTTTTTGCATTTTTGTGTCCTCATATTTATTCTGTAATATTTTAATGAATTTGTTTAATAAAATCTGATTTTATGGCATAAAGCTTGATAGTTTTTGTAGGATTTGTATTTACCTTAATTGGAAGTGCCATTTTTTCTAGGAAGTGTATAATACATGTACATATATGTGTATATATATTTTTTTGTGAGTTTATAATATTTTGTTAGTATGACCAGAAATAGTATTATAAAAGTGAATGTGTATCTAGAAATAATCACGGTAAATTTTGGAATGTGCAAAAAGTGGCTAACACTGAAATATATTAAAAAAAAATCACTAGAAAAATCACTAAAAAAAGTCAATCAACAAGTGCAAGTGCAAAAAATCTATGAATAAATGTAGAACAAATCAAAAATGTTGATCATTAGTTGCATTGAGTGATCACAATAAATCTCCCAAAAAAATGCATGTGCTAAATAAACAAGGAAAATAATGACAAAACTAATCAATAATAAAAAAGTGAGTGATTGTTCTAAATAATATTCAATGGTCACAATAAATCAGCTGATTATAAACAGAACTGATTATAAGTAAAGCAGATGCAATGCATTCCAAAACATGATCACAATAATTCATATAGAGACTATTATTATATAGATAGGGAATGCAGAGCCAGTAGATGTGGGAAGTGACAGGATTGAGCAGAAGTACTGTGAGTTACAACACAATAGATTACCTAGGTGTGTGGTGGTCACTGTGCAGTGCACGCCCCCCACTGGGGGGTACATGTTCACTTATATACTACTACTAGATGGAGGCCCGACGCGATAGCATCGGGAGGGCGGTAATGTCACGATGGAGGCAGGCTTTGCAGCATTGAGAATCTCTCCCCCCATGTGCTCACCCACCTATCCACTCTCTCTTTCCCCATGTGCTGACTTCTCCCATCTGTGCTCTCTTCTTTGACCTGTGTACCCCCATGTGCTATCCTACTTGTCTGCAGTCTCTCTCCTTCCTATGCTGTGTTCTCCCCTCATGTGCTTTACCTTTTTGAGCTTTCTCCCCCTTGTGCTCTGTCTCTCTCACCCCTGTTCGCTTTCTCTCTCCTCCATCTGCTGTCTTCTCCTCTCATGTAATCTTTTCTTTGACCTGTGTACCCCATGTGCACTCCCCCTTGTCTGCTCTCTCTCTCAAGGCGTTTACAGTGTGTGTGTGTTGCGTACGGCATATACAGTGTGTGTGGTGCATATGGCATATACAGTGTGTGTGTGTGTGGTGTGTACGGCGTATACAGTGTGTGTGGTGCATATGGCATATACAGTGTGTATGTGGTGCAAATGGCGTATATAGTGTGTGTGTGTGTGGTGCATACGGCGTATACAGTGTGTGTGTGTGGTGCGTACGGCATATACAGTGTGTGTTTGTGTGTGCGTGTGGTGCGACGGTGTTCCGCTGGTGGTACCGTGCAAGAGGCTGGTACCACCAGCAGTTTCCATATTGAGACACCCATCACTTGAGTGTCCCAATATGGCGGTGCGTGAACTTCCGCCACTTGGAATTCTGGGATATGGATACATCTGGACGGAACAGGATGTCAAGACATTACAAGGTAAGTATTAGATTTCTGGTCATACTAACAGAACATTATAGTCTGTTTTCCTGTGAGCTCTCAGATTTTTTCATCATTGTATTCATGTCACTATTTTGTATATAAAGCAGGTGTTTTGCTTTTTATTTTATTTTAATTTAATTTAATAAAATTGAATTGAATATAATATATTATGATATATTTTACCATTGTGTATAATCATGTTTTTAATCTTTGCAGGCACCTCTATTGCCTCTAGTGTTACATTTTACTACCCTCACTAATAAAGGTATTTTAGCCTTAATTTTAATTGTCCTATTTCTTTTTAACCCTTGTTTGGTCCCCTTCTTCTTTGGTCTTACACTAATTTCCGAATGGTCTGCCATTTTTCCTTATAACAGCAGACATATATCACTCACTGTCTATTAGACTCACTAAACTATTTTTATGAATTGTAATATATATCCATTGTGACTTCAATACCTGTTTTAAATCAATATTAATCCCTTAGTGACATAGCCAATTTGCAGCTTATAGACCAAGCCAATTTTTACAATTCTGACCACTGTCAATTTATGAGGTTATAACTCTGGAACGCTTTAACGGATCCTGCTGATTCTGAGAATGTTTTTTTGAGACATATTTTACTTCATGTTAGTGGTAAAAAAAAATTGATACTAATGTTTATTTACGAAAACAACGGAAATATGGTGAAAATTTAGAAAATTTTGCAATTTTCAAAATTTTAATTTTTATGCCCTTAAATCAGAGAGATATATCACACAAATTTCTTAATAAATAACATTTCCAACATGTCTACATCAGCACAATTATGAAAACAAAATTTTTTTTGTTAGGAAGTTATAAATGTTAAAAGTTGACCAGCAATTTCTCATTTTTCAACGTGAATACTTTTCCGTCCAATTATGACAAGAGCATTCTTAAAGTGATACCTTTATTGGCTAACCAGAAAATTATATGTTCGCAAGCTTTCAGAGCTCAAAGGTTCCTTCTTCAGGCAAGATTACATTTGGAATAATAAGAAAGACACATTAGATGCTTACTATAGTAGGAAATTTGTTCAAGACCTGGGAGGTGTGATGCCTTCAAAAGATAAGCAAAGGCAAGGCATCACAATTCCCAGGTCTTGAACAAATTTCCTACTATAGTAAGCATCTAATGTGTCTTTCTTATTATTCCAAATGTAATCTTGCCTGAAGAAGGAGCCTTTGAGCTCTGAAAGCTTGCGAACATATAATTTTCTGGTTAGCCAATAAAGGTATCACTTTAAGAATGCTCTTGTCATAATTGGACGGAAAAGTATTCACATCGAATTTTCTGGCTAACACGGTACCACAATATAATTTATTATTGTACATCATTTTTCAACAAAATTTACAAAACCATTTTTTTTAGGGACATCATATTTAAAGTCATTTTAAGCGGTGAACATGACAGAAAATACCCAAAAGTGACACTGTTTTAAAAACTGGACCCCTCGATGTGCTCAAAACCACATTCAGGAAGTTTATTAACCCTTTACGTGCGTCACAGTAACTGAAGAAATGTGGAAGGAAAAAATAAACATTTAACTTTCTTTGCAACAAATTTACTACAGAACCAATTTTTTTTATTTTCACAAGTGTTAAAAGAGAAATTGAACCACAATATTTGTTGTGCGATTCCTCCTGAATATGCCGATACCCAACATGTGGGGGTGAACCGCTTTTTGGGCGCACGGCAGAGCTCGCAAGGGAAGGAGCGCCGTTAGACTTTTTCAACACAGAATTGGCTGGAAGCCATGTCGCGTTTGGAGATCCCCTGATGTGCCTAAACAGTGGAAACCCCCAACAAGTGACCCCATTTTGGAAACTAGACCCCTTAAGGAACTTATCTAGATGTGTGGTGAGCACTTTGAACCTCCAAGTGCTTCACAGAAAATTATAAACGCAGAGCCGTGAAAATAAAAATTCATTTTTTTGCGTCAAAAATTATTTTTTAGCCCCCAATTTTTTATTTATCCAAGGGTAATAGGTGAAATTAGACCACCAAAGTTGGTGTGCAATTTGTCCTGAGTACACTGATGCTCCATATGTTGGGGTAAACCACTGTTTGGGCACAAGTCTGGGTGTAATGATTAAAGGGGATAACTCAGGAGACTCTTTGCGTGGAACAAGACAACTACAAGACACAGTTTTATAAGTGGTAAAGTCTATATTATCACACGGCGATTCAAACAGGTGCAGAGCAAAGCTCAAGTCCACAACACTTGGTGCAGATATTAAATGCAGCTTAACAGTCTATTGGAAACTTCAGAGGAAAATGCAATCAAGCAGAGAGTCTATGAAGCACAAATATACTTGAGGATACTTGACACAAATAAGTCCTTGCTTAGTCCAAGCACAGGTAGATATGCTTATAAGGCAGTTCAAATAATATCTTAGCTCAACCAGGGAGGCCTGGGTAATAGTCTCAGGTTTAAGCAGAGCAGAGCTGCAACAGCTTACATGTCCAGCAAATGCAGAAGGAAGTAAACACCAGCAGCCAGATGAAGGAGGATTACTGGAAACCGGTGTATGCAGCAGGAACTCAGAACAGAGTAGCAGGATCACCAACAGGTTCACAGGAGCAGGTACAATGCCAGGGAGCCACCTGAGGTCAGAAGCTGGATGCAAGGCAGAAGCTGGATGCAAGGCAGAATACTCTTTCACAAACTAAAGGCTGGGGTGGAGTTATATAGCAGGAAGACACAGTGCACATGAGATCAAAGACGCCATCTTGGAAAAGGGCAGTAATGCACAAAAGGTAATCAAAAATGTTCAGAGTCCTGACACTGGGCTTGGAAGGGAGGGAGCACCATTTGACTTTTTGAACGCAAAATTGGCTGGAATCAATGGTGGCTAGTGTTGAGCGATACTGCTCGATATCTAAAAATATCGGATCGGAATGGTATCGCCGATATCACTAAAATATCGGCGATACCCGATACCGATGCCGGAAGTCCAATGTAAGTCTATGGGAACCAAATATCGACATAAAAAAAACCCATTCTTGCCTTGTTGGTTAATTGTACATGAAGGAAAACAACAAAGAGTAATGTAGAATGTATTGGGGGAGGTTGAGGAGACAATAAAGGCATACATGTTTAACCCAATGCATTGGAATAGCATTAATATATTTTTTTTTGGAAATACGTTTGGATTGACGAACAAATTGACAATGTTGTTAACCTTTTTTCTATTTTGACAAATATGTATGTTTCACAACTTCCATGCTCTTCACCTTTTTAACTTTTGCCAGTGCCACACTTTCTCCTTCATAATCTTCAGCAGCATCATCTTTCTCATCAAATTATTCTTCATCTTCACCTTCTTAATCTTCTTCTTAAACTTCTTGCTATTCATGTTTTTGTTTACATTACTCATATTGTTATTATTAAACTATTAATCTTCTTCATATTCAAATTCTTCATCTTCTTCCTCTTCATCTTCTTCATCATATTCTTATTTGTGACAGAGATTCCTGTACTTGTAATCTGTAAAAGTATGAATTTTTCATCCTTCCGTTCTTGCTGTCACAAAAGATTTAAATTACAACAGTATTTGTCCGTGTTCAATTTAGCCTGCAGCAGCAGGCATTTTCCAGGGCACCACGAGGAGGAACGGACTCACCCCCATACACTGCTTAGTCTTCTTCTGCTTAGAATTTAGAGCATATATTTTGCTCTTCATTTTGGTCTTATACTTCATGTTCTTCTGCTTTTTGATCTTCTGCTTATTGTTCTTCTGTCTCTTGTTCTGAATCTTGTAGTTTGTCTTAACCTTCTTTGTCCTGTTGGTGATCTTCTTCTGGGTAATCTTTTATTTTTTCTTTGTGATGGTGTTCAGGCTGGTTGGCTTCATGCTCGTCGTCCTTGTTGTCGTCATCTTCTTCTGGGTGGTCTTTAAGGTCGTCTAATTTCCGAGAACCAGCTGACGTTACTGGAACCCGGACGGGTATCAGATGGAACAAGAGACAATGGAAGTAATGAGGACCAGCTGACTGTGCTGGAACCCGGAGGGGCAGCAGAAGGAAAAGAGGCAATGTCACAACCGAGTACCAGCTGACGTTACTGTGACACGGTTACTAAGCAGGAGGTACCTGTGCTCCAAAGCACTACCAAGGACCAGCAGACGTTGCTGGAACTCGTATACGAGATGGAGGAACCTAGGCCAAAGGCACTGGGAGAACCAGTTGATGGTACTGGACCCCGGACGGGTAGCAGAAGGAAAAGAGGCAATGTCACAACCGAGTACCAGCTGACGTTACTGTGACACGGTTACTAAGCAGGAGGTACCTGTGCTCCAAAGCACTACCAAGGACCAGCAGACGTTGCTGGAACTCGTATACGAAGATGGAGGAACCTAGGCCAAAGGCACTGGGGAGAACCAGTTGATGGTACTGGACCCCGGACGGGTAGCAGAAGGAAAAGAGGCAATGTCACAACCGAGTACCAGCTGACGTTACTGTGACACGGTTACTAAGCAGGAGGTACCTGTGCTCCAAAGCACTACCAAGGACCAGCAGACGTTGCTGGAACTCGTATACGGAGATGGAGGCACCTAGGCCAAAGGCACTGGGGAGAACCAGTTGACGGTACTGGACCCCGGACGGGTAGCAGAAGGAAAAGAGGCAATGTCACAACCGAGTACCAGCTGACGTTACTGTGACACGGTTACTAAGCAGGAGGTACCTGTGCTCCAAAGCACTACCAAGGACCAGCAGACGTTGCTGGAACTCGTATACGGAGATGGAGGCACCTAGGCCAAAGGCACTGGGGAGAACCGGTACTGGACCCCGGACGGGTAGCAGAAGGAAAAGAGGCAATGTCACAACCGAGTACCAGCTGACGTTACTGTGACACGGTTACTAAGCAGGAGGTACCTGTGCTCCAAAGCACTACCAAGGACCAGCAGACGTTGCTGGAACTCGTATACGAAGATGGAGGCACCTAGGCCAAAGGCACTGGGGAGAACCAGTTGACGGTACTGGACCCCGGACGGGTAGCAGAACGCACCCATGAAAATGTAAGTTGACAGGACGCAAGCCGTCCGCAGTTACCGAATCACACAGTCCTACAGTGGGTGCTTGTCCTATTGTCACAATGGAAACAGCCTTTTTTTACATATCCCACAGCACACATAGGAATCACCTAAACTGCAGGCACCATAGAGTCGGCTAACCCGAATGCAACACGACAGCACAACTTATTGGAGGATAATTGACGTTCACACTGCCAGGAAACAGCTGTCGTGCTGTAACCAGGCTGGCCAGGAGTCAGTACCCCTGCCAATTACTTACGAGCAACAAATAGCGGTGTTGTAGCCCAGGGAGTAGAGTTCAGGTGGCAGAAAGATGAACATAACAGGAGACATGGAAAACGTTGCCAAACAGTTATTTAATCTGAAAACGGACAGGCAAATTAGGTGAGATCCATGCCTTGTTCATTTTCAGAAAAGTAAGCCGGTCTACATTCTCTGAGGATAGTCGCATGCGACGGTCTGTTAGTACACCACCTGCAGCACTAAAGACGCGCTCAGATAATACACTGGCAGCAGGGCAAGCCAGCACCTCCAATGCATACTGGCTAAGCTCTGGCCATGTATCCAACTTAGAGACCCAAAATTTGAAAGGGGAAGAGGCATCTGGGAGTACACGTAGAGGGAAAGACAAGTAGTCTGTCACCATCTTACGGAAACGTTGCTTCCTGGTGACTGGAGCCGTCTCGGATGGTGTAGACCTTGCTGGCGCTGTCTCAAAACTTCGCCACATTTGTAACATACAGCTCTTGCCCTGTGCAGAGGCGCTGCTTGTGCTCCCTCTTGTTGTAGAGGTGTCTACACTGCCTCGACGCACAAAGCTGCTTTGTAAAGCAGTAGCAGCAGCAGCTCTCTCGGCTGGAATGTACAACAGTATGGATTGCACCAGTGTGTCTTGGTACTCCCGCATTTTACGGTCCCGGTTCATCGGTGTGATGAGGGTTTGTAAGTTGTCCCGGTAGCGAGGGTCTAGGAGGGTGTACACCCAATAATCTGACGTGGTGAGAATGTGGGCGATGCGGCGGTCGTTTCTCAGGCACTGAAGCATGAAATCAACCATGTGCTGCAGACTCCCAACTGGCCAACAAAAGCTGTCCTCTGGAAGAGGCGTCATCTCTGCCTCCTCTGCATCACCCCACCTTCGCTCTACATACTGACTAGAGCGTTGTGTACCTCCCTCTGTAGGGATTTCTTCCTCCTCCATTGACTCCTCCTCCTCCTCATCCTCCTCACAAAGTGAGCCCTGCCCAGCCCTTTGTGAGGAACCACGTTGCGCTGACTGTCCTGAAGGTAATTGAATTTGTGACTCCTCATCCTCCACCTCTTCCAAAACCTCTTCCTTTAGTGCTTTCAGTGATTTCTGAAGCAGGCAGATAAGGGGGACAGTCATGCTGACTAGTGCATCATCTGCACTCGCCATCCGCGTTGAGACATCAAACGCACACAAAACGTCGCAGATGTCCTTCATAGAGGCCCACTCAGTAGTGGTGAAGTGTGGACGGCGCAAAGAGCGACTTGATTGCGCCTGATGCAGCTGATACTCCATTACTGCTGTCTGCTGCTCACACAACCGCTCCAACATATGTAACGTGGAATTCCACCTGGTGGGTACGTCACATATGATGCGATGTTCAGGAAGGCGAAATCTGCGTTGCAGAGCAGCAATGCGCGATCTGGCTATGCTGGAACATCGCAAGTGAGCGCACTCTAGGCGGACCTTCTGCAGCAGTCCAGCAAGATCCGGATAGTCCCTCAAAAAACTCTGCACGACCAAGTTGAGCACATGTGCCAGACATGGTATGTGAGTAAGGTTGCCAAGGCCCAGAGCTGCCACCAGATTTCGGCCATTGTCACACACTACCAAGCCTGGCTGGAGATTCGCAGGTAAAAACCACACGTCGCTCTCCTGCTTGATGGCATTCCAGACCTCCTGCGCTGTGTGGCTTAGATTCCCCATTGAAATTTTCAGGACGGCCTGTTGACGTTTGGCCACGGTTGTGCTCATATCGGTCGCAACAGGTAAGCGTTCACGGGTCCATGTGGAGGTATACCGTGACGGCTCGTGCAGCGATGATTCTGAGGAACTGGAGTAGGAGGAGGAATCAATGTGTACAGACTGGATTCCTGCAATCCTTGGAGTTGGCAGAACACGTACAGCGCCACTGGCAAGATCTGTACCCGGCTCCACAACATTGACCCAATGGGCAGTGAGGGAAAGGTATCGTCCCTGGCCATGGGTACTGGTCCACGCATCGGTGGTCAGGTGGACCCTGCTACTGACGGCGTTTAGTAGCGCATGTTTAATGTTTCCCTCGACATGTTTTTGCAGAGCAGAGACGGCTTGCCTGCTGAAATAAAATCGGCTTGGCACATTATATTGTGGGACTGCCAATGCCATTAAGTTCCTGAAACTGTCAGTCTCCACCAGCCTGAATGACAGCATTTCAAGGGACAGGAGTTTTGCAATGCCAGCATTCAGAGCCTGTGCTCGTGGATGGTTTGCCGAGTATGGCCGTCTTTTATCCCATGCCTGTGGTACCGATGGCTGTTTTGTGGCCTGGGAGTGTGACGATGACTGTGAACTTGCTGCTGTGGGTAGAATAACAGTTTGTCTATGGACAACAGTGACCGAGGTTCTTCCATGGAGATCCTGTGAGGAAGCCGAACCAGGTGTGTGTGAGCTGGAGGTAGAGGCTCCAACACGACTTGAAGATGTAGGTGCTGCTGTAGGTTGGCCTACATCTCCAGTGTGTCTTTGTAACTCAGCTACGTGCTTTGTCCGTACATGTTTCCACATATTTGTGGTATTCAGGTTACTGATATTTTTACCTCTTTTAACTTTTTGCTTACACAGCTTGCATTTAACATAGCAAATATAATCTACAAGTCTGTCAAAAAAGGACCACGCAGTGCAAGTCATGGGAGCGCCAATTTTGACATTTGTAAGAGAACTGCTCCCAACAGGTGACCAAACTGGAGGCTACAGGCAAGTGAGTCTGCAGCCTACCTCTCCCTCCTCTTTGTACCGTTGGGCCAATCTCTTCCTCAGAGCTGCTCCCACCACCTTCCTGTTGCTCACGCCATGTTGGGTCTCGGACTTCATCATCTCCACTACCCTCTTCCAACACCTGCTGCT
Source organism: Oophaga sylvatica (assembly GCA_033576555.1). Lineage (NCBI taxonomy): Eukaryota > Metazoa > Chordata > Amphibia > Anura > Dendrobatidae > Oophaga > Oophaga sylvatica. The sequence continues at coordinate 305,820,147 of JARQOD010000002.1, read as the reverse complement.
GTTGGATGGTCTGGGCAGCACCATGCTCCACAAAACCTGGCACCTGAGTCTCATCATCATCATGAGATGCGTTCTGCGGTGTGCTGTCCATCGGCACTGGCTCACCCGCCTCTTCAGATTGAGAGAGACACAGCTGTTGCGCATCACTGCATACTCCCTCTTCTTCAAATTGCAGAATGCTGCTTGCCTGTGCCCGTGTTTGCGAGCCAACAGATTCTGAGAACAGAAGCAGAGACTCAGCTGGCTCCTGTACAGAACTCTCTGACTGCCTGGGCAATTTGACAGGCAGTGAACAGACAGATGGTTGCTCAACAGTGTTGTGTTCCTGAGAGGAGGTGGAAGGAATTGAAGTCGATGCATTGGCTGCCATCCAACCAACAACGGCTTCAATTTGTTCTTCCCGCAGCAGGGGGGCACGCCGAGCTCCTACCAAAGTGCGAATAAAGGAACGCTCACGGGGAAAAGTGGTGGATGCTGTGTCACTGAGGGCGGCAGCAGCCACAGAATCCCCAAGTCCTCTCCCTGCTGAAACTCCACGGCCACGACCACGTGCCTTACTCACTGACTTCTTCATCTTGGTAGATTGATAAAGAAAGTCAGAAAAGTTATAAGGCCTAAGTGTGGTTATTACGCAGAGACTGAAGTGAACACTGAAACACAACTGTTCACAATCTGTGAAAGGCTACTCCTTTGTCTACTTCTATAGTGTTTGCAACCAATGTATTGGATACGGATGGAAGCGCGTCACACTAATAGATTATATTTATTTTAAACGGAATGGAGCAGAACCAATTGGAGAGAAATGACAAGGATGAGGCACTGAGACACGCTCAGCAGAGTACAAGCAGCAGTGCTTGAACAAGTAACTGGAGCGTGATGTGTACTCAAAAAATAAAAAACACAGACTGAAGTGAACACTGAAACACAACTGTTCACAATCTGTGAAAGGCTACTCCTTTGTCTACTTCTATAGTGTTTGCAACCAATGTATTGGATACGGATGGAAGCGCGTCACACTAAAATTTAAATTGCATGGAGCAGCAAGAATTACACTGAAGTAAAAAAAAGAGTCTGTGAGTGACACGTGCAGATGCCTACAGACAGCGTTGCATGCAGAGCAAACTGCAGCGTCACCTGCACTCTCACACACACACCTTGCAGAGCTGTTAAAACAACACTGCAGGCAAAAGGAAGCTTTACACAGCGGTTGGTGCTAGCCTGCCTAAAGCACAGTACACTAAATCGCAATCTCTAACTGTCCCTCAGAGTCAGCACAGCAGCGTTCTATCCCTTACTGAATTCACAGCACAGTGACGCTAAAATGGCGGCGGCGCCTTTTATAGTGCATTCTGACATCATTTCAGCATCCAATCACAGCCATGCCATTAGTTAACATGACCGCAGCAGTACAGGATGTGCCCACACTTCTTAGGATTCCTCATTGGCTGACTAAAATCACATTGCCTCTCAAAGAATTATGGGAACTTCCGATTCCGGTATACGATATATGGAAAATATCGGAACTAAGTATCGAAAGTCCGATACAGCTAATATCGGCCGATACCCGATACTTGCGGTATCGTATCGCTCAACACTAATGGTGGCGCCATGTCACGTTTGGAGACCCCCTTATGTGCCTAAATAGTGGAAACCCTTCAATTCTAGCTCCATCCCTAACCCCAACACACCCCTAACCCTAATCACAACCCTAGCCCTTATCCCAACCCTAACCCTAATCCTAACCTTAATCCCAACCCTAATTCCAACCCTAACCCTAATTCTAACCCTAACCCTAATTCTAACACTTATTCTAACCCTAACCCTAATTCTAACCCTAACCCTAATTCCAACACTAAATCCTAATTCTAACCCTAAGCCTAACCCTAATGGAAAAATGAAGATAAATATATTTTCTTTATTTCCTTATATTTCCCAAACTAATGGGGTGATAAAGGGGGGTAATTTACTATTTTTTATTTTGATCACTGTGATAGAGTTTATCACAGTGATCAAAATTTATATTGAATGAATGAATGGAATCTGCCGGCCGGCAGATTTGGCGGGCGCACTGCGCATGGACCCGCCATTTTCTTCCCAGACCAAGATTGCGGCGCCCACCGGAGGCGGCAGGAGGGCCCGAGGACCACCAGGAGGTACCGGGGGGATAGGGGACCCTATCTCTCTCTCCTCTGATGTGCTATCACATCAGAGGAGAGAGAAAGTGAAAGCGAATTTGAGGCTTTTTTTCAGTCGCCGTTATACGGTTAATAACGGCGATCGCAAAAGCGGTGTTGGTAAAAACCGACCTGAATCATGTTCTCTGGGGTCTCGGCTACTCCCGGCAGCCAAGACCCCGGAGAAAATCCAACTCTGGGGGGGCGCTATACACTTTTTCCACAGTGCCATTAATCTAAGTACCCTTAACTACTGCCGTTAAAAGGCGTATCGGCGATCGTTAAGGGGTTAAGTCATACAATTATTAATACAATTATTGATAAGTTTTTTATTATGTTAATATTGAGCAGGATTAATTTCAGCCTATTGCTTCGGTCTCCACAATAGTCACGGTCTTTTATGTGGCCCTGTGGGAACATTAATCTCTGCCGCATATAAAAAAATTTGTGTGATGAGCTATGCGACGCTATCTCTGTTGTTTTCGGTATGCAGATGTGCCCCAGAGGATCAGTGTGTTACTCACATGACTTATCACATGATCTATTGGTGGGGTCATGTGACATGTCTCGTGATACATCGAGTATCTGAGAGGTCCCACGCTAGGGGTCCTGGCTACTCTTAATCTGCCCCTGTTTGTGCCTATTGGAAGAACACAAATAAAAAACAGATAAGAAAAGGCAAATCGGAAATAGTTTCACACAAAACCCCCAAAATGAGGCAGCTACTAAGAACTGCAGATATATAATGTAGGAGAGGAACGGAGCAGTGATGATAAAGGCAGAAGACAGTGATGGGTAAGCACTAAGGATATTAATACCCATTGTATGCACATTACTAATGGCTAACAGAGGAGGCAACAAAAAAATGAAGGAGTGGTTCTTTAAGTTAGATGGAAAAAAAGCAATAGTATATTGGAAAGATTTGCACATCTTGTGTGTTTTAGACTCACATCCGGCTTTGGCTGTATGTACCAAAGCTGACTTAGAGAACATGACCTTGAGTTGTAAAGTTTGCATAATATAGAATGATGTAATGAATACATTCAGTTCTAATGCTGTTACACCCAGCTGTCACTTTGCAATAATTTTAAAAAAAAATTCTTCTATCTCTCTGAGCTTTGGATTGGAATTACAAAATATTAATATAGCGTGGAGAAAAACAGTTTAGTGAAAATTTCTTCTCTTCCTTTAAGATGATACAAGTAAACTTTTGGAAATTTAATACAGTCTTGTCAACATTCATTTAAATTTAATTAAAATGTACATTTGTCAGCTTTCAAGTAGTCCACATTGTTTGCTACTCAGTGCTAGCCACATTGCATTGGTTTGGAACTTGATTAAAGTGGAAAAATGAATCTTGATGCTTGCTGATTACATTGTGTCGATGAGTTCTTCCTTACCATAATCACTTCAATCATTTAAAGCATTTGTAAACTTTAACTGACCCTGCTATTTAAACTCACATTAGCTTTTAAATCACATATACGTTCCATTTCATACCAAGAATTAATGAAATGTTTACTAGTGTTTTTACAGCAAATGCCGAATACAAGCAAGAAACTGAACTGAGAAAAGATAATAGCGATTTGAGTTGATTATATTTTAGCCTTCAAAATCTGTAACTATCAAAACTGAAGCTTGCGCTGTGGCCCTTCATTCCAATGAACATGGGTTCATGACACTTGGATTTTTAATGCTGGTATATGCTAGTATATAATTTAAGCATGAATTTCCAGCTTTGAATATATTTTTTTAAACTGTAAATAGGTTGAAAAGATTGTTTTGCTTCACTTCCCAATTTATTATAATCTTGTTGAAGCGGCATTGACTGTATGTGATACAGCCCCAAATGTCTTGCATAGTTATACAATTAAAATAAACCAGTCAGAAACAAAAAAAAACAAAGACATTTATATGTGTAGTAGCCCTTTTAATGATAAGCAAGTTGATCTCTTTCTGATCCCCAAAATAGCGTAAAATCATGTTTTGAAGTTCTGTAAACGTGTCTGGAGATGAGAAAACAGGAGAAACAATTCCAGGATGGACTGTAAAGGCATAAAGAGGGAAAACATGGTGGAACTAGTGATCACTGCACTTAAAGGGGTTGTCTGGCCTTAGGCTACAAGTCTGCAGTCGTTCTATGTGCAGAGCACACTGTGAGAATTCATTGGTGCTGGTGCTGGCGTTGGTAGCAGCAGGTGCGTAACTGCAAGTATGCAATTTGCATACATGCGGTCATGTGCTGACTAGACATTCACAGCCTCGCTTAGTGGAAGTAAATTGAATGAGGCTTGATACGCAGGGCCGGCGACAGCACCCGGCACACCCGGGCAAGTGCCGGGGCCCTGAGCAGGCGGGGGGGCCCACTCGCAGTCTGGCACCCCCGCGCCCGTTAGCGGAGGAGAACGGTGTCAGCGCCGCCACTGGGCCCCCCCGCCCGCTCAGGGCCCCGGCATCAGCTGGAACAATACTTACCTCTCCCGTGCCTCCGCTGTCGCAGCTCCGGGCTCCAGGGGGCGCCGGCGCTTCCTCTCACAGCAGCGCCGCTGAATGACGTCATCATTCAGCGGCCGGCTGTGGCAGAGAGCGCGGACGCTGGGCAGGTAAGACGTGTGTGTGTGTGTGTCTCTGTGTATGTCTGTGTGTATGTAGTGCGGTGCTTTGTGTGTGTGTGTGTGTGTGTGTGTATGTATGTATGTGAGAGAGTGCTTGTGTGCTGTGATGCTGTCTGTGTGTGATGATGGGCAGGCATTGCTGATAATGAGGAGGCATTGAATGATGATGATGGGGAGAAGATGATGATAATGGGCAGGCATTGATGATAATGGGCAGGCATTGATGATGGGGAGAAGATGATGATGGCCAGGCATTGCTGATAATGGGGAGGCATTGATGATGATGATGGGGAGAAGATGATGATAATGGGCAGGCATTGATGATAATGGGCAGGCATTGATGATGGGGAGAAGATGATGATGGGGAGGAGATGATGATGATGGGCAGGCATTGATGATAATGGGGAGGCCATGATGATGATGGGGAGGCAATTATGATGATAAGGAGGCAATGATGATGATGGGGAGGTAATCATGATGATAATGGGGAGTCTTTCCACAGCGCCCTTTCCTGAGCCGTAACAGTGCAGAACGCAGTACAGCGCAGAGGAGAGCTCCATATTTTGCATGGAGCATTATATGGGGACCAGTATCCTGTATGGAGCATTATATGGGGACCAGTATCCTGTATGGAGCATTATATTGGGTCCAGTATTCTGTATGGAGCATTATTTTGGGTCCAGTAATCTGTATGGAGCATTATATGGGGGGTGACATCCTGCATGGGGTATTATATGGGTGATGAGGGGGAGACTGTGGTGCCCATAATATTGTATGGAGGACTGTACTGTCCAGTCTGTACTGTGCGCTGTGAGGATTTGGCGGTTTTTGAGCTATTGTACAATTTACAATAGATATCAGTCATGTAATGGAAGAAGTGAAGTATTTGGCATTGTACTGTACCCATATTTCTCTGCTGTATCTGTGCATCATGAATCGTGGTCTGTGTTAAAGGGGCCCACTGAGGATCTTTCGCCCGGGGCCCATAAAAACCTGGAGCCGGCCCTGTTGATACGTCTAGTTGAAATGTGAAACGGACACCCAAGTGCAAAAGAAACAGGGGGAAAAAGAAGAAGAAACTTCAACCCAGGCAGTAAAGGTAAAAATGTAGAATTTTATTTAATGTCAATACAATATATATAAAAAAAATAGCACAAGCATCCAATATAGAATAAAAAAGGAACATGAACACCACCAAAATGATATCCAATACCAAGGTATTTTAACAACTAAAATCAGGTAAATATACAAATAGTGCACAAACTATACAATACTGATAATATAGTGATACACTCTGGTATGAGAAGTATATATGTGCCACCATAAAAAATATGTGTTATATGAAAAAATCACAAATAAAATATACTCAGTGTTCAAACAAGATATCAAAAAATAGGTATGGTGCAATATAGCACAAAAATATAAAACTATATATGTGCAAAAAACAGCAATTAATGCATACGGTCTAGTGCCAATATAGATACTAAAAAACGCTACCTTGAACGCGCGTTCAAGGTAGCATTGTCACCACCAATCGTTTGTTCCTCCTTCGGTTTTTTCAGGTAATAGACTTATACTTTGGTATCACTTGAGTGTTTATTGTCTCCCCTGGTTTGGCACTATTTGGGTAATTCCCTTCATATAGTCCCTTCAGGTGCGTACAGCCTTTTGGTCACACTATATACTCTGGGTATCTTCTGTCTTTTTGCGTTTTTTAGTATCTATATTGGCACTAGACCGTATGCATTAATTGCTGTTTTTTGCACATATATAGTTTTATATTTTTGTGCTATATTGCACCATACCTATTTTTTGATATCTTGTTTGTACACTGAGTATATTTTATTTGTGATTTTTTCATATAACACATATTTTTTATGGTGGCACATATATACTTCTCATACCAGAGTGTATCACTATATTATCAGTATTGTATAGTTTGTGCACTATTTGTATATTTACCTGATTTTAGTTGTTAAAATACCTTGGTATTGGATATCATTTTGGTGGTGTTCATGCTCCTTTTTTATTCTATATTGGATGCTTGTGCTATTTTTTTTATATATATTTGTATTGACATTAAATAAAATTCTACATTTTTACCTTTACTGCCTGGGTTGAAGTTTCTTCTTCTTTTTCCCCCTGTTTCTTTTGCACTTGGGTGTCCGTTTTACATTTTAGGCTGGTTCTGCCATCCACAATTTTTAGTGAGGTTCAGGTCTTATGTGTAAATTTATTTTATTGATATAATTTTTATCATTTTTATATTTTTTACACTGTGCTGTATCTCATTCTGTTTGAGTTTCTAGTTGAAATGTGGCCTGAAGTATGCGAATCGCATAAAGTGAATGCAGACTTGTACCCTAAAACTGGACAACCCCTTTAAGCTGAACTGAATGTCATAAGAACCTCAATTCACTAGACGATCAATATAAATTAGTGCATGGACTTTATTGACACAAGAGCAATGTGTTTTTACCCCAACTTTAGGTCTTCATCAGGTTCTTATCTTTAAGCAACATCACAGACATTTTCTCCAAGATAAGAGCAGAACTTTGTGGAATCCTGATGTATGTTTTTAATGTTGTTTCTGCAGCTTAACTGTCTGAGGTGAACATTAAACTGTACCCCTATTTTTTGTTCATTTATGCAGTAACAGAAGAGACTGTTTTTTTTTCTTTCAAATTGCATGTACGTGGAAGTGCACTGGGGAGTGACAATGCACTGACAGCTGCTTAGCCTCAAACTGTAGTCCCTAACTAGCACCACTCTGCTCTGGTTGATTCACAGGATATTCGCCTTGATGCATAACAGGGAATATAACGTGAGGCTGAGAAGCTGTAAGTGCATTTTCATACTCCACTTAACTTTTTAGACACATATATAGTAAACTGCTAGAGAATGCTTTGAGGATATACACTGCTCAAAAAAATAAAGGGAACACTTAAACAACAGAATATAACTCCAAGTAAAGCAAACTTCTGTGAAATCAAACTGTCCACTTAGGAAGCAACACTGATTGACAATCAATTTCACATGCTGTTGTGCAAATGGAATAGACAACAGATGGAAATTATTGTCAATTATCACGACACACTCAATAAAGGAGTGGTTCTGCAGGTGGGGACCACAGACTACATCTCAGTATCAATGCTTTCTGGCTGATGTGTTGGTCACTTTTGAAAGTTGGTTGTGCTTCCACACTCGTGGTAGCATGAGACGGACTCTACAACCCACACAAGTGGCCCAGTTAGTGCAGCTTATCCAGGATGGCACATCAATGCGAGCTGTGTGGTAAGAAGGTTTGCTGTGCCTGTCAGCTTTAGTGTCCAGAGGCTGGAGGCACTACCAGGAGATGTGGAGGGTGCCGTAGGAGGGCAACAACCCAGCAGCAGGACCGCTACCTCCACCTTTGTGCAAGGAGGAACAGGAGGAGCACTGCCAGAGCCCTACAAAATGACCTATAGCAGGCCACAAATGTGCATGTGTCTGCACCAATGGTTAGAAACCGACTCCATGAGGATGGTTTGAGTGCCCGACGTAAACAGATGGGGGTTCTGCTCACAGCCCAACACGGTGCAGGACGCTTGGCATTTGCCACACAACACCAGGATAGGAAATTTGCCACTGGCGCCCTGTGCTCTTCACAGATAAAAGCAGGTTCACACTGAGCACATGTAACAGACGTGACAGAGTCTGGGGACGCCGTGGAGAGCGATCTGCTGCCTGCAACATCCTTCAGCATGAACGGTTTGGCAGTGGGTCAGTAATGTTGTGGGGTTGCATTTCTTTGGAGGGCCGCCAGAGGTAGCCTGACTGCCATTAGGTACCAAGATGAGATCCTCAGACCCCTTGTGAACCATATACTGGTGCGGTTGCCCTGGGTTCCTCCTAATGCAGGACAATGCCAGACCTCATGTGGATGGAGTATGTCAGCAGTTCCTGCAAGATGAAGACATTGAAGCTATGGACTGGTCCGCCCATTCCCCAGACCTGAATTCGATTGAGCACATCTGGGATATCATGTCTCGCTCCATGCACAACAGACTGTTCAGGAGTTGGCAGATGCTTTAGTTCAGGTCTGGGAGGAGATCCCTCAGGAGACCATCCGCCGCCTCATCTGGAGCATGCCCAGGCATTGTAGGGAGGTCATATATGTACGTGGAGGCCACACACACTACTGAGCATAATTTTGACTTGTTTTAAGGATGAGCATCATTTTGACTTGTTAAAAGGACATTACATTCCACTTTAATTTTGTGTGTGACTGCAAATCCAGGCCTCCATTGGTTAATAGACTTGATTTCCATTGATGATTTTTGTGTGATTTTGTTGTCAGCACATTCAACTTTGTACAGAACAAAGTATTCAATGAGAATACTTCATTCATTCAGATCTAGGATGTGTTATTTGAGTGTTCCCTTTATTTTTTGAGCAGTGTATAAAGCTTGCTTCTTTTTTTAAAAAAGGGTACAAATTCATATATAACAGGGTACCAAAAAAAAAGAGATTTATTTTTATTTTCTGTAGTCTATTTCATGGACTGCCTGGTATATGTATGCAAGACAATGCTAAACTACATGCTTTATTCATCCAACCAGCATGGCTTTGCAGAAGAGATGTTTGGACAATAATCTGACTGCATGCAGTTCAGACCTTCCACCAATAGAAACTTGGTGTTAGGGTCTGCGGAACGCACCAGATAAATATAAATAGTGGGTGTGTTCGCAGCCCAGGGTCCACCGTGTAGGCAGAGCCTGCTGCTAATAAGATGGCAGTATAGGCAAACTCTGTTACTTCACAGAGTCGCAAATATAAATACTGTGGCACAATATGGCGGTAAAAGCGAACTCTGTTACACAACAGAGTCGCTGAAGTAAAGACGCAGAGATAGGTACTGTGTCCTGTTAACTCCACAGGATACACAGATAACTGCTGTGCGGATAGCAGTCAGTGATCATGCAGACAGCCACACAATCAAGCAATCTCCTCATCGGAGAAGCCGGTATTCTAGGGGCTTATTTCAGCCTAGCCCTAACCACATGCGTGCATGATCACACTGGCGCAAAGCACATAATGCAATTGATACTAGCGCATGGCCGCATGGCCATACAACCCTATATAGAAGCAACTACAGGGCCTGCCAGAAAAGTACCAATGAGAAACTGTTCAGAACACTGTTGTGAATGTGTTAGAAATGAATTCTGAGCAGAAGCTCCCTCTGGTGGTTACAAACAGTACTGAACCATTCAATGAAGATTGTGAAGATTGGCAATCAGGAGTTACAGACTGGTCTTATATAAGGGAGGTTCCCTCCCATCAAGGTTGCCGGTGATCTATTTTTCTTGTCTCAACTGTGGTTCCTGGTTCACTTGGAAGCTTGCTGAATATTACCTCTTCTCCTGCTCTCAGATAAGACATTTTCTGTTATTATTTTTGTGCTTGCTTTTTGCATTGTTTCCTGCACTTTTCTGGAGGTCAGCCAGGTCCCCTCCGGGGGCTTGTGCTCCTCTCAGTTTGTCTGAGCCACTGTTGTTTGTTCATTTGCCTTTTCCAGTTTTTCTTCAGTGACTGCGGCTTAGTTTTGTTACACCAGAGAACTAATTTAGGTGGTAGAGGTTGTGTGATCTCAGGTGTTTTTGCAATTAGTAGAGTTGGTACTTTTTAGGGTTTTTTTGGGATTGCAGTAAGTGTCCTTCCTATCCTTTTCTGTCTAGGAAGATTGGGCCCCAACGTTTGCTCATACTATTTTCTGTTTGTGTCTGTATTTCCTCTTGTCTAACCGCCATTACATGTTTGGGGGCTTCCTATGTTCTTTGGGGATCTGCTCTGGGGCAGATAGCTTTTCCTCTTTCTATCTTTAGGTGTAGTTAACCTCTCAGGCTGTGACGAGGTGTCTAGAACCAACGTAGGTACGCTCCACGGCTGCTTTTAGTTGTGGTGGTTAGTCAGGGTACTGCAATCCAGTAGATTCCAACCTCTCTGGTGTATTGCCATTTTTGCTTGCTCTCCTCAGCTACCAAATCATAACAGAACACATGTAGTCTCAGTACCTTCCTGGTGGACCAATAGGAGCTGCTGCAGTACCTGAGCATGTGACCCCTGATCTCCAATGAGAGATCTTACCCTGGGCATGCTCAGAAGGGGAAACGCAGGACTTAGTCTTAAAGACGTCTGCTCGCCGCTGACCAGTACTGGCCACAATATCAGAACCAGGAGAGGCAGCAGTAAACCTCTGCACAGTACTAGGCTGAGCAAGACGCTGGGACCGACGTCTCTGCTGAGGAGACTTCACTGCGGCCGGAGACGGATGAGGGACCGCAGCGGGAATGGCTCGAGATTCCCCCTGTGCAGAGGCGGGAACTCGACCTCTAACACTTGGTGCATTACAAAATGAAAAATCTAGTAATAAAGACCCAGGGCTTTTGAACTGACAGAAACCTACATCTGAATAATGGACTAATATTTCTAAACCAAAACTCAAGAAGGGGAAGCAAAGCAGTAAATATAGCTGTTTCAACTGTTTTAAGATGTGTTGCTGCCATCAGCAGCTAAATGTGCTAATTTTTTTCAAATAAAATAAAAAAATGTCTAACTTTCCACAACTGATGTGTTCTATGTTCTTCTGTGAAAAAATATGGTTATAAGAGATTTCCAAATTACTACATTCTTGTTTTTCATTGCATTCTTGGGGTTGTAGGAAATTATTATTATGCCGAAAATGAAGCTTTAATTTCATATGTATTTTAAATCAATTAAGGAAAACGGTCCATTTGTCAGTCATTCAGAGCCTCATACATAAACAATATAGTAGTTTCTACAACAATAACACAAAAACGTATTGCTCTCATATGTCTAATATCTAAATTGTCGAGACTTCCTGGGGAGCTTTCTGTCATTGTCAAATTAAACAATGCCCAATGAAGATTATAGTATCACGAATATTCTGTAAGCAACAAATAAAAATTCAAATTAAGAAGATTATTCAGAAAGTGAATCCACTCTAGTAAGACTGCAGAGATGCAGCTCTATCTAGCAAATCTTTATTTAGCATAAATCTTTAGATATTTTATGGCAAATAGATCTTATCCATTGTAAGTATTAATCCCTTAAGAACCTCATTTCTGAAATCTGACAAGTTTCACTTTATGAAATAATAACCTGGAACTCTTCAATTGATCCTAGTGATTCTGAGAATGTTTTCTTGTGGTATATTGAACTTCATGTTAGTAGTAAAATTTAGTTCAACATGATTTGCATTTATTTGTAAAAATATTGGAAATTTGGTGAAACTTGAAATTTTCCAATTTTTAATTAAGATGCTAAGCTAAGAAATAGCATTTATCACATGTCTACTTTACATCAGCACTATTTTTGAAACTTTTTTTTTGCCAAGAGGTTTAGAAGGGTTAACAGTAGGTCAGCAATTTCTCATTTTTCAAAAAAAAATTACAAAACTGTTTTTGTAGGGACCACATCGCATTTGAAGTGACTTTTGAGACAGAAAATACCCAAAAGTGGCACCATCATAAAAATTGCACCCTTCAAAGTCCTCAAAACCACATTCAAGAAGTTTATTCACACTTCAGGTGATTCACAGCAGTTAATGCAATGTGTAAGGAAAAAAATAACATTTTACTTATTTTCACAAAAATGTTAGTTTAGCCCTAATGTTTTTATTTTCACATGGGTAAGAGGAGAAAATGGACCACAAAGTGTGTTGTGCAATTTCTCCTGAGTACATAGATACCCCACCTGTGATGGAAAACTACTGTTTGGGCTCATGGCAGGGCTCAGAAGGGAAGGAGCTATGTTGCATTTGGAGAGCCTTTGATGTGCCTAAACAGTGCAAACCCATCACAGGTGACCACATTTTTTAAACTAGGCCCCTGAAGGAATGTAGATAGATGTGTAGTGAGTAGAGTTGAGCGATACTTTCCGATATCCAAAAGTATCGGAATCTGGAATGGTATCGCCGATACCATTAAAATATCGGCGATACCCGATACCGATACCGGAAGTCCCATGTAAGTCTAAGGGAACAAAATATCGCAATTAAAAAAAACCTTTATTTCCTTGTAAACACTAAATATACACACATAGAATACATATATATATATATATACATGTCATGTGCATATTATAACATATGTATATTTATATAGGTTAGCATTCCGATACTGCAAATATCGGGTATTGGCCGATATTGGCTGTATCGGAATTCCGATTCCGAGTTCCGATATTTTCGTCATATCGGATACCGGAATCGGGATTGTCACTGTCACTGTCAGTGTCCGTCGGTCGGGTCTGTCAGGAGTCAGCGGCACTTACCTGGCAGAAGATCTCCGGCGGTCACGTCCTGCACTGCTTCATGGCCGCCATCATCTTTCCCCAGCGGTCACATGCAGTTTCTTCGCGATAACTGCAGTGACTGCTGGGTAATCCCGGCCGTAAAGCAGTCAGTCCGATGACGTCACCGCCGGGGAAGCAGGTAATCAGCTGTGCTGCGTCGGGATGACAGGCTCTGCCTGTCATTGCGATGTAGCAGAGCTGGATCGTCGTGGGACTGTCGTTACTATGGACTGCGTCGGACAGGTGGTATACTGTTGGTTTGTTTTTTTTCTTTTTTTACAGGAGATCGATGGCGTCGCAGGAATGAGTGTATAACAAAATTAATGAAAACTGTGATGTCTCTTTTATTTCATTAAAATACTTTTTTCTTGCTTTGTCTTTTTTTTATACATTTAATAACTTTGGGATTAATAATGGATCGGTGTCTTATTGACACCTCTCCATTATTAACCGGGCTTATTGTCACCGTGCAATCAACGGTGACATTAACCCCTTATTTCCCCACTTGCCACCGCTACAGGGCAGTGGGAAGAGCCGGGTAAAGTGCCACAATTGGCACATCTTTTGATGCGCCAAATGTGGGGCTGCTGTAGCCTGGTATTATCAGGCTGTTGAGGGCCAAAATCCATGGGCCTTGACAGTCTTTTAATACCAGGCCGCAGCAGTCTGCATTTTACTTGGCTGGTTAACAAAAATAGGGGGACCCCTACGCCGTTTTTTTTTCGAGGGGATCCCCTATTTTTGTTAACCAGCCAAGCTAAGCAGACTGCTGTGGCCTGGTATTATCAGGCTTGCAAGGTCCATGGATATTGGATCCTTACCAGCCTGAAAAACCAGGCCTCAGCGGTCTGCTTCATCTGGCTGGTTAACAAAAATAGGGGGGACCCCACGCCATTTTTTTTTGAGGGGATCCCCTATTTTTGTTAATCAGCCAGATATGCAGACTGCTGTGGCCTGGTATTATCAGGCTGGCAAGGTCCATGGATCTTGGCTTCTTAACAGCCTGAAAATCCAGGCCTCAGCGGTCTGCTTCATCTGGCTGGTTAACAAAAATAGGGGGGACCCCACGCCAATTTTTTTCGAGGGGATCCCCTATTTTTGTTAATCAGCCAAGATATGCAGACTGCTGTGGCCTGGTATTATCAGGCTGGCAAGGTCCATGGATCTTGGCTCCTTAACAGCCTGAAAATCCAGGCCTCAGCGGTCTGCTTCATCTGGCTGGTTAACAAAATAGGGGGGACCCCACGCCATTTTTTTTTCGAAGGGAACCCCTATTTTTGTTAATCAGTTCCCTCTGACGTCACTGATGGTGTCCCTGGCTGACCTGAAGTTAAAGTGGAAAGCAATCAATTAAGCTTTCCACTTCCTCTCCTGTCAGCCAGGAGAGGAGCTCATTCATTTGGGGGTTTACTGTGAGGCTGCAGCATTAGCTGCGGTCCCTGCAGTAAACATTAACCCTTTCTGAAGGATTACACCGTGGGACCTGACTGTGCATGGGATAGGTAAGAATAATTTTGCTTTATTATTTTATTTTTATTACAGGAAATGGTTTTAGCAGGTAAATAAAATATGGTCAAAAACTGTGTGATTATTTCATTAAACTTCTTTTTTATTAAAGTGTGCGTGTTTGATTTTTCTTTCATACAATAGGATTAATAATTGATAGTTGTCTAATTGACAGCTCTCAATTATTAACCTGGCTTAAAGTGACCTTTCAATTGCAAGGTCATTTTAACCCCTTATTAACCCATTCGCCACCGCTACAAGGCAATGGGAATAGACGGGCAAAGTGCCAGAAAGGGCAAATCTAATTAGAGATTTGCCCTTTCAGGGGTGTCTGGGGGCAGATTTTAGTAGCCGGGGGGGCCAAAAATAATGGTCCCTCTCTGGGCTATTATTATCTGCCCCCACTCACTGGCTTTGTCTGTCTGGTTGCGAAAATAGGGCGGGAGCCCACGCATTTTTTTTCAGCAATTTTACACCTCATATATATATATACATGTCATTGAGTTTGTGACACATATATATTATATATTTATAGTTCATACACTTCTACATAGTATAATAGCCGCTAATTCAATTGCCGGCTTTTGTGAAAATGCAGAACCCGACATGAAATGACACTTGGTTTACATAGAGTTAACCATGTCTTTTCATGTAGTTTGATATCTGATTTGCACAAACAATTACATGAGTGTAAGTGTGCAAAATTTCACACCTGTAGGGGTTAATTAAAGGTGTAAATTCGTAGCAAAAAAGTCCGTTTTTTACAACGAATTTACACTTTAATTAACCCTACAGGTGTGAATTTTGCAATAGACTGATGTATTGTTTTGCAATCAGATTGCAAACGACATGAAAGACATGGTTAACCATGTACACCAAGTGTCATTTCATGTCGGGTGCTTCTGTCTTTTCACAGAAGCCGGCTTTACCCGGCAATTGAATCAGAGGATATTTTACTATGTAGAAGTGTATAAACTATACATATATGTATATATATATATAATGACACAATGACATGTATATATATATATATATATATATATATATATATTATATATATATATGTATTCTATGTGTGTATATTTAGTGTTTACAAGGAAATAAAGGTGTTTTTTAGTTGCGATATTTTGTTCCCATAGACTTACATGGGACTTCCGGTATCGGTATCGGGTATCGCCGATATTTTAATGGTATCGGCGATACCATTCTGATTCCGATACTTTTGGATATCGGAAAGTATCGCTCAACTCTAGTTTATACACTTCTACATAGTAAAATATCCTCTGATTCAATTGCCGGGTAAAGCCGGCTTCTGTGAAAAGACAGAAGCACCCGACATGAAATGACACTTGGTGTACCTAGGGTTAACCATGTCTTTTCATGTCGTTTGCAATCTGATTTGCACAAACAATTACATCAGTCTGTGTGCAAAATTTCACACCTGTAGGGGTTAATTAAAGGTGTAAATTCGTTGTAAAAAAAAAACGGACTTTTTTGCTACGAATTTACACCTTTAATTAACCCCTACAGGTGTGAAATTTTGCACACTTACACTCATGTAATTGTTTGTGCAAATCAGATATCAAACTACATGAAAAGACATGGTTAACTCTATGTAAACCAAGTGTCATTTCATGTCGGGTTCTGCATTTTCACAAAAGCCGACAATTGAATTAGCGGCTATTATACTATGTAGAAGTGTATGAACTATAAATATATATATATATGTGTCACAAACTCAATGACATGTATATATATATATGAGGTGTAAAATTGCTGAAAAAAATGCGTGGGCTCCCGCCCTATTTTCGCAACCAGACAGACAAAGCCAGTGAGTGGGGGCAGATAATAATAGCCCAGAGAGGGACCATTATTTTTGCCCCCCCCGGCTACTAACATCTGCCCCCAGACACCCCATAAAGGGCAAAACTCTAATTAGATTTGCCCTTTCTGGCACTTTGCCCGTCTATTCCCATTGCCCTGTAGCGGTGGCGAATGGGTTAATAAGGGGTTAAAATGACCTTGCAATTGAAAGGTCACTTTAAGCCAGGTTAATAATTGAGAGCTGTCAATTAGACAACTATCAATTATTAATCCTATTGTATGAAAGAAAAATCAAACACACACACTTTAATAAAAAAGAAGTTTAATGAAATAATCACACAGTTTTTGACCATATTTTATTTACCTGCTAAAACCATTTCCTGTAATAAAAATAAAATAATAAAGCAAAATTATTCTTACCTATCCCATGCACAGTCAGGTCCCACGGTGTAATCCTTCAGAAAGGGTTAATGTTTACTGCAGGGACCGCAGCTAATGCTGCAGCCTCACAGTAAACCCCCAAATGAATGAGCTCCTCTCCTGGCTGACAGGAGAGGAAGTGGAAAGCTTAATTGATTGCTTTCCACTTTCACTTCAGGTCAGCCAGGGACACCATCAGTGACGTCAGAGGGAACTGATTAACAAAAATAGGGGTTCCCTTCGAAAAAAAAAATGGCGTGGAGTCCCCCCTATTTTTGTTAACCAGCCAGATGAAGCAGACGCTGAGGCCTGGATTTTCAGGCTGTTAAGGAGCCAAGATCCATGGACCTTGCCAGCCTGATAATACCAGGCCACAGCAGTCTGCATATCTTGGCTGATTAACAAAAATAGGGGATCCCCTCGAAAAAAATTGGCGTGGGGTCCCCCCTATTTTTGTTAACCAGCCAGATGAAGCAGACCGCTGAGGCCTGGATTTTCAGGCTGTTAAGGAGCCAAGATCCATGGACCTTGCCAAGCCTGATAATTACCATGGCCCCATTTGCAGTCATGCATATCTTTGGCTGTTAAACAAGAATAGGGGATTTCCCCTGATAATAAAAATTTTTGGCGTAGGGGTCGCCCCCTATTTTTGTTAACCAGCCAGATGAAGCAGACCGCTGAGGCCTGGTTTTTCAGGCTGGTAAGGATCCAATATCCATGGACCTTGCAAGCCTGATAATACCAGGCCACAGCAGTCTGCTTAGCTTGGCTGGTTAACAAAAATAGGGGATCCCCTCGAAAAAAAAAAACGGCGTAGGGGTCCCCCTATTTTTGTTAACCAGCCAAGTAAAATGCAGACTGCTGCGGCCTGGTATTAAAAGACTGTCAAGGCCCATGGATTTTGGCCCTCAACAGCCTGATAATACCAGGCTACAGCAGCCCCACATTTGGCGCATCAAAAGATGTGCCAATTGTGGCACTTTACCCGGCTCTTCCCACTGCCCTGTAGCGGTGGCAAGTGGGGAAATAAGGGGTTAATGTCATCGTTGATTGCACGGTGACAATAAGCCCGGTTAATAATGGAGAGGTGTCAATAAGACACCGATCCATTATTAATCCCAAAGTTATTAAATGTATAAAAAAAAGACAAAGCAAGAAAAAAGTATTTTAATGAAATAAAAGAGACAACACAGTTTTCATTAATTTTATTATACACTCATTCCTGCGACACCATCGATCTCCTGTAAAAAAAGAAAAAAACAAACCAACAGTATACCACCTGTCCGACGCAGTCCATAGTAACGACAGTCCCACGACGATCCAGCTCTGCTACATCGCAATGACAGGCAGAGCCTGTCATCCCGACGCAGCACAGCTGATTACCTGCTTCCCCGGCGGTGACGTCATCGGACTGACTGCTTTACGGCCGGGATTACCCAGCAGTCACTGCAGTTATCGCGAGAAACTGCATGTGAACCGCCGGGGAAAGATGATGGCGGCCATGAAGCAGTGCAGGACGTGACCGCCGGAGATCTTCTGCCAGGTAAGTGCCGCTGACTCCTGACAGACCCGACCGACGGACACT
This sequence comes from Oophaga sylvatica, assembly GCA_033576555.1. NCBI lineage: Eukaryota > Metazoa > Chordata > Amphibia > Anura > Dendrobatidae > Oophaga > Oophaga sylvatica. Next base: position 305,801,671 of record JARQOD010000002.1, on the reverse strand, counting down.
GACAGTGACAGTGACAATCCCGATTCCGGTATCCGATATGACGAAAATATCGGAACTCGGAATCGGAATTCCGATACAGCCAATATCGGCCGATACCCGATATTTGCAGTATCGGAATGCTCAACCCTAGTAGTGAGCACCTTGAACCTCCAGGTGCTTTAGAGTTTAGAGACATTTGTAACATAGAGGCATGAAAGTATAAAAACATCACATTTTTCCTACAAAAAATGTTCTTTTAGCCACAATTTTTTTTATTTTTTTTAAGGGTAACAGAAGAAAATGACCTACAAAATTTGTTGTGCAATTTCTCCTGAGTACACTGATACTAAAAATGTTGGGGAAAACTATTGTCTGGGCACATGGCAGGGCTTATAAGGAATGGAGCACCGTTTGACTTTTTGAACGCTAAAATGGCTGGAATCTAGAGTGGACGACCCTGATGTGCCTAAATAGTGAAAACACACTACAAGTGACAGCATTTTGGAAACTAGACCACTCAAGGAGTGTATATAGATGTGTGGTGGGCACCTTGAACTGCCAGGGTGCTTCACAAAAGTTTATAATGTAGAGTCATGAAAAAAATCAAATTTTTAATACAAAAAATGTTTTTAGTCCCAATTTTCTTTATTTTCACAAGGATAACAGAAGAAAATACACCATAAAATTTGTTGTGCAATTTCTACTGAGTATACCGATACCCCATATGTGGTCAAAAACTACTTTTAAGGCACAGTGAAAACCTCATAAAAGAAGAAGCGCAATGTTGGAGTTCAGATTTTTCTAGAATGGTTTATGGGTACAATGTCACATTGGCAGACCCCCTGTGCTAGCAGAACAGCAGAAATCCTCCATAAGTGATGACACTTTACAAACTACACCTCTCAATGATTTCATCTTGTAGTGCAGTGAGCCTGTTGACATCATATATGCCTCACAGAAATTTATACCATTGGGTGGTGAAGAAAGAATAATTACATTTTTACAACTAAAATATTGTTATTGGCTCAAATTTTAAAATTTTATTAAGGCTAATAGGAAAAAATTGAATTTTTAGTTTGTTGAAATTTCTCTTGATTGCGTCAATACCCTACATGTAATTGGTAACTACTTTTGGTGCACAGTACAAAGCTCAGAAGGGAAGGAGCGCCGTATTATAGAGCATATTTTTTGTTATAGTTTGCAGGTGCCATAACTCACTGGGAGAGTCCCTGAGGTGCCAGAACAGCAGAAACCCCCATAAGCGACCCCATTTTACAAACTACACCTCCCAATGAATTAATCTATGGGTGCAGTGATCAAATTGACACCGCAGGTGTCACAGAACCTTACACCATTGGGTAGTGAAGAAAGAATGATTACATTTATACCGCAAAAATTTAGTTTTATCCTAGATTTTACATTTTTACACAGGAAAATGGGTAAAAATGGCATCAAAATTTGTAACAAAATTTCTGCTGAACATGGAAATACCCCATATGTGGCTGTACAGTACTGCTTAGACACGCAGCGAGACTCATTATGGGCCCTTTACGAAGCCACTTATGGTGGTGACACTCATCGGGCACTTCTTCAGCCCTCCTCAAATGACTCCTTTTTTTAGGCAGGACCACCGTGCCCACTTATATTTCGTGAGGTATCTTAGATTTGATGTATTTAATCTCATCTAAGTGGAACTATGTGTCCATTTATTGCTTATTGGACATTTCTTGTCTAAAAATAATTTCCCTGCATTTTCCTCTATTGGTCTGTGCTACAGTATTGTAGTGTGTGCTCACAGTGTTTTCATACAGTTAGGTCCATAAATATTTGGACAGAGACAACATTTATCTAATTTTGGTTCTAGACATTACCACAATGAATTTGAAACAAAACAAATCAGATGCAGTTGAAGTTCAGACTTTCAGCTTTCATTTGAGGGTATCCACATTAAAATTGGATGAAGGGTTTAGGAGTTTCAGCTCCTTAACATGTGCCACCCTGTTTTTAAAGGGACCAAAAGTAATTGGACAAATGACTCTAAGGCTATTTCATGGACAGGTGTGGGCAATCCCTTTGTTATGTCATTCTCAATTAAGCAGATGAAAGGGCCGGAGTTGATTTGAGGTGTGGTGTTTGCATTTGGAAGGTTTTGCTGTGAAGGAAACATGTGGTCACAGGAGCTCTCCATGCAGGTGAAACAAGCCATCCTTAAGCTGCAAGAACAGAAAAAAACCCATCCAAGAAATTGCTACAACATTAGAAGTGGCAAAATCTACAATTTGGTACATCCTGAGAAAGAAAGAAAGCACTGGTGAACTCATCAATCCAAAAAGACCTGGTAGCCCACGGAAGACAACAGTGGTGGATGATCGCCGCATACTTTCTTTGGTGAAGAAGAACCCGTTCACAACATCAACTGAAGTCCAGAACACTCTCAGTGAAGTAGGTGTATCTGTCTCTAAGTCAACAGTAAAGAGAAGACTCCATGAAAGTAAATACAAAGGGTTCACATCTAGATGCAAACCATTCATCAATTCCAAAAATAGACAGGCCAGAGTTAAATTTGCAGAAAAACACCTCCAGAAGCCAGCTCAGTTCTGGAAAAGTATTCTATGGACAGATGAGACAAAGATCAACCTGTACCAGAATGATGGGAAGCCAAAAGTTTGGAGAAGAAAGGGAACAGCACATGATCCAAGGCACACCACATCCTCTGTAAAACATGGTGGAGGCAACGTGATGGCATGGCCATGCATGGCTTTCAATGGCACTGGGTCACTTGTGTTTATTGATGACATAACAGCAGACAAGAGTAGCCGGATGAATTCTGAAGTGTACCGGGATATACTTTCAGCCCAGATTCAGCCAAATGCTGCAAACTTGATTGGACGGCGCTTCATAGTACAGATGACCCCAAGCATACAGCCAAAGCTACACAGGAGTTCATGAGTGCAAAAAAGTGGAACATTCTTCAATGGCCAAGTCAATCACCAGATCATAACCCAATTGAGCATGCATTTCACTTGCTCAAATCCAGACTTAAGAGGGAAAGACCCAGGGCTGCCACTAGGAATTTCGGGGCCCCGTACTGGCAAAATTTATGGGGCCCCCCTTGAGACTCCGCCCAGGCTCCACCCCCAGTTCCGCATCCACCCTAGCTCCTCCTCCACCACATAAACCTTCCAAAATCCCTCCGCCCTTTCATGGAAAAACTTCACTTCTGCACCATGCCCTCACCAATGACACATTAACACCAATCACTCGATGAATATGCAGCATTTTGCTTGTTTAGTATAATACACCACATAGTCCTCCATATATTATAATGTGCACCACAGTCCTCCATATTGTAAAGTGCACACCCCATAGTCCTCCATATAATATAATGTATCCATAGTCCTCCATATAGTATAATACACTCCTAATAGCCCTCAATATATTAAAATACACTCAGTCCTCCATATAGTATAATACACTCCTCATAGTGCTCTCCATATAGTATAATGCACCGCCATAGTCATCCATGTAGTACAATTCACTTCCCATAGTATAATGCACCCCATAGCTCTTCATATGGTATAATGTGTTCCCCATAGTCCTCGATACAGTATAATGCAGCCCACATATAGTATAATGCAGTCACCCTATAGAGCATAATGCAGCCACCCCACAGAGCATAATGCAGCCACCCCACAGAGCATAATGCAACCACCCCAGAGTATAATGCAACCACCCCACAGAGTATAATGCAACCACCCACAGAGTATAATGCAACCACCCCACAGAGTATAATGTAAACCCCCATAGAATATAATTGAGCCCCCTTATATAGTATAATGTAGCCCCTCCATAAAATACAATGTAGCCCTCATATAGTATAATGCAGTCCCCATAGAATATAATGTAGTTCCCTCATAAAAGTATAATGAAGCCCCCATACAATATAATCTAGCCCCCCATAGAATACAATGTATCCACCTCATACAGTATAATGTAGCCCCCTCTTAAGTGTATGATGCAATCACCCCTCATAGAATATAATAAATATAATACAGCCCCTCATAGAATATAATGTATCCCCGAATACAATATCATACAGCCCGCCTCCCCAAAGGAATATAACGTAGCCCCCCATAGTATATAACACAGCCACAAAGTATATAACAGTCACCCTATAAAATATAATATATCTCCCAATAATATTAACACAGCCAACATAGTATATAGCACGGCCCACATAGTATATAGCGTGGCCCACATAGTATACAACAGGACCCACATAGTATACAGCACGGCCCACATAGTATATAGCAGGGCCCACATAGTGTACAGCGTGGCCCACATAGTATATAGTAGCAGGGCCCACATTGTACAGCAGAGCCCACATGGTATACGGCAGGGCCCACATAGTATACGGCAGGGCCCACATTGTACGGCAGGGCCCACATAGTATACGGCAGGGCCCACATTGTACGGCAGGGCCCACATAGTATACGGCAGGGCCCACATTGTACAGCAGGGCCCACATTGTACAGCAGGGCCCACATAGTATACGGCAGGGCCCACATTGTCCAGCAGGGCCCACATAGTATACAGCAGGGCCCACATTGTCCAGCAGGGCCCACATAGTATACGGCAGGGCCCACATAGTATACGGCAGGGCCCACATTGTCCAGCAGGGCCCACATAGTATACGGCAGGGCCCACATAGTATACGGCAGGGCCCACATTGTACAGCAGGGCCCACATTGTCCAGCCTTCACCTCTCCTCCACCCACCCACAGTTCAGTAAAGCACTGACAGCTTTAGAAAAAAAAAAAAAAAAAAACACTCCTCACCTCATCCTCGTGCCAGCGCTGCTCCCAGCTCCTGTCTCCTGCTCTGCCCGGCACACAGTGAGCGCGCTGTGTCAGAGGCAGAGCAGGGAATGATGGAGAGGGAGCGTCAGCTGACGCTCTCTCCTCCATCATCGCTTTGAACTGTGCTGGCAGACGCCGGTATAGTTCAAAGCAGCGGCGGGGGAGTCGGCGCTGGGGGCAGGCGGGCCCCCCTGCCACATAGGGGCCCCCATAGCGGCTGCGTGATGTGCCGCTAGCTGGGGGCCCCTTGGGGAGCAGGGGGAGCCTCAAAATGTTGGGGGCCCCCGGGCCCGAGCGCGGACCTGCGTGCTCGGGCGGCGGGCCCCCCTAATCACCGGGCCCCATACAGCAGTGAGGGTTCTCATGCCCTGATGGCGGCCCTGGAAAGACCCACAAACAAGCAAGACCTGAAGGCTGCGGCTGTAAAGGCCTGGCAAAGCATTAAGAAGGAGGAAACCCAGCGTTTGGTGATGTCCATGGGTTCCAGACTTAAGGCAGTGATTGTCTCCAAAGGATTCACCACAAAATTTTGAAAATAAAAATATTTTGTTTGGGTTATGTTTATTTGTCCAATTACTTTTGACCTCCTAAAATGTGGAGTGTTTGTAAAGAAATGTGTACAATTCCTACATTTTCTAACACATATTTTTGTTCAACCCTTCAAATTAAACGTTACAATCTGCACTTGAATTCTGTTGTAGAGGTTTCATTTCAAATCCAATGTGGTGGCATGCAGAGCCCAACTCGCGAAAATTGTGTCACTGTCCAAATATTTCTGGCCCTGACTGTATGTTGGAATGAACAGTCTTTCTACTTGACCATTTGCATTTATCCCTATGCAGCTTTTGCTAGCTACTTGAGGACTTACATTTATACAGGTCATACCTTTATTTTAGGGTTGTGATCAGTGTGCAGGTTATTATATAATCTGTATTATCACATTCCTGTATTATCACATACCCACTGCAATTAGTGTTTCTATAACTTTTATTTGATGACATGTGCATAATAATTTATTTTGGATTTTTTTCAGTGTGCAGATCATATTTACTTGCATCAACATTGTTGTACATTGGCATATATATCCATTTTCTCATCAAGTATTAATGTCACATCACTTTTTTAGGGCTGTAGCTCTATTATGAGCAAATTTGTATAGTATTTATGCAATTTCATGACTTTTAAATATTTTTATGTGTGTGGTTTTCAGTTGTCTATTGTACCAAATAAAATATTTGACTATTCAAGATGATCCCTGTTCATATGGCCTGTGGTTTTTCTCTATCTTCAGTTCTGTGTTTTAACAGGCCCCAGGTGTATCCGTCCTATTTTGTGATGCCCTCCTGTACTATATTTTGACTTGGGCTAGGCTTCACTCACGGTTTAAAACTATATTTCCTTATATCCATATTTCTGTTATTTGGCATATATGTATGCACTTTTCCCACCTTATTACACACAGTGTTCAAACTACAAACACATGGGGTCAATTTGGGGGCATTATTCACGGATAGGGAGGTGCTGTCATTTTGGTGTTTGTATCCCATTGGATACAAGTTTAGTGGCTCTAACAATGCAGGGAAATTATATAGGGATATTTATGAAGGTTGATATTTTGAAGGTTCACCAGTTTACTATTTTATTCTCAATCAATGACCAGGTAACTTAATTAGTAAAATTGTTCAGAACTTTTCATCTTTCATCTTTAACTTTTAATTATGGAAACATCCAACTGCTACATTAACCATTTAATGACTACCTATATGCATTTTAGGTCATGTGCACACGTTGATTACTTGGTCAGTATTTACATTAGTATTTTTTATTAACAACAACCATGATTGGAACAGTCAGAGGAAAAGTATAATTGACTCTCGTGCAACTTGTCTGTATTTTTCACTCATTTTTGTTTAGGGCTTTCAAATGCTGAGGTAAAAAAAGTCACCAGACACTCAACATGTGCACATCACCTTAAAGAGGTTATTTACCCCTTAACAACTGCCAACATGCCTATTAATGGCAGCAGTTAAGGGGACTTATTCCTCTGTACATATATTTAAAGGTGCTGAGAAATAAGGGCACAGCGCCCATCAGAATCAGAAATCTCCGGGGTCTCAGCTACCAGGGGCAGGTGAGACCCTGTTGAACATGATCAGGGATGTTTTTTTATGATTCCCTGACACGTGTTTGCCGTTAGTCAAGAAATAATATCGATCACAAAATAAATTTTGATTTAAAATTAATTTCTATCTCCTCTGATATCTGATATTATCTAAGATATAAGAGAAGAGAGAAATGGGGTCCCTCGAACCCCCCCATGCCTTCTCCATCCCTGGACCCTCCTGCTCCGTCACCAAACCCTCCGCATCATCTTCCTGGAAAAAAATGGCAGTGTGCCAGACGAGATCTGCTGGCCGTCCTCTGCAACAAGAAGTAATTTTTCCCTATTGGCTCCTTTAGATCACTGAGAGAGACCCTATCAAAGTAATGAAAATGAAAATGAAAAAATAGTAAATCATATCCCCCATTGACACTCCATTAGTTGGATAAAAATTCAAAAAATATTATACAATATAATGTATTATAAAAATTATATAAAAAATTGTAATTTTTTCCATTCAATGCAGTTAGTTTTGGGGTAGGGGTTAGTGTTAGAGTTAGGGTCATGGTTAGTTTTAGGGCTGTGTTAGGGTTAGGGTTGTGTTAGGGTTGGAGTTAGAATTGGGTTTTTTCAAAAGTAAAAAACAAATGATGATATGATGGCTAATGTTGAGCGCAAGTCCTCGCTACTTGAGTTTGCATCGGGTGCTCAGGTATGCAAAGTACTACTTCTGGGCAACAAAAATGAAAAAGCATATACAGAATGGGAGGAATAGGGCTAAGCAACAGCACATGTGAAAAAGACTTGAGTATCCTAATAAATCACAGACTGAACAGTGTGATGCAGCAGCAAAAAAGGCAAGTACAATTCTGGGTTGTATTAACAAAAGCATACAGTCTAGATCACGTGAAGTCATTATTGCCCTCTACTCCTCTTTGGTCAGACCTCATCTGGAATACTGTGTCCAGTTCTGGGCACCACATTTAAAAAAAAGACAAAACAAACTGGAGCAAGTTCAGAGAAGAGCCAACAGAATGTTGACCGGCCTTCAAACCATGAACCATGAACGGTTACAGGATTTGGGAATGTTTAGATTGCAAAAAAAGAAGACTGAGAGGAGACTTAATAGCTGTCTACGATTATCTCAAGGGCTGTCACATTGTAGAAGGATCATCTTTATTCACATTTGTACAAAGATAGAATAGAAACAATGGGATGAAACTGAATGGGAGGAGACACATATTAGATATTAGAAAAAACTTTTTGACATTTAGGTTGATCAATGAGTGGAACAGGCTGCCACAAGAGGTGGTGAATTTTCCTTCAATGGAAGGCTGGACAGACATCTGTCTGGGATGATTTAGTGAATCCTGCTTTCAGCAGGGGGTTGGACCAGATGACCCAGGAGTCCCTTCCAACTCTACCATTCTATGATTCTATGAATCTATGCATGGAGACTCGCGGATCCCCGCATGGATTTTTTTGGGTGTCTAACAGCCGCAAAACATGAGGGGCAGAGACTTGAGCATGTCACTCAAGCACCCACGATATTCAGTGCATACCCAAGCACCCGATGCAAACTGGAGTTGCGAGCACTTGCGCTCAATGCTAATGATGACATATTCAATATGACGACCTAATGTTATCAAATTCTGTGTCATATTTGTGGTTTCAAAATGCTCACTATACCACTGGATAAAATCCTCGAGGGGTGTGGTTTTCAAAATAAGGTCACTTGTGGGGAGTTTCCACTGTTTAGGCACATCAGGGGCTCTCCATACACGTCATGGCGTCCACTCTCCATTCAGGCCAATTTTGCATTCAAAAAGTCAAACGGTGTTCCTTCCCTTACGAGCCCTGCCGTGTACCCAAATAGTGGATTTACATATGGGGTATTGAGATACCCAGGAGAAATTGTGCAAAAAATTTGGGGGTCCATTTTCTCTTGTTACCATTGTGAAAATAAAAAGTTAGGTTCTAAAGAAAATTTTTGGTGTAAAAAATATGTTAAAGTTTTTCCTTCCACATTGCTTCAGTTCTCGTGAAGCAATTGAAAGGTTAATAAACTTCTTGAATGTGGTTTTGAACACCTGAAGAGATACAGGTTTTAGAATGGTGTCACTTTTGGGTATTTTCTGTCATTTAGGCCCCTTAAGGTCACTTCAAATCTGATGTGGTCCCTAAAAAATGGTTTTGTATATTTTGTTGGAAAAATGAGAAGTCACTGGTCAAATTTGAACCCTTCTAACTTCCTAACAAAATAATCATGTTTCCAAAATTGTGCTGATGTAAATTAGACATGTGGGAAATGTTATTTTTGACTTATTTTGTGTGACATAACTATCTTAGTAAAGAATTAATAATTTAGAAAATTGCAATATTTTCAAAATTTTTGCCAAATTTCCATTTTTTTCATAAATAAACACAAGTCATATCACAGAAATTTGTACCACTATCATGAAGTAAAATATGTCATGAAAAAACAATTTCAGTATCAGTGGGATACGTTGAAGCATTCCATACTTTATTGCCACAGAAAGTGATACTGGTCATTCTTGTAAAATTTAGCTTGGTTATTAAGGTCAAAATTGGCTCGTCACTAAGGGGTTAAGGACCTAAATCCTCAGCACAGCAAAAAGGCTTAAGAAATAAATAGCAACCCTCTCCCTGATGGGACAAAATGCAGCAGGTGTCAGCTGTGTGTTATAACTGACACCCTGTGGCATTGGCCATGATCGGTTTTAGCACAGATCATGTGTGTTTACCCGCTTCTGAGTCGCGGTCAATTCCAATAGTGGCATTTACTTGTATATGGTTGTGTGTATGCCTAAAAAGACCCATGAAATATCACTTTGACCTTCAACTTCTCAAATCGCTCCATAGATTTTTTGGATCTCAAATTATTGCTAGAGGGTTCATCAATTAGAATGACTTTTTTCCAGAAGCCAACAGCTACTAACAATCTGCTACGCAATTCCAGTCTCCATCCAGCACACATACGGAATGGGATCCCAAAAGGGCAGTATCTATGCCTCAAAAGGAACTACAGCACCCCAGGTGATTTCAAACTACAGCCTCGTGATTTGACAGAAAGATTTGTCACCAGAGGATACCTACGAAAAATAATTTCACAGGCGTACACGTTCTTCCGTAAGATTGAATGGAAAGAGACCCTTAAACCTAAACCTCGAGAGACATCAAAGACTATTAATTTTAATTTAGTCACTACATATAACAACTAATGACAGGTTATTTGCTGACTTTTGGATAATAATTGGGGGAATTCTTTTGACCAAGACTACAATTTATCTCACCTTATCCTAGGATTATTTTAATAAGAGCTTGTAATCTTAAAGATCATCTCACACTCGGTCATTTCAGATGACTCTACAATTAAACAGGGGTGTCAATTTGAGTGGTTTGTATTCCTGTCGCAACTGCATGGTATATCCACTCATGATTGCTAGAGAGAAAGTCACTCTCCAATTTTTCCCACACAGATCTGTCTACTAGTGTTGAGCGATACTGCTCGATATCTAAAAATATCGTATAGGAATGGTATCGCCGATATCACTAAATATCGTCGATATCCGATTCCGATACCGGAAGTCCCATGTAAGTCTATGGGAACAAAATATCGCAACAAAAAAAACCCTTTCTTTCGTTGTAAACACAAAACATACACACATGGAATACATATATATATATATATATACATGTCATTGTGACATATATATATACATATATTTATAGTTTATACACTTCTACATAGTAAAATAGACTCTGATTTAATTGCCGGGTAAAGCCGTGACATACCCCATAGAAGTCGACGGGCTCGGTGCCGAGTACCCCCAAAACCTCTGGCTCTGTGCGACTCAACTTGGGCGTCACGAACAGGATTCTGTAGCTCGCTATAAGCGAGTCCTGTGTGCCTGAATTGAACTGGTTTTGTGCTTGAGATTTGCTAAAATCATCAGAGAATGTATTTGCCATTTTTCCGCCATATCTGCGTCACGACGAGGCACTGGTGAAGAAGAAGGGGGTGCTCTTCGTGGGTGTACACTCACTCAGTGGCACGAAAACGATGGCCGACCACTCTAAATGGTACTGCAATGTAAGATCGTGGCCCACAGCTCTTCAGTTCCGCCTCCTCATCCTCCTCAGTGTGCGGAAACTAACACGAAGGTCCCGCCTCACTACAAAAGAGGGGCCCTCTCCAGATGCTAATGACACATGTGACTTGGCAGAGATGGCTAATGGACACGAGCAGAAGTGTGAAGGGACGGAGCAGTCAGAGCTCTCCCCCCACGGAAGCGACCCGATCGCCACGGAACCACCGTTGGGCACCCGGCCTGGAAACCCTCCTACGCTGCAAGAAGCGGAGGATACCCTAAGAGGCCTGGCCCGGCACCGGGAGGAGGTCGCCAGGATGGAAGCCAGCTGGCGTGCCCTAAAACTAAACTTGGAGCGGCGCCAATCCCTCTTACCTGAAGTGTCTGTACCGGAAGGTGAGGCCCCCTTTCTAGTAGAGGAGTCCGTGCGGGCATCCCAGCCCTTGCAATGTGATCCGGTTGACGTTGTCGCAGTGGAGGCACCCGTTCCTGCAAAAAACTCTGCACCGGCAGCACCCCAGATCCCGCTGTCTGCCCCCGTCGCTGAGACAGAAGAAGCGACACCCGTCCTCATGGAGGAGGCCGCGCAGGCACCAGAGGTCTACCTGTCTGTACCGGAGCCCCGACTGTCATCTGTTCCAGAGCCGGCTGCTTCCTCCGCAGGTGAGCGCCGCCAGGACTGTCGGGCACCAGGAGAGCTGCCGCAAACCGGACATCGTAAGCTGCAGTTTGATGGTGGAGACATGGAGATGCTGGTGGAGGAGAATTACAACCGGCGTCAGGAGGAAGAGTGGAGACGTTGGGAGCGGGAAGCAGAGCGACAAAGGGAGCAGCGAGAATCCCAAAAGCTTCGCCAACGTCACATCGAGAAGGACCGGGCAGATAAGGACCGGATGAGAAAAGATAAAGGAACCCTGTGGGAGCCGCAGCGTAAGGGTGCAGTACGGAGCTTTAAATTGAAAGGTGGTTGGGGCTTCATCCAGGAGCCTGGACTTTATTTAGAAGTGTTTGTGACCCGGCGGGACGTGGAGACTCACCTCCCAGAAGGACACCCGGGGAGGGACCTGTTGCCAGGAGACTTGGTGACTTACACCCGACACTGGGGTTACAATGGATGGTACGCCCTAAATGTTTGGATAACCCAATCCCTTCATGTTAACTCCGGGATACATAAAGCAATAATTAACGCATGAAAAAAGTTTTTTTTGAAAAATGTTTCCAACTTTATTAATATAAAACACATACAAAAAGTTATTATAAAATTAAAAAAAGGATGCAAGGTAGAAAAAAGAGGGACCTTAGGCTCTCCTTAGTATACAAAATGCTGCATGGCAAAGTAATGATCTTATTGCAATCTAAATCTGACCAAAATTAGAAAAAGGTATATGAACAAGGCAACTGCCGATAATAGATTATCCTACCCTATGTGTCGCTGTGCATGGAATTGTGGCCTGCACATTGTTCATACTAATCCCTGGTTCTGAATGCAGATACCATTATAGTGGCACATTAGCGGGAAGATAATACTATAAAGCACGACACTTAGATCTAATGTTCAGACTTTGGCTGCAAAGCGCTATACAGTTAAACATAATGCTATACATATATGTGGGCCCATAAACTTTACCTGAATGTTAGCAGCGGTATGAACCTGTGGCGGAGTCCTGTCCCTCTGCCCCGACGCGCGTTTCGCCCAGCTTCTTCGGGGGGCGTGTCAAGGCAGAGGGTGTGTAAGCTTAAATATACCCGTTGTCCAATAGAAAGAGACTAACAGTGAGTATGTTCCGGTGAGTCAGAGCATATGTCGGCGCATGCGCTGTTATCTGAAAGGCTTCTGTCTGCAGATGGATGATTGCGGTCTCGGTGTGATCGCCGCACGGCACATGATGAATCATGTGATCCGTGCGGCGATTCCCAGCGTATTAGATCGCGCTCACACCTCTGCAAGCCCACATCAAACAAACACTCGCGCTCTGTGCTCCGTGTGTATAGGAATGACCCTATTACCATATGAACGTTGTGCCTCTGTATATAAGTGTCATGGATACTACTACTCTGAAAATCTATGTATTAGCTGATGGTACCTAAATCTTGGTGTGCTGATGTATCTAAACTAATCTAAAGGATAAAATTAAAAGACCCACTATAAACAATGGCCACAATTAGACCCATTAGAAACACTCTTTTACAATTCTTAGGTCACAAATCTCTTATAGATCAATACCGCTATTAAACAATATGACCAATTATAAAGGATATAAATCCTATGGGGTAAACCCCGGATTATCTTTTTACAATAGACCCAAGATGGGACAGATCAGCAAAAATACAAATAATACAAAGTTGTAATCTCAGCCAGGATAATATAAAAGGTTAAATCGTCAGTCTCATCTATCCTTGAACCAAAACTGCAGATGGTCTCAGTTCTTTTTACTTGTTCTCTCATCATTTTTCAGTTTATGAAAGGGATGGATGTGCAGCTTCCCCAAGTCTTCTGTGAAATCCCGACAACCTCCATGATTTCCTAAGGATCCTGGCAGACTCTTCGTACCAGAGTAGATGAAGGGCCTCCATAACAACACCCCCAGACAGTGACCACCTCGTCTCAAAAAGAAACAAAAAACAGGTAAGACAGACATCTAAAAAACAAAAAGGTTAAAAATCACCCCATGCCTATACGCATGTAATAGGTCTCTTAGTTCATGTCATAAGTCTATTCTCTACAGAAATGCCCCAAACCCCGCATTCTCATTTAGACCCTGTGGATTTAAAGTACCCAGCCTGAAGATCCATCTACATTCCAGTTTAGCCAGCTCACGTCCCAAATCTCCCCCTCTGAATCCCAATGTCAATAAGTCTATGCCTCTGATTTTAAGTAAATGTGTTTTGCATCCGTGGTATTTTTTGAAATGCCTTGGAAGTGTTTTTAATAAAGTCTCATCAGTAATAAATTTAGCTTTTCTATATCCAGGCAATGTTCTCTAGTGCGTATCTTGAGCTCCCTTGTTGTCATACCAATATAAACTTTGTTACAGGGGCATGAGGCATGATAAATGACCCCCTTGGACGAACATGTTATGAATTTCCTAATCTCAAAAATCCTAGATCCGTCATGGTTTTTGAATTTTTTTATCTTTAACCAAGTTCGCACAAGCTTTGCACAAACCACACGGGTAAAAACCCACATTATCTGTTGTTTTAACATTCTTATTTAAACAGAAATGGCTCCGTACCAACCGATCTTTCATGCTTTTTGCATCGCCTTGCTACTATAGATGGCCTTGGGTCTAAGATTTTATTTAAGGTTGGGTCTGTAAGCAAAACATTCCAATGCTTATTCAGTATGTCTCTAAATTCCTTCCATTGGTCATGAAAAGTCGTTATGAATCTTACTTGGTTGGAGTTAGATTTTACTCTTCTTGCTTCGCATAATAATTGATCTCTTGGCGTATTTTTCGCCCGTGTGTAGCCCTTTCGGATTGTCCGCCGGCTATAGCCACGTTCTTCAAATCTCTGAGTGAGATCTTTCGATTGGTGTTCAAAATGACACTCACTCGAGCAAATACGCTTAATTCTCAAAATTGTCCTATGGGATACCCTGAATTAGAGACTTCGGGTGAAATGAATTGGCGTGGAGTAATGCATTGGCTGCTGTTTCCTTCCGGAATACATTTGTGCCAATGGACCCCTCACTGGACACCGATATGGCCAGATCCAAGAAGTCTATACTCCGTCCTGATTTATATGTAAGATTGATGTTATAAGGGTTCGTATTTAGAATTTTCATTGTTTTAATCCAAATCATTCGGTGACCCCTCCCATATAAAAGCACGTCATCTATGAACCTCATCCAATGGTGGATTTGATTGATCCCTGGTACCGAGTCACTCAAAATATCTCCCGTTCCCAATAAACCCAAAAATAAGTTTGCATACGAGGGGGCACATGAGGCCCCCATTGCTGTTCCCTGCAACTGTAAAAAAAATTTTTGATTAAATGTGAAAACATTATGTTTTAAAACAAATTCCAATAGCAGAATTAACAATTCTGCCATGGGGCCCCCGGGATATTGCTCGATCTAAGGAACCATTGTACGGCTCTAACACCATCTTCGTGGCGTATTGATGAATAAAGTGCCTCACACTGCTGTTACTAGGATCATATTTTTTGTCAAGATGTATTTGATTAAGCTGATTGAGTGCCGCAGTGGTGTCCTTTTATATGGGAGGGAAGTTCTTTACAAAGGTTTAAGAAAATGGTCAATTATATCACAAATTGTTTCACAAAGACCTTCCTTACCGGAGACTATTGGTCTCCCTGGGGGATCCAACGCATTTTTGTGTACCTTTGGTATGAGGTAAAAAGTCGGCAGTTTGGGTTTTAGATTTTTGAAAAGATCAACAAGTTTTTTTGGGACGACCTGGTTTTCAAAGGCCGCCTCAAGGATGCAAATCAATTCCTGTTGGAACTTATTCAGAGGATTAAACGTTAACTGTTTATAACACTCCTGTCTGTCTAGTAATCTAGCCGCTTGTTCAATGTACATGTGATTCGGCCAGATCACAATATTGCCCCCCTTATCGGCGACCTTAAAAACCACGTCATCCCATTTTTTTCCATTTCCTGAAGGGCTACCCTTTCTTCTTTGGAGATGTTTTGTCTGCCGATCTTTTTTGAGTCAATGTTTTAATGTCATTAGTCACCA
>JARQOD010000002.1:305757442-305785815 GCA_033576555.1 Oophaga sylvatica | reverse complement strand
TGTAGGTTTGCAAAACGGGTTTTTATAGTCTGTAAATCTGCAAGGATATTATCAGTCACTCCGCAAAGTTCCTTTATGCGGGCCTCCATCTTCCAGATCTGTTAAGACAGGAGTACTGGAAGGAGAAGAGAAAAAGAGAAAAAAAAAAAACAATAGTGTTTACCTGTGGTAACACTGCAGAAAAAAAAAATTAAGGGAACTGCTCACCTGGAATGGTTGTGAGAAGTCACAACCACTGTCATCACAGAAAGTACAACCGGACATCTGATATCCACAGTTACAGCAGACACAGCCTTCCAGACCCAGCAGACACTAACGTTTGGCTTCAGAATCTTGTAATGTATGGAGTACAGTTCATATAGCGTCTTGTGCTTGGGTGCGATGAAAACACATGAGACACAGGTTTGATATAGAAGGTCTTGTATTACTTCATACAAGTGGCAAAAATAGTCACACAGTTTGCAGATACAGAAGCAGGAGACACAGCAGGCCAGAGTAACTTAAGCTCAGCAATCACTCTCCAAAACAGGTTCAGGATCTCTTCTCTGTTACCGTAATTCCATGCAAACGTGGATTTATCAAATAGCAAGGTTCCAGAGTCCACATGTGTTCCAAGGTTCCTCAGAAGGAAATAGCTGGAGTACAAAGTCCAAGGCTTCCAGTAGTCAGGTCACAGGTTCACTGCAGGCTTGATTCTGAAGCACTGATTGCTCAGCTGTGGCTGCTTAAAAAGCAAGAGGGAGAGAATCAGGGCGGGAACATGAAAGCTGGAAACTCCATATTGACTGAGGGCAAGATAGCTGCAGCAAGACAGAAAGTAAAATGGCTGACGGAAAAACTGAGTTTCAAGAAACATGTACAAGAACCTTACAACTGTACACACACAGGACTTGATAACTGCTCTCTCCCTCCAATCACATCTGTCTCTGAGCTGTGCAATGTGCCAAGCATGGCGACGCAGGTTTTTTTATAACCTCTGATGAGGTAATGCGGCCAGCCAATCACAGTAATGCCACTACCAAGATGGCTATGGCATTACAGTGACAGGCAGGTAATCCCTGCATGTTTATTGGCTAAGTAACAGATGCCAAATATGCTGTGTGGGGATTCGAGCTTCAAATCCAAGCACCAACCAATGCTTGTTGAGTGTCAAGCACATCCAAGCATCCAGATACTCGAGTGATATCCGAGTATCACAGAGCATGTTGGCTCATCCCTACTATTCACCAGAGGAAACCATCTAACTTGAAGGAGTTGGAGCAGTTTTGCCTTGAGGAATAAGCAAAACTTCCAGTGGCAAGATATGGAAAGCTCATTGAAACTTATCCAAAGCGACTTGCAGCTGTAATTGCAGCAAAAGGAGGCTCTACAAAGTACTGACTTTAGTGGGGTGAATAGTTATGCACACTGAAGTTTTCAGTGATTTTTTCCTATTTTGTTGATTGCTTCACAATAAAAAGAAAATTAAATGTTCACTGTTGCAGGGATGTTCTTTACATGAACTGAAGCAAACCCTCAAGATAATGAAATTCCAATTTATGAGGTAGCAAATCACAAAAAATTCCAAGAAGGGTGGGGTGAATACTTTCACAACCCACTGTATATGTATATACCATATAGCTATAGATATTTCCTCTTAGACTTTCATTTAAGATATGAAAAAAAGCTCTAACTGGCTCTGTGCAGGTTTACTGAGGTGTCAGGGTTTTGGCATTTTTTTCACTGTTAGGCTTAGCAGATGAGCCATGCCATTTCCTACTTTTATTATAACCGATGTATGTTTTAATCTCTTAACTCTATTAAATGTTTTATTGTAAATCTTTATCTCTCAAATATAAATTATAGTTGAAATAAAAAAAAATCAGTCTCTTAACACAATCAACATCTACATTTAATATAGAGAACACATTTAATTTGATAGGATTTTCTAATGTTTCCAGTTTTATTAGAGCAAAGGGCTATATTACTATGCAAGGAATAGCTATAAAGTCTTTGATGGCCTAGCAACAATATAATAGTATTTTCAAGTCATTACATATCATAGATGAAGCAGATCATGATGTCCTTGAAACATTGTTATACAGTTTATTGTAGCATTTTAAAAATAAATACATTTTAGTTGATTAAATATTATTTGCATGATCACCAATACCATTAAAGATGAGAGAATCAATTTGATGAAAATTGAATTTGTGTAAATGTTTTGGGTATTTACTAAACTCAGTGAATTTGAACAATTTGCTATTCACTTCAAGCAAAAAAATTAAAATGACCTCTTTCATTTTACACTTTGCAGAAGATTCAATTAACCATAGAAGGCTTGCATGACCTCGGGCACAGCCTGGTGGGCTTTTCCATAATGCCTTGCAGATATGACATCATGTGGTACAGCACAGTCAATCAGGAGGGACTATCATAGCCTTTATAAAAGCAGAATCAGGGAACGCAGCAGTCATTCTGTATTGAATCTGTATAGTGAAGAGACATGACAGCTCATAACCTAGTCATAGAGCTAGGCAATAAAGCCATTAAACACTAAAGATACTGCAGCACTTAGCTGTAGTTTTTATTGATATCATGCAAGGTTTTGACTGCTTTCAATTGCATTTTTCAGGTGGAGTACCGCGATCAAAGAATGACAATTCATTTTTTTATTTATTTATTTTGCTTTTACCAAACTATTTTATTAATATTATATTTTGATATGACCATACCAAATATATTTATTTTTATTACGTTCTTTATTTTTTAACAGGTAAAATGAAGATGATTCAAACTTTTACATTTTTCTATTTTTAAAACATATTTTTTTAATTATTTTTTAGCCCACTTAGTGGACTTGAACCTGTGATCATTTGATCACTTATTCTATATACTACAATCCAAAGGTAATACAGAAAATAGTGTAACAGACATTCACAAATGTGCTTCACATTTGAGCCATGTTAGAAAATTTTAAAGTAACACAATAAAAATTAAAGATTTCTTCATTTCTGTTTTTTTAAGTCTGATAGTTATTAGTACCCAATGAAAAGTCATCTGTTGGAGATTTTTTAAGCCCTTTACTCCCGAGGGTTGTTTGCATGTTAATGACCAGGCCAATTTTTACAATTCTGACCACTGTCCCTTTATGAGTTTATAACTCTGGAACGCTTCAACGGATCTTGGGGATTCTTAGAATATTTTCTTGTGACATATTGTAATTCATGATAGTGGTAAAATTTCTTTGATATTGTGTTTATTTATGCAAAAAACGGAACTATGGCAAAAATTTTGAAAATTTAGCAATTTTCAAACTTTTAATTTTTATGCCTTTAAAACAGAGAAATATATCACAGAAAATAGTTACTAAATAACATTTCCCACATGTCTACTTTACATCAGCACAATTTTGGAAACATTTTTTTTTTTTTGTTAGGAAGTTATAAGGGTTAAATTTGACCAGTGATTTCTCATTTTTACAGCAAAATTTACAAAACCATTTTTTTTAGTAGGAACCACCTCACATTTGAAGTCACTTTGAGGGGTCCATATGGCAGAAAATACCCAAAAGTTACACCATTCTAAACACTGCACCCCTCAGTGTACTCAAAAGCACATTCAAGAAGTTTATTAACCCTTCAAGTGCTTCACAGGAATTTTTGGAATGTGGAAGAAAAAAATGAACATTGAACTTTTTAGTCACAAAAATTATCTTGTACAAACAATTTTTTTATTTTCACAAGGGTAAAAGGAGAATATTGACGGATAAAGTTGTTTTGCTATTTCTCCTGAGTACGATGATATCCCATATGTGGGGGAAAAAACAATGTTTGGGCGCACTGCAGGGCATGGAAGGGAAGGAGCACCGTTTGACTTTTTCAAACCAAAATTGGCTTTAATTGAGATCGGACACCATGTCGCGTTTGGAGAGCACCTGATTTGCCTAAACAGTGGAAAACCCCCACAAGTGACACCATTTTGGAAACTAGACCCCCTAAGGAACTTATCTAGATGTGTGGTGAGCACTTTGAACCCCTAAGTGCTTCACACAAGTTTATAACGTAGAGCCGTGAAAAAAACCTCATATTTTTTCACAAGCATGCTTTTTAGTCCCCAATTTTTTATTTTCCCAAGGGTAAGAGGAGAAATTGGACACCAAAAGTTGTTGTCCAATTTGTCCTGAGTATTTTGATACCCCATATGTGGGGAGAAATTACTGTTTGGGCGCACGGCAGAGCTCAGAAGGGAAGGAGCGCCATTCGACATTTTCAAACCAAAATTGGCTGGAATTGAGATCGGATGACATGTCGCATTTGGAGATCCCCTGATGTGCCTAAACAGTGGAAATCCCCCAAATATAACTCCAACCCTAACCCCAACACACCCCTAAACCTAATCACAAACCCTAAGCACAACACACCCCTAACCTTAACCCCAACACACCCCAAACCCTAATCCCAACCCTAACCCTAACTCTAGCCCCAACCCTAACCCAAACCCTAACTTTAGCCCCAACCCTAACTTTAGCCCCAACCCTAACTTTAGCCCCAACCCTAGATTTAGCCTCAACCCTAACCCTAACTTTAGCCCCATCACTAACTCTAGCCATAACTTTAGCCCTAAACCTAGCCCTAACTTTAGCCCCAACCCTCATCCTAACTTTAACCCCAACCCTAACCCTAACCCTAATGGGAAAATTGAAATAAATACTTTTTTTTTATTTTATTATTTTCCCTAACTAAGGGAGTGATAAAGGGGGGGTTTGATTTACTATTTATAGCGGGTCTTTATAGCGGGTTTTTATGCTTGGCAGCTGTCACACACTAAAAAACGCTTTTTATTGCAAAAATAGTTTTTGCATCACCACATTTTGAGAGCTATAATTTTTCCATATTTTGGCCCATGTGAGGTCTTGTTTTTGTGGGATGAGGTGACGTTTTAATTGCTACCATTTTTGGGCACATGACATTTTTTGATCGCTTTTTATTCCAATTTTTGTGAGGCAGAATGAACAAAAGCCAGCAATTCATGAATTTCTTTTTGGGAGGGGGCGTTTACACCATTCCACGTGTGGTAAAATTGATTAATCAGTTTTATTCTTCGGGTCAGTACAATTACAGCGATACCTCGTTTATATATTTTTTTAATGTTTTGGTGCTTTTATACAATAAAAACTATTATAGAAAAAGTAACTATTTTTGCATCTTTTTATTCTGACAGCTATAATTTTTTTATTGATTGCTGATGACACTAAAAGGGGGCTTGTTTTTTGCGGGACAAGATGATATTTTCAGCGGTACCACTTTTATTTATATTTGTTTTTTTGATTGCGTGTTATTCCACTTTTTCCTCGGCTGTGTGATGATAAAGCATAGTTTTTTTATGGTGTTCACTAAAGGGGTTAACTAATGGGAAAGTTCTATAGGGCGGGTCGTTACGGATGCATGGATACCAAATATGTGTACTTTTATTGTTTAGATTTCTTTTATAAAAATATTATTTATTGATAGAATAAATATTTTTTTGTTATTATTTTTTATTATTTTTCAAAATATTTGTACAATTATTTTAAAAAACTTTTTTTTTATTTAATTCTTAGTTTTACACATTGTCCCACTATGGGACACTCATTTTCTGCAGGCTAATCGCTTCTATAGTATGCAGATCTGCATGCTAAAGAAGCTGTCAGAGCTGCAGCTTCTATAACCCTGACCTGAGAGACTTCCTGGTCATCACTGCTCATGACAGGAAGTCGCTCAGGCCTGGAGACCCGGAATACTGCGATCATGTTTGATTGCAGTGTGCCGGGGGTTAAAGTTTCGGGAGCGGTCCTTGACCGCTCCTTGCACTTATTGCTGAGTCTCAGCTGTGAAAATCAGCTGGCATCCGGCCGCGATCGGCAGCGCTCCCCCCGTGAGCACGGCCGATTGACTATGATGTACTATCCCGTCCTTGGGAATTAAGTCCCAGAGCACATGGACGTGATTGTACATCAAATGGTAGAAAGGGGTTAAAGCATATCTTTCACTGATAACCCGTTCTCAACATTGGACTTACCAATGAATATTCATTTCTCTTAAGTAGCGGCACTGCTCTGCTCTCTGCGTGCACAGTCCCAGCAAGTATTCTGACAGCTGTGCTCTGCTTGTGAGCAGCGCATGACGTCCCTGCCATACGCTGCTTACAAGCATGAAGCAGTTGCTGGCACCAGAGCAGGATGCTGCGAGGGAGCGCAGGACGGTAAGTGCAATGTTTTTTTTTTTTTAATGTTTTCTGATGGGGCCATGCATACCAGGATGTCGGTGGGGGCTAATTACAAGGAAAGGGCCATGCATACCAGGAGCAGGGTTGGGGGCCAATCATACCAAGATACTATTATTAAAGAGAAATGAATATTAATTGCAGTGAATATTCATTTTTCTTTAGTAGCGGGAACAGGAGTTAGCCGTAGCCGCCGGCTCCAGCCTCCTGTGACCCGCTGTTCCGCCGATGCCGCTCCCCCACCTCCCCACCACAGCCAGAGCCAGTACATCTGGACTATAAGACTCATGCCACATTTTCCTCCACATTTTTGGAGGAAAAAAGTGCATCTTATAATATGAAGAATATGGTATATATAATATTCATTATGTTAACTAGGGGGCAGGTCACTGAGGGACCTGTCAGCAGTCTTTATTATGAATAGCTAATCAGCTAATGGTGACTGCCCCAAAGGCTGCACCAAAGCACGAGCATATCAGTAACTCAAAACTGAAAATAAAGATTAAACAAAAACCACAAGACGGATTTAATCAACTAAGGTATTATTTTAATCAGTATAACTGTGCCGACATGACACTGTGTGTAGGTTACTGAGCACAATCCTACTGACAGGTTCCCTTTAACATATTTTCGACATCATTCGTAATAGTACGCCGATGTTGGCACTCCCCCTGCTCATTGCCAGAGCTCGCACCTTTCCAGGCACATGCCAGCTTTCTTTGTTTTATTATGAACAGACACCATTAGATGAATTCATTGACAAGTATAGTTTGTAAAATGAGGTCACTTATAGGGTAGATTTGCTGTACTTGCACTTCAGGGGCCTTGCCAATGTGACATGGCACCCTCAAACCATAACATCAAAATCTGCACTACAGTATGGCATTCCTTCCCTTCTGAGCTTTCCTCTGTGTATGAAAAGTAGTTTACATGTAGGGTATTGGTGCACTCTGGAGAAATTGCAAGATCCATTTTTTCTTAGTAGCCCTTACAGTGAGTACGGGAAGTATTCAGACCCCTTTAAATTTTTCACTCTTTGTTTTATTGCAGCCATTTAATAAATTCAAAAAAGTTCATTTTTCTCATTAATGTACACTCTGCACCCCGTCTTCACTAAAAAAAACAGAAATGTAGAAATTTTTGCAAATTTATTAAAAAAGAAAAACTGAAATATCACATGATCATAAGTATTCAAACATTTTGCTCAGTATTGAGTAGAAGCACTTTTTTGAGATAATACAGCCATGAGTCTTCTTAGGAATGATGCAACAAGTTTTTCGCATATGAATTTGGGGATCCTCTGCCATTCTTCCTTGCAGATCCTCTCCAGTTCCATCAGGTTGGATGGTGAACATTGGTTGGATAGTCATTTTAAGGTCTCTCCAGAGATGCTCAATTGGGTTTATGTCAGGGCTCTGTCTGGGCCAGTCAAGGATGGTCAACAGAGTTGTTCTGAAGCCACTCCTTTGTTATTTTAGCTGTGTGCTTAGGGTCATTGTCTTGTTGGAAGGTGAACCTTGGGCCAAGTCTGAGGTCCAGAGCACTCTGGAAGAGGTTTTCATCCAGGATATCTCTGTACTTGGCCACCTTTATATTTCCTTAAATTGCAACCAGTCGTCCTGTTCCTGCAGCTGAAAAACACCCCCATAGCATGATGCTGCCACCACCATGTTCCACTGTTGGGATTGTATTGAGCAGGTGATGAGCAGTGCCTGGTTTTCTCCACAGATACCCTTAGAATCATTACCAAAAAGTTCTTTCTTCATCTCATCAGACCAGAGAATCTTATTTCTCATAGTCTGGGAGTCCTTCACATGGTTTTTAGCAAACTCTTTGGGGGCTTTCATTTGTCTTGCACTGAGGAGAGGCTTCCGTTGGGCCATTCTGCCATAAAGGCTCAACTGGTGGAGGGCTGCAGTGATAGTGACTTTGTGGAACTTTCTCCCATCTCCCAACTGTATCTGTGGAGCTCAGCCACAGTGATCTTGGGGTTCTTCTTTACCTCTCTCATCAAGGCTCTTCTCCCACGATTGCTCAGCTTGGCTTGATGGCCAGGTCTAGGAAGACTTCTGGTGGTCCCAATCTTCTTCTATTTAAGTATTGTGGAGACCACTTTGCTCTTAGGAACCTTGAGTACTGCAGAAATTCTTTTGTAATCTTGGTCAGATATGTGCCTTGCACAATTCTGTCTCTGAGCTCCTTAGCCAGTTCCTTTGACCTCATGATTCTCATTTGGTCTGACATGCACTGTGAGCTGTGAAGTCTTATATAGACAGGTGTGTGCCTTTACAAATCAAGTCCTATCAGTTTAATTGAACACAGCTAGACTCCAGTGAAGGAGTAGAACCATCTCAATGAGGATCACAAGGAAATAGACAGCATGTGACTTAAATATGAGTGTCTTAGCAAAGGGTCTGAATACTTATGACCATGTGATATTTCAGTTTTTCTTTTTTAACAAATTTGCAAAAATTTCTACATTTCTGTTTTTTTTAAGTAAAAATGAGGTGCAGAGTGTACATTAATGAGAGAAAAATTAACTTTTTTGAAATTACCAAATGGCTGTAATGAAACAAAGAGTGGAAAATGTAAAGGGGTCTGAATACTTTCCGTACCCACTGTATAAAAATAAAAACTTTGAGCTAAAACAACATTTTAGTGATAATTATTCTTTCTTCAGAACCCAAAGGTATAAAATTCTGTGAGGCAGATGTGGTATCAATATGCTGACTGTCCACCTAGATGAATTCATTGAGGGGTGTAATTTGTAAAGTGGGGTCACTTATGAGAAGTCTGCTTTCCTGTCATATCAGGGGCTCTGCCAATTTGACATAGCACCCTCAAACCATTCCAACAAAATTTGTACTCCCTTATGGCATTCCATCCATTCTGAGCTCTGCACTGTGCCTCAAAAGTAGTTTTTCATAATCGTAGCATTCAGTTTTTCACTAGTATCACTACCCCTTTTGAAAATTAAAAAAATAGGGCCAATGCAACATTGTAGTGGAAAAAAATGGTAATTTTTCATTTACTCGGCCCAATCTTATACAATTTGGTGAATCACCTGAGGGTTATAAATGCTCACTACTCCCCTAGATGAATTCCTCGAGAGGTGTAGTTTCCAAAATATGGTCACTTCAAATCTTACAAGGCCACTTTGAGGAGTGCAGTTTTAAAATAGTGACACTTTTGGATATTTTCGGTCATACAGGCTCCTCAAAGTCAGTTCAAATCATATGTGGTCCCTAAAAAAGCTGGTTTTGTAAATTTTGTTGGAAAAATTAAAAATTGTTGATAAACTTTTAGCTCTTCTAAATTACTTACAAAAAACGTATGTTACAAAAATGATGCTAAAGTGAAGTAGACATGTGGTAAATGCTTTTCATTAATTATTTTAATGGTATTAGCATCCGTTTTAATTTAAAAAATTGCTAATTTTTAAATGTTTATCAAATTTCCAATTTTTTCTATAAATAAATCATACCAATTAAAATTTACTACTACTGTAAAGTACAATGTGTCACAATAAAACAGTCTCCAAATCACTGGGATATGTTGCCAACATACAGTGACATTAGTTAGAATTGAAAAATGTGGTCTGATTAGGATGGGGAAAACAGGACTTGGGGGTGAAAGGTGTAGCAAATATAGTGGTTGAACCACTGCGCCATGGTCCAAGGAGAGACTGAAGGGGCATGACTAGGTGAACACCTGATTCTTCGTTAGAGCCCCTGATGGTGGGGTAAGACTTGGCTCCAGATAGACATCAGGTACTACTCCAGGACAGACCTGGACACAGTGTCTGATCCCCAAGGGACAGGTAGCTGGAACAGCCCAGTAGGAGAGTACAGCTGATACAGGCAGGCACAGCAGGAACACAGGAACCAGAGATGCATGTGGGTATGGCTGGTGTAGAAATAAGCACTGGCAGGTGAGATAGAGGAAGCCTTAGAGCCAGCAGATTCTGTAGACTGTGCAAACTGTAATGGAAGTGGTTGATCAACGGTGTCATGGTCTGAGAAGAAACTGGAGGGGTGTAGCTAGGTGAACACCTGACTCTTTGCTAGAGCCTCTCATAGTGGGGTTAGACTTAGCTCCAGATGGAAACCAGATGCTACTCCAGAACTAACAACAGATGTACCACAGCTTACCCCCAACGTCATGGAGCTGGAATGGCCTAGAAAAGGAAAGCTCTGCTGGCATGGCAGGAATACAGGAATGGCAGGTGCTGGTGGGAACGGCTGGTATACAGGTGGGTACTGGCGGGTACAGTCAGGAACGGCTGGTGCACAGATGGGTACGACAGGTGCAGACTGCTATGGCTGGTATACAGGCCAGTACTGGCTGGTGGCTGCAGACACAACTGGTATACAGGCAGGCACCGGCAGGTGCCAACAGAAATGGCTAGTATACAGATGAGCACGGCAGGTACAGGCTGGTACTGCTCGTATTCAGGCAGGCACTGGCAGGTGCATCCAGGGAAGGTGGATGTACAGGTAAACATGGCAGGTGCAGGCTGGCATACATGATATACAGGTGGGCACTGCAGGTGCAAGCAGGTATGGCAATCATGGCTGGTATACAGGCTGGTATACAGGCAGACACAGGCAGGTACTAGAAGACAAACTAAAACAGAGGACCTGAGAACTAGCAAGCATGTATGTATACATGTTGCTCAGGCACAAATCAACAGGGTGGAGGTGCCTTAAATAATAACTGTCCCCTAGCCATTTTGGACGGAAGTCGCAGCTGTGAGTTATTCGGCATCCCTGTTGGGGGAAGAGGGAAGCAAGCACGTATGCCGGCACTAGAAAAGAATTAATGAATATGTCATCATGTTTAAATACTTGAGTATTAACAGTATTTATCACCACAATCTACTAATACCATACATTTTCAACTACTTTTCCCCTTTTCTCTAATTATCAGTTTTTCCCAATATTGTGATGGTCTCCCACACTCATTTGCATGACAGTAGTCAACATGTCTAAGCTTTCTTATAATTTGACTGAATGACCGGGTTGCCTTTTCAATGCAGATAACATTTATATTCTAGAAGCACAATTCAAAATAATCTAATTTTTCTATAGGTGGAAATGTCTACTAAATTAACAATATTAGACAATGCTTGCATTGAATTATTAAAATATGGCTTAAAATTATATTTTCCAAATCAGAAGGAATTTTATCTGCTGAAAAAAAATTGGAAGCTCTCCTTGTGAGAAGCCAGAGATTTATATCCTCCTACTTTGTTCTCAGGCTGTGCTCTCTTAGTCAAGGACTAGAAATGTGGAAGCTAATTTGTTTTATGAAATGGATCCAAAGGAAAGGGCCAAAGTCTGATGCCAATTAATCTGATCTTACTTATGATTCCAGTGCAAGCTAAATAAAAGATTCTACTGATATAGGAAAGCCAAGCATAATATAAGATAATTGAAAACAAATAATTTGATTGAATAAGAACTCTGTTAATAATAATGGTTATTTAATGTACCACAATAAGTAGAGTCTAAACCACAATCTTGATTTCTAAAACAGGCTGATTTACAGATAACATGATTCCTATTTATATAAATGTGCAGCTTTTTTGAAATTTGTAGACTAAAGGTTACCATTGTAGGTATAAGACAATACTTTTACGTCCAGGAGAAACTGTAACAAAAAAGAATAAGACGTAAAGGGACCTTGTGGAATCGTCTGTTAGTCAGTGAGTCTTTTTTGCAACTTCTTTCTTCCTAAATCAAAGTGCTAAACAATTTAATTCCTTGTCATCCGCAAGAATATATTTAAATAAATAGAATACTTATACCCAAAAAATATGATTGCATCTATCCACATCACCATGTCCTCCTTTAAAAGCTCCATGCACATGCAACAAGAAAACAAGAAGCTATCTTAGAGATCACTTTTACTTAGTTACATTTTGGTAAGCCAAATCCAGGAATTTAGTAATATAGGTACCGCTAGCACAACCTAATAATAGAGGTGCACCAGTAGGTTCCCAAGCCGTAAATACTGAAATGAAAGCTGGGCACACTCAGATAGGTGTTGTAAGTGAACGTAAATTTATTCATGTACAGTAGTCACTATATCAAACGTTTCGGTCTTTATAGACCTTCCTCAGTGAACTCGGTGGTAGTGACAGTTGTCATTAATACAAATGGTTAAAGGTTTAGCTGCATGCAATCATTGTAATCTGGTAGTAGCAATGGAATGAAGCAAAAGGAGACTACTGCTGATATTAGTAGTCAGAGGTTGCAGGCTGCAAGAAAACCGGGGGGGATGGTGTGGACTGTGTGGCCTCAGACGCGGCATCCACCGCATGTCAAAAAGCCCTGAGTGTACCCAGCTTTCATTTCAAATCCAGGAATTTAAACATAATCAGAGAAAAAACTTTAATGTTTCCTCTTTTGTGTTCTACATCCACTCCTTTCAAATGATCATGCAAAATACTAACCAAAATACTTATGTGTGAAAGTGACTATAAGCTTTTGGCCTCTTACATGGTTAAAACTTGATTATCCCAATGTTAAAAGAGATAAAACTGTGAAAACTCTCTAATAAGCAAAGGTGTAGTAAGCACCACTATTACTGATGTTGCAGACTATGACAATACATAGTGGTTCTCTGCTGTCTGAATACAACTTCTATTGGCATTATGGTGCAAATGGTGTGTTAAGTCAAATGTAGTAGTGCACCAAAAGTTTATTGAATGCTTGCTACCTCATCTTTACTGTAACATCCATGATTGAACAAACTCCTGCTACTTCTGTCTATACTAGGTGGTGCCACAATAATAGAATGATGATAATAATAATTTGTATTTCTACAGCACCAACATATTCAGGAGCATTTTACAATTCAGAGGAGACATGTACAGACAATATCTGTCAGAGATGAGATATTCTCTCAGGTAGAATTGGTCGGCATCTGTAATCAGGCTAGTTGTTAAAGACTAATCAGCAAAGATGCCCTCCAGGTTGTCTTTCAAGAAGTCTTATTTATCATGTGATGAGCCCATTTCAATTTGCAGACACTGTGTTTTGGGGTACTGCCCCTCATCAGTGAAAAGTGGGAAATCTGGTTTGGCTGGGTGAAATGTGTCTGACTTGGACCCAAGGGGTAACGTTTCTCCTTGCAGTGAATGACTTGTCAATCCTGACATGCCAATGTGAGGAGACTTTTAAGCCTTGCAAAAGTCTCCTCACCTTGGTATGTCAGGCTTGACATGTCACTCTCTGCAAGGAGAAACGTTATAGTTTGGACCCCGATTAGACGCCTCTCATCCAGCCAAACCAGATCTCACACTTTGCACTGATGAGGGGCAGTATCCCAAAACACAGAGCCTGCAAATTGAGATTCTGGTTTGACATTTATCCTGAGTCATGTGGCAAGGCTCATTAAAGGGTCAATATTAACTTTTAGGATTGCTACTTCCAATAGGTGGCACCAGAAATCTAGTTCTCTTCCCCTCTGAAGAGACAATTTGCATATTTAATTTTCCAGAGGAGCATTGCAAGGCTTAAAAGTCTCCTTACCTTGGCATGCCATGCTTGACATGTCACTATAAAAAAGTAGAAACGTTACCCGTTTGATCTCAGTTTATTCCGATTAATCTGTTTTGCTACAGGAAAATGGTTGTCATTTTTATTTATCTCATTGCTGGGAGTCATTGGTGTTCTTGTATCTTCCTTATTCACACCCCCAGTGGTTAGTCTTTAGGTGACAGTTATAAGTTATACTTACTGTGGTTTATGCTCCTGAAACACTGCTTTGATTTTTCCAATTAGTTTCACCTTCCTGACATTAACTTGTATTTTGTCGGCTCACTGCCTCTTGTGTGATGTCCCCACATGTTGGAACTCTACACTGCAGATGTTGGGAAGGATTTGTGAGCAGAAGAGGGCAGTTGTTGACTACCAGCATCATCAAGGCCGTCGGTATTCAGTTCAGACTCCACACATAAGACCTCAGGAGTGGACATGGATGTCAGACATATGTACCATTCTCCAAAACTTAGAGGACTCTACCAAGAGCGCGAGCGGCGATGATGCAATAATTAGTGTCACCATCCCACTTCTCTGTCTTCTGAAACGCTCTCTTCTCACAACCAAAGAGGATGCATTGCAGGCAGAGCATGATGAGATGGAGCAAGGAACCATACAGGGTGATTAGAGACTGTCCAGCCTCATCTTATCCCAATGTGGATTGGGTAACAATGAGGAAGAGGAGAAGGAGGAAGAACAGGAGCTAGTTTCATGCGCTAAGGACGGTACTGCCTGCACATCGGTCATACCATCTGTACAGCGTGGATGGCCTGAGGACAGGGACGAGGAGGAGGAGGAAGAGAGGGAGGAGGAGAACATGGTCAGTCGCCTTCTTGGTGAAGACACAGAAGTCTTGCCTGTTAGCAGTCTGGCACGGATTGCTGAGTTTATGTTACGCTGCCTTGACTGTGACCCTTGCGTTCTCCAAATTTTGGATGACAGTCATTACTGGTTGGTGACCCTTCTAGACCCACGCTACAAGGAGAACTTTGCGTCTCTTATTTCCAAGGTGGACAGGTCTACTAAAATGGGTCAGCACTAGTGTTGAGCGATACTGCTCGATATCTAAAAATATCGGATCGGAATGGTATCGCCGATATCACTAAATATCGTCGATATCCGATTCGATACCGGAAGTCCCATGTAAGTCTATGGGAACAAAATATCGCAACTAAAAAAACACTTTCTTTCGTTGTAAACACAAAATATACACATATAGAATACATATATATATATATATATATATATACATGTCATTGTGACATATATATATACATATATTTATAGTTTATACACTTCTACATAGTAAAATAGACTCTGATTCAATTGCCGGGTAAAGCCGTGACATACCCCATAGAAGTCGACGGGCTCGGTGCCGAGTACCCCCAAAACCTCTGGCTCTGTGCGACTCAACTTGGGCGTCACGAACAGGATTCTGTAGCTTGCTATAAGCGAGTCCTGTGTGCCTGAATTGAACTGGTTTTGTGCTTGAGAATTGCTAAAATCATCAGAGAATGTATTTGCCATTTTTCCGCCATATCTGCGTCACAACGAGGCACTGGTGAAGAAGAAGGGCGTGCTCTTCGTGGGTGTACACTCACTCAGTGGCGCGAAAACGATGGCCGACCACTCTAAATGTTACTGCAATGTAAGATCGTGCCCCACAGCTCTTGGGTTCCGCCTCCTCATCCTCCTCAGTGTGCGGAAACTAACACGAAGGTCCCGCCTCACTACAAAAAGGGGCCCTATCCAGATGCTAATGACACATGTGACTTGGCAGAGATGGCTAATGGACACGAGCAGAAGTGTGAAGGGATGGAGCAGTCAGAGCTCTCGCCCCACGGAAGCGACCCGATCGCCACGGAACCACCGTTGGGCACCCGGCCTGGAAACCCTCCTACGCTGCAAGAAGCGGAGGATACCCTAAGAGGCCTGGCCCGGCACCGGGAGGAGGTCGCCAGGATGGAAGCCAGCTGGTGTGCCCTAAAACTAAACTTGGAGCGGCGCCAATCCCTCTTACCTGAAGTGTCTGTACCGGAAGGTGAGGCACCCGTTCTAGTAGAGGAGTCCGTGCGGGCATCCCAGCCCTTGCAATGTGATCCGGTTGACGTTGTCGCAGTGGAGGCACCCGTTCCTGCAAAAAACGCTGCACGGGCAGCACCCCAGATCCCGCTGTCTGCCCCCGTCGCTGAGACAGAAGAAGCGACACCCTCCTCATGGAGGAGGCCGCGCAGGCACCAGAGGTCTACCTGTCTGTACCGGAGCCCCGACTGTCATCTGTTCCAGAGCCGGCTGCTTCCTCCGCAGGTGAGCGCCGCCAGGACTGTCGGGCGCCAGGAGAGCTGCCGCAAACCGGACATCGTAAGCTGCAGTTTGATGGTGGAGACATGGAGATGCTGGTGGAGGAGAATTACAACCGGCGTCAGGAGGAAGAGTGTAGACGTCGGGAGAGAGAAGCCGAGTGACAAAGGGAGCAGCGCGAATCCCAGAAGCTTCGCCAACGTCACATCGAGAAGGACCGAGCAGATAAGGACCGGATGAGAAAAGATAAAGGAACCCTGAGGGAGCCGCGGCGTAAGGGTGCAGTACGGAGCTTTAAATTGAAAGCTGGTTGGGGCTTCATCCAGGAGCCTGGACTTTATTTAGAAGTGTTTGTGACCCGGCGGGACGTGGAGACTCACCTCCCAGAAGGACACCCGGGGAGGGACCTGTTGCCAGGAGACTTGGTAACTTACACCCGACACTGGGGTTACAATGGATGGTATGCCCTAAATGTCACCAGGTGCGACCCCTGGTCCCCAGAATGTCAGGAACCTGTGAGACCCTCGGAGCCTTCAGCCTCCCACATCCAGGCCTCTGCACAAGTGCCCACCCCACGCCGTAAATCTCCCCAGCCTCCCTCAGTGGTCTCCTCAGCAGCCCCAGCTATGGACATGATAATGATAGCTGGCCCGTACCCGGCGCCTGTTAGGCCCCCTGGGGTTCGTTCAGTCCGGGACATAGGGCTCCAGACCCGGAGGGAGATGAAAGAGGTGGCCACACAGACACAGATAGCGGGTCACGACTTGACTGTACAGGCCACACGACGTCATCAGGTCCTGGTGGTCCTTGGTGTCTCGGATGTTTGGCAATGGCAAGCATCAGAAGAGTACCAGGTGGTACCTGGAACACCCCTGCCAAAGAATTATAAATAACCCGGACAGGGTCCCTGTATGTAAATAGTTAAATTGTTGATGTACCCGGACGGGTGAATGTTCATAAAAAAGTTTTTTAATTTAATTAAAAAAACAACACAGTTTTCATTACTTTTATTACAGTCTCATCCTGCGACGCCATCGATCTCCTGTAAAAAAATGAAAAAAAAAACAGCAGTATACCACCTGTCCGACGCAGTCCATAGTAACGAGTGTCCCACGACGATCCAGCTCTGCTACATCAGAATGACATCAGAGGCAGGCAGGCAGAGCCTGTCATCCCGGCGCAGCACAGCTGATTACCTGCTTCCCCGGCGGTGACGTCATCGGACTGGTTTACGGCCGGGATTACCCTGCAGTCACTGCAGTTATCGCGAAAAACTGCATGTGACCGCCAGGGAGAAGATAATGGCGGCCATCAAGCAGTCCAGGACGTGACCGCCGGAGATCTTCTGCCAGGTAAGTGCCGCTGACTCCTGACAGACCCGACCGACGGACACTCACATTGACAGTGACAAATCCGATTCCGGTATCCGATATGACGAAAATATCGGTATTCGGAATCGAAAGCCCGATACAGCTAATATCGGCCGATACCCGATATTTGCAGTATCGTATCGCTCAACACTAGTCAGCACCAGAAGGCCCTGGTTGTGGAATTATTAAAAAAATTCCCATCTGAAAATGCTGGCAGCAGAGGTCACAGTTCCTTAGACAACCAAGGATTACAGGTGAGAGAGACACAACTCCAATCCAGCAGAGGCAGGGGAACACTGTCAAAGTCCTGGGAGAGCTTTCTCAGTCCTTCCCATCGCACAGGCCCTGAGGCATGATGTACTCTCACAAGGAGTGCAAAGCTTGGGAAGATGCTGAAGGAGTACCTTGCTGACCGTACCAACATCCTCTCTGATTTCTCTGTGCCTTATAATTATTGGGTATATAAGCTGGACACATGGCATGAACTGGCTCTGTACGCCTTGGAGGTCATGGCTTGCCCTGCCGCTAGCATTTTGTCTGAGCAGGTTTTTAGTGCCACTGGTGGAATTATAACTGAAAATGCTGACAGGCTGACTCTTATAAAAATGAACAAGGGCTGGATTGGGCCAGGCTTCTTTATAGTGTTGGCTATGTGCCTAAATCTAGAGGTAGAAATTAGTGATGAGCGAACATGCTTGCCACTACTCGTTACTCGCCCGAGTATCACGGTGCTCTGTGTACTTGCTGAGCACCAAGATATTCCGGGATTACTCAGCGGGAACTCGGGTCTCCACCCAGCTTTTTTGGCATTCTTTAGAGACCCAATCATGATGCAAGAATTGCCTGCCAGGCAATTAAGCGCTGCAGCCA
Source organism: Oophaga sylvatica (assembly GCA_033576555.1). Lineage (NCBI taxonomy): Eukaryota > Metazoa > Chordata > Amphibia > Anura > Dendrobatidae > Oophaga > Oophaga sylvatica. The sequence goes on along the minus strand of JARQOD010000002.1, from coordinate 305,767,484 downwards.
TCTTTGTTGTGGTCATACAGTGATTGGCTGGCAGCACACCATCATAAGGGGTCTAAGAGACCGGACGCAGCCCTGCTCGCGCATTCAGCTCCGGATTTAGACAGTGTAGGGAGAGCTGCTGCCGAGATAGGGTCAGATTTGGGGAAATTTTAGTCAGTGTGGGGTCTACCATCCTAAAGTACTAATCCAGCTAAGCCAACAGTCCTTCTAACAACTAATTCTGGAGTATATAGGTTCCAGTGTTAGGTATTCAGGGGATTGTATGTCGCTCTATACATATCAGTGCAAGACCTGCAGGCACTGTATGTGTGCATATACATATCATTGCATACAGCATTCCGTTCCTGTCTGCTGGTGCTGCTGCTACCTATAAGATATATTGACTGTATATACATAGCCCCAGGTCTAATTGGTTTAGAAATTTTTTTTGGCCAGGTTAATAGAACTTATTTTATTGCAAAGCAATCCAGAGCCCTTTTTTTCTCCATTTGCTTTTTGACAGTGCACAATACAGCCAGATCCTTTTCCTAGCACAGCATGAAAATCCTGCAATTTTAAAGGGGTCCCAAAAATCACTTTTGAGAGCGCAGAGAAATATTTATTTTTTATGTGGTACGGTAAAGTAGAACTTTTTTTTGAGTGTCTTACACAATTTCTTGACACCATTTTGCTGAAACCCCAAAAAAATACATACAGGTCACATATTTTACAGTGCAGTATATCTGTGACATGCCTCATCCATCCGTCTGTTAAGAATTTTGGTCATTTTTGCTATAAATTCCATTTTTTTTTTTGCTATCTGTCACTGTAGTTATATACAGCACTATTTAGCCTAAAAAAGCAAAAATTACAGGCCACAGATTTGTCAGTGTGGTATTTCCGTGCCAGCTCATATATCTGCGTGCTCCAAGTTTGCCCATTTTAGTCCTGTTTTCCATTGTTTTCCTGTGTGTCACTCTACTTGTATACAGCACTATTTAGCCTACAAAAGCAAAAAATACAGGCCACAGAATTGTCAGTGTGGTATCTCCATGCCAGGTCATATATCTGCGTGCTCCAAGTTTGGCCATTTTAGGCCGGTTTTCAATTTTTTTCCTGTGTGTCACTCTAGTTATATACAGCACTATTTAGCCTACAAATGCAAAAAATACAGGCCACAGAATTGTCAGTGTGGTATCTTTGTGCCAGCTCATATATCTGCATGCTCCAAGTTTGGCCGGTTTTCAATTTTTTCCCTGTGTGTCACTCTAGTTATATACAGCACTATTTATGGGGCAGAAATGGACCAGCTAATCTACTTAAAATCACCTGTGGCTATTGGGAGTGGAAGTGCACATGTCCAAAAAGCTTTGATGCAAATAGACAAAAAAACAGACCAGCACATCTAAGCTAGTGTGAATAGACGCCAACCAAAGAAAGCATATAAGTCAAAAAGATTAAGGTTTGCACCATAACTTACCAAGAATGATTACTCTAGAACATAAAAATTGTATTGCTGCCATAGAAAATGGGAGAAAAAATTGAAAAAAGCACAATATAGTGTATGAAATATGCATCTGCAAAAATTGCTATGAAAAAGGGAAGGTTCTTAGCGTATAGATTGGCCAATATATGTGTGCCCAATTACCACATCAAGGTGTCCTTTGTCCGCTAATTATTCCATCAAATTTTGCGTTCAGAAAGTCAAATGGCGCTCCTTCATTTACGAGCTCTGCCGTGCACCCAATCAGTGGTTTTCTCCCTCATATGGGGTATCGGCATACTCAGGAGAGAATGCACAACAAATTTTGGGGTCCATTATTTTCTATTACCCATGTGAAAATAAAAAAAATTGTATTTGAAGAAAATTTTTTGTGAAAAAAAGGTAAATGTTCACTTTTTTTCCACATTCCAAAAATTCCTGTGACACATCTGAAGGGTTAATAAACTCTTGAATGTGGTTTTGAGCACCTTGAGGGTGCCATGCACCAAAACAGTTGTATTCCCCGGCGTACTCAGGAGAAATTGCACAACAAATTGTATGGAGCAATTTCTCCTGTTACCCTTATGAAAATGCAAAATATGGAACTAAAAAAGTTTTATTTGGAAAAAATGTGATTTTTTAATTTCCACTGCTCTACGCTATAAACTTCTGTGAAGCACCTGTGGGTTCAAGGTGCTCAATACACATCTAGATAAGTTCCATAAGGGGTCTAGTTTCCAAAATGGTGTCACTGCTTAGGTATATCAGGGGCTCTTCAAACGCGACATGTCGCCGCTAATTATTCCATCAAATTTTGCATTCAAAAAGTCAAATGACGCTCCTTCCCTTCCAAGCCCTGTCGTGCGCCCAAAAAGTTGTTTTATTCTGCATATTGTGTATCGACGTACTGAGGAGAAATTGCACAACAAATTGTATGGAGTAATTTCTCCTGTTACCCTTATGAAATTGCAAAATATGGAGCTAAAAATATTTATTTGGGAAAAATGTGATTTTTTTTTATTTACATGGCTCTACGCTATAAACATCTGTGAAGCACTTGTGGGTTCAAGATGCTGAATACACATCTAGATAAGTTACATAAGAGGTCTAGTTTCCAAAATGGGGTCACATGTGGGGGTTTCCACTGCTTAGGTACATCAGGGGTTCTTCAAACGCGACATGGCGTCCGCTAATTAATCCATCAAATTTTGCATTCCAAAAGTCAAATGGCGCTCCTTCCCTTCCAAGCCCTGCCGTGCACCCAAAAAGTTTGTTTATTCCACATATTGGGTATCGGCGTACTCAGGAGAATTTGCACAACATATTGTATGGTGCAATTTCTCCTTTTACCATTATGTAAATGCAAGATTTGGAGCTAAATGATTTATTTGGGAAAAATGTGATTTTTTTTATTTCCATAGAACTACATTATAAACTTCTGTGAAGCACCTGTGGGTTCAAGGTGCTCAATACACATCTAGATAAGTTCCTTATGGGGTCTAGTTTCCAAAATGGGGTCACTTATTGGGGGTTTACACTGTTTAGGCTCATCAGGGGTTCTCCAAAAGCAACATGGCATCCTCTAATTATTCCAGCATATTTTACATTCAAAAGTCAAATGGCTCTCCTTCCCTTCCGAGCCCTGCTGTGTGCCCAAACAGTAAATTTCCCTCACATATGGGGCATCAGCATGCTCAGGAGAAATTGCACAATAAAATTTATGGTCCATTTTCTCCTGTTACCCTTGCGAATGTAAAAAAAAAATAGGTCTAAAGGAAAATTTTTGTGAAAGAAAAGTAAATGTTTATTTTTCCTTCCACATTCCAAAAATTCCTGTGAAGCACCTTAAGGGTAAATAAACTTTCTAAATGTGGTTTTGAGTACCTTGAGGGGTGCAGTTTTTAGAATGGTGTCATTTTTAGTTATTTTCTGTCATATAGCCCCTCAAAGTCACTTCAAGTGTGAGGTGGTCCCTTAAAAAATGGTTTTGCAAATTTTGTTGTAAAAATGAGAAATCGCTGGTAAACTTTTAACTCTTATAACTTCCTAACAAAAAAAGTTATGTTTGTAAAATTGTGGTGATGTAAAGTAGACATGTGGGAAATGTTATTTATTAACTATTTTGTGCAATATTACTTTCTGATTTAAGTGCATAAAAATTAAGCTTGAAAATTGTGAAATTTTCTAAATTTTCACCAAATTTCCATTTTTTCACATGTAAACGCAAGTCATATCAAAGAAATATTACCACTATGATGAAGTACAATATGTCATGAGAAAACATTCTCAGAATCACCAGGATCCGTTGAAGCGTTCCAGAGTTATTACCTCACAAAGTGACAGAGGTCAGAATTCTAATAATTGGCCTGGTCATTAGGGTGAAAACAGGCTTCGTCTCAAAGGGGTTAATCCAAAAAGTCATACCACACAAAACATTAATAAATGACATTTCCCTCATGCCTACTTTACATCAGCACAATTTGTAAAATGTTGTTTTATTTTGTTAGCATTTTAGAAAGTTTAAAAATCTAGCAGTAATTTTTCATTTTTTCAAGGAAATTTGCAAAACTTATTTTTTAAGGACCTGTTCAGTTTTGAAGTAACTTTGGGGGTCCTATATATTATGAACCTCCCAAAAGTGATAACATTTTAAAAACTGCACCCCCGACATATGCTAAATTGCTTTCAGATAGCTTATTAACCCTTAAAGTGCTTTTCAGGAATTATTGTAAAATGGCGTGACAGGAATGAAACAGTTTATTTTTACCACCCAAATTTGATAACTTTGGAAAATGCCACTATAGCTGGCAGACTCTAAAGGGTATGCCACACTAAGCGAGATCGCAAGCGAGATCGCTTACGAGATCACTACTGCGTCACCATTTATGACGCAGTAGCGATCTCGTTAGCGACTTAACTGTGTGTGACATGTAGCAGCGATGTGGCCCCTGCTGAGATGTCGTTGATCGCTTATGAACGTTCTGAGCCGTTTTTTGGTCGTTGGTGTCCCGCTGGTGAGCCTGAATCGCTGAGTGTGACACCCTTTATGAACGATTTCACCAGCATCGCAGGTGGGACTAGGTTTTCCCAACGACCGCAGAGGTCATAGAATCATAGAATGGTAGAGTTGGAAGGGACCTCCTGGGTCATCTGGTCCAACCCCCTGCTCAAAGCAGGATTCTCTAAATCATCCCAGACAGATGTCTATCCAGCCTCTGTTTGAAGACTTCCATTGAATGAGAACTCACCACCTCTTGTGGCAGCCTGTTCCACTCATTGATCACCCTAACTGTCAAAAAGTTTTTTCTAATATCTAATCTGTGTCTCCTCCCATTCAGTTTCATCCCATTGCTTCTAGTCTTTCCTTGCGCAAATGAGAATAAAGATGATCCTTCTACAATGTGACAGCCCTTGAGATATTTGTAGACAGCTATTAAGTCTCCTCTCAGTCTTCTTTTTTGCAAGCTAAACATTCCCAAATCCTGCAACCGTTCCTCATAGGACATGGTTTGCAGACCGGTCACCATTCTGGTGGCTCTTCTCTGAACTTGCTCCAGTTTGTTGATGTCTTTTTTAAAATGTGGTGCCCAAAACTGGACACAGTATTCCAGATGAGGTCTGACCAAAGAGGAGTAGAGGGCAATAATAACCTCACGTGATCTAGACTGTATGCTTCTGTTGATACATCCTAGAATTGCATTTGCCTTTTTTGCTGCTGCATCACACTGTTGACTCATGTTGAGTCTGTGATCAATTAGTATACCCAAGTCTTTTTCACATGTGCTGTTACTTAGCCCTATTCCTCCCATTTTGTATATGCTTTTTTCATTTTTATTGCCCAGATGTAGTACTTTGCATTTTTCCCTGTTAAAATCCATTCTGTTAGTTGCTGCCCACTGCTCCAGTTTATGTATATCTTTTTGAATCCTCTCTCTCTCTTCTCTAGTATTAGCTTCCCCTCCTAGCTTTGTGTCATCAGCAAATTTGATCAGTTTACCCTCAATTCCTTCATCTAAATCATTGATAAAGATGTTGAACAATACAGGGCCCAAAACAGAGCCTTGTGGTACCCCACTTGAGACATTCTTCCAACTGGATGTGCAGCCATTTACAACCACTCTTTGGGTCCGATCACTAAGCCAGTTATGAATCCACCTAACAGTTGCCTTGTCCATTCCATACTTAGTCATTTTTTCAATAAGGATTGTGTGAGATACTTTGTCAAATGCTTTGCTGAAGTCAAGATATACTATATCTACAGCATTTCCCTGATCCACCCAGTCAGTGATTCTGTCATAGAAGGAAATTAAGTTAGTCTGACATGACTTATTAGTTACAAACCCATGCTGACTCTGTTTAATCACTTCATTCTTATCCAGGTACTTGCATACATGTTCTTTAATAATTTGTTCAAAGATCTTTCCTGGTATAGAAGTCAGACTCACCGGCCTGTAGTTCCCTGGGTCCACCTTCTTCCCCTTTTTGAAGATAGGAACAACATTTGCTCTTCTCCAGTCTTCTGGGACTTCTCCTGTTCTCCAAGAATTTTCAAAGATTATGGACAGTGGTTCAAGAATTTCTTCTGCTATCTCCTTCAGTACCCTGGGTGTAATTCATCTGGACCTGGAGACTTGAATTCATTTAGGTTAGCTAAGTGTTTCCTCACTGTCTTTCTGTTTATAGATATCCTGGATTCTTCTATTCCTTTAATAGGACAGTGAAGATCAGTTGATGTTACATTTCCTTTCTGAGAGAAAACAGATGCAAAATAGGAATTTAAAAGTTCAGCCTTCTCAACATCCTGACTTACCATTTCATCATTTTCATCCTGTAAAAATCCTATAGCATCTTTGACTTTTCTTTTACTTTTGACGTATCCCCAAAATCCTTTTTTGTTGCTTTTGACGTCACTTGCAAGCCTTAATTCATTGTCAGCTTTAGATAATCTGATTTGTGCCCTGCAGGTTCTGCAGACGGCATTATATTCTTCTTTAGATATGCCTCCCTCTTTCCATTTGATAAACATTTCTTTCTTCCTTTTTAGCATGTGTTTAAGTTCTATGTTCATCCATCCTGGTTTCCTTAAATGCTTCCCATTCTTCCCTCTTTTCGGAATTGTTAACGATTGTGCTTTGAGAATCTCATTTTTCAAGATTTTCCATCCTTCCTGGACATTTTTGTCCTTAAGGATATCCAGCCATTGGATCCCTCCAATTCTCTTTCTGAGTTCCTTAAAATCTGCCTTTCTGAAATCTAACCTTGACGTCTGAGTCTTCACAGGTCTTCCTCCTCTTGTTAATCCAAAATTCTAAAATAGCATGGTCACTACCTCCTAGGGTCCCAGCCACTCTTACCTCCTCCACCATTTCCTCCCTGTTTATGAGGATTAGATCCAAGGTAGCAGATCCCCTTGTTTTCTCCATTACCTTTTGGAAGATAAAGTTGTCAGCAAGAGAGGATAAGAATTTCCTGGACCTGTTAGTTTTGCCTGAGAGAGATTCCCAACAAATGTCTGGACAGTTGAAATCTCCCATGACCACTATGTCATATTTTTTGGAGAACTTGGCCATTTGATGCATAAAGAGTTCATCCATATCTTCAGCTTGCACAGGCGGCCTGTAGTAAATGCCTACAATGGTGTCCTTTCCATTGTTCTGTCCTTGTATTCTTACCCAAACAGTTTCCACAGAACTCCCAGTCTCTGAAGCTTCAATCTCTGTGCAGATATACGCTTTTCTAACATACAATGCAACACCTCCTCCTCGTTTATCAAGTCTGTTTCTTGCAAATAAGTTGTAACCTTCTAGCCTTGTATTCCAATCATGTGTATCGTCCCACCAAGTCTCAGTGATTCCAATGACATCATATTTCTTCTCCTGCGTTAGTAGCTCCAGTTCTCCTTGTTTGTTGCCCATGCTTTGTGCATTCGTATAGAAACACTTTAGTTTGTGATTGGTTTCTCTTTCTTCAATATTTTTATTATGTAGATTTTTTTGTCTTTGTTCTTCCCCTTCACTTCTAATAGCAGAGTTCTCAATAGCATTTGTCAGGTGTATGGCTTTTGCTGGCGTTTTGCTTCCCTTCCCATATTGTTCTAGTTTAAAGCTCTCCTGATGAGTGTAGCAAGGCGACTTCCAAATACATGTTTTCCAGTCTTCGTAAGGTGCACCCCATCTCTAGCAAGTAGTCCATCGTACAGGTAATTCACTCCGTGATCCAGAAATCCAAATCCTTGCTGACGGCACCATCGACGTAGCCAGTTGTTCACCTGCAGAATCTTATTCCACCTCCTTGTTCCATGGCCATCCACTGGAAGGATGGAGGAGAAGACCACCTGCGCTCCCAGTTCTTTCATTATACAGATCACTATATTCATTATAACAGGTCATTATACAGATCACTTATGAGATATGTTTGGAATCACAGATCGCTGATGAGTTGTGTTTGGAATCTTAACAGCTAAGTCGCTAACGAGATCGCTACTGCGTCATAAATGGTGACGCAGTAGCGATCTCGCTAGCGATCTCGCTTAGTGTGGCATACCCTTATGGTCGTTTTTGGCTGTGAACTGCCATGCCAAATATCAGGACTACATGATCAAGATCTCAGGGAACCAATGTGGTTAATGAGGAAGCTCCCACACTCTGTTAACCATCTAGATGCTATTCACTATTGACAGCAAAAATTAAAGGGGTTAAATGACCATAGACTGTGCCAACACTGATCATGACTGATGCAGCAAGTTGTCACCTATAGTGTAAAGCTGACAGCTACAGGATTGTCACCCGTCAGGGGATGCTAGTCTCTTAAGACGCAGGTCAGTAAAAAGACGCATTGACGTGATGTGCAGATTTACTTTTTACTGTGGTCAATTCCAGGCACTTAAAAGAAGTTTGTCAGCTTATAATACCCATTTAAACTAAGCACAGCATCTTGTAAGGGTCTTTGCCCTCAGAATAATCATGTCTTTACTGTTAAAATCTGTTGCCTTATTTTTAAGAAATCATCCTTCATTTAATATTCCAATTCGGCACTTGATTCACCCTGTGAGTAACTGGGCCCATTCTGCATATTTTCTAGTTATCTTCATCCCTTCTGGTAGTTGTCAATGTCTTCACTGAAATCTAGGTCATTGAGCAGTTCTCAGAGTATCAGCACATGAGGAGAACAGGGAACAACCAAGCTCAAGGAGAAAGGTTTTTCTTAACACTCATTCTGACAATCTGTGGCTCATGTAAAGCCATTGTTGTCAATCAATGAAGAGGGACTCAGAGACAGTTTGGAAAGATGTGCTTAAATTGAAAACTGATTATAAGTAGCGATGAGGTATCCCGAACTTTAAAAGTTTGGTGTTCATACCGGACAGTTAGTGTCCATTGCTAGACGCCAAACATGGACTTTCCCCGGCAGCCCGTTGCAATGTTCGGTATCTTGGAAGGAGGGAGAGATTGTTTTTTCTTCCAGATCCAAAGTTTGGGTCTCCATTGCTTTCAATGGGGTGCGGGTTCTGATTTAAGGTCGGGTACAGTCATGGCACCAGAACAAAACTTTGGACTAAAGTTCGGGTCGAGTTCCAGAACACGAATTTCTACAGATCCGCTCATTCCTAATTATAAAGTGACCCAATCCCTTAACCACTGGCATGATCACAATGATGGAGTGAATATTCCTTTGAAGATCGATGAATTTTATTATATGTGACTCCAAAAAATACTATTGCAAGTTTAAAATAGTATAAAGCTGGTCCTTAATAACCTGAAGAAACACTGTATTTGTTTCTCACTATAGATACATAATAATGAGTAATATTGTGCATTTTATTTTTTGAAACCCCATGAAACATTACAGTATCCATTGTTATTATTTAATATAACATACAAAATTTTTAATTAACAGACAGCAAATAAACTGCATAATCAAATTATTGTTACTTGATTATTTCATGTACATTTTCCAGCAAGATCAATGTTTTTTATATTAAAAGGTTTACGTAACTGGTTGGGCACTTAATGAGTGCAACTTTCTGTGAAACGTATATTGATGGGGGTGAGACTTTCTCACATGCTTACATTCTTATTCATGGTTTGCATTCTTACACTATTGTCACTTTAAATCTTACTGAGAAAATATCAGCAGTTGAACATAATTGCTTCAATTACGTTATCTTGGTATAAATGAAAAGAAATTATAAAGCTGAAAGAGAAGGGCATCTGAGGTTAACATGGTGATAAAGCACCTCGGTAATTACTCAAGACATACTTTAAAAAGTTCCAGAATTTTATATTGTGCCCTTTTAATTTTAAAATGAAAAAGTAATTAAGTGATTATAAAGTATGATGAGTGTATAAAATTACTTTTATATGCATGTTGTTGGATGGAAATCTTCAGTAGTTCCTAAAGGAATTTTAGCAAATTTTCTCTTCACTTTCATTGTGTCTAAAGGACAAGTGAAGATTGTATTGTGGATGTGTTGCAATATCTATTTATCTGCTGTATTTTATTGAAGACTTTTTTTCTGATTCAAAAGATTAAGAAATAAATATTTTGTAACATTGCTTCTATTTCAGCTGAACTCCAGTA
>JARQOD010000002.1:305684452-305757342 GCA_033576555.1 Oophaga sylvatica | reverse complement strand
GGTTATGTATTAGAAGGCACAGGTATACGTTTGGGGTAATTGTAAATTCCTATATATTTCCGGAGTAACACCACAGACGCTCACAGGCTCAGTATGGATCACACCAATCCAAAAAAGTAGAAAAGGGTATGTATTAGAATCATACAGTTTATACATGTTGGGGTAATTTTAAATCTCCACATATAATTCCGGTTAACACACAGACGCTCACAGGCTCGTATAGATTAGACCAGAATAAAAAAAGCAGAAAAAGTGTACTGTATCAAAGCGTAAACTGTATCAGTGTTGGGGGTAATTGTAAATCTCCGTATATATTCCAAGTAAACACCAATGCTAAGGCCGTATGGATCACACCAAAGTATAAAAAGTAGAAAAAAGGTAAGTATTAGAATGTACGTTGTATACGTGTTGGGGTAATTTTAAATCTCCATTATATTTCCGGAGAAAACCCAAGCGCTCAGGCTCAGTTAGTTAGCCAGAAATGAAAAAGCAGAAAAATGCACTGTATAAAGAAAGCCGTACAGCTGTATACTGTTGGGGTAATTTTAAATCTCCGTATTATTTCCGGAGTAAAACCAGGCTACGGCCCTCGTATGGAGTAGCCCAAATATAAAAAGAAAAAAGGCAAATTTATTGAAGCCCAGGCGTATACAGGAGGGGTAATTGCAAATCTCCTTAACATTTCCGGAGTAACACACAGCGCCTCTCAGTAGGATTTGTTCGTAATAGAAGGCAGAAAAAACATACTGTATCAGAAATACCAGCTGGATAGTTTTGGGCAAAATTGAAATCTCCGAAATATTTCCGGAACACACACGATAGTCAGCATGTATTTTCCGTGATACCACCTGTACACGGTAGTGTGTGGGACTACAGCTCATACTTTTGGGAAAAAAATGAACGTCGGTAATGTGCAGAAAAAAAGAATAAAAGTATTTTGCTGTGTAGGTGCTGTGTAAAAAGCATCTGCACGCAGTGTACACACGCAATACAGCTTGCAGGCAGCCTAGTAATCGCTCTGCTGCACCAAGAAAATTCCTCCCTGTCACTGGCAGGCAGCCTAATAATCAGCTTGCGCTGCAACAAAAAAATTCCTCCCCTTATGGGATGCACCTATAATCAGCTCTGCTGCTGCAGACAAGAAATTCCTCCCCTTTTCACTGGCAGGCAGCCTAATAATCAGCTCGCGCTGCACACAAGAAATTCCCCCCCCTGTCACGGGCAACCCTAATAATAATCTGTCTGCTGCACACAAGAAATTCCCCCCTGTCATGGCAGCAGCCTAATAACCCCTGCTGCACACAACAAAACCCCTCCCCTGTCACTGCACACTAACTGTACATATCAGCCAAGCACAGAATAACTTTTTTTCCTGCTAACTCTCTCCCTACTGAAAAAAGCGGCAGCAAACCTCTCCTTACACTAAAACGGCGAAGTAAAATGGCGGTTGGCACCCAGGGTTTTTATAGCCACTGTGACGCCACACAAAGCAAGACAATCACTGCAATGCCCTTCCTAAGATGGTGGTGGTCGCTGCCCATGTCATTGCTTGCCACAAGTGGTCCTTGCTCATTGGCTGAGAAAGGAAAGTGCAAGCATTTGGGAAAACCGATAGGGCGCTGGCGACAACCGCAGGCCGCCTCCGCTTGGTGGGTTTTTCGCCGGCGAAACCCGACTTTGGCGAAAGTCGGTGATTTTTTAATCTGATCGACTGTTTCACTCAACTCTAATTGTGATAGATCAGGTAGGGAAGATATGCGAGATGGAGGAAAGATAATTATTTCCGATTTGTCCACATTGAGCTTGACGAAGCGAGAGGAGAAGGAGGATATAGCGATAGACACTCTGGATTCTGGACAGCAGAAGAGGTGACATCTGGGCCAGAGAGGTAGATCTGAGTGTCATCAGATTTAGATGACACTCAGATCTACAGGTGATGGAGTTCACATGTCTCCACATCACATCCATAGTGGTGATAGAGCTTCACATGTCTCCACATCACATCCACAGTGGTAATAGAGCTTCACATGTCCCCCACATCACATCCCACAGTGGTGATAGAGTTGCACATGTCTCCACATCACATCCACAGTGGTAATAGAGCTTACATGTCCCCCACATCACATCCACAGTGGTGATAGAGTTGCACATGTCTCCACATCAATCCACAGTGGTGATAAAGCTTACATGTCCCCCACATCACATCCACAGTGGTGTAGAGCTTCCATGTCCCCCCACATCACATCCACAGTGGTCATAGAGCATCACATGTCCCACCATTAACCCTGATATACGAGTACTGTGAAGATCTATATTGATGGGTGTGTGCGTATTGATATCTACATATACAACCCCTGTCAAAAATTAACCGGCCTTGGAGGATGTTCATTCAGTTGCTTTATTTTGTTGAAAAAAAACAGATCACAGACATGGCACAAAACTGAAGTCATTTTCAAATGGCAACATTTCTGGCTTTAAGAAACACTAAAAGAAATCAAGAACAAATAATGGGTGATCAGTAATGGTTATTTTTTCACAAGCATAGGGAAAAAATTTGGAATCACTCAATTCTGAGGGAAAAAATTATGGAATCATGAAAATCAAACAAAAAAAGACTCCACACATCACTATATTTTGTTGCACCACCTCTTTCTTTTACAACAGCTTGCAGTCTCTGGGCATGGACTTAAAGAGTGTCAAACAGTATCTTCATCAATCTGCTCCAACTTTCCTTGATTTCTGTTGCAGATCAGCTTTGCAGGTTGGAGCCTTGTCATGGACCATATTCTTCAACTTACACCAAAGGTTTTCAATGGATTGAGATCCGGACTATTTGCAGGCCATGACATTGACTTTATGTGTCTTTTTTCAAAGAATGTTTTCACAGTTTTTGCTCTATGGCAGGATGCATTATCATCTTGAAAATGATTTCATCATCCCCAAACATCCTTTCAATTGATGGGATGAGAAAAGTTCCAAAATATCAACATAAACTTGAGCATTTATTGAGATGTAATGACAGTCACTCCCCAGTGCCTTTACCTGACATGCAGCCCCATATCATCAATGACTGTGGAAATGTGCATGTTCTCTTCAGGCAGTCATCTTTATAAATCTCATTGGAACGGCACCAAACAAAAGTTCCAGCACATCCACCTTGCCCAATGAAGATTCGCGATTCATCACTGAATATGACTTCATCAGTCATCCCACAGTCACGATTGCTTTTCCTTACCCATTTGTAGCCTTGTTTTTTTCTGTTTAGGTGTTAATGATGGCTTTCGTTTAGCTTTTCTGTACGTAAATCCCATTTCCTTTAGGCGGTTTCTTACAATTCGGTCACGACGTTGACTCCAGTTTCCACCCATTCGTTCCTCTTTTGTTTTTGTTGTGTATTTCCTGTTTTGGAGACATGTTGCTTTAAGTTTCCGGTCTTGAGCTTTGATGTCTTCCTTGGTCTACCAGTATGTTTGCCTTTAACAACCCTTCCCATGTTGTTTGTATTTGGTCCAGATTTTAGACACAGCTGACTGTGAACAACCAAACATCTTTGCAACATTGCGTGATGATTTACCCTCTTTTAAGAGTTTGATAATCCTCTCCTTTGGTTCAATTGACATCTCTCTTGTTGGAGCCATGATTCATGTCAGTCCACTTGGTGCAACAGCTCTCCAAGGTGTGAACACTCCTTTTTAGATGCAGACTAACGAGCAGATCTAATTTGATGCAGGTGTTAGTTTTGGGATGAAAATTGACAGGGTGATTCCATATTTTTTTTCCCTCAGAATTGAGTGATTCCATAATTTTTTCCCTATGCTTCCTGACCTGTGACACAGCGTATGTGTCATGAAAGGATCGCGTTCCTGCGGGTCGGGTGACCGGGTCACTGAAAGGTCACCCGACCCGCAGGCACAAGACTCTTTGTGCTTCACCACAGGGGGGTTGGCTTAACCCCCATGTGGCTACAATTGCTCTGATTGGCTGTTAAAAGTGAAACAGTGCTCCCTTTATTCCGACCCCCGACGTGTGCCCAAACAGTGGTTTACCCCACGTATGGGGTATCAGCGTACTCAGGAAAATTGCACAAACAACTTTGGGGGTCTAATTTCTCCTGTTACCCTTGGGAAAAAAAAAAATTGGGGACTAAAAAAATTATTTTTGTGGTTAAAAAAATGATTTTTTATTTTCACAGCTCTGCGTTATAAACTTCTGTGAAGAACTTGGAGATTCAAAGTGCTCACCACACATCTAGAGGAGTTCCTTGGGAGATCTAGTTTCCAAATTGGGGTTACTTGGGGGGTTTCTACTGATTAGGCACATCATGGGCTCTGCAAACGTAACATGACGCCCGCAGACCATTCCATCAAGTCGGCATTTCAAAACGTCACTACTTCCCTTCCGAGCCCCGACGTGTGCCCATACAGTAGTTTTCCCCCCCACTATGGGATATCAGAGTACTCAGGACAAATTGGACAACAACTTTTGGGTCTAATTTCTCCTGTTACCCTTGGGAAAATAAAAAAATTGGGGACTAAAAGATCATGTTTGTGGAAAAAATCAGATTTTTTTTTCATGCCCGGGCGTTATAAACTTCTGTGTAGCACTTTTGGGTTCAAAGTACTCACCGCACAATTCGAAAGTTCTGTGCGGTGTCTAGTTTCAAATGGGGTCACTTGTTGGGAGTTTCTACTGTTTAGGCACATCAGGAACTCTGCAAACATAACATGATGCCCGCAGACATTCCATCAAAGTCAGTATTTCAAAACGTCACTACTTCCCTTCCGAGCCCCAACGTGTGCCCGAACAGTGGTTCCCCCCACATATGGGGTACCAGTGTACTCAGGATAAACTGTACAACAACCTTTGTGGTCCAATTTCTCCTGTTACCCTTGGGAAAAATAAAAATAGCGGGCTAAAAAATGATTTTTGAGAAACAAAAATGATTTTTTTATTTTCACTGCTCTGCGATTATAAACTTCTGTGAAGCACTTTGGGGTTCAAAGTGGTCACTACACATCTAGATAAGCTCCTTTGGGGGTCTAGTTTCCAAAATGGGGTCACTTGTGGAGGGTTTCTACTGTTTAGCCATATCAGAGGCTCTGCAAACGCAACATGACGCCCACAGAACATTCCATCAAGTCTGCATTCCAAAATGGGCTTCTTCCCTTCTGAGCCCTGCCATGCGCCCAAACAGTGGTTTATGACCACATATGAGGTATCTGTGTACTCACGAGAAATTGCCCAACAAACTTTAGGATCCATTTTATCCTGTTGCCCATGCAAAAATGAAAAAATTGATGCTAAAATTACATTTTTGTTGGAAAAATTAAAATGTCCATTTTTTCCTTCCACGTTGCTTTAGTTCCTGTGAAGCACCTGAAGGGTTAATAATCTTCTTGAATGTAGTTTTGAGTAGCTTGAGGGTACAGTTTTTATAATGGTGTCACTTTTGGATATTTTCTACCATATAGACCCCTCAAAGTGACTTCAAATGTTAGGTGGTCCCTAAAAAAAATGGTTTTGTAAATTTTGCTGTAAAATGAGAAATCGCTGGTCAACTTTTAACCCTTATAACTTCCTAACAAAAAAAATTTTTTTTCCAAAATTGTGCTGATGTAAAGTAGACATGTGGGAAATGTTATTTATTAACTATTTTGTGTCACATAACTCTCTGGTTTAACAGAATAAAAATTCAAAATTTGAAAATTGCTAAATTTTTTGCCAAATTTCCATTTTTTTCACAAATAAGCGCAAAAATTATCGACCTAAATTTACCACTAACATGAAGCCCAATATGTCATGAAAAAACAATCTCAGAATCGCTAGGATCTATTGAAGCGTTCCTGAGTTATTACCTCATAAAGGGACACTGGTCAGAATTGCAAAAAATGGCAAGGTCATGAGGGGTTTAAAAAAATAACCATTACTGATTACCATATTATTTGTTCTTGATTTCTTTTAGGTTCTTTAAAGCCAGAAAGTTGCCATTTGAAATGACTTCAGTTTTGTGCCATGTCTGTGATCTGTTTTTTTTTCAACAAAATAAAGCAACTGAATGAACATCCTCCAAGGCCGGTGATTCCATAATTTTTGCCAGGGGTTGTGTACCACATGATACACTTCAGCTGTTGCAGAACTTCAGTCTATTGTGATGTGTGTATGGATGTGTGTGTGGATGGATGGATGAGGGAGGTGGGATGGATGCACACAGCACATTATACTCACCTATGTATAAGCCTTTTCCTTACTGGTTCGTCCAATCAGCTGTGTCATTCCCCTGCTGCCTTGCACTTTGTGCTGCACAGGAAGGTTGGATCAGTAGGCAGGGAGGGGAAGGGTCTGGTAGAGATTGGGGGGTGGTTATGACCAGTCTCTGCTAGACAGGAAAACTGTTGGAGTGAGTAGCTCCTCCAGAATCAGGAGACAGCTGCTCCAGATTAAGTGTGATACATAGGACACCATGCACAATGCTCACAGGGAGTATAATACAAACGGTAAGCATTCTTTAAATGGGTTGCAGTCTCTGTGGCCTTTCGGAAAAGGTGTGCATATACTGACAGACGATGTGACACTTAGATTGTACACAGGTGGACTTCCTTTCAATATGCATGTGACTTATGAAGGTAATTACTTGCCCTAAAATTTTTAGGGCTTCATTGCAAAAGGGGTGAATACATATGCACATGCCAATTTTTAGTTATTTGATTTCATAAATTTAATTACTGCCTATATTTTTCTCACTTCACCAATTTAGTCTACTTAGTGCTAAAGCATCACACACAAATTGGATTACAAAAATATTTAAAAAGTGTTTGTAATGTAAAAAAAAGGTGAAAAAGGTTAAAACGCCAAGTGGGGTAAATACTTTCACAAGCCACTGTAGATATGCATTTGAGACATAATCCAAATCTGTTTGTAACTACTGCCCTTATGCCTTGAACCCTGACTTGGTAAGAAAACTACTATATGAGGTATTTTAGAGGAAGTATAGCATATTTACTTTTCACAGGTTTTTATACTGTGTGCATGCATGTTAAGTAAACAAAGTAAACAGCAATGTAACTAGTAATTCTACATAGCTCTGCTTTACTGCAGCTGCATAATGCAAAGAAATGAAAGGGAAGTATTTTTCTAATCAAGAAACATTGAGCCAAGGATGCTGGGATTAATTATCACCTACAGAGCTTTAATGTTCTGTATACTGAAGAGCTGGAATCAATTCATATGTTTAACCCAACAGCAAACCTATATTAATTTTGTTTAGCTTCTTCATAAATATAGCCTAATACAGCTAATACAGAACACAGCTTTGTGTTTCTGAAGTGTTTAGAGTTATCTACCTTGTTGGGTTCCTTCTAAGTATATGTTATTTAGTGATACATTAATAAATACTTATTTAAGAATAACTTGCCATGTTTGGAACTATAATGAATAATATGAGATATTTAAATAGTTGGCATAGCAACTGATCATTATTCACATTTTTTTTTTATTTCTGTGAAGGTTAAATTGTAGATGTTACTTCCAGTGCAGCTCTGTATAAATTATACTGCATTTATATGTTACCATACAGAAAATGAACATAAAGAAACTGCAAAAAAATGAAATATTGTAACTAGGGATGAGCTTTCCGATATTGCAATATCGGAAATCGGCCCGATATTTTCTATATCGGAATTCCGATTTCCGATTCCAATATTTTTTTCACATTGGAAATCGGAAATCCCATAATAATCCTTCAGCCTCTGAGAGCTCCGTGGAGCCAATCAGGAGCTGAAGAATTGCTGACTAGATATATACACACAGAATACTATATATTTATATATATTATATATATATATATATACATGTCATTGTGACATGTATATATATATATATATATATAATATATTTATAGTTCATACACTTCTACATAGTAAAATAGCCGCTAATTCAATTGCCGGCTTTTGTGAAATTACAGAACCACCCGACATGAAATGACTCATGGTTTACATACAGTTAACCATGTCATTTCATGTAGTTTGATATATGGTTTTCACTAACAATTACATGAGTGTATGTGTGCAAAATTTCAGACATCTAGGGGTTAATTAAAGGTGTAAATTTGTTGAAAAAAAATGCGTGGGGGCAGATAATAATAGCCTAGGGAGGGTGCATTTATTTTGTGCCCCCCGGCTACTAACATCTGCCCCAGCCACCCCAGAAAAGGACATCTGTAATGAGATGCACCCTTTCTGGCACTTATCCTGTCTATTCCCATTGCCCTGTAGCGGTGGCTAATGGGTTAATAATGGGTTAAAGCCACCTTGCTATTGGAAGGTGACTTTAAGCCAGGTTAATAATGGAGAGTTGTCAATTAGACAACTATCGATTATTAATCCTATTGTATTAAATGGTTAAAAAAACACACACACATTAATTTAAAATGATTTTAATGAAATAAATACACATAGTTTTTGACCAAATATATTTTACTGGTACTCCATCCGAATCCCTTGTTCTCCTCTAATAAAAATAAAATAATAAAGCAACATATTTCTGACCTATCCGGTGTTCAGTCAGGTCCCCGATGTAATCCTTCTGAAAGGGTTAACGTTTACTGCAGGGACCGCAGCTAATACTGCCAGCCTCGCAGTAAACCCCCAAATGAATCATCTCTTCTCCCAGCTGACAGGAGAGGAAGTGATTAGTGTGGAAAGCTTAATTGATTGCTTCCCACTTTCACTTCAGGTCAGCCGGGGACACCGCACAGCATCAGTGACGTCAGAGGAATCCCAGCTGACCTGAAGTGAACTGATTAGTAAAAATAGGGGATCCCCTCGAAAAAAAAATGGCGTGGGGTCATTTTTGGGTTGTTGAGGGCCAAAATCCATGGGCCTTGACAGTCTTTTAATACCAGGCCGCAGCAGTCTGCTTTTACTTGGCTGGTTAACAAAAATAGGGGGACCCCACGCCATTTTTTTTTCGAGGGGATCCCCTATTTTTGTTAACCAACCAAGATCAGCAGACTGCTGTAGCCTGGTATTATCAGGCTTGCAAGGTTCATGGATATTGGATCCTTAACAGCCTTAAATACCATGCCTCAGTAGTCTGCTTCATCTGGCTGGTAAACAAAAATAGGGGGACCCCACACCATTTTTTTTTTCGAGGGGATCCCCTATTTTTGCTAATCAGTTCCCTTCAGGTCATCCGGGATTCCCTCTGACGTCACTGATGCTGTGTGGTGTCCCCGGCTGACGTGAAGTGAAAGTGGGAAGCAATCAATTAAGCTTTCCACACTAATCACTTCCTCTCTGTCAGCTGCTAGAAGAGATGATTCATTCGGGGGTTTACTGCGAGGCTGGCAGCAATAGCTGCGGTCCTGCAGTAAACGTTAACCCTTTCAGAAGGATTACATCGGGGGAACCTGACTGTGCGTCAGATAGGTAAGAATAATGTTGCTTTATTATTTTATTTTTATTTCAGGAGAATAAGGAATCGAGGATTACCGATTAAATAAAAGATAGTCAAAAAACTGTGTATTTATTTCATTAAAATGATTTTTCATTAATGTGCGTGGTTTTTTTTTTAACCATTTCATACAATAGGATTAATAATTGATAGTTGTTTAATTGACAACTCTCAATTATTAAACTGGCTTAAAGTCACCTTCCAATAGCAAGGTGGCTTTAACCCATTATTAACCCATTCGCCACCGCTACAGGGCAATGGGAATAGACGGGCAAAGTGCCAGAAAGGGCAAATCTAAGTATAGATTTGGCTTTTCTGGGGTGGCTGGGGGCAGATGTTAGCAGCCGGGGGGCACTAAATAAATTCACCCTCCCTAGGCTAATATTATCTGCCCCACTCGCTGGCTTTGTCTGTCTGGTTGAGAAAATAGTGCGGGAGTCCACGCATTTTTTTTCAACGAATTTACACCTTTAATTAACCCCTACATGTGTGAAATTTTGCACACATACACTCATGCAATTGTTAGTGAAAACCATATATCAAACTACATGAAATGACATGGTTAACTGTATGTAAACCATGAGTCATTTCATATTGGGTGGTTCTATAATTTCACAAAAGCCGTCAATTGAATTAGAAGATGGCGACCAGTTTTCCTGCTACAGTTTTCGCTCTGTGCATTTTTCTAGCGATTTTTTTGCTTCTCTGCCTCTGCAAACTCTTTCCCCATTATCCTGAGGTGTTTCCCCTCCATTTTATCCATTATATAGCACTGTAGTGGTCATTTTGTTTTTCCGATTTTTTTCTCCCATTGACTTGCATTGATATCGGAAATCGGAAATTCCAATATCCAATATTTTTCCAATATCGGAAATTGGAATTCCGATACGATATTGGGCAATATCGCTCATCCCTAATTGTAACATTTATGGATAATGTTCTAAGATTAATCTCCAATGATCATCACATCAGAGGGAGCCATATTCTTGGTCGGTATGGGGAAAGAAGCAAATACATTCCCAACTGAATGTGTTATTCCTGTAAGAATACCTGTTTTAGGAGATTGTATATAGAGCTCAGTAAGAGCCAGAGAACAGATTCCACAGTAGCCAAATAGATGAACTGGAGATAAGGGAAGATGAGTTAAGCTCTTGTGGACTTGGTGCAGAGTATTGGATTTGTCTGGAAACATTACTACTAGCGATGAGCGAGCATACTCGGTAATGCTCGGAGAACTGGAGAAAAAAGATAACCACCAAAAATGTTGCACACCACCATGTATAATAATAATAGAAATGACTTTATTTGGCAAACAACAATTAAAAACACTAAAAACAGTTTGTAAAACACGACATGTAGTGCATGCCCTCCTATATTAAACAATACTCCATAGTATGCATATTGGAAATTGCCCACAAAAAAACCATATATATGTGTGTATCGATAATATATTAACACCACAAATTAGTTGGCAAGCAACTATACAAATATGGACAATATCGCTCTATAAAGCATTCCATGCAATAGTAAGAGACAATAAAGTATGTCCAAGAGTAAGTGATAAAGATTCAAAGGTATAATACCAATCATAGAGGTCCAATGGAATATGCCCAGATGCGGGTCATGCAGGAATATTTGCACAAGGCAGTGTGAAAAATCCGCTCACATGTCTGCCATGGAGAGCGTACTTGTTTGGCGGGATTTCTGGTCCCAGCCCTGCATGGATTGTCTGCCACATACTGTAATGCCGCAGCCATGTTGTTTGCAGCATTACAGTGATTGGTTGGCCGCACAGCATCATCAGGTCTATATCAGACCTGGCGCCGCCCTGCTCGTCACATTCAGCTCTGGAATCAGATAGTGTAGGGAGAGTTGCTGCCGAGGTCAGATTTGGGGGTTTCAAAGTTAGTGTGGGTATACCATAATTGAATACACAAATCCAGCTAAATCAACAATCCTTCTAATGACTAATTACAGGTTATATAGATTGCAGTGCTAGGTAGGCAGGGAGTGTATGTGGGATATACATATCAGTGTAAGGCATGCAGGCAATGTATGTGGGTTTATAGATATCACTGCTAGTCAGGCAGGCATTGTATGTGGCACACTTCATTGCATACATCAAGAGGGTCTATTCCATTACTGTCTGCTGCCTCTGCCTATTACAAATATTGACCATATATACAAAGCTCCAGGCATCAGTGGCCAAGAATAATTGTTTTTGCATCTTAACCCTGATTATTTAATTAAAAAGCAATCCAGAGCACACATTTTTTTTCTCCATTTGCTTGTTGACATTGCAGAATATAGCCAGATCCTTTTCATAGTCAAGCGTGAAAATCCAGCTATTTTAAATGGATTTGCCTACCCCAGCGATCACATCTGAGTGCACAGAAAATTCTTCCATTTTTGTGGTACTGTAAAAAAATTTTGGAGTGTCTTATTCAATTTATTGACACCATTTTGCTGCCAAAAATATTTAGCTGCCAAAAAAATATTTAGCTACACGGCAGATATTTTACACTGGGTTTTGTCAGCCACACGGATCGCATATCATTGCGCTCAAAGTTGTGCCATTTCATGCCTCCATAGAATTGTTTTTGTTGTGTCTTAGCCTTCTTATTGACACAATTTTACAGGCCAAAAAAAAAAATACAGGCCAGATATTTGAAAGTGTGGTATCTCCGTCTCACACCTCATCTATCTGGGCTCTAAAAATTGTCATATTTCAGGCCTCCTTTCAACTGTTTTTGCTGTGTGTTACCCAAGTTAGTGACACTATTTTGCTGTAAAAAACTAAAAATACAAGACTCATATTTTACAGTGTGGTATCTCCGTTACATGCCTCATCTATCTGTGAGCTAAAAATTTTGGCATTTCAGGCCTACATTGAACTGTTTTTGCTGTGTGCTACTGTGGTAACCCACAAAGTGGCCATTTCTATGGGATAACATATATATAGTGTGTTTTCATATAAATGCTGTGAATTTTTATGTGGACTGTGCATTTTAAATTCATTGTGAGACCTGCTGACAGGCAGCACAAAAAGGATTAATCTTATCCCCGGTTTGATCAGGTGACCCAGTTCTGTTTTAGTATGCAGAATTTTCTGGAAAAACGACTCAGGGCAGTCAGCCAATGACTTCAGCTTTACAGTCACAAAGAAGGGGAGGAGCAAAGTCATGAAGGAGAGTTTTAAATTTGAAGCAGCAGTTGGTGGTCGGATATCTTGAGTAGAGGAAGCCAATTTGTGGGTGAAGGAATTACCTACTATCTCCCTGCCAGCTTTGCTTTAAAAGGGGACTGGCACAAACAGGGGAGTTAATAGTTTTCATATGAGGAAGACTACCATTGCACCTCTAGGAGGAAGAATTACCTCAGGCAGGGCCGGACTGGCCATCTGGCAGTTCTGTCAAATGCCAGAAGGGCCTGTCTGATCGTGGGCTGCCTTGTCTGCTATGTTGTTAACAGAATCAGTGTTCTCAAGAAACTTATACTGTTAAGAGTTGTGACGGAGCACAAGGTCGCTGACTCCATCACTTATCCCAGCAGCCACGTGTATCATTACAAATATTGGTCTTGTAGCAAATCTTTCTTTCCTCCATCCAGAGTAATATTACTAATATATCCCATCTGGTTCTTGGGGAGGGGGACAACATGGGCCTGTGTGATTTCAAATTCCAGGGCTGAATTGAGTGCATTTACTGAATATGCATTTCAGTGGGCCAACATTTCGGATTTTAAAATCATTTTTTCAAACTGGTGTTATAAAGTATTCTAATTTACTGAGATAATGACTTTTGAGTTTTCATTGGCTATAAGCCATAATCATCAACATTAACAGAAATAAACACTTGAAATAGATCACATTGTTTGTAATGACTCTATATTACATATGAGTTTCACTTTTTGCATTGAAGAACTGAAAAAAAACTAACTTTTTAATGATATTCTAATTTTGTGAGATGCACCTGTATCATGTTCACTAATCAAAGTCATTTTATGTGTAAGTGTCTGTAGCCCATTCACTATCTCTATCTATCCCCACTCCCTCAAGATGGCTAGACCATCATTGTAAATACACACCTGTAATTTGTATCTCCCCCACATTATTGTAGATTGTAAGCTCTCATGAGATGAGTAGGGTCGTTTTATTTTGCTTTAATTACTGTATTATTGTTAACGTTGTTACTTATGACTGTTGTGTTTGAAACTGTTAAGCTGTATTCCACTGCGGAATATGTTGGCGCTATATAAATAAAGATTATTATTATTATTATTATAAACTATGTCAAATTGATTGCTAGACCCCAGTGGGTCTTGTACCAGTACCATGTTGACTACAGTCCACAGATGTAATCTAGATCCCTGAGGTCAGCTCTACTTTACCAGCATGATGAACTAATATGAAAAGCATGTGGTTTTGATGGAGCTGTTATTTTCTTGCCAAAGAAACTAAATAAGATCAATGATGTGGGTAGCCACACATGCAATGTAGAAATAGTAGAGATTACAATTACTTTGACAAATGAGTTACCACCAACTTCACCAACCTGCCTTCACCTTTATAACATTATATTCCGAAGGCTGATGAATATGAAGCAAATAGGTCCGAATTATTATCACCCAAATGATGTTACAGAGCAATCTATCTGTGTGGCAAGGTTTACCACCTCAATTTTGCAGTGTGAGAATAGTATCATGTTGTGCATTCATGTGAGCCACAAAGTCCTTTGAAGTGAAACTGTTCTGGATGTAATGTACAATTTACACTCAAAAATTGAATCACATGCCTTCTATGAGGCGTGCAGTAAATAACTGATTGGACAGATAGTTCTTACCAAATACAACAATCGTACATATCGTAGTGATGATATCAACTGGGATTTAACTCCAGAGTCTACTTTCAAGCAGTCAGATGGCTGTGAAATCAGTTTTATCGATTATTCCAAAAATCAATATAACAAGCAGATCACAGACCTGAAACAGCCTGCTCTCATACACAATCCCAAAAAAGCAAGAGGAACAGGAAAAATGCCAGCAGGGCCTATTATTCTGATTACAGAATTCTGCAATTTCACAGGTTTCACTGAGGTTTAACTGATAAAATGAGAGCTGATTATTATGTAAAGAAAGAGCTAGCAATCACAGTAGACTAGAACCAGAACACAGAGAAAAATAAGTGGGAACATTTTTGTACCATATTCACAGAGATGACAATGTACAAAAAAAATTGGAGAATAAGTTTTGACAGTAAACTTCTGTCCTTCACTAGAGTTTACTGCTGTTTGTAAATAATAATTTGCCCCATTACCTTCAGTAAAAAGACTTCTGTTTCAAATTCTTACAGCTGCTTCATGACTCGGGCTCAAATGCACCAGCTACTACCAACATCATAATCTTCTGCCTAGAGGCAGTTACTGTGCAAACATTGTATTGTGGAGTTTCCTGTGTTTGTATAATTTGAGAAGGAATGACTCTTCTGCTGACAGAAAGCTTGGCCACAGTAAGATAAATCATAACGTGTCAGGAGTGCAGCCCTCAGCCATACACCACATGAGAACGCCACACTACCCTACTAAGTGACACAATTTTGCTGTAAAAAATAAAAATACAGGCCACATGTTTTACAGTGTGGTTGCTCCGTCACATGCCTCACCTATCTGTGGGCTAAAAAATGTGTCATTTGAAAGCTCCACCAAAATGGTGAGCGGCGATGATGCCATAATTAGCGTAACCAGCCCACTTCTCTGTGTTCTGAAACGCTCTCTGCTCAGAATTAAAGAGGATGCATTGCAGGCAGAGATTGATGAGATGGAGCAAGGGACCATACAGGGTGATAACACACAGCCTAGCCTCATCTCATCCCAATGTGGATTGGGTGACAATGAGGAAGAGGAGGAGGAAGAACAGGAGCTACTTTCATGTGCTCTAGATGGTACTACAAGCACAACTGTCATACCATCTGTTCAGCGTGGATGGCCTGAGGACAGGGAGGAGGAGGAGGAGTATAGCATGGTCAGTCATCCTCTTGCTGAGGACCCAAAAGTCTTGCCAGTTAGCAGTCTGGCACACATGGCTGGGTTTATGTTACTCTGCCTTTCCCCTGACCCTCACGTTCTCAAAATTTTGGGTGCCAGTCATTACTGGTTGGTGACACTTCCAGACCCACGCTACAAGGAGAGCTTTCTATCTCTTATTCCAGAGTCAGACAGGTCTACTAAAATGGTGCAGTACCAGAAGGCCCTTGTTGCGGAATTATTAAAAAAATTCCCATATGAAAACCCAAGAAGTCACAGTTCGTTGGACAACCAAGGAGTACAGGCAAGAGAGACACAACTCCAATCCAGCAGAGGCAGGGTAACACTGGCAAAGTGCTTGGAGAGTTTTCTCAGACCCTCCCATCGCACAGGCCCTGAGGCGCGGAGTACTCTCACAAGGAGTGCAAAGTTTTGTAAGATGCTGAGGGAGTACCTTGCTGGCCGTACCAACGTCTTCTGTGATTCCTCTGTGCCTTATAATTATTTGGTATCCAAGCTGAACACGTGGCATGAACTGGCTCTGTACGCCCTTGGAGATCCTGCCCTGCTGCTGGTGTTTTGTCAGAGCCGGTATTTAGTGCAGCTGCTGTAATACTTACTGATAAGCGAATCCGCTTGTCAACTGAAAATGCTGACAGGCTGACTCATAAAAATGAAAAAGGGCTGGATTGGGACAAACTTCTGTACACCACCGAATGTTAGCAGCGAAACATAAACTGTAATCCAGTGTCTTTTTTGGGAACTCTATTACCGAGAACCTCTTCACACATGGGTATACACTTCCTGATTTTGCCTATTTGGTGTTGTCATCCTCCTACTTCTCCTCATTCTCATCATCCAGCACCACTAGACCACCATGGGGACCATGGTCCGTTATGCAACAGCCACGTTATTGTGTTAAAGGGTATTTTTCATGCCAATAAAAAAAGTGTTTACACATTATGTTGATGTGTACCCCCCAGGGGGAAATGTTTGTCAGCCCATACACTTAGTGTATGGGCATTACAAGTATAGGAGACCCGCTCCTTTAAATTGGGAAAATATTTTTAGGAGGCCATCCTCCACGTCTCTTCAGACACAACCACTAGATCACCAGTTCCGTGTTCCGTGATGCAACTGCCACGTTATTGTTTGCAAAGGGGTGTTTTTGGTCTCAGCAGAGTTCACCTATTGTTTCTTGTGTCTCCCCCTGCCCAATGAGGACTCCAAATAAATATCAATTTAAAAAAATTTATAGGGTTGTACAGGAAAAGCAAATAAATAGTCGTGGTAAGGCACTGCACCCTGCCAACACTAGAGTTATTTTTTTTAAATTACCAGCATTAAATAGAAAAATATTTAGACTTGAGAGTCCTCAGTGGTTGATACCTTTTAATGGCTAACTGAAAAGATGGTAACAAATTGCAAGCTTTCGAGACTACTCAGGTCTCTTCATCAAGAAACGTGAGTAGTCTCGAAAGCTTGCAATTTGTTACCATCTTTTCAGTTAGCCATTAAAAGGTATCAACCACTGAGGACTCTCAAGTCTAAATATTTTTCTATCTACTGGCTAACACGGTATGAAGATATACATCTTTCCTATATCAGCATTAAATAACAATTTTTAAATGCCGATGAAGTTGATAGAAAATCACAATCTGTGACCTACTAGCATTCCTCTGTACACATTTCAGTATTTAGATCACTATTAGCGTGATCTATTTCCCTTCAGCATTTCTCTGTATTCAGATCACAAATATCACAACATGCTTCAGCCCAGGGCAATAAGTATTGCCTACGATTGAACAGTTCTGGATGACATTTTTACAGTGAGAAACATTAATTAGGCATAAAAAATGTATTTCTCTAGAACACAGTCAGTGGACACTTAGTAATTCCCCCCCATTTACTGGAATATGAAGTTCTTGAGATCCATTTGTAGGAATCAAGATATTAAAACTACAAAACAACAAATTATATTTTAAGAAGAAACAGATTATTGAAGACATTTATACAAGTTACTCAACATTTATTTAGCCTCCCTTGATAGAACAGTAGAACTGTAATCGTGCTGTATCAGAATACTAGAGCAATGGTAAAACGGAAATTCTTGATGCAATAACGCAACTGCCCCAAAACGAAGGTGAACTATACTACAATGCTGGGAACAGGATTACTTGTTCAATGTCTGATGCCAGATGCTTCAAAAAACAACTACCTGCTGGTGATCATTAGCGTTAAACAAAAACCAAGAGGAAAAATGAAGGTTTTTTTTTTTAAAAGGAGTCTCTGGGCCCATATGTGAATTGAAAATTTCACTTACTACAGTCTCCAATTTGTGTTGGTGTCATCAGTGCTTAATCTTAAATGCAGGTGGTTGGATAACTGCTGATGACCCTGAGTATTTAAAGAGTGCTTTTAAAATGGTATCAGGATTAACTTCAGCTGGAGGATTTTAAGCAACACTGGAGGAGGAGGTTTTGTTTCTTCTAGATTTACCTTCCTTCTTTGATGGGGTGTCACTTAAGGTACTGCCACACTAAACAATCCCGCTAGCGATCACGATAACGACGCATACTAATGCGATCGCTAGCGGGATTGTTTCTATATCGCTAAATGCGGCCACATTTAGCGATATAGTTAACGACGATATCGCCGTTAGCGATCTTCTTAACGACTTTAGCGGTACAAAAGTACCGCTAAATCGCTAAGAAAAGGTGCCACACAGCGATTAGATACTTACCCAGCGGGAGCGCCGACGAGAAAATAGGGTCCGGAACGATTCCAGCGACGAGCGAGATCACAGCAGGAAGCTCGTCGCTGGAAGCTGCCGCACTGAACAATATCGCTAACGGGATCGCTAAATAGTGACGTTTTTTAGCGATCCCGTTAGCGATATTGTTTAGTGTGGCATACCCTTTAATCTTAGAAGTATGGGCTGGTCTGATGTTATCACACTACCATTCAAAGGAAGATTGTATTTCATTGGTTGTCCATCTAAGCATCTGTTCTATTTTTTGTAGACACCAACTGCATCTTCCTTTTTTACAAACACAACCTCTGAAACTCCGGAACTCAACAAGCAGGTGCGCTTCAAGGCACCGCATACACAGAAAAGCTCCACGATATCGTCCTCTGTGACTCGTGGATGCAAATTATTAATGGTAATTTTTGTGCCTTCTAAAGGGCTAAAGACAGACTCTTTTGGAGTGGGCCCTATGGATGAACTGGCCTCCTTTGTGACAAGTGTCCGTGACACATTGGTTAGAGCCTTTGTGTGCAATGAAGATGGCGAAATCTCGTGCTGAGTAGACTTGGGAGCTGTGTATGCATTATTCTGTACCACTTTAGTAAGAGGTAAAGTTTGCCAAAGAGAAAATGAACTTCCAAACATTCCTGGCCTTTATTGCACAGTTGCTGGTAGCTGTGATATGGGGATGTGGGAACATTCCAAGTCATCATCAATACCATCATTGTCCATATCTTGTAAAGAGGAAATTTGTTGTTTCCCAGGTTCGTGGTTAACTACGTTTATTGGCATTCCTTTAACAGTGTTCGTTACACCTGAAATGATAGTTTTCGGCTGTGAAATTTGGATGGTCTTGGTAATATGTATGGGTGAAGATGAAGAACCTTGTGCCACGGGTGAGTTGATAGTTATGGCCAGTGCACTCCTCTTTAAGCATCTCACGAGCATCTTGCACTTTACCCTTTATACGGACACGTGCGTCTTTGACAACTAATTTCTCATGGTCATCCTTTGTGCCGAGCTTCAGACGCGCATCTGTTACACCTATTGTAATGTATGTAGTACAGTTCATATAGCGTCTTGTGCTTGGGTGCGATGAAAATACATGAGACACAGGTTTGATATAGAAGGTCTTGTATTACTTCATACAAGTGGCAAAAATAGTCACACAGTTTGCAGATACAGAAGCAGGAGACACAGCAGGCCAGAGTAACTTAAGCTCAGCAATCACTCTCCACAACAGGTTCAGGATCTTCTTCTCTGTTACCGTAAGTCCATGCAAACGTGGATCTTTCAAAGAGCAGGGTTCCAGAGTCCACAAGTGTTCAGAGTTCCTCAGTAGGAATAGCTGGAGTACATAGTCCAAGGCTTCCAGGAGTCAGGTCACAGGTTCACTGCAGGCTAGATTCTGAAGCACTGATTGCTCAGCTGTGGCTGCTTAAGAAGCAAGAGGGAGAGAATCAGGGCGGGAACATGAAAGCTGAAAACTCCATATTGACTGAGGGCAAGATAGCTGCAGCAAGACAGAAAGCAAAATGGCTGACGGAAAACTGAGTTTCAAGAACATGTACAAAGAACCTTACACCTATCTTCTGATGGGCATCAAACGCATTCTGGTAATTGGTGGTGGGTAAAAGACTAATCATTGTAGGCTGGATCCTGGATCTCATACCTCCCATAGCCCACCTGTTATTAATCCTGTATGTTCCCATTCCTGCTGTCACCATGCCTCTTTTCCTGATCACTTCATCCAACGACACGTCTGCCATATTTCTGCTAAAAATATGCACCTTCCCAGCAATAACTGTGTAGGAAACCACGTTATTGATTCCAAGGGTGTTTTTGATGACCGTAAAAAAAAGTTTACACAGTATGTTGATGTGTACCCCACAAGACGAAATGATTGTCAGCCCATACACTTAGTGAATGGGCATTACAAGTATAGGAGACCCGCTCCTTTGTATTGGGAAAAATTTTATATGAGGCCCTCCTCCAGGTTTCTTCCAAGGGGGATTGGGGTGCATACAAATTTGGGGTTGGCCTTGCATTCACTGCATAGCCAAACAGTATGGAAGACCCAGTTCATAATAATGGGAATTGTAGGGATTGGTCAGTTGCTTCAACAATGCAATTCTCAACTTTTGAATCTTCATCCTCAACAGTGAGATTATGCACAGCAGGTTCTTCAGCTTCAACATTGAAATTCTCCACTGCAGGTTCTTCAGCCTCAGCACTGCAATTCTCCACTGCCAGGTGTACTTTAGCCTCACCACTGCAATTCACCAATGCAGGTTCTCCAGCCTCAATACTGCAATTCTCCACTCGAGGTTCTTCAGGCTCACCACTGCAATTCTCCACTGCTAGCTCTTCATCCTCAACACTGCAATTCTCCACTGCAGTTTCTTCATCCAAAAACACTGCAATTCTCTGATGCAGGTTCTTCAGGCTTAACACTGCAATTCACTGCGTATGGTTGTACCAACTTCCTAATTATGGAAGTTTGGTTTCATATGGCCATCCACTACGTCAGTTCAAAGGGTTCTTGGGGTGCGTGTAACTTTAGGGCAGGCCAGGCCTTGCATAAAATGCATTGGCAAACAGTATGTGACTACCCAATAAATAATAATGGGAACTTTGGTTTCATGTGGCCATCCAGGACGTCTGTTCCAAGTGTTATTGGGGTGTGTGCAACTTTGTGGCAAGGTGGACCTTGCATTCAATGCGTAGGCAAACATTATGGGAGTACCAAGTTTCTAATAATGGGAACTTTGGTTTCATGTGGCCATCTACTACATCTCTTCAAAGGGTTATTGAGGTGCGTGAAACTTTGGGGCAGGGCAGGCCTTGCATTCGATGCATAGGCAAACAGTGTGACAGTACCAAATTAAAAATAAAAAAAAATTCCCGCAAATCCATACATCCATACATTTAACTGCCAATGTCTAACTTGCAGCTCACAAATAACTTTTTTGGGGGGGATTATGAGACGCACTTTTTCTCCCCAAAATTTGGGAGTTAAGATGGGGGCACATCTTATAATCTAAATGTAGCTTAGCATAGGAGGATGCGGTGGACCTGGTTAACTTTCATTTTCACTGCTGGCAGAGCTACTGCATATGGTGGCCTGTTTTTTTGTTAGACAAGATGATGTTTTCAGCAATACCATTTTTATTTATATTTGTCTTTGATTACACTTTATTCCCTTTTTTTAGATGAAAAAGTGTAATTTTTTTGCCACATTTTTTATTATTTTTTTTAGAACTTAAGCTGAGCTCTCTGCGGCGATTGTGCAGACACAGCTTCTGTGTCTACATGATCGCCATGACGTAAATTTACATAATTCTGCAGGAACCCCTTCAGACCATGTCTGACGTAACCTTACATCAAATGTAGTGACGGGGTTAACAAACCTGTCCTGTGGTCAAAGACATTAATGTTTAAAGTTCTTTGGATACCACTAGAAACCGTTAGCGATATACAGCTCCCAAATCTTGACTTACCGGGCAGGAAAAAGATGGTAGTTAGTGATGAGCGAGTATACTTGTTGCTCGGGTTTTCCCGAGCATGCTCGGGTGTCCTCCGAGTTTTTGGGCGTGCTCGGAGATTTAGTTTGCGTCACTGTAGCTGCATGATTTGCGGCTGCTAGACAGCCTGAATACATGTGGGGATTGCCTGTTGGTTAGGGAATCCCCGCATGTATTCAGGCTGTCTAGTAGCCGCAAATCATGCAGCTACGGCGACAAAATGGGAGACGTTTATTAGTATCCTGAATAGGACCTGTGCACAGTATATACCCTATGGGAATAAACATGCTAGAATTAGGAGGAAACCACTATGGCTAAATAGAGCTGTAAGGGGCGCAATAAGGGACAAAAAGAAAGCGTTTAGGGAATTAAAGCAAGTAGGTAGTGAAGAGGCATTAAATAAATACAGAAGACTGAATAAATTCTGTAAAAAGCAAATCAAGACAGCAAAGATTGAGGCAGAGAGACTCATTGCCAGAGAAAGTAAAACTAATCCCAAAATATTCTTTAACTACATAAATAGCAAGAAACTAAAAAATGATAGTGTTGGTCCCCTTAAAAATAGTCTGGGTGAAATGGTGGATGAGGATGAGGAAAAAGCCAATATGCTAAATGACTTTTTTTCAACTGTATTTACACAAGAAAATCCCATGACAGATAACATGATCAGAGATAAAAAATTTTCTCCATTAAATGTCACATGCTTAACCCAGCAGGAAGTACGGCGGCGTCTAAAAATCACTAAAGTTGACAAATCCCCGGGTCCGGATGGGATACACCCCAGAGTACTGCAGGAATTAAGTACAGTTATAGATAGACCATTATTTTTAATCTTTAAAGATTCCATAATAACTGGGTCTGTACCACAGGACTGGCGTATAGCAAATGTGGTGCCAATATTCAAAAAGGGGGCAAAAAACTGAACCTGGAAATTATAGGCCAGTGAGCTTAACATCTACTGTGGTAAAATCCTGGAGGGTTTTTTAAGGGATACTATATTGGAGTATCTGAAGCTGAATAACCTCATGACACAGTATCAGCATGGGTTTACGAGGGACCGTTCTTGTCAGACTAATCTGATAAGCTTTTATGAAGGGGTAAGTTCAGGACTGGACCAAGGGAATGCAGTGGACGTGGTGTTCATGGACTTCTCAAAAGCTTTTGATACAGTGCCACACAAAAGGTTGATACATAAAATGAGAACAATGGGGATAGGGGAAAATATGTGTAAGTGGGTTAAGAACTGGCTCATGGATAGGAAACAAAGGGTGGTTATTAATGGAGCACACTCGGACTGGGTCACGGTTAGCAGTGGGGTACCACAGGGGTCAGTATTGGGGCCGCTTCTCTTTAACATATTTATTAATGACCTTGTAGGGGGCATACAGAGTAGTATTTCAATATTTGCAGATGACACTAAACTCTGCAGGGTAATAAATACAGAGGAGGATAATTTTATATTACAGGAGGATTTATGTAAACTAGAAGCTTGGGCTGATAAATGGCAAATGAGCTTTAATGGGGATAAATGTAAGGTCATGCACTTGGGTAGAACAAATAAGATGTATAATTATGTGCTTAATTGTAAAACACTGGGCAAAACTGTCACTGAAAAAGACTTGGGTGTATGGGTGGACGACAAACTCACATTTAGTGGCCAATGTCAGGCAGCTGCTGCCAAGGCAAATAAAATAATGGGATGCATTAGACGAGGCATAGATGCTCATGAGGAGAACATAATTTTACCTCTATACAAGTCACTGGTGCGACCACACTTAGAATACTGTGTGCAGTTCTGGTCTCCGGTGTATAAGAAAGACATAGCTGAACTGGAGCGGGTGCAGAGAAGAGCGACCAAGGTTATTAGAGAACTGGGGGGTCTGCAATACCAAGACAGGTTATTACACTTGGGGTTATTTAGTTTTAAAAAACGAAGGCTTAGGGGTGATCTTATTACAATGTACAAATATATGAGGGGACAGTACAAAGACCTTTCTAATGATCTTTTTACTCTTAGACCTGTGACGGGGACGAGGGGGCATCCTCTACGTCTGGAGGAAAGAAGGTTTAGCCATAATCATAGATGCAGATTCTTTACTGTAAGAGCAGTGAGACTATGGAACTCTCTGCCGTCTAATGTTGTAATGAGTGATTCCTTACTAAAATTTAAGAGGGGACTGGATGCCTTTCTTGAAAAGTATAATATTCCAGGCTATATTCACTAGTTTCCTAGATACAGCGTTGATCCAGGGAGCTAGTCTGATTGCCGTATGTGGAGTCGGGAAGGAATTTTTTTCCCCAATGTGAAGCTTACTCTTTGCCACTTGGGGTTTTTTTGCCTTCCTCTGGATCAACATGTTAGGGCAGGTTAGGATAGGATATGGGTTGAACTAGATGGATTAAAGTCTTCCTTCAACCTTAATAACTATGTTACTATGTAATGAGTGTACTCGCTCATCACTAATGGTAATTTGCACAAACTGGAGTTGGGATATCTGGTAATGTGTATGTGTCCTTTCAAGCTTTTAGTATTTATATTATTAATTTGCTAATGCGGATAAATAAAACAGTTTATACTATATTTTGCTTGATACTGTAAAATTATTTTTCACATTTTCCAACAAAGAAAACTCCTACGTGTTTAAGCAGTTGTTTCCTAAGTGGTAGGAGAATTGACACAGAACTACTGAAATTTAATGTTGCTGATTTGTACTGTAGAAGCAGCTGTTACAATAAACTACTAAAGTATAAAAACATATTGTAGTATAACTATACCTTCCATATAAATAAATCATTTTCTGAGTATAAAACTAAAATAAACATATTATAGACCTATCTTGGCAGTCATCCAAGGCTTAGGGCCCTGTCTACATAATAAAAACTATTTTATAGAAAAAATAATTACTTTGGATCGCTTTATTCTGAGAGATATAACTTTTTATTTTTCTGATAATGGAGCTGTGTGGGAGCTTGTTTTTTTGCAGGACAAGATGACGTTTTCAGCAGTACCATGTTTATTTATATCAGTCTTTTTGATGGCATTTTATTCCACTTTTTGTTTTGGCGGTATGATGGTAAAGCATTGTTTTTTGCCTTGTTTTTTATTTTTTTATGTTGTTCACTAAAGTGGTTAACTAGTGGGACATTATTAAAGGTTGGGTCATTGTGGACATGGCGATACCAAATACATGTAGTTTTATTGTTTAGATTTTTTTTCATACAAATATTTATAGATACAATTTCTTTTGATTTTTTTACTATTTTTATTTTTTTATATTTTTACAATTATTGAAAAATATTTTTTTTTACTTTTTTTTACTCTTTTACTTTGTTCCACTATGGGACTATCACTTTTTTGCAGTCTAAACGCTTGCATAATATGGTGATGCAGCACACACTGTCAGCTCTGCACTGACAGAGAAAGTTGCTGATCACACACTGTGCATGATCAAGCAATTTTCCTAGCTCTGGTGACCCGTATGTCATCATGACAACATCAGGCCACCATGGCAATGATTGGAACCCTACATCATGCCACGGAGTCTCCGATCCAAAGGTAGAGGGGCTGTGATCTCCCTGTCGGCTCCTGGAATGCTGCGCTCTCGTGACTGCTCCTGGCACTTAGTGGCGGGTGTCAACTGTCAGAATCAGCTGACACCCGGCGGCGATCGACCGCACAAAGCAATAATCCATCCCTGGACATATAGACCCAGGGCACAGGGATGGATTATTACTTCAGATGTCAGAAAGGTGTTAAAATACACATATAGTTAAAAAAACTAAATTTAAACAGCGCTTCACAAAATTGCAAAACATAAGCGCTACAGTAGTGCAGAATATCTCAGTTTGGCAATTACAGGTTTATTCTGTGGTATAAACTAATAGTGGTGTGACGTGGCACTACTGGTGCTCAAGTAAGGTCCCAACCAAATAATAATGATAAAGAAACTTGGCACTCAACTTTAGAAGATATGTAGACAATTTTAATGCAGTCAAAATCCAGACGTTTCGGTCTCACAATGACCTTCATCAGTGTACAAACTACTATTCTCAAATGGGTGATGAGAAGAAAAAGTGAAACACCATGTCACTCAATATCCTGGTACAACAGTAGGATCCAGGATAACAGATTAGAACTGCCTTATTTGCTGTGATCAAAAATGTCCAGTGAGATGAAGTGCTTCTTGCATGGTCCACGCGGTATCCGCCGCTAGTGAAAGACAACTGTCAGAATCAGCTGAAACCCAGTAGCAATCGCCCACACACAGCAATCCATCCCTGCTCAAATAGGCCCAGGGCACAGGGACGGATTATTATGTCAGATATCAGAAAGAGGTTAAAATACACATATAGTTAAAAAAATTAAATGTAAACAACGTTTCACAAAATTGCTAAACATAAGCACTACAGTAGTGCAGAGTATCTCAGTTTGGCAATTACAGGTTTATTTTATGGTATAATGAAAGCAGATATAAAGTACATCCAACGGGTGTGACGGCAGCGCAGCAGCATAGTAAACAAAGCTCCTCCCACCTATTGCGGGCCAATGTCCACACGATAATAAAACTAACAATGACTGCCCATCACATTGGGAATTTTGCCTGCAGACCGTACCGTCTGAACCTACCATTAATAAAGAACTTTCGATATTTAAAGACTGAATAAATTAAATAAATGTCTATACTGAAGAAATTTTCTCCAGTTTTGGAAGTGCACAGTCAGGGTTGGATTGTACTGAAAATTTCTGCTCAGACTTTTTCACTGAAATAAATTTACAACAAAAGAGTCTATTGAAGTACAATGATCAAAAGTATAGCTCTGTTCCTTTTTGGTAGATTTTCTGCCAAATATACTTAAAGTTACAGAAAATACATGTAGTTTATTCTTTTTGTAAATTCTGAACAGCTTTTTTTTCTAATCCCAAAAATAACAAAAAAAATTTTCAAACTTCTTTAAAACATGTATGGATTTTTTTTTACTTTACTATAAAATAGAAACCTCAGGAATGAGGATCGATTATAATATTTACAAAAAAAAAGTTGAGCACCTAGGTGGATACAAACCTTTTTCCATACATGTAAGGCTGTGTTTCCATGGTCAGGAAACACAGCGCTTTGGACGGAGCGGAAATTCCACTCCGTCCAAAGCCCCCCCCCTTTTGAACGCGCGGTCAATCCGGTTGTGTTCAGGACACCTCCGGAACACATCTGGAATGATCGCAGGGCTGCATAGCCCTGTGTTATTTCCCTTGTGGCGACTAGGACATGCTGCGGTCTGAAAAGACGCGCCGCATGTCCGGAAACGCAGGTCTTCCGCCTGCGTGTTTTGCAGCATAGTGGAGACGGGATTTCTTGAAATCCCCTCCACTATGCTGTAACATCTGGAAGCTGCGTGTTTGACTCTGCGCCAACGCACAGCGTCAAACACGCAACGAATCCGGACTGTTTCCTGATAGTGGAAACATACCCTAAAAGATTACATTTTTGTACATGCGCGTACATTTGGTATGGTACCATTTTCACATGCATTCTTTACACTGAGCATGACAAAAAATAGATTTATGCATTAAAACTAAGGATAGTTTGTTAAAAGCATTTAATGGAAAAAATAGTCACAGAGCTTACAAAGTGCCTCAGAAGTGCTACTTAACTTATGCATTAAAAGCCTCTTCATTTAATTCAGCTTAATTCAGTTACACCAACAAAGAAAGCTGGAAACTTAATTTAATTGCAAATAATGAATTTAGATGTAGAAATGAGAGAAACTTCATGTGTATATATATATATATATATATATATATATATATATATACTGTATATGTATGTTTTGTGAGACAGTGAGAATATGTGGGTTAGATGGGGTGTATATTTCACCTGGGTGCTTTGCTGACTGGTATAAGGGAGGTGTATGGCTTTGTAGACCTGGTGGTAGAGAAAGGTCATTACACCTTCCACTCAGTGCATACTTGCAGCTCAAACCTGTAACCACTCAGCTGTTAATTAAGAAGCCAGAAATAGGTGTCTGGAAACACAGTCAGAGAGAGCTAGTTTAGCCTGGACACAGGGAGGTGTCCTGGCACAAGAAACAGTCTCCAAGAGTGTTAGAGCTGTCTTTAGCCTGGACACAGAGAGGTGTCCTGGCACAAGGAAGCAGTCTCTGTGAGAATGCATGCGGATAAGCTATTGAAGAGGAGGAGAGCCGTCTCAGTCTGGGTTAGATGTACCCCGGACACAGGAGTGTCTCTGTGAACCTCCATGCTGATGATTACTGAAGAGGAGGGGAGCCGTCTCAGTCTGGGTTAGAGGTACCCCGGACACAGGAGTGTCTCTGTGAACCTCCACATAATGACTACTGAATAGGAGTGGATCTCTCTCAAGTCTGGACGTCGGGTGGACCTTCAGACATAAGGAGGAGTATCTGGGAAACTCCATACTGGTAACATATATAATATGTGTTGTTTTGGGCACAGACTGATAGAGTCTGGGTTCCTGATAGAAAGGGACATTACATAAGTGTAATTAGTGGCTAGACAAGCCTAGGTCTTTTGTTTATGCTTTGTTTTTATCTGTTTGCTGTGGACTTTAATAAAACTGGTTGCGGCCAGTTTTTACCATAATTGCTGTCTGAATGAACTGTTTCCGTGCCGTTCTGTCTACCCAGACAGCGATCTCAGAGCTAAAACCCCCGGAAATGTTACAATTGGTGGAGAATGCGGGCAGCGCAGGGCCTGGTACAGTTAGTGCTGGAGTGTGCATGCAGCACAGTGGCAAGAGACAGCATTAAAGGTGAAGTCTATTGAAATAGCAACAGAGAAAAAAAAAAGTGTGTCAGCAGAAACGTCTATTGGAAGCAGTCTTAAAGAGACAGTAGCCCTAATAGACTTTGCAAAGAAAAAAAAAAAAGGGTGTTTGCACAGCAAGCTGAATTTGTTGTAGAAATGACTGTGGTGTGTGCTGTGGCTCGTGGGGTCACGAAGGTGACAAGCGGCAAGACAGCGCAGCGTGCAAGTCTTCTCGTGGGAGGAGCTACAGGGACTTGCAGCAAGAGGTTCTGCAGGAGCTGCAGTAACAGCCACAGCGGCTTATGAGCAACATCTGAAGGTATTGGTGGTTGTGGCTGCAACGGGAGCGGCGGCAGTTTCAGCCGGAGCTGGTGTGGTGCAATCAGACAGTGTGAACCAAGTCACACAGACTCTTAAAGGGCCACTAACAGCCCAAAAGAGATAAACTTGTACTGGGTGGTTTGTGCCTAAGAAAGCAGTGGGGGAGTCCACAGGGTGTATCCCGGAGTGGGGTGGTGTCCCTAGGGAGGGGGCGTGGCCTAAAAGGGCGGTAACACACCCGCAGGGATGGTACGCAAAAAGGGGGTGGAGTGTCCCAACAGAAAAGGGGAGGTGCTGACAAACTGTTGCCCGGCGCAAATGGGTTATCGGTGTCCAGTCTGCCTTATGAATTATCCACCAGGCACACTCCTAAGGGGTGTGCCTTACAGATAAACACTGAAGACGCGGTGGGTCTGGTCGACTCGGAAAGCCCCGTGACGCTAGTGAGGGGTATACCTGAGGGATGGCAGCTGACCGGTAGAAAGATCGGGGTCACTTGCATCCATGGGGACACTAGGGAATATCCAGTGGCCAGACTGATCTTTGATGTTGGCTGCGACACTGAGGTACAGGATGTCGCTGTAGACCCAAATTTGTCATGTCCAGTAGTTATAGGTCAGGACTTTAAACTACTCTCCGGTTTATGGGACAGAGGAGTTTCTAAGCAGCAAGAGGGAGGCCTTGCTACTGTTGGGGTGGCAGAAAGTGGGACAGTGACTCCTTCCCAAACTGACGGATCTAACCAACTCGGTGACATAGCAGACGGTGACACCAGAAGAAAGGGTGCGTCTGCCCAACTTACTGACATGTCACCTGAAGTGTATGACAGACGAACTGATAATAATGTGATAGTTAACATGTCTGGAACGGACACCCAGTTAGAGGGTAACTGGGGGATTAACGATACAGGGGGATGTGACTTAGACTCTGCAGGTGACTGTGACTCTAATGGAGAGAGGGAGTCCAGTAATGAAGGGCTCCACAAGGAGAAGAAGTCCTCCCGTCGCCGGAAACGTAAAGGGCGCAAAGAGCGTGAGCCCCTTGCACCCAGTAAGGAGGTCAATGAGGAAGAACCTCTTGAGAAAAAATTAGAGTGTGTGGAGCTCTCTGAAGATACAAAGGACAGTGGTAATGATGGTGTGTCATCTGATGACAATAAAGCAACCAGTGCAAATGAGGAAGGCACGGTAGCCGAGAAGATTGAGAGTCCTGAGAAGAAAGCTGATGCGGACCTTACAGCCGGACAGAAGATGGCATCTGAAGATGTTTTACAGTTGGCCAATGCCCTGGCGAAGACTAAGGTGAAAGAAGAAGAGCTGAGCTTTGAAGGCAGGACTCAGACACTAAATACCGCACAAGGAGGTGCTGATGAAAATGAGAAGCTATTAATGTATCGTGGGGGTCTACATCAGGCTGAAATAAAGACCCTGAGAGAACATGTGGAACAAGAAAAGGCTCTGAGACAAACTGCTGAGCAAAGAGTGGATGAGCTAGAGAATGAAGTCTCTGAGCTCAGAGGTCACTTGGCAAAGTGGCAAAGTGTGAATAAGACCATAAGGGAAGATGTGGAAATGCTCAGAGAAGCAGTAAGAGGTCTTCTGCAGAAGGAGAAGTTGCGGGTTGAAGACGCAAAGCGGCCATGCCCATGTGATGATCAGGCGGAGGTGCCAGTATCTATCTTGGCAAGGAGCCTTGAAGAAGCTAAAATTCAGGAGGGTCTTGAGCAAAGAACTGAACAAGACACTCATCTGGTCGTGGCAGATGTCTTGGAGGAACGGTCCGAGGTAAACTAGGAAGAGAAGGAGACTTCACTCTTCAAGTGTGTGGTACAAGTACCTGAAGACATGCGAGAAGCCTGTGCCAGTGAGGGTGTGCATGAGGCCTTTAAGAAGGCAGTAAAAGCCTATAGTGTGAATTGGGCACCAGAGACGAACCAGTTGGTGATCCTGGCAGAGGGAGAAGACACAGAGAAGCTGGTGGCTCTCCTGAAGGATATGCATCTGCAGTGTCTTCACGCAAAACAGATGATTATGTTAAGTAACATGAAAGCCGCTCACCGTCTGGAGCAGGCCAAGGAAGATCAAAATCGGCTGGGTTTGGCAGAAGAGGTAATTCCGGTACCCAGAAATTTGGTGGGGAGAATCGTCGGAAGACTTGGAAAAGTGATGCAGGAAATGGTGGATAGATCCGGTGTAAGGAGAGTGAGGATTCCAGCTGATGGCGAGATCAAGGTGGCTGGAGAAGATATGGTTCCGTTCATTAGTGTGGGCTCGGTGGAGAGCCTGAAGAACATCCGAACGCTCCTGGAGTATCGAATAACATACCTACGAGAAGTAGAGCAGCTGATTTCAGTAAGAAAGCAGATAAAGGAACAGCTGCATGAGTTAAAACGAAGATGGCGACTGCTTCCAGCCCAAGATATAGAGAGACAAGAGGCCTCTCTAGGGACTGGTAGTAGACGGGCTGAAACACTGAGGGGTAAAAATGACGATCCGGTTAGCTCAGGGCTGAGTGACCTATGTGTAAGACCCGGTGGCGGACGAAAAGACAGAGAGTCAGACTCAGAACTACCAGTAAGTTTGACTGGACGATGGACTCGTGACCGCAACGACGGTAGGAGTCAGTTCGGGAAAGAAAGGTCGGGTGAGGTGACACCGACACAAGGACAAGGCCAACGTTCTGACCGCTGGGGGCGGGAGAGGCCTAACAAAGAGGTGATATTGCATAGTGCCCAAAATCAACTGAGACGGGGTGACTGGCAGAGACGACCGAGAAGGATCTCTGGTCGGGTGGCAAGTGTTCAACCCCACAGGTTTGAACAGAGGGGGCACTGTGTATGGCCCTCGGGATATGCATGGAGGCATGTGATGGATGGACGGTATGTATCGCAGAGGTGGGTGGCCCTGTGATGGAAACCTGGATTTGTTTTGGTTCAGCAGATCTACTGCTGAGACTTGTGCTATACGTTGGGAGGCTTCCAGGTGACTTGGAGAGCTGGGCGGGTCCAGTCACCTACAAACCCACCTAAGGGGTATGTGTCTAAATACCTAGGATAAAGCTGTATGCAGAGGGGACGGATGGGTAATGCAGCGTTGGCTGG
Organism: Oophaga sylvatica; assembly: GCA_033576555.1. Taxonomy (NCBI): domain Eukaryota; kingdom Metazoa; phylum Chordata; class Amphibia; order Anura; family Dendrobatidae; genus Oophaga; species Oophaga sylvatica. The sequence goes on along the minus strand of JARQOD010000002.1, from coordinate 305,725,397 downwards.
CATTCATTTAATGGATCAGTATGTATGTTTTGACTGTCCATGTTCCTTCTCCTCAGTTGACTGGTCACATGACTGTGACATCACACAGTGTGTGTGTGTGTGTGTGTGTAAGGGTATAGAAACCCTGCTTAATGGAAGATAAAGATGAAGATGATGTGGGCCATGACTTGAACTGTGTTCACTGTCTCTTGAGGTTTGTTGACCAGTCCTCCGGTCTGGATGACCAGCCCTCCGGTCTGGAGAAGAGGGGGGGGATATGTGAGACAGTGAGAATATGTGGGTTAGATGGGGTGTATATTTCACCTGGGTGCTTTGCTGACTGGTATAAGGGAGGTGTATGGCTTTGTAGACCTGGTGGTAGAGAAAGGTCATTACACCTTCCACTCAGTGCATACTTGCAGCTCAAACCTGTAACCACTCAGCTGTTAATTAAGAAGCCAGAAATAGGTGTCTGGAAACACAGTCAGAGAGAGCTAGTTTAGTCTGGACACAGGGAGGTGTCCTGGCACAAGAAACAGTCTCCAAGAGTGTTAGAGCTGTCTTTAGCCTGGACACAGAGAGGTGTCCTGGCACAAGGAAGCAGTCTCTGTGAGAATGCATGCGGATAAGCTATTGAAGAGGAGGAGAGCCGTCTCAGTCTGGGTTAGATGTACCCCGGACACAGGAGTGTCTCTGTGAACCTCCATGCTGATGATTACTGAAGAGAGGAGCTGTCTCATCTGGTTAGAGGTACCCGGAACAGAGTGTCTCTGTGAACCTTCAGCATATGACTACTGATAGAGTGGATCTCTCTCAAGTCTGGACGTCGGGTGGACCTTCAGACATAAGGAGGAGTATCTGGGAAACTCCATACTGGTAACATATATCATATGTGTTGTTTTGGGCACAGACTGATAGAGTCTGGGTTCCTGATAGAAAGGGACATTACATAAGTGTAATTAGTGGCTAGACAAGCCTAGGTCTTTTGTTTATGCTTTGTTTTTATCTGTTTGCTGTGGACTTTAATAAAACTGGTTGCGGCCAGTTTTTACCATAATTGCTGTCTGAATGAACTGTTTCCGTGCCGTTCTGTCTACCCAGACAGCGATCTCAGAGCTAAAACCCCCGGAAATGTTACAGTTTATATATATATATATATATATATATATATATATATATATATATACAGTACAGACCAAAAGTTTGGACACACCTTCTCATTCAAAGATTTTTCTGTATTTTCATGACTATGAAAATTGTACATTCACACTGAAGGCATCAAAACTATGAATTAACACATGTGGAATTACATACTTACCAAAAAATGTAATTGAAATAATTTTTGAAGAGTTATACTTCATTTTCTAGAACAATTAGTAGGGTGCCAACACTTTAGACTATGACTGTATATAAATGTGATAGACATGTTAATTACAGATCAGCATAGTTGACCATCATTTTGCTCAATTTCCACAGAGTAAGTAACAAAAAATCTGTATTCTGGAGAATATGGATTTGTGTAAAATATGTGTAGAATTCTATTCCACTGAAGTAAATTAATACTTCTCTATAGTTAATTATATGCAAATGGTATGTAAAAAAAATGTTTCCAAACATTTTTCTTGGTTTAATATGAGCACCACCAAGAGACATGCATTGGCATGCGATCAATGAGGTTAGGGATTGTTTTCTGAGGAATACTCTGTCATGCTGAATCCACCTGGATTTACAATTATCTAAGATCCACTGCTGGCAGCTCCTTTTGCAATTGCTAATGACGTCCTACATGTGTTTAATGGGAGACAAGTCTGGTGACACTGAAGGCCATAGTGGTAAATTTAGGCCACACAGGATTCGGACAGTAGAATAAACAACATGCATTGTCATTTTGAAGCATACCTCCTGGAACACTTTGGAGTGGCCACATCACTGGTTCCACAATTGATCAATCCTGTACTGCAAGTGAAATTGGATGTCATATACAATGCCTAAGGTGTCAAATAGTATATAAGCAAACCATTAGATGACGTTTGCATAACATAGAGTTATGAACCATACATCCAGCTACATGTATTCCATTGACCTCAGCCTCTGATCTTAAAAGCTAGCAAGACAGCAGTGGAGGCTGGGTTGCAGGTTTTGCCTCTTTAGCGATGAGTCCTGCTTTTGGCTTGGATACAATGATAGCCACCGATTAGTCTGGAGACCATGTGGGCCATGCCATAAAGAGGCCTAAATGAGAGAACACCACACCCATCATATTCCAGGGATTATAGTGTATGGTAGCTAGACTGCCCTAGTATACACAGGGCGGGCGTTAGGGGTAGACAGACCAGGCAGCTGCCTCGGGCCCCGGCTCCCCCAGGGGCCCCCAGCTAGTGGCACATCATGCAGCCGCTATGGGGCCCCTGTGAGGCAGGAGGGCTCGCCTGCTGCCAGCGCCGACTCACCTTGCTGCCGCCACATTGAACTGTACCGGCGTCTGCAGGTACAGTTCAAAGCAATAATGGAGAGGGCGTCAGCTGACGCTCCCTCTCCCATCATTCCTCGCTCTGCCTCTGATACAGCGGGTGCGTGATGATATCATTGCACACTCACTGTGTGCTGGGCAGTGCAGCCGCTGAGATAGGAGCCAGGAGCAGCGTGGGCACGAGGAGAGCTGAGGATTGTGTTTTTTAATATCAGTGAGTACTGGACTGTGGGGCCATTCTCTGGGTGGAGAGGGGAGATGTGGGCTGTGCTATATACTATGTGGGCTACTGGGCTGTGCAATATACTATGTGGGCTACTAGGCTGTGCTATATACTATGTGGGCTACTGGGCTGTGCAATATACTATGTGAGCAACTGAGCTGTGCTCTATACTATGTGGGCTACTGAGCTGTGCTATATACTACAGTGGGTACTGGGCTGTCCTATATACTACGTGGGCTACTGGGCTGTGCTATATAGTATGTGAGCTACTGGGCTGTGTTATATACTATGTGGGCTACTGGACTGTGTTATATACTATGTGGGCTACTGGGCATTGTTATATACTATGTGGGCTACTGGGCTGTTTTATATACTACGTGGGCTACTGGACTGTGTTATATACTATCTGGCTTTGTTATATACTTTTGGGGGTACATTATATTCTATGGGGAGGCTGTGTTATATACTATGTGGCTGTGTTATGTACTATGGGGGGTACATTATACATTATATTCTATGGGGAGGAGGGCTGTATTATATTCTATGGGGCTACATTATATTCTATGGGGGCTGTATTAGATTTTATGAGGGAGGATTGCATCATACTCTTTGATGGGGCTACATTATATTCTATGGGGGGCTGTATTATATTTATTATATTCTATGAGGGGTGATTGCATCATACTCTTTGAGGGGGCTACATTTTACTATATGAGGGGGCTGCATTATATTCTATGGGGGGCTAGATTATATTGTATGGGGCTTCATTATACTTTATGAGGGGGCTAAATTATATTCTATGGGAGCTGCATTATACTATATGAGGAGGGCTACATGATTGTATTCTATGGAGGGGCTACATTATACTATATAAGGTGGCTGCATTATATTCTATGGGGGGTTACATTATATTCTGTGGAGTGGCTGCATTATACTCGTGGGTGGTTGCATACTTGTGGTGGTTGCATTATACTCTGTGGGGTGGTTGCATTTTACTCTGTGGGGTGGTTACATTATACTCTGTGGGGTGGCTGCATTATGCTCTATGGGGTGGCTGCATTATACTATATGTGGGCTGCATTATACTGTATCGAGGACTATGGGGAATACATTATACTATATGAAGAACTATGGGGTGCAATATACTATGGGAAGTGAATTGTACTACATGGATGACTATGGCAGTGCATTATACTATATGGAGCACTATGAGGAGTGTATTATCGTATTATACAATATGGAGGACTGAGTGCATTTTAATATATGGAAGACTATTAGGAGTGTATTATACTATATGAGGACTATTGGAAGTGTATAATACTATATGGAGGACTGAGGAGGGCATTTTAACATAAGGAGGACTATAGGGAGTGTATTATACTATATGGAGGACAATGGGGAGTATATTATACTATATGGAGGACTATGGGGCATATTATATTATATGGAGGACTATGAGGTGTGCATTTTACAATATGGAGGACTGTGGTGCACATTATAATATATAGAGGACTATGAGGTGTATTATACTAAACAAGCAAAATGCTGCACATTCATCGAGTGATTGGATTGTTTATGCCGGAACAAAAATCATTGTTCTCAGCAGCACATCGCAGGTGTAAACTCAGATATGCTGCTGATAACATGATACTGTATGGTGATCTATTAGTGATTGTTCTGTCCCCATCATTCTTTCTCAGACGGTGGTAAGAGGCCGGGAATCAAGTGTTGAACGATTTCAATATTGTTGATCACACTCATTTAGCGTCCTGAACTCATCACATGTAAATACAACCGAAATGCTTGTGTAATATGTTAGCATTTGGGACTTCATTTTAAACTTTGCCTAGGGCCCCACTTTGCCTAAAACCGGCCCTGAGTATACATTGCAGGTATATTTTACTGTCAGGAGTCGAACCCAGTACCTCTTGTCCACTGGCCAGCAGCTCTACCATCTGAGCTATTCTGCTGGCTGCAAAGTTCCTTGCTGAACCCAGATACCATTGACTGTTCTTCCTGATTGGCTACACCTAGTGCTCTCTTGATTGGGCCTCTGATTGCCAATTACACACCCTATATAAACCTGGCCCTGTGGGTGTGTCATTGCGAGATTATTGTGCTTCCAGCCTTTAGTCAAGCTCTTTCTCCTGCTGTTCCTGCTGTTACAAACACTGCTCTCCTGTGTACCGACCTCCTGCTGCCACCTGACTACGTTATCTGCCTGCTCCTCTGCTACCGAACTGCCTTTCCTGTGTACCGACCTCCGGCTGCCACCTGACTACGTTATTTGCCTGCTTCCCTGCTACAAACACTGCTTTCCTGTGTACCGACCTCGGCCTGCCTTCTGACTACGCTACCTGCCTCTGCTTTCCCTAGTGTTTGCAGTAACATCGGCTCCAACCCAGACGGGATCCTGACAGAATAATCTCGCGCCAAAATGGAGTCCGCTGTGAACACCCTGAGGCGGCAAGTTACGGAGCTTCAAAGTTTTTGTACTGACTCTCAAGGAAAATATGCCAAGTTACAAACTGATTTCACGGCGATACAACAGGAAGTAATTGAGCTACAAAAACAACTACTGGACGTGCGCAATTCAGGGTCCGAATCAAATGCGCGGCTGCTGCTGCCTGCAAAGTTCAGTGGGGATCGCAAGCAGTACCGAGGATTCCTCAATCAATGCCGCATATACTTCCAGATGCAACCTGCTCCCTTTACCAGTGAGAGGAAGAAAGTTTTTTTCATGATAAATCTCCTGACGGATGAAGCTCTTGCTTGGGCTTCACCTTATGTAGAAAAGGACTATGCCCTCCTTAATGACCTGGAAGCTTTCATCGCAGCTATGAATCAAGTTTTTGATGACCCAAACCGCTGTGCCACAGCAGAAACCAAATTACATAATTTGCGCCAAGGACGTCGCTCTGTTGCGGAATATACATCGGAGTTCCGTCGCTGGGTGGCCGACACCACCTGGAATCCAGCGGCCCAGAGAAGTCAATTTCGACGAGGGTTATCAGAACCAGTGAAAGACGAGCTTGCCAGGGTTGAGACCCCTGACCAGTTGGAGGACTTTATTCAACTATGTATCCGGATTGACCAGAGACTTACTGAAAGGAGAAAGGAGAGACTGCGAGCACTTGGGAATAGCCCTGGCTTCTCATTTTCAGCATCAGACCACCAAGAAAAGACGCAAGTTGTGTCTGAACCGATGCAGATCGACGTCATCCGAAGACCACTCTCTGCACAGGAGAAGGAGAGGCGACGTGCAGAACATCTCTGCCTCTATTGTGGGGACCCTGGACACTATGCCATCAACTGTCCTAACAAAAGGACTATAGCCTTTACCAACAACAGGTCTGCCAGCAATACGGACCTTTCTCAGCAGTCGGATTCCATCTTGCAGACTATCTCATCAGTAACGCCAGAAATAGACAAAATACATACCACATCATCTCATTTTGTAATCCCCATTCAGGTTGTAATGGGCACCCAAAAAATACAATGCTCTGCCCTGTTGGATTCGGGAGCAGGAGGAAATTTTATGGACTTAAAATTTACACGTGATAATGATATTTCCAGTAGGACCAAATCCACACCAATTGAAATGGAAACTGTGGATGGATCACCTTTGTCTTCTGGACCTGTCACGCATGAGACAATCGAACTGGAGATTTGTATCGACCCGGATCATCATGAAGCTGTCAGTTTCCACCTTATTTCATCTCCGAAATTTCCGGTTATTCTAGGGATCCCCTGGTTTTCAGTCCATAACCCTTCTATCAACTGGGCATCAAGGACCATCACCTTTCCATCTGACTACTGTAAGAATAATTGTCATAAGGAACCCCCTGTTCTCCAACAAGTCCAAATCTCTGAGATTTCGCATGAGAAGGAAGAGAAACTACCACCTCAATATCAGCAGTTCTCTGATGTCTGCAGTAAGAAGAAAGCAGATCAATTACCTCCTCACCGTCCTTATGACTGTCCCATTGAATTGCTGCCAGGAGCAACCATTCCATTTGGACGGATTTACAATCTTTCCGAACCTGAATTGAAGGTATTAAGAAAGTTCCTGGATGAAAATTTAGAGAAAGGCTTTATTCGACCTTCCACATCTCCAGCTGGGGCACCCCTGTTCTTTGTTGAAAAGAAAGACTCCACTCTGCGGCCATGTATTGACTACAGAGAGATGAATAATATCACTGTCAAGAATCGCTACCCGCTACCCTTGATTCCTGAACTATTTGAGAGACTCCGTTCTGCGAAAATCTTTACGAAGCTGGATCTTAGAGGGGCTTACAACCTCATACGGATTCGCCCAGGAGATGAGTGGAAGACCGCCTTCAGAACGAGATATGGACATTTTGAATCTTTTGTTATGACCTTTGGCCTTAGCAATGCCCCAGCCACCTTTCAACATTTTATTAATGATGTATTTCGAGATTTCTTGGACCAATTCGTTGTGGCTTATCTCGATGACATTCTTATATTTTCAGACACCTTGGAAGAGCATCGCAGGCACGTCCAGTTAGTCTTGGAACGACTACAGGAGAACCATCTCTACATTAAACTTGAAAAATGTGAGTTTGAACAAACCAGTATCCAATTTCTGGGATATATCATCTCCCCAGAAGGTCTGAGCATGGATCCCGGCAAAATCAATGCTGTAGTGGACTGGCCTGTTCCAAGAAATTTAAAAGACGTCCAGCGTTTCATAGGATTTGCAAATTTTTACCGAAAATTTATAAAGAACTTTTCACGGATCATACTACCAATTACTACACTAACAAAAAAGACAAAAGCATTTTTCTGGTCTCCAGAGGCACAGGAGGCTTTTGACAAGTTGAAAACTCTTTTTACGTCTGCTCCATTGTTAGTACACCCAAATCCTGAATTGCCATTTACTGTCGAAGTGGACGCCTCGGACTCTGCAGTGGGAGCTATTCTGTCTCAGCGAGTTGGGGACAAGATGCAACTTCACCCATGTGCGTTTCTTTCCCACACCATGTCATCTGCAGAAAAGAACTACGACATTGGTAATAAAGAACTGTTAGCCATTAAAGTTGCCTTCTCCGAGTGGAGACATCTTCTGGAAGGTGCCAATCACCCTGTGACTGTCCTCACAGACCACAAGAATCTTGAATTCCTCCGTACAGCAAAAAGATTGTCTGCAAGACAAGCACGATGGGCCTTATTTTTCTCAAGATTCAATTTTATAATCTCTTACCGGCCTGGTTCAAGGAATGGCAAGGCTGACGCCCTGTCCAGGATGTGTTCGGAACCTCAGGAGAGGTCTAGTAATGATGATACAATTCTAGGCCCTAAAAATTTTTGGGAATATTGCACTCTAGAGGACTAGGTAATAGAATTAAAGATGGATATCAAGAGGACTCTTTCCTTAACCATCCTTCTGAAGACGTCGATCTTTCATTCAAAGAGGGGTTTTGGATGCAGAAACACCAAATATATGTACCTGAATCTTCTCGCCTTGAAGTCCTCAAAAGTGTCCATGATTCTAAACTGGCAGGACATCCTGGAGTTGCAAAAACACAAGACTTACTACTTCGTTTCTTTTGGTGGCCTAATTGTAGGAAGGACGTGAGGAAATATGTTTCGACCTGTTTAACATGCGCACGAAACAAGACCCCACGATCGTCTCCTCTAGGACTCTTGCAACCACTCCCAGTTCCATCCAGGCCTTGGGGATCTATTTCCATGGATTTTATTGTGGAACTACCCCCTTCCAAACAGATGACCGTCATCCTTGTCATAGTGGACCGACTCACAAAAATGGCCCACTTTATTCCAACTGAAGGAATTCCTACTGCTGAAAAAACTGCAGAACTGATGATCAAAGAAGTATTCAGGTTACATGGAATTCCTGACAGCGTGGTGTCTGACAGAGGCGTTCAGTTTACGTCAAAATTTTGGAAGAGTTTCTGTACAGCCTTGGGAGTCACGGTGAATCTTTCTACTGCTTTCCATCCTCAGTCCAATGGCCAGACGGAGAGAACGAACCAGACTTTGGAGCAATACCTCCGTTGCTTCATTTCCTATCTTCAGGATGACTGGGTGGACTATTTACCAACAGCAGAGTTTGCCTACAACAACTCCATACATAGCGCTACATCTCAAACCCCATTTTTTGCTAATTATGGAGTACATCCAGTATTTATCCCTAATCTGCCAGTGAACACTCCCATTCCTGCTGTTAATGACAGGCTTACAAAATTACAGGAATCCCAGAAGGAATTATCAGAGATATTGCTCAAGACCCAGGAAGAATATAAGGAAGCAGCAGATAAACATCGGAGAGTGCCCCCTGCTCTTCAGGTTGGAGACAAAGTTTGGCTGTCCACTAAAAACCTTAAGACACATGTGCCATCCTCCAAATTGGGTCAGAAATTCATTGGACCTTTTCAAATTTCTGCAAAAATTAACCAGGTTGCTTTTCGTTTAAAACTTCCCAACAATCTAAAGATTCATCCAGTGTTTCACATATCCTTGCTCAAACCCTTCTGTGAAAACCGTTTCCAGGAAGAATTCAGCCACCTCCTCCACCAGAAAGGATCCGTGGTGAAGAAGAATACATTGTGGATAAGATTCTGGACTCCCGAAAATTCAGAGGTAAACTGCAGTAATCTGGTGCAGTGGAAGGGTTACGGACGAGAGGAAAATTCATGGGAACCAAGGGACAACGTCCATGCTCCTAGACTAACAAGAGCCTTTCATCAAAGGTACCCGGATAAGCCAGCTCCTGAGATGTCCAGAGGCCATCCTGGAAGGAGGGGAGTACTGTCAGGAGTCGAACCCAGTACCTCTTGTCCACTGGCCAGCAGCTCTACCATCTGAGCTATTCTGCTGGCTGCAAAGTTCCTTGCTGAACCCAGATACCATTGACTGTTCTTCCTGATTGGCTACACCTAGTGCTCTCTTGATTGGGCCTCTGATTGCCAATTACACACCCTATATAAACCTGGCCCTGTGGGTGTGTCATTGCGAGATTATTGTGCTTCCAGCCTTTAGTCAAGCTCTTTCTCCTGCTGTTCCTGCTGTTACAAACACTGCTCTCCTGTGTACCGACCTCCTGCTGCCACCTGACTACGTTATCTGCCTGCTCCTCTGCTACCGAACTGCCTTTCCTGTGTACCGACCTCCGGCTGCCACCTGACTACGTTATTTGCCTGCTTCCCTGCTACAAACACTGCTTTCCTGTGTACCGACCTCGGCCTGCCTTCTGACTGCGCTACCTGCCTCTGCTTTCCCTAGTGTTTGCAGTAACATCGGCTCCAACCCAGACGGGATCCTGACATTTACAGGTTGACATCAAGAACATAATATTTTGAGCTGGATTCATACCTAGATGTAATTTTTAATAATTGGGATGATTTTTAAGAAAATGCTCTAGTTCCCCGTAATTATTTTAACAGAATTGTTATGGTGCCACATGATGTTCTCATGTTGATGTAGGCTAGACAGTCAAAACACATTTATTTATGTTTTATTAAGTTTTTTAATTTGTCAAATGTCATCTAGCACCCTTTTACTAGGTTTTTAAAATTTTAAATTTCTATCGATCCATACCACTGGATCCTCAATGCATCTGAGTTGAAGCGCCTTATAGGCTGGTTTTCTGTTTCTTTGCATGCTTCACAGCAATCACGCTGCCAGTAAAGCACCATCAGGGATTCATATTCGAGTCACATTCCTTTCAGAGTAATGCCTGCTTGCACAACTCCATGAGGAGAGTTTAACCGCTCACAACCCACTTGCTTGGATAGCACTCGCTTTTCTTCCCAGGACTTTTTATTATCTATTCTATTATTTCTAAACACTGTTTTTCGGTGATTACGTTGTATCTCCGTTCATACTGCACCCACACAAACAAATGATACACCATTTGAAAGGTAAACTTGCCTCCTTCAGCAAGAAAATTGCCAAACAAACCACACATCCACGATTTGATCACAAAATACAGTTTAAACATTAATTTTCATAAACCTTCAGTAAGGAAAAATTACCTGCAGGTGGCACCACACTACCCAAAGCACACTACCACAAAGCAGCTTACAGACATCACAAACAAATCCAAACATTTTCCTGGAGGGCTTTCCAGCTTGCCGAACTGCTTGTCCAGCCTATTTCAGCCAAATTGGAGGATTGCACACACTTCACTGCAGGTGAGTTACATATGAAAACACACTTGTAAACATGCACTGCCTTTTGAATTGAACATTTGCTCCGTTCATACTCCACCCACACAAGCAAATGATATACCATTTGAAAGGTCAAATGACCTGCAGGTGGCAGCACACTACCCCAAAGCACACTACCACAAAGCTGCTTACAGACATAAAAAAAAATCCAAACATTTGCCTTGGGGTCTTTCTGGCTTGCCCAAATGCTTGCCCAACCTATTTCAGGCAAATTAGAGGATTGCACACTTCACTGCAGGTGAGTCACACATGCAAACACATTTGTAAACATGCACTACTTTTTCACTGATTACTTCCACCCACACACACAAATGGTACACCATTTGAAAGGTAAACTTGTCCCATTCAGCAAGAAAAGAACCAAACAAACCACACATTCATGATTTTATCACTAAATACAATTGAAACATTAATTTTCATAGCTATTGTATTATTTTTTATCACTGCCAAGGAAATTTCAGAGTCTCACAATCTTATTGATTTATTTGGCATGCATTTCCCATAATCAGCTACAGTGTGAGGTAATCAACACTTTGCAAAAAACCCTCAGGGATTAAAACATAACTTTTAATATACCATTAAAAAAGACAACACACAAAAACGGACATTCAATCCCAGTAAGAATTCAGATGTAACTTGCCAGGAGTGGGGTCCAATGCCAAGATGAGGAGAATTTAACTCAATATCATGGGCAGTGTCCTTATTAGGGTCCACTTGGGGCCTGTCCTTGTTAGGACAGGAGTACTACAGGGGCACAGCAGGGAGTCTAGGGAACCACCCCATATCCTCACCCCTATTTCTCCTCTGGTTGGACCCCACTCCTGGCAAGGTACATCTGAATTGTTGCTGGGATTGAACGTCCATTTCCAGTGGTGAGATCAAACCATTTTTTAATTGAGCACTGGTTTGCACAAGCATTTTATTCATGTATTTTTTGTGTGTTCTGTTTTTTTTAAAGGTATATTAAAAGTTATGTTTTATTTAAATCTTTTTGGCCAACTCTCCAAGCTATATTCTACCCGCATGAATTTCCCATTAACTCTGACTCACTTGTTGGCACACAGAGTTTGTTTATTTGTAGTTTGTGATTTTAGTTTAAATTAATGCGCATTAATTAGCCACATTATCAACATGAAATTTTAAATCTCATATGCTCATTTTTCACAGTTCTATTAAGGATTAAGGATTTAAGATATTCCCTTTGATTGTATTAGCCTGGGGCTTTATCATCTCTGCATTTAATCATCATTGTAGCATTTTAAATTGCACTGTGTACTATATGATTGTATTGTCTTACTTTATCACAACACAAAGCATAGGCACAAAGGAAAGTATTTTGAATCTTTCATAATCTATTGTGTAACCAAACTGTTTGTGAACCTTTAAAAGTACAGCATAGAAACACAGAGGATACTGTACATTGAAAAAACTAGTGTAGCTAGCCTGTGGTCAAACTAATGAAATGCTGCATTAAAATGTCATATAGTACCAGAGCGATTATTTTACTGTCACATCATTTTATTTTTAATCACTGTTTGGGGATTAAATCAACTTTGAAAATCAATCTTCTGAAAAAAAACATCGGGTCAATGAAGAATATTATAAATAATAAGTATGCAACAGCAAGCAACAATTTTAGAATTTAGCATTTTCCAATTGAAAGTTTCATTCACATGTAGAGTTGAACAGGACCCTGGTCCAGTGGCCACATTAGTGGTCCATGGCCACCAGACCAGAGTCATGCAAGCCTGCACCTACCTGCCATCATTTCCTGTGCCCTTCTGATGAGTAAACCTGGCAAGATGCACATATGACATTCTATCAGGTCTACTAATCAAAAAGGTGCCAATGATGCCGGCAGATAGGAGAAGTTTGGTGGCCATGGAATATTAATGTGAATACTGGACCAGAGTCATATGAATCTTGTTGCTCAATTCCATTCATGTGACTTTATGAACGTTCCACATGAATTCCATGCATTTTATGCCAAAGCAAAATTAAATGCTTTTAGAGAAAATATTGAAACATTTTCCAGAATGTTCCATTACCATTCCATTATTCCTTTTCATCCCTTCCAAGTTATTTTTACTAGAAACCTTCGCTGTCATCATTGCTCAACTGTTACCTGTTAATTCTAGCATTCCAAATGAGAATTTTTGCCCCAGTATAACTAGGTCATATACCTCTGCTTGACTTTTTGGCAGAAGGTAGCAATCACACTGACATTTTACAAATGATGATTTATCAGAAGATAAATTGGCACCTTTTTTAGCGATTTAGCGGTACTTTTGTACCGCTAAAGTCGTTAAGGAGATCGCTAACCGCGATAGCGTCCTTAACGATATCGCTAAATTAGGTAGCTACTAGCGATATAGAAACAATCCCGCTAGCGATCTCATTAGTATGCGACGCTAACGAGATCGCTAGCGGGATTGTGTAGTGTGGCAGTACCTTTAGAAAGAAGAAGGCATACCTTGGATAAGAACACTTCAAATGGCTAGGTTCACATCTACAGTTGTGTGAAAAAGTGTTTGCCCTCTTCTGGATTTCCTATTCTTTTGCATTTTTGTCACACTTAAATGTTTCAGATCACCAAATGTAAATATTAGACAAAGATAACACAAGTAAACACACAATACATTTTTAAATAAAGGTCTTTATTAATAAGCAAAAAAAAATCGAAACTTAAAGTGCTCTATGTGAAAAGTGATTGCCCCCCACCGTAAACATAATTAACTGTGGTTTATCACATCATTTGGAAGCTGAGTTCAAATTCCCTATCATGATTACTGCCACACCTGTCCTCGATCAACAATTCACTTAAATAGGACATGCCTGACAAAGTGAAGGAGACCAAATGATCCTCAAAAACTAAACATCATGCCGTAATCCAAAGAAATTCTGGAACAAATGAGAAACAAATTAATTAAAATGTTTAAGTCTGGAAAATATTATAAAGCTATTCATCAAGCTTTGGGATTTTAGCAAACCACATTGAGATTGATTATACACAAATGGCGAAAACATGTAACAGCCTGTCGACCAAAATTACCCAAGAGTGCAGTGATGACTCATCCAAAAGGTCATAAAAGACCCCACAACAACATCCAAAGAACTACAGGCATCTCCTGGCTCAGTTAAGGTGTTCTTGACCATAAGAAAGCGACTGAGCAAAAATGGCCTGCATGGCAGAGTTCCAAGATGAAAATCACTGCTGAGCAATAAGAACATAAAAGCTTTTCTCAGTTTTGCCAGAAAACATCTTAATGATACTGAAGACTTTTTGGAGAATACTCTGTGGACTGACAAGACAAAAATTGAACGTTTTGGAAGTTGTATGTCCCATTACATCTGGCATAGAAGTAATACAGCATTTCAGAAACGGAACATCATACCAACAGTAAAATATCATGTTGGTAGTGTGATGGTCTGAGGCTGGGAACAATCACTTTTCACACAGGGACATGGAGGTTTGGATTTCTTTTCCCCTTAATAATAAAGACCTTAATTTAAAAACTGCATTTTGTGCTCACTTGTGTTATATTTGTCTAATATTTAAATTTGTTTGGTGATCTGAAACATGTAAGTATGACAAACATGCAAAAACATAGGAAATCAGGAAAGGGCAAACACTTTTTTACACAACTTTTATATTAAGTATGATATTCTTCTCTTATAGGAGCAAGAAATTGAATTCAATATTATGATGGATTCATCTCAAAAGGAAATATAATTTTGCCTGATGGTATATCAGAAATGGGATGGTAATTTACAGGAAAAAATAACACAACATGCTGCAATTTTTTCCAGATTGTTTGTCAGAAGCTGAGGTGGCCTCCAATGCAGATATGTATCTGGCCTAATAGTTTCATCAATATTCTCATATAGAACAAGTCTCTTACCAACTGGATGAGTCAGTTGACATCATATTGAGATAGAAATACTGTTCATATTTTCCCAGGTAATATTTATGCTCTCCTGCTTTGAGTATGATAAGTCATATATAGGCTTTTAGACTCTATTAAACTTTCACCAGGTGCTGCTCATTGTTATTACAATTCAGAAATTGGTCATACCTTTGGTTATATATTTTTTAAACTTAAATTTTTGTATTGTGTGGGGTAGAGATATGCAAGAGTCAGCTCTTTTGGCGATTGTTGTGTTGTATCATATGTCTTTGACTTTTCAATTGCTTCTAAGTATTCTTTGTGTTTTTTTTTTGACTAGTAAAGCACCGTTTATATTTGTTAAGATGAATCCTGTGCTATGATATGTTTCTTTTTCTTTCTAATTTTTGCATATACATATGATACTATCAATTGTAAAACCTAATTATCAATTTTCATTAATTTTTAGAAGAAATATTTCGTTGTCCGGTAGATTGTTTACTCCTAGATAATATGATTATTTCCAAACTATCAATGGTGCTTAGTTGTACCGTGATGTTGGATTTTTAGTCATCTAGTGCTTAAAAATAATCAAGTGGTTTCCTTTTACACATGTGGTCAAAATTGTTGGTACCCCTCGTTTAATGACAGAAAAACCCACAATGGTGACAGTAATAACTTGAATCTGACAAAAGTAATAATAAATCACAAATCTATGAAAATGAACAAATGAAAGTCAGACATTGCTTTTCAACCATGCTTTCACAGAATTTAAAAAATAAAACTCATGAAATAGGCCTGGACTCAAAATCTCACGATACATGGCCCTATTAATTCTTTCATGTACACGGATCAGTTGTCCTGGTCACTTTGCAGAGAAACAGCCCAAAGCACGATGTTGCCATCCCCATGCTTCACAGTATTTATGGTGTTCTTTGGATGAAACTCAGCATTCTGTCTCCTCCATACACAATGAGTTTTGTTTCTACCAAACAGTTCTACTTTGGTTTCATCAGATCATATGACATTATGCTAATACTCTTCTGGATAATCCAAATGCTCTCTAGCAAACTTCAGATGGGCCCAGACATGTACTGGCTTAAACAGGGGGACACGTATGGCACTGCAGGATCTGAGTCCCTGGCGGCCTAGTGTGTTACTGATGGTAGCCTTTTTTACGGTAGTCCCAGCTCTATGCAGGTCATTCACTAGGTCTCTCCGTGTGGTTATGAGATTTTTGCTCACTGTTCTTGTGATCATTTTGACCCCACGGGGTGAGATCTTGTATGGAGCCCCAAATCGAGGGAGATTATCAGTGGTCTTGTATGTCTTCCTATTTCTTTTTATTGCTCCCACAGTAGATTTAATCACACAAAGCTGCTTGCCTATTGCAGATTCAGTCTTCCCAGCCTGGTGCAGGGCTACAATTTTGTTTCTGGAGTCCTTCGACAGCTCTTTGGTCTTCACCATAGTGGAGTTTGGAATGTGACTGTTTGAGGTTGTGGACAGGTGTCTTTTATACTGACAACAAGTTCAAACAGGTGCCATTGCTACAAGTAATGAGTGGAGGACTGAGGAGCCTCTTAAAGAAGAAGTTACAGTTCTGTGAGAGCCAGAAATCTTGCATGTTTTTAGGTGACCAAATACTTATTTTCCACCATAATTTGCTAAATAAATCTTTCCAAATCAAACAAGGTGATTTTCTGGACTTTTTTTTCTCACCTTGACTCTCATAGTTGTGGTCCATGTATGATGGCAATTACAGGCCTCTCATTTTTTTAAGTGGGAGAACTTGCACAGTTGGTGGCTGACTAAATACTTTTTTCCCCAATGTATGCTTGGATACAGCCCTCTGTGAACAGCCAGCTTCTTTAGCAATGACCTTTTGTGTCTTACCCTCCTTGTGGAGTGTGTCAATGACTGCCTTCTGGACATCTGTCAAGTCAGCAGTCTTCCCAGTGATTGTGAAGCCTACTGAAACAGACTAAAGCCCCCGTCACACACAGCGATTTCGCTAGCGAGTTCGCTGCTGAGTCACTAGTTTTGTGACGCAACAGAGATCTCCCCAGCAATATCGCTGTGTGTGACATTCAGCAATGATCTGACCCCCTGCTGGGTATCGCTGATCGTCGCTGAATGTCCTGGACATTTTTTTGATCGTTGGTCTCCTGCTGGCCAGCATGCATCGCTGGTATCCAACGTACACTGCGGGTAACTAAGCGACGTTACCCGCAGTGTCGCTGTGATGATGGCTGCCTGAGCTGCCTGTTTGGCAGCTCACCAGCGATCATGTAGCGACACACCAACGATCCTTACAAGTGCATATCGTTGTCGGGATCACTGGTGTGTCGCTATGTGTGACGGGGCCCTTAAGGACATTTTTAAATGCTAAGGAAGTCTTTGCAGGTATTTTTTGTTAATTATTCTAATGTACTGAGATAATGACTTTTGGGTTTTCATTGGCTGTAAGCCATAATCATAAACATTAACAGAAACAAACACTTGAAATAGATCACTCTTTAATGACTCTATATAATATATGACTTTCATTTTTTGTATTGAAGAACTGAAATAAAATAACTTTTTGATGATATTCTAATTTTGTGAGAAGCACCTGTATTTTTTTAGTTAAAAAAAAGAAACCCTGCAAAATATGCCATTCTGGAGAAGTACCATCTTCATGTCTACTCTGGCAATTTAAATGTTATTGCACCTTACTAAAGTGTGACTTTTCTGTAACATTTTTTGTTAGAATTTTATATTGTGCTATTGATCTGTTGTACCTGGCATAAGGCAGAGTTCTGAGAATTATTTTTTGGGTGTTTTTCAAATATTTACTAAATCAGAATTTCTGGGAAGCTGACAGGTCTTCTTTAACTGACAGCTATGTTTGGAAAAAGTTAAACAAAAGTCAATAACTTTGTCTAATGAACATATTGATAGAGAAAATGTGAAATGTTATCATTTTATAAATACATGCATTTATTTCACAAGGAAGTCTCTAATACTAAAGTATTGTAGTGAAAATGTGATTCAGTTGGTACAATAGATAAAGCTTTGGCAAAATAGAAGATTGCAACATGAAAATCATTCAAGGCTCATACTCTTATGACCTCGACTCTTTAAAGATGTAGATAAAAGAACAGTGAAGTCAGGAGGAAGACAGAATGTGTTGAATACCAAATATACAGTATAAAGAGATCGAAGAGGTGAAATAACACCCAAATACTTAACATGTTTTTGCTAATAACTAGAGTTGTGCGAAACAGGTCAGTCAGATTCATAAGTCGCCGACTTTCGCCAAAGTGAACAAGGACTTACACTGTGGGCAACGAGATGACATGGGCAGCGTCCACCACCATCTTAGAGAAGGGCATTGCAGTGATTGGCTTGCTTTGTGTGGCATCATAGTGTCTAAAAAAGCCCTGACCGCCGACCTCCATTTTACTTCTGCAGATCTTAACAGTAGTGAGAGGTTGCTTGCTGTTGATTAGTAGGGAGAGAGTATGTGCTTGTGCTGATAACAATTGTGCTGTACGGTTAGTGTGCAGTGACAGGGGAGGATTTTCTTGTGTGCAGCAGCGCTGGTTATAAGGCTGCCTGATAGCTGTATTGCTGTGTGTACACTGCTGTGCAGACTGCTTTTTACACAGCACTAATACTTTTATTCTTTTTTTCTGCACAGTTACCGAGCATTCATTTTTCACACCATATGGAGCAGTACGCTCCTCACAAACTACTGTGTACCGGCTGGTATCACAGACAAATACATGCTGACTATCTGTATGTGACTCGGGAAATATATACGGAGATTTACAATTTCCCCTACACTGTATACAGCTGTACGCTTCTGATACCGTACCAATTTTCTGCTTTTTATATTCTGGTCTAATCCATACTGATTGAGCGTCTGTGTGTGACTCCAGAAATATGTACAGAGATTTACATTTTCCCCTACACTGTATACAGCTGTATGCTTCTGATACAGTACCATTTTTCTACCTTTTGTATTACGATCAAATCCATATTGAGAGAGCGTCTGTGTGTGACTCCGGAAATATATACGTAGATTTACAATTTCCCCTACACTGTATACAGCTGTACGCTTCTGATACAGTACCGTTTTTCTGCCTTTTGTATTACGGTCAAATCCATACTGAGAGAGCGTCTGTGTGTGACTCCGGAAATATATAAGGAGATTTACAATTTCCCCTACACTGTATACAGCTGTACGCTTCTGATACAGTGCCGTTTTTCTGCCTTTTGTATTGCGGTCAAATCCATTCTGAGAGAGCGTCTGTGTGTGATTCCGGAAATATATACGGACATTTAAAATTTCACCTTCACTGTATACATCTGTACGCTTCTGATACAGTACCGTTATTCTGCTTTTTATATTCTGTTCTAATCCATACTGAGCCTGTGAGCGTCTGTGTGTGACTCCGGAAATATATACGGAGGAGATTTAAAATTACCCCTACACTGTATACAGCTGTACGCTTCTGATACATTACCATATATCTGCTGGTATTTTTGGTACATTTTTCTAAACATGTGGAAGTATGGTGGAAGAGGCCGCGGACGTGGGCGGGTGGGCCAGCTGGTACTGATGGTGGTGGTGGTGCATCTGCTGGCAGTGCCAAAAGCACAATAGCACCAAAGGCAGGAGGTGTTGAGCCTGCGTCATCGTCTGGCTCCAGAAGGCCTGGAAGGCTCCCTTTTCTGGGAGTAGGTAAACCACTTTTAAAGCAGGAGCATCAGGAACAGGTTTTGGCATACATTGCCGAAACAGCCTCCAGCTCTATCGCCTCCTCTTCTGAACTTTCAAAAAATGCAAGCACTGATTCGTCAGTGCAGGCTCCTGGTCAGGAACAACACCTTTCCTTGTGTCCTTCACCCCCACCAAAAGTGAAGGATGCGGCAGGCCACACTTCAGATTACTCCATGGAGCTTTTTTCACATAACATGCCTGGGTTATCAAGTCAAGATGAATATGACATGGAGTGCACTGATACACAGCCACTGCTAGATGATTCTGCAGGTACATTCACCCAGAGCACTACATTGCCATTGCAGTCTACTGAGCCAGAATCAGACCCTGATGAAACTCAGGTGCCCCTTCCTGCATACTGTAACACCTTACATGGTGACACAGAGGAAGGTGCAGATGAAATTGAAGAGGAAATGATGGATGACCCAGTTGTTGACCCGGATTGGCATCCATTGGGGGAAGACTTTGCTGCTGGCAATAGCTCAGAAGAGGAGGAGGATCCGCAGCAGGCATCAACAACGCAGCTGCGGTTATCTGGCAGACGCGTAGTTGTCCAAAAACGTGTTAAAAAAACAAAAAGAGTTGCAGGAAAGCTTGGCCAGACAGTCAAATTAGCACAGCGTGCAAGCCTCGAAAATGTATCCCATAGTAGGAAGAGTGCAGTGTGGTACTTTTTTGACCAAAATCCTACTGATGAGGCAAAGGTTATCTGTAAGAAGTGAGGAAGGACCTTTAGCCGAGGAAATAATCTCCGAAATTTGAATACCAGTTGCATGCTTAGACATTTAATAATAACACACGAGGTGTCACACTATCGAACAGCTATTGGTAAGCATCAGCAGGCTGTTTTAAAGATGATGTCTTTGGGCGAGAACAGATACACCGCGGAGGTACTGGCCGATTACTTGCAGTGAGAAACTGAGTCATGGCTGACCAGTCTACATCTTGAGCCAGGCAAGGTAGTCAGTGATAACGGCCGTAATTTTGTGGTGGCCATAGCCCTGGCAAAACTCAGACACATACCTTGCCTGGCTCACACCTTGAACCTGGTGGTGCAGTGCTTCATAAATAATTTTCTGGAGTTACCAGCCCGGCTCCATAAGGTGTGAAGACTGTGTTAGCACATCCGTAGACTCCAGTCGTATGCAGAGGTGCAGCAATCGCTCCACCTCCCCAAGCACCGCCTAATCATAGATGTTGCAACAAGGTGGAACTCCGCCATGCACATGGTTGAGAGACTGTGCGAACAGAGGCAGTCTGTAATGCATTTGTGGGAGGATACACGGCAGGCAGTTTGAGGGCAGACATCGAGTTGTCGAGTGTGCAGTGGTCAAAGCTGAAAGACCTCTGTAAAGTCCTTCAATGTTTTGAGGAATGCACACGGCTCGTAAGCACAGAAAACGCCATCATAAGCATGAGCATCCCACTTATTCTTCTGCTCATGCAAACTTTGACGCACATTAAGGATCAGGCATCTGCAGTGGAGGAGGAAAAGGAGAAGAAGGAGGGAAGCC
This sequence comes from Oophaga sylvatica, assembly GCA_033576555.1. NCBI lineage: Eukaryota > Metazoa > Chordata > Amphibia > Anura > Dendrobatidae > Oophaga > Oophaga sylvatica. Next base: position 305,704,340 of record JARQOD010000002.1, on the reverse strand, counting down.
TTGATGACAGTCAGCCATTGTCTGCTCAGGGAACTGTCCTGGACGAGGTGGAGGAAGAAGAGGAAGAGGAGGAGGAGGATGAGTGGGATGATTATTTTGGGGAGGAGGATGCTTCTCAGGGGGCAAGAGAAAATATTGGCTTGCTAAGGTCAGGTACAGGGTTTGTGTGTGACTGGAGGGATGTGGATTTGCCAAAAAGTGCTCCTCCACCCACCACTGGCAGTGCATCATTGACACCGGGAACATTGGTCCACATGTGTGATTATGTCTTGCGGATCTAAAAGGGTCCCCCGCGTTGCCAAGATTATGAAGGATGACGACTAGAGATGAGCGACTTTGCCTCCGAGAGGGTCAAGTCGGGTTTCGGACGACCCGACTTTCCCAAAAGTCGAGTAGAAAGATATCGGCCGACTATCAGAAAAAGTCGAAGGTCCGACTGAAACTCCAACTGACTCCAATGCAAGTCAATGGGGAAGAAAAGTCGGCAGGGAGTGGAGGACAGTTTACACACCTACAGTGCCCATTTCAATGCCAACGACATCAATTCTTATTACTTAAGCTTGTCAACCTTAATTTACTTTATAATAATAGTAACGCATTGAAAACTGGGGGTTATTTGGCTAAAGTTGTGGGGGGGGCAGGGCTGGCTCCAGGTTTTCGTGGGCTCGGGCGAAAGAGTCTCAGTGGGCCCCTTTTAACACATACCACAATACATGATGCTCCGATAACACAGAGAAATATAGATATAGTACAATGCCAAATACTTCACTTCTTACATTATATGAGTGATATCTATTGTAAATTCTACAATAGCTCAAAAACAGGACAGTATAGTCCTCCATACAGTATTATGGGCACCACATAGTGCGCCATACAGATTAATGAACCACATATATTGCTCTATACAGAATAATGAGCCCCATATATTGCTCCATACAGAATAATGAGTCACATATATGATGCTCCATACAGAATAATGGGCCCAATATAATGCTTCATACAGTATAATGAGCCACATATATTGCTCCATACAAAATAATGAGCCCCATATATTGCTCCTTACATAATTGGTCCCATATAGTGTTCCATACAGTATATGATGAGCTTCACATAATGCTCCAGTATATGATGGTCCCCATATAATATGCCATACAGTATAGAACGTTCCCCAAAGAGTATAATGAGCCCCACATATTGCTCCATACAGTATAATGAGTTGCATATAAAGCTCTATACAGTATATGATGGGCCCCATATTTTACTCCATACAGAATGGGCTCCATTTAATGCTCCATACAGAATAGGCCCCATATGTGCACCATATGATGCTCCATATATAAAGAGCCCTATATCATACCCCATAAATAATGAACCCCATATGATGCTCTAGTAAATGATGGGCCCCATATGATGCTCCAGTATATGATGGGCCCCATGGATGATGCTCCAGTGTATGATGGGCCTATATAATGCTCCATATATAATGGGCCCCATATGATTCTCCAGTGTATAATGGGCCCCATATATGATGCTCCAGTGTCTGATGGGCCCCATTTATAATGCTCCAGTGTATGATGAGCCCCATATAATGCTCCAAATATAATGGTCCCCATATATAATGCTCCATATATAATGGGCTCCATGTGATGCCCCATAAATAATGAACCCCATATTATGCTCTAGTATATGATAGGCCCCATATGATGCTCCAGTATATGATGGGCCCCATTAATGATACTCCAGTGTATGATGGGCCTATATAATGCTCCCTATATAATGGGCCCCATATGATGCTCCAGTGTATAATGAGCCCCATATATGATGCTCCAGTGTATAATGAGCCCCATATATGATGCTCCAGTGTATGATGGGCCACATTTATAATGCTCCAGTGTATGATGTGAACCATATAAAATGCTCCAGTGTATAATGGGCCCTATCTATGATGCTCAAGTGTATGATGGGCCCCTATAAATAATTCTCCAGTATATAATGCTCCCCATATATTGCTCCAAACATTAAAAAAAATAAATACCTCTCCTCGCTGGACACTGCTCTACTCTGGACTCCTCAGCGTCACCATCTTCCAGCTCTCTGACTTGGACTGTTCAGGCAGAGGGCGCACAGACGTGACATCATCGCGCTCTCTGACCTGAATGTCACTGCCAGGAAACGCGGAAGATGTCACAGAGGTGGAGCAGGGAGAGGTAAGTATTGCAAGTGCTGGGGCCCTGAGAAAGCAGGGGGGGGCCCACTCGTGGGCGCCAGCACTGGCACAGGGCCCCTAATAGTACGCAGATGTCTCTGATGGCGAGTGGGCCCCCCCACCTGCTCCGGGCCCCGCCACTTGCCCGGGTGCACCAGGTGCTGACGCCGGCCCTGGGGGGCTCAGCCCAGTTAGGGAGGTGGAAAAACTGGAATATGTTGAGGTGTAGGCTGGATGTTCAGCAGCTGCAAATGGAGGAATTGGAGAAGTCGGAGGAAGAGGAGGACAAAGCGAGCCATTTTGCTGGCAACCTATGTGTCATCAGGGGAAGGTGGTACAAAATCCTTTGAAACCCAGGCACGGTTCATTTTAATGAAGGTGAGATCACCAACATTTTTGGTCAGCAGCCGGGTCCTTCTTTCTGTAAGGATTGATCCAGCAGCACTGAAGACTCTTTCGATAGCACACTACCAGCAATGCAAGCGAGCTCCTATAAAGCATATTGTGCCAATTCAGGCCAGGTGTCCAGTTTACAGGCCCATTAGTCAAAGGGGAATGAACTGTGAGGGAGAACATCGATAGGGAAGGAGAGGTAATTTTGAACCATAGTTGACAACTAGAGATGAGCGACTTTGCCTTTTTTAGGGTCAAGTCGGGTTTCGTGAAACCCAACTTTCTCAAAAGTCAAGTCGAACGAAATCGAACGACTATCGGGATAAGTCGGAGGTCCGACTGAAACACGAAACACAATGCAACTCAATGGGGAAGAAAAGACGGCAGGGCGTGGAGGACAGTAAACACACCTACAGTGCCCATTTCAATGCCAACGACATAAATTATTATTACTTAAGCTTGTGGTCAACCTTAATTTACTTTATAATAATAGTAATGCATTCAAAACTGGGGGTTATGTGGCTAAAGTTGTGGGGGGGGCAGGGCTGGCACCAGGTTTTCATGTGCCCCGGGCCAATGGGTCTCAGTGGGCCCCTTTAGCACATACCATAATTCATGATGCTCCGATACGTCAGAGAAATATAGGTATAGTACAATGCCAAATACTTCACTTCTTACATTACATGACTCTATTTTAAATTCTAAAAGAGCTCAAAAACCGGACAGCATGTTCCTCCATACAGTATTATGGGCCATAATACAACAAACAGAACCTGAGTTCAAAGCTATTTCAAATAGCTTTGAACTCAGGTTCTCTTTGTTGTATTATAATTTCTATGAGTTGTCACTATTGCATATTACTTTCTGAGGCATAATTGGTATTTTCCCAGATAATGAACTAATAATGTGTATTTGGAGATTTTTTGTTTCATAGCATTATGGGCCATACAGAATAATGAACCCCATATATTGCTCCATACATAATTGGTCCCATATAATGTTCCATACAGTATATGATGAGCTCCACATGATGCTACAGTATATGATGGTCCCCATATAATGTGCCATACAGTATGGGACGGTCACCATAGAGTATAATGAGCCCCACATATTGCTCCATACAGTATAATGAGTCGCATATAAAGCTCCATACAGTATATGATGGGCCCCATATATTGCTCCATACAGAATGGGCTCCATTTACTGCTCCATACAGAATATTCCCCATATGTGCTCCATATGATGCTCCATACCCTCTATGATGCCCCATAAATAATGAACCGGATATGCCACTCTACAGTCATGGCCAAAAGTTTTGAGAATGACACAAATATTAATTTTTACAAAGACTACTGCTTCACTTTTCTAATGGCAATTTGCATATACTCCAGAATGTTATAAAGAGTGATCAGCTTAACAGCAATTACTTGCAAAGTCAATATTTGGCTAGAAAATGAACTTTATCCCCAAAACACATTTCAACATCATTTCAGCCCTGCCTTAAAAGGACCAGCTAACCTCTTTTCAGTGATTGCTCCATTAACACAGGTGTGGGTGTTGATGAGGACATGGCTGGAGATCAATCTGTCATGATTAAGTAAGAATGACACCACTGGACACTTTAATAGGAGGCTGGTGCTTGGCTTCATTGTTTCTCTTCTGTTAACCATGGTTATCTCTAAAGAAACACGTGCAGTCATCATTGCAATGCACAAAAATGGCCTAACAGGGAAGAGTATCGCAGCTAGAAAGATTGAACCTCAGTCAACAATCTATCGCATCATCAAGAACTTCAAGGAGAGAGGTTCCATTGTTGCCAAAAAGGCCTGGTCTCAAGGAGGGCAGCAAAGAAGCCACTTCTCTCCAGAAAAAACATCATGGACAGACTGATATTCTGCAAAAGGTACAGGCAGTGGACTGCTGAGGACTGAGGTAAAGTTATTTTCTCTGATGAATCCCCTTTTCGATTGTTTTGGACATCAGGAAAACGCCTCATTCGGAGAAGACAAGGTGAGTGCTACCACCAGTCTTGTCTCATGCCAACTGTTAAGCATCCTGAAACCATTCATGTGTGGGGTTGCTTCTCAGCCAAGGGAATCGGCTCTCTCACAGTCTTGCCTAAAAACACAGCCATGAATAAAGAATGGTACCAGATTGTCCTCCAAGAGCAACTTCTCCCAACCCTCCAAGAGCAGTTTGGCGATCAACAATGCCTTTTCCAGCATGATGGAGCACCTTGCCATAATGCAAAGGTGATAACTAAATGGCTCAGGGAACAAAACATAGAGATTTTGGGTCCATGGCCTGGAAACTCCCCAGATCTTAATCCCATTGAAAACTTGTGGTCAATCATCAAGAGACGGGTGGACAAACAAAAACCTAAAAATTCTGACAAAATGAAAGCATTGATTGTGCAAGAATGGACTACTATCAGTCAAGATTTGGTCCAGAAGTTGATTAAGAGCATGCCAGGGAGAATTGCAGAGGTCCTGAAGAAATAGGGTCAACACTGCAAATATTGACTTGCTGCATTAACTCATTCTAACCGTCAATATAAGCTTTTGTTACTCATATATTTGCAATTATATTTCTGTCTGTGATAAAAACATCTGTCAAACACACATAAAAACCAGAGGGCAGCAGATCATGTGAAAATATAATATTTGTGTCATTCTCAAAACTTTTGGCCATGACTGTAGTATATGATGTGCCCCATGGATGATGCTCCAGCATATGACGGGCCCCATATGATGCTCCAGTATATGATGGGCCACATGGATGATGCTCCAGTGTATGATGGGCCACATTTATAATGCTACAATGTATGTTGGGCCCCATATATAATGCTACAGTTTCTAATGGGTCCTATATATGATGCTCAAGTGTATGATGGGCCCCATATATAATTCTCCAGTGTATAATGCTCCCCATTTATTGCTCCAAACATTTAAAAAAATGAAATACCACCATCCGAACCATTTCTTTGATTGATGGGGCGGTCTAGAAAGAGGAACCCATGTGCATTCTGTCGATTGACGCAGAAAAGGCTTTCGACAGGGTGCACTGGGATTTTATATTTCAAACGTTAGAAGGAATTGGCTTAAAAGAAAGTATGCTCCGTAGAATTTCTGCCCTGTACTCATCTCCCAGTGCTCAAGTTAAAATGAATGGAGCACTTTCAAACACATTTTTAATTAGGAACGGCATGAGGCAAGGCTGTCCTCTTTCACCCTTGCTTTATATACTCACTATGGAACATCTAGCACGATACGGAATAATCCCTCCATTAGAGGCATAAAAGCCCAATCAGAAGAGCACAAAGTGGCACTTTTTGCAGATGATGTACTATTGTATGTCTCTTCCCCAACTATAAGTCTCCCAAATGTTATCTCAGAATTACATAGATTTGGTTGTCTGAGCAATTTCAAAATTAATACCCACAAATCGGAGAAATCTCAATATCTTAATCCAACCAAGTGAGGTGGAGAGAGTTTGGCAGATTCATTTCCCTTTAAGTGGTGTTCAGATTCTCTTACCTATCTAGGAATAAAAATCACCGCCAAAGTATCTAATTTTTCTGAAGCAAACTTTAAGACAGCTTTACATAAAGCTGAGTTAGACTTAGAAAAATGGCATAAACTACCTTTATCTTGGTTTGGAAGAGTGAGCGCTATTAAAATGGATCTATTACCCCGTCTCCCATATTATTTCCAAACAATCCCCTTGTATTTACCTGCCTCCTTTTTCTCACGTCTTAAAAAAGCGATTACTCGTTTAATTTGGTCACAAAACTAGCACGTATTTCATACTTTTGTGAAGTAGATCGAAGCAAGAAGGGGGAATAGGTCTGCCAGATTTTGCTATGTATAGTCAAGTAGCAATTGGTACATGTGTTTTAGAGCTGTTTCATAATAAAACCCAAAAAAATGGGTTACATTAGAAAATGATCTTAATGGACGTGACTCCAGTATAGTTATTTGGTCCCCGATGGAAGAACGGGATATAACTTTACCCTACCTCACCAAAAACATGATATCATTTATCAAAAGAGTGAGTCGAGAGCTATGAGTTTCTTCGTCTCCTGGCCCAGTAACTCCTATATATGACAATCCATCCTATTCTGCAGGATTAAAAAGAGACACTTATCTACATAAAAATAGAGCTTCATGCACCATAGTCCATGATTATGTTACAAGGACAGGGATGAGGTCTCTCCAGGACATTTTTTGGAACAAGGAGCCTCCAACAGGTGCATGGTTCTTTTATGAACAAATAAAGAGGTTTATTATTAAATTAGCCAAACAATCGGATCTATACTGAATATTATCTCTGTTTGAGACTCTTTGTTTATCAGCAAACTCTATAGATCACACTATCTCTTTATTATGCAAAACCTTCCAAGAAGGGCAGACCCCATCGAAAGAGTTCCCAGCATTTTTTTCAAAATGGGAGATTGATTTGGGTAGACCCTTATCAGTTGAAGGAAGAACAAAGATTCGCTTATGCACATTCAGTTCATCGCTCTGTTCAACATCACAGGAGAGGAGCTACAAAATCTTGTCGAGGTGGTACAGATGACCATCAGATTTAAACGTAATTTATCCAACCACACCGGATACGTGCTGGAGATGCTTAAAAGATATAGGTTCATTTGTACACATTTGGTGGCACTGCCCACTGATACAGAAACTGTGGTTAGCATCCTTTGATCTCTGAAACAAGCTGTCTCTAACCAAAATTACACCCACAATGTCCTTGTGGAGCTCCTCGATTTCTAGATTTAAGAAAGGTCTTCTTAGACATATTCTCACTGCTACCAAGAACGTGATTACTATATTTTGGAAACAGGAAAAGGTTCACTTGCGTTCTGATTTGGTGATGGAACTCAACAACATATATAGAATGGAACAGCTGATAGGACAAATGAATGGTACCACAGGAAAGGTATATAACACTTGGGTCCCCTGAGTTATGTTTAGAGAATCATCGGAATTGGACTCTTGGTTAATAGACCCATTGATGATGGGTAGAGTTGAGCGATACTTTCCGATATCCTAAAGTATCGGAATCGGAATGGTATCGCCGATATCACTAAAATATCGGCGATACCCGATACCGATACCGGAAGTCCCATGTAAGTCTATGGGAACAAAATATCGCAACTAAAAAAACCCCATTCTTTCCTTGTAAACACTAAATATACACACATAGAATACATATATATATATACATGTCATTGTGACATATATATATACATATATGTATAGTTTATACACTTCTACATAGTAAAATATCCTTTGATTCAATTGCCGGGTAAAGCCGGCTTCAGTGAAAAGACAGAAGCACCCGACATGATATGACACTTGGTGTACATAGGGTTAACCATGTCTTTTCATGTCGTTTGCTATCTGATTTGCACAAACAATTAAATCAGACTATGTGTGCAAAATTTCACACCTGTAGGGGTTAATTAAAGGTGTAAATTTGTTGTAAAAAAAACGGACTTTTTTGCTACGAATTTACACCTTTAATTAACCCCTACAGGTGTGAAATTTTGCACACATAGTCTGATTTAATTGTTTGTGCAAATTAGATAGCAAAGGACATGAAAAGACATGGTTAACCCTATGTACACCAAGTGTCATTTCATGTCGGGTTCTGCATTTTCACAAAAGCCGGCAATTGAATTAGCGGCTATTATACTATGTAGAAGTGTATGAACTACAAATATAAATATATATATATGTGTCACAAATTCAATGACATGTATATATATATATGAGGTGTAAAATTGCTGAAAAAAAATGCGTGGGCTCCCGCCCTATTTTCGCAACCAGACAGACAAAGCCAGTGAGTGGGGGCAGATAATAATAGCCCAGAGAGGGACCATTATTTTTGCCCCCCCCGGCTACTAACATCTGCCCCCAGACACCCCAGGAAAGACAAATCTATAATTAGATTCGCCCTTTCTGGCACTTTGCCCGTCTATTCCCATTGCCCTGTAGCGGTGGCGAATGGGTTAATATGGGGTTAAAGCCACCTTGCTATTGAAAGGTGACCTTAAGCCAGGTTAATAATTGAGAGCTGTCAATTAGACAACTATCAATTATTAATCCTATTGCATGAAATAAAAATAAAACACACACACTTTAATTAAAAATCATTTTAATGAAATAAGAACACATGTTTTTGACCATCTTTTATTTTACTGCAAAAACCATTTCCTGTAATAAAAATAAAATAAAAAAGCAAAATTATTCTTACCTATCCCATGCACAGTCAGGTCCCACGGTGTAATCCTTCAGAAAGGGTTAATGTTTACTGCAGGGACCGCAGCTAATGCTGCAGCCTCACAGTAAACCCCAAATGAATGAGTTCCTCTCCTGCCTGACAGGAGAGTAAAGGCTGGGTGTCACATAACGATACACCAGCGATCCCGACAATGATATGCACTTGTCAGGATCGCTGGTGTATCGCTACATGATCGCTGCTGAGCTGCCAAACAGGCAGCTCAGGCAGCGATCTGGGACAGCGACACTGCGGGTAACATCGCTTAAGGGCCCGTCTCACATAGCGATATCGCTACCGAGATCGCTGCTGAGTCACTAGTTTTGTGACGCAGCAGCGAGCTCACCAGCGATATCGCTGTGTGTGACATTCAGCGACGATCAGCCCCCTGCCGGGTATCGCTGATCGTCGCAGAAATGTCAGGACCTTTTTTTGATCGCTGGTTTCCCTCTGACAGGCACGCATCGCTGCGTGTGACAGGCGGGAGACCAGCGATCCGCTGGTAACCAAGGTACACAGCGGGTTTCCAGGCACCGCGCAGCGCTTGGAAACCCGCTGTGTACCTTGGATACCAACTCCCTGCATCAGGGCGCTGGTATCCAAGGTACACAGTGGGTTTCTAGGCACAGCCCCGCGCCTGGAAACCCGCTGTGTACCTTGGTTACCAGCGGATCGCTGGTCTCCCGCCTGTCACACGCAGCGATGTGTGCCTGTCAGCGGGAAACCAGCGATCAAAAAAAGGTCCTGACATTTCAGCGACGATCAGCGATACCCGGCAGGGGGGCTGATCGTCGCTGAATGTCACACACAGCGATATCGCTGGTGAGCTCGCTGCTGCGTCACAAAACTAGTGACTCAGCAGCGATCTCGGTAGCGATATCGCTATGTGAGACGGGCCCTTAAGTGGAAAGCTTAATTGATTGCTTTCCACTTTCACTTCAGGTCAGCCAGGGACACAATCAGTGACGTCAGAGGGAACTGATTAACAAAAATAGGGGTTCCCTTCGAAAAAAAAATGGCGTGGGGTCCCCCCTATTTTTGTTAACCAGCCAGATGAAGCAGACCGCTGAGGCCTGGATTTTCAGGCTGTTAAGGAGCCAAGATCCATGGACCTTGCCAGCCTGATAATACCAGGCCACAGCAGTCTGCATATCTTGGCTGATTAACAAAAATAGGGGATCCCCTCGAAAAAATTGGCGTGGGGTCCCCCCTATTTTTGTTAACCAGCCAGATGAAGCAGACCGCTGAGGCCTGGATTTTCAGGCTGTTAAGGAGCCAAGATCCATGGACCTTGCCAGCCTGATAATACCAGGCCACAGCAGTCTGCATATCTTGGCTGATTAACAAAAATAGGGGATCCCCTCGAAAAAAATTGGCGTGGGGTCCCCCCTATTTTTGTTAACCAGCCAGATGAAGCAGACCGCTGAGGCCTGGTTTTTCAGGCTGGTAAGGATCCAATATCCATGGACCTTGCAAGCCTGATAATACCAGGCCACAGCAGTCTGCTTAGCTTGGCTGGTTAACAAAAATAGGGGATCCCCTCGAAAAAAAAACGGCGTGGGGATCCCCCCTATTTTTGTTAACCAGCCAAGTAAAATGCAGACTGCTGCGGCCTGGTATTAAAAGACTGTCAAGGCCCATGGATTTTGGCCCTCAACAGCCTGATAATACCAGGCTACAGCAGCCCCACATTTGGCGCATCAAAAGATGTGCCAATTGTGGCACTTTACCCGGCTCTTCCCACTTGCCCTGTAGCGGTGGCAAGCGGGGTAATAAGGGGTTATTGTCACCGTTGATTGCACGGTGACAATAAGCCCGGTTAATAATGGAGAGGCGTCAATAAGACACCGATCCATTATTAATCCCAAAGTTATTAAATGCATAAAAAAAAGACAAAGCAAGAAAAAAGTATTTTAATGAAATAAAAGAGACAACACAGTTTTCATTTCTTTTATCATACTCTCATTCCTGCGACGCCATCGATCTCCTGTAAAAAAAGAAAAAAAACAAACCAACAGTATACCACCTGTCCGACGCAGTCCATAACGATAGTCCCACGACGATCCAGCTCTGCTACATCGCAATGACAGGCAGAGCCTGTCATCGCGACGCAGCACAGCTGATTACCTGCTTCCCCGGCGGTGACGTCATCGGACTGACTGCTTTACGGCCGGGATTACCCAGTAGTCACTGCAGTTATCGCGAGAAACTGCATGTGACCGACAGGGAAAGAAGATTGCGGCCATGAAGCAGTGCAGGACGTGACCGCCGGAGATCTTCTGCCGGGTAAGTGCCGCTGACTCCTGACAGACCCGACCGACGGACACTGACAGTGACAGTGACATCCCGATTCCGGTATCCGATAAGACGAAAATATCGGAACTCGGAATCGGAATTCCGATACAGCCAATATCGGCCGATACCCGATACTTGCAGTATCGGAATGCTCAACACTAATGATGGGTCATATGAGATTACCTACTGGATGGAGCCACATTTCCTACCCCACTCCTTAAAATCCTTCCCCCTCCCCCTTTTCTTTTTTTTTCTTTTCCCTTCTTTCCCCCTTGTTTCTTCTCTATCTTTTCTTTTGTAGACCTAGAGTCTTAGTCTAGGTACCTTCCTCTTTAAAATTTATAAACAAAGTAATACTGTTGATAATTGTCTACATGAGCAAACATATCAGGCACTCATCCAACATTTCTTTTATATGTATGACTTTCTAGGGAAAAGTTATAGTCGCTATATAATTTTTTTTTTGTATGTGATAGTAGAAGAGGTATGTTCTTTTCTCTTCCTGTTATTATTGATTGATGTGTATAAATACCAAAATAAACTTGATTTACCCAAAAAAATTAAATATCTCTCCTGGCTGGGCACTGCTCTACTCTGGACTCCTCAGCATCGCCATCTTCCAGCTCTCTGCACTGTGACTGTTCAGGCAGAGGCCGCACAGACGTGACATCATCGCGCTCTCTGACCTGAATGTCAATGTCAGGAAAAGCGGAAGACATCACAGCTGTGGTGCAGGGAGAGGTAAGTATTGCAAGTGCTCGGACCCTGAGCAAGCAGGGGGTCTCACTCGTGGGCGACAGCACTGGCACTAGGCCCCTCATAGTACGGCAGGGTTTCTTGGATGGCGAGTGGGCCCCCCAGCTGTTCAGGGTGCCGGCACTTGCCCGGGAGCGCCAGTTGGTGATGCAGGCCCTTGAGAGGGGTACATCCCAGTTAGGGAGGTGCAAAAACTGGCATATGTTGAGGTGTAGGCTGGACGTTCAGCAGCTGCAAATGGAGGAATTGGAGAAGTCGGAGGAAGAGGAGGACAAAGCGAGCCATTTTGCTGGTAACCTATGTGTCATCAGGGGAAGGTGGTACAAAATCATTTGAAACCCAGGCATGTTTCATTTTAATGAAGGTGAGATCATCAACATTTTATGTCGACAGCCGGGTCCTTCTTTCTGTCAGGATTGATCCAGTAGCACTGAAGACTCTTTCTGATAGCACACTACCAGCAGGGCAAGAAAGCTTCTGAAAGGCATATTGTGCCAATTCAGGCTAGGTGTCCAATTTACAGGCCCAGTAGTCAAAGGGGAATAAACTGTGAGGGAGAACATCGATGGGGAGGAGAGGTAATTTTGAACCATAGTTGACAACTGTTGTCTCCTGTCTGTTGCAATCGATTCAGTATTAACAGTCATGTGAGTGGTACTTGTGAAATCAGTCAACAACATGGTCATGAAACCCCTGTCTCCAATGCCACTTTGGCTGTGTGCACAACGAACACCTCTTCCATTTGGCCAAGTACGGCTCGTGGTAGAACCTGCACCGCTGCTGTGTGCTGGGAATACCTCTAACAAATGGTTTACAAGAGTTGCTTGTTTGTTCGCCAATATTAGCTCTAGGTTCTCCTGTGGCATGATGTTCTGTAATTTGCCTTTATTGAGTGGATTGAGAATGCTGGCCAACCAGTAGTCGTCATCCTTCACCATTTTGGCAATCCGGTGGTCCCTTTTTAGGATCCGCAAGACATAATCACACATGTGGGCCAATCTTCTAGATGTCAATGATGCACTGCCAGTGGTGGGTGGAGGAGCACTTTCTGCAAATCCACATCCCTGCAGTCACACACAAACCCTGTACCTGACCTTAGCAAGCCAATATTTTCTCTTGCCCCTGAGAAGCATCCTCCTCCCCAAAATAATCATCCCACTCATCCTCCTCCTCCTCTTCCTCTTCTTCCTCCACCTCGTCCAGGACAGTACTCTGAGCAGACAATGGCTGACTGTCATCAAGGCTTCCCTCCTCCTCTTCCTCCTCCCCTGCAGATGCCTGATTCTTAATGTGCGTCAAAGTTTGTATGAGCAGACGCATAAGTGGGATGCTCATGCTAATGATGGTGTCGTCTGCGCTTACCAGCCGTGTGCATTCCTCAAAACACTGAAGGACTTTACAGAGGTCTTTCTGAATTCACCACTGCACACCCGACATCTCCATGTCTGCCCGTGTATCCTCCTACAAATGCACTACAGCCTGCCTCTGCTCGCACAGCCTCTCAACCATGTGCATTGTGGAGTTCCACCTTGTTGAAACGTATATGATTAGGCGGTGCTTGGGGAGGTGGAGCGATCGCTGCAGCCTCTGCATACGACTGGAGTCTACGGGCGAGCGACGGATGTGCGAGCACAGTCATCGCACCATATGGAGCAGAGCTCTTAACTCCGGATAATTATTTAGGAAGCACTGCACTACCAGGTTCAAGGTGTGAGCCAGGAAAGTATTTGTCTTAGTTTTTCCAGGGCTATGGCCGCCACAAAATTACGGCCGTTATCACTGACTACCTTGCCTGGCTCAAGATGTAGACTGCCCAGCCATGACTCAGCTTCTCACTGCAAGAAGTCGGCCAGTACCTCCGCGGTGTGTCTGATCTCGCCCAAAGACATCATCTTTTAAAACAGCCTGCTGACGCTTACCACTAGCTGTTCGATAGTGGGACACCTTGTGTATAACACTGGCAGCTGCGGATGGAGTGCTCGTGCGATTGCGCTCTGTCGATGAGTTTTCGCTTCTGGCGGAGGAGGAGGGTCGAAGGCCTACAGCCAACTGTTGCCTATACCGTGGGTTAGGCAGCACTGTCCCACCGCCGCTGTCCCCTGTGGACACTGCATACACCACATTAACCCAGTGCGCTGTGATGGACACGTAACAGCCCTGGCTATGCCTACTGGCCCATGCATCTGTTGTGAGGTGCACCTTTCCACTCACTGATTGTTTGAGTGCATGGATAATGCGGTCTTTCACATGTAGGTGGAGGGCAGGGATGGTTTTCTAGAAAAGAAGTGCCGGCTGGGTAGGTCATAGTGTGGGACAGTGTAGGCCATGAGCTCTCGGAACGCTGCGCTTTCAACCAAGTGGAAGGGCATCATCTCTATTAAGATCAGTTTGGCAATGTAGGCGTTCAAAGTCAGTGTACGCGGAAGAGAGGATGAGTACTTACTTGTCCTATTCAGAGTGTCTGCTAGGGTGAGCTGCACTTGAGAGCTGCATATGGGGGACTAGCGGTGGACATGACAGACTGAGAGGGGGTTGGTGTTGGTGGTAGTGGTGGTGTTGATGGCCTAGATTCAGTTTTTCGTTGCAAAAACATTGTGATTCCCTGACTGCTTTGGCCTTGCGATGACACCTCAATATTTCTTGCTGGTGGTGTGCTAACCGGTGGGCTTACAGTGGGGGAAGAGATGGAGCATTGCTGGCTACCTTCAGTCGGAGCAGGCGCACATGTGCTACATGAGGTTTTGTAGTCCGTCCACGCTTGCCAGAGCATGGTGATTAAATGTCTAAGCATGCAACTGGTATTCAAGTTTCGGAGATTTTTCCCTCGGATAAGGGTCCATCCGCACTTCTTACAGATAACCTTTGCCTCATCAATAGGATTTTGGTCAAAAAAGTGCCACACTGCACTCTTCCTACTATGGGAAAACTTTTCAGGGCTTGCACGCTGTGCTAATTTGACCGTCTGGCTAAGCTGTCCTGCAACTCTTTTTGTTTTTTTAACACGTTTTTGGACTGCAATGCGCCTGCCAGATAACCGCAGCTGTGATGTCGATGCCTGCTGCGGATCCTTCTCCTCTTCTGAGCTATTGCCAGCGGCACCCTCTTCCCCAATGGATGCCAATCCGGGTCAACAGCTGGGTCATCCATCACCTCCTCTGCAATTTCATCTACACCTTCCTCTCTGTCACCGTGTAAAGTGTTATAGTATGCGGGGAGGGGCACCTGAGTTTCTACAGGGTCAGATTCTGGCTCAGTAGACTGCTAGGTCAATGTAGTGCTGTGGGTCAATGTACTAGCAGAATCATCTAGCAGTGGCTGTGCATAAGTTCACTCCTTGTCAGATTCATCTTAGACTGGGGAGTTCAGGATTTGACTTGATAACCCAGGCATGGTATGTGAAAAGAGCTCCATGGAATATTCTGAAGTGTGGCCTGCCGAATCCTTCACTTTTGGTGGGGGTGAAGGACACAAGGAAAGTGTTGTTCCTGACCAGGAGCCTGCACTGACGACTCACGTGCTTGCATTTTTTGAAAGTTCAGAAGAGGAGGCGATAGAGCTGGAGGCTGTTTTGGTAATGTAAGCCAAAACCTGTTCCTGATGCTCCGGCTTTAAAAGTGGTTTACCTACTCCCTGAAAAGGGAGCCTTCCAGGCCTTCTGGTGCCAGATGATGACGCAGGCTCAACACCTCCTGCCTTAGGTGCTATTGTGCTTTTGGCACTACCAGCAGATGCACCACCACCACCATCAATACCAGCTGGCCCCCCCCTGCCCACTTCCGTGACCTCTTCCACCATACTTCCTCATGTTTTGGAAAATGTACCAAAAATACCAGCAGATAAATGGTACTGTATCAGACGTGTGCAGCTGTATACAGTGTTGGGGTAATTTTAAATCTGTATAGATTTCTGGAGTAACACACAGATGCTCACAGGCTCAGTATGGATTAGACCACAATATAAAAAGCTGAAAAAGAGTACTGTTTCTGAAGATAACAGGTGTATATAGCATAAGGGTAAATTGTATATCTCCGTATATATTTCCGGAGTAACACACAGATGCTCACAGGCTCAGTGTGGATTAGACCACAATATAAAAAGCTGAAAAAGGGTACTGTATCTGAAGATAACAGGTGTATATAGTATAGGGGTAAATTGTAAATCTCCGTATAGATTTCCGGAGTAACACACAGATGCTCATAGGCTCAGTTTGGATTAGACCACAATATAAAAAGCTGAAATGGGGTACTGTATCTGAAGATGATAAAAGGTGTATATAGTATAGGGGTAAATTGTAAATCTCTGTATAGATTTCCGGAGTAACACACAGATGCTCACAGGCTCAGTATGGATTAGACCACAATATAAAAAGCTGAAAAGGGTACTGTATCTGAAAATAACAGGTGTATATAGTATAGGGGTAAATTGTAAATCTCTGTTTAGATTGCTGGAGTAACACACAGACGCTCACAGGCTCAGTATGGATTAGACCACAATATAAAAAGCTGAAAAGGGGTACTGTATCTGAAGATGATAAAAGGTGTATATAGCATAGGGGTAAATTGTAAATCTCTGTAAATATTTCCAAAGTAACACATAGAGGCTCACAGGCTCAATATGGATTAGACCACAATATAAAAAGCTGAAAAAGGGTACTGTATCTGAAGATAACAGGTGTATATAATATAGAGGAAAATTGTAAATCTCCGTATAGTTTTCCGGAGTGAGGCACAGATAGTCAGCATGCATTTATCCGTGATAAAAGCCGGGAATTCAGGATTTGACTTTATAACCCAGGCATTTTATGTGAAAGAGCTCCGTGGAGTAATCTGAAGTGTGGCCTGCCGCATGCTTCACTTTTGGTGGAGGTGAAGGACACAAGGAAAGGTGTTGTTCCTGACCAGGAGCCTGCACTGATGACTCAGTGCTTGCATTTTTTGAAAGTTCAGAAGAGGAGGCGATAGAGCTGGAGGCTGTTTCGGCAATGTAAGCCAAAACCTGTTCCTGATGCTCCGGCTTTAAAAGCGGTTTACCTACTCCCAGAAAAGGGAGCCTTTGAGGCCTTCTGGAGCCAGACGATGACGCAGGCTCAACACCTGACTTTGGTGCTTTTGGCACTACCAGCAGATGCACCACCACCATCATCAGTACCAGCAGGCCCCCCTGCCCACGTCCACGGCCTCTTCCACCATACTTCCTCATGTTTGGGAAAATGTACCCAAAATACCAGCAGATATATGGTACTGTATCAGAAGCGTTCAGCTGTATACTGTGAAGGGGAAAATTTAAATCTATGTATATATTTCCGGAGTCACACACAGACGCTCTCAGGCTCAGTACGGATTAGACTAGAATATAAAAAGCAGAAAAAGTGTACTGTATCAGAAGACACCAGGTGTATATAGTATAGGGGAAAATTTAAATCTCCGTATATATTTCCGGAGTCATACACAGACGCTCTTAGGCTCAGTATGGATTAGATTAAACCCATAGTCATAAATCTTGTAGGCAATTGACACTTCAATCAAATTATAAACACATAATCCACCGAGGAAAATATCATCCATGGATGTGAAGTGAAGGAAATAGAAAAATTTTTTTACTAAAATTATTATTTTTATTGAAAAATATTTAAAATATTTTAAACATGAACATGAGAATACAGGAGTTTCCAAAAAATTAATAAAAGAGATCTGGTGTTAGGGTTCGAGTTCCCGTCTGCACAAGGGGAGTCTCGAACCAGCGCCGCTGCGGTCTCCCATTCATCTCCGGCCGCAGTGGAGCCTGCTCGGCAGAGACGTCGGTCCAGGTGTCTTGCCCACTCCACTACTGGGCAGTGACTTGCTGCTGCCTTTCCTGGATCTGCTATTATAGCCAGTTCTGGAGCAGACGTCTTTGGGACAAAGTCCTGCATTTTCCCTTCTGAGCGTGCCCAGAGTGAGAACTCTCATTGGAGATCAGGAGTCACATGCTCAGGTACTGCAGCAGCTCCTATTGGCCCGCCAGGAAGGCCCTGTTACTACTAGTCTTCTGAACAGGTTTCTCATTGGTCCTTGTTCCTGGAAGGTCCTGTAGCTGTTGCTATAAAAGGGTAGCATGGCTGGGCCGCCATGCGCTAATATCAACCATTGTATGCTATGCGCCAGTGTGATCTTGGCCTTTTGGCTGCGATCGTGTGTCACGGTCAGAGGGTGCGAGTTTTCCTGGAGTGATCCAGGGGCTTTGCTGGCAGCGTGCTGCTGATTTTCTACTGCGGTATCCGTACCGGCAGTCTGGACTGAGGATGTTCATTAAGAATACGATCCGTGTGGTGGTGGAAGGTGGTGAGAAAAACAACCTGGTGTACGTCGTTCGTGACCTGTTGGAGGGAAAGGCTGGAGCCCATCGTCAGGATATCTACAGCGTCAATGAATTCCGGAGTCAAGGTACATATGATGTAACCTTTGTGAATGAGGGATGCTGTTTGACCATCTTTGAATGGCTCAGAAGTAATGAAGGTGATCCATGCCTGGAGGGAGTGCGGGTGGAGCCCCTGTTTGGGCTCATGGAAAAAGTGGTGACTGTGACTGTGTACAACCCCTATACAGAAGTAGCACTACTGGAGCAGTTCCTGGAGTGGTACTGTGAATACGTGAAGGGAGGGGAGAAGCAGAAAAATGTCTTGGGCATTTTCAACTGCAAGTATGTGTTTCGGGTGAAATTGAAGAAGGACCCAGGTTGTTTGGGAGGTTTCACCCACCCACCAGCGAACTTTTCAGTGGCGGGTCATAGGGGCTTCCTGTCATACCCAGGGCAGCCACTATACTGCAGGAGGTGCTTTCAGTTCGGGCACCTGCTAAACATGTGTAGCAAGGAGTTGGTTTGCCGTAATTGCAAGCAAGAGGGTCATGTGGCGGCTAGGTGTCCGATGCCTCGTGAATGTGACAGGTGTGGCAGTTCAGAGCACCTGTATAGAGACTGCCCATTTGGTGTGCCGAGGAGGTCAACTAGAGAGGAGGAGGAAAGAAAGAGACGTGAGGAGGAGCGGAGGCGGGAGGAAGAAAGGAAGAGAGAGGAGGAGGTTGAGGCGGGAGGAGGAGAAGAAGCGGAGGGAAGGCGAAGTCGCCGCGCTGCAAAGCGTTGTGAGGGCGCCACCCACTCCTGCCGAGAGACGGAGGGAGAAGCGGCAGGAGGACAAGGAGGCTGAGAGAAGGAAGGAGAAGCAACAGGAGGAAAAGGAGGACAAGGAATTTTGGAAGGCCATAAGGCGAGAGGAGCGTTCATGGCCTAAAAAAGAAGTAAAAAAAGAAGTCCCAGTTGCTGAATCATGGTCAGAATGCCTGATGGATTTCGATATATCTGTGGCAGAGGAGGAGGCTGAGGTTTTAGTTCATGAGTCTGATCCGAGAAATATTGGTGCCTTCTCCTCGGAAGAGGACTCAGGAGGGTTAAAGTGTCACAGGGAGGGTGGTGGGGAAAACAGAGACACTGAGGTGGTGGAAGAAGGAATGGCCCAGAGGAAGACTGGGCAGAAAAAGGCACGGGTGGAGGAGTATATGGAGGCCAGCGGCTCGGAAGGCTGCTCGGCACAAATGGTGGAGGAGGACACTGGCGGTACTGGTTAAGTACGTTTTACTTTTCCAGTAGCCAGGTAGGGTTTTTTTGTGTACATAGCTTTGCTCTTTAAGCAATGGCTATCTGTTTTTTTTGTGTGTTTTATGTAATGAGTGTCAAGTTATATCTGTAGGTTGTTTTTGTATTTTTTTTCCTTTTTTTGCTTTTTTGGACAAGTGTTTTTTTTAAGCCTTTTGGTTTGTGTTTAGTATGGGTGTTAGAATTATATCTCAAAATGTGAGGGTTTTTAAAAATAAGTTGAGGCGTGTGGCCATTTTTGAGTTTTTTGCAGCGCAAAATGCGGAAATTTTTTGTTTACAGGAGTGTGGGATTGTGGATGGTGTGAAGGGGAGTGAATGG
>JARQOD010000002.1:305597060-305684352 GCA_033576555.1 Oophaga sylvatica | reverse complement strand
GGTATATGGAATCTGAATGTGAGTTTACTGGATGGGGTGGAGGTGAGAGAGGAGTATGAGAGACATTATAAGGAGTGGTGTGAGAGCAGAAGTGAATTCATAATGTGTGTGAATGGTGGGATTGGGTTAAATGGAAAAACCAAGGTTTTTTTAAAAAACTTGGTTACAAGTGTGCAGCTGCTAAGAAAGGTTTGCTGGGTTGAATGCAAGATTGAGTGTGTTATATAAGCTAAGAGAAGGCGGGATGGATGTGAGTGAAGATTTGTTGAGAGTGAAAAAAGAAGTGAACGAGTTTTTGAGAGAGAGAGGGAGGAGTATTGTGTATAGGGCTAAAATAGAGAACTTGGAAAAGAGTGAGAATGTGTTCGCGGTTTTTTTTTCAAGAAAGTTTTTGGAAAAAGACAGAGCATGAGTGTTTTGAATGGAGTGGATGGAAATGAAGTGAGTGGTGCGGATTTATGTGAGGAAGTGGCAAAGTTTTATGATGATTTGTATGCAGTGAAATGGAGGGATGAAGGTTTGGAGAGTGATGTGCTGAGTGTTTTGGAAAATAGATTGATGGGACAGAAAGGGAGAGTTTGATGGGGGAGGTGACGAGTGAAGAAATATGGAAGGTGGTGTGTAGCATGGCGCTGAATAAAACGCCGGGGGATGATGGTCTCCCGGTGGAATTTTATCGTGTGTGTGGGATGTGATTGGGAAGGATTTTGTTGATGTATGTAAGTATATGTGGGGATGCAGAGGTGGCGAATGGTATGCGTGCAGAGTGGTTGTGCTGTTGCCAAAAAAAGGTGATTTGAAAAAATCTAAAAAACTGGAGGCCGATCACGTTGCTTAATTGTGATTATAAAATCTATGCGAAGCTTTTGACAAATAGGATGCGTGATGTGGTTGGGAGTGTGGTGGGTGAGGACAGTGTTGTTCGGTGCCTGGAAGGCGGTTACATGAGGGTGTGTGTATGCTGAGAGATTGTTTGTGGGACTGTTTGAACCGTAAGAAGGGGGTGTATGTGTTGAGTTTGGATTTTGAGAAGGCATATGATAGGTTGGCGCATGGTTTTCTGTTTAGAGTGTTGGTGAAGATGGTTTTCCGGCTGAGTTTGTTGAGAGAGTGAGAAGTTTGTATAAAAATATTTATAGTTGTGTTTTGTGAATGGGAATGTAGGGAGGAGAGTGAATGTGTTTTCCGGTGTACGGCAGGGGTGTCCATTGTCCCCTGTTGTGTTCATTTGCACGATTGAGCCGTTGTTGTGTATGTTGAGGAAAGATAAGGTGATTCGGGGTGTGCAAGTGCCGGGGCTGGGGGGAGGGAGTGGAAGGTGAATGGTTACATGGATGATGTGTGTGTTTTTGTGTGATTCAGAGTGTTCGGTGCGTCGTGTGAAGTTGTTGGTATCCGTTTTTTGTGGAGCGTCTGCGTTTAAAGTGAATTGGGAGAAGACTGAATGTAAGATTTTTGGTGGGAGGACTCTGAGCAATGATATTGGGGTGAATGTGGTGAGTGGACCGATAAAGGTGCTGGGTGTGAAATTTTCAGAGAAGTTGGATGGAGAGGAAAGTTGGGTGGATGTGAGAGAGAGAGTGGAGCGCAAGTTAAATTTTTGGAAGATGAGAGATTTGACGTTTTTGGTAAAATTTTAGTTATTAAGAGTGTGGTGTTACCAATTTTTTTGCATGTTGCGGTGGTTTTTCCACCAGGTTATATGTGTGTTAGAAGATTAAATAGGGTTTTGTTTGTATTTTTTTTGGCGTTCAAGTATGGAGCGTGCAAGGAGAGAGGTTGTGATGAAGAGAATGGATAAGGGGGGGCTGGGATTCCCAAATTTGAATGTATTTTTTGGCGTGAATATTATGGTGTTTGTATTGGGTGTGATTAGGATGGATGGGAAGTGTGCATGTATGTGCAGGTATTTGTTTGGAAGTTTTCTGTTCCGTTTGAAGTGGCGGGAAAGGGATCTAAGGTGCCCAGTGGCTTTTGAGGTGCCTGTGTGGTATGTGTGGGTTTACAAATTTTTGGTGAAGTATGAACTGTGTGATGTGGATGTGAGTTGTTAGAGAAGAAGAAAGCGGTATATAGGATGATTGAGTGTAGAGAGATGGAATGTGGTATCTATATGGTGAGAGGAAGTGATGTGCAGAAGGTATGGAAGAAGGTACGTATGGATGGTATGACAAATAGACAGAGCGAGATTGTGTGGCAGTCATTGCATGAGGTGTTACCGGTGAGAGACTTCCAGAGAAACCGGGGTTTAGTGAGGAGTGAGATGTGTCCGAGGAGGGGATGTGGTGGGAGAGAGAGTGTGGTGCATTTGTTTTGGAATTGTCAGTATGCTAGAAATGTGATTTCAGGTTTGGGCCCGTTGTGTAAGGAGTTGTGTGATGTGAATTTTTTGACGTTTGAGTTATTTATGTTTGGGTTGGGTATGTGTGGAGAAAAGGAGAGAGTGTTGTGGTTGATGCTTGCATGTATAAAAGAGGTGTTGTGGGATGTGAGGAACGTGTATGTGTTTAAGAGGAAGGAGATTGAGGTTAAAAATTGTTTAAAAATTGTTTTGGGAAAATTGTATTTTTGTTTTGTGTGTGATAAGAGAAAGAGGGGGGAGGAGGACGCAGAGGAATTTGGAAAGTTAAAAAGTGGAAACATCTTGTTAATGTGTCTTAGTTTTGTGTTTTTTTGTGCTTGTAAATAAAGTTGGTTTTCCGATGATGATGGGAACAGCTGCTGCATTATGTAAGTGTACACGCTGTTTGGGAGTCGAGTTCCTTATAGTTTTGGTTATCTGACTGTGGAACTTCCCATCTGAGGGAAAAAAAAAAAAAAAGTCATGCGTGTGTGTGGTTAGGGACCCGGCTGAAATAAGCCACTAGAATACCGACTTAATCGGTGAGGAGTTTGGTGTGCTAGCTGGTCAGGGTCGGTGTCCTAGATGCCCTAGATTACCGGCATAACCGGTGAGGAGTTTGATTGCCGTATTCAGGGTCTGGCGTTCAGACGCCATAGATTGCGGGTGACTCCCGCGAGGACATTAGCGCATGACCACGTATTATGCTCGCTTAGCAATTAACCGTGTGCCTGAGAGCCTGACAGGACACGGTGCTTTTTCTCAGCGGCTCTGTGACGTAACAGGGTTCGCTCTCGACGCTAGACAGCGCCCTAGCGTTTTACTTTGCGGCTCACTGAAGCTAAGTGAGTTCGCACCTATCACCATATAGAGCTGTGGCATCCCGCTAGCGGCTCTGGGGATTAACAGAGTTTGCACTTACTGCCACAACGCGCTACGGCGTTTATTTTAGCGACTCTGCGGATAACAGAGTTCGCTACTTTCGCCATCTTACTAGCAGCAGGCTTCGCTTGCACGGTGGACCCCGGGCTGCGAACGCACCTCTCTACTTTATATATTTGGTGCGTTCCGCAGACCCTTAACATAATATTAGCGCCAGGGTCTGGCTAGTAAAATGGCGGATGAACAGCGTCTATCGCAGTACATCCAGCAGCTGGAGGGTAGGTTGGCGGCTCTTGAGCGTACAACCTCAGCTGTGGATGTTACCGCAGTCGCTGTTCAGGCTGCTAGCGTGGCTGCAGCCAGTTTGTCTTCTGCCACCTCTGCCCCTACATTATCCCACCTCCCGCTTCCTGACAAGTTTGCCGGTGATAGCAAGCAATGTCGGGGATTCGTGAGTCAGTGCTCTATACACCTCGAGCTTCTGGCTGCACGTTTTCCCACAGATCGGGCACAAGTGGACTTTGTACATTCTCTACTCTCGGGCAGAGCGTTGGAGTGGGCAACGCCGCTGTGGGAGCGCGACGATCGTGTGGTGCGGAGTGCTCCTCATTTCTTGGAGGCTCTTAAAAAAGGTCTTTTTAGGACCTCAGGTCACCCACGATACGGCGCTACAACTGCTGGCATTGGCACAGGGTTCGTCTTTGGTCAGTCTGTTTTCCGTCCAGTTTCGGACTCTGGCTTCTGAGCTAGATTGGTCTAATAAAGTTCTTATTTCAATCTACTGGCGAGAACTGGCTGACCATGTTAAAGACGCTTTGGCTACCAGGGAGATTCCCGCAACACTGGAGAAGCTTATCTCCATATCTACCCGCATTGACCTCCGTTTTCATGAGCGGAGGTTGGAGCGGGCCCAGTGTAGGCAGAGGTTTCGGTTGGCTCCTACCTTTGCCAAACCTCTCGAATTCCCCGATCTGGCGTCCGAACCCCAAAAGGCCACAGAAGTTCCTAATGCAGGACCTAAGTCTCGGTCCGTCCGAGTTTCCGTGGTCTGTAACCGTTGTCAGCAGACAGGACACTATGCCAACAAATGTCCACAGCGATCGGGGAAGCGATCGCGTCTAGTGGCCCTGGGAGGAGGTTCACTAGAGACAGCGGCATTTTCCTCCAAGATGACACTTAAAGGGACAATCACTGTTGGTACTTCCATTTTCACCACCGACCTTTGCGTGGACTCAGGAGCAGAGGGGAATTTCATGTCCTCTAGCTTTGCTCGCCGTCATGCAATACCTCTGGTGGCGCTTGACAAATCAGTGACTGTCCGGGTAGTGAATGGGTCGACATTGCCCTCACAAATTACACTCCAGACTGTTCTGTTATGTTTCGGTAGCTGAGGAGTGCAGGAAAAAAAGGCAATACACCAGAGCAGTTGGAATCTATGGGATTGCAGTACCCTGACTAACCACCACAACTAGAGGCAGCCGTGGAGCGTTCCCACGTTGGTCCCAGACGCCTCGTCACAGCCCGAGAAACCAACTACACCCAAAGATAGAAACAGGAAAGCCAACTGCCCCGGAGCAGAACCCCAAAGACAATAGAAAGCCCCCAAACATGTAATGGCGGCTAGACAAGAGGAAACACAGACACAGAAAGAAAACAGTATGAGCAAACGCTGGGGCCCAAACTATCTAAATAGAAAAGGATAGGAAGGGTACTTACTGCAATCCCAGAAAACCCTGAAAAACACCAACTCTACTAATTTCAAAATCACCTGAGATCACACGACCTCTACCACCTAAATTAGTTCTCTGGTGTAACAAAATCAAAACAGCAGCCACTGAAAAAGCTGGAAAAAGCAAAAGAACAAAACTCAGTGGCTGAACTAAACTGAGAGGGCAGAAGCCCCGGAGGGGACCCTGAAGGCCCCCACAGAAGTGCAGGACAAAATGCAAAAATCAAGCACAAACACAAAAGCAGAAAAAGACTTATCTGTTAGCAGGAGAAGCAGACACGACACAGCAGGCTACAAGGGAAACTGGAAAGAAGGATTCAGACCAGAACAATTGATCACCGGCAACCCTGATGGGAAAATGACTCCCTTATATAAGACCAGTCAGTAACACCTGATTCCCAGTCCTCACAATCTTCACTAGCACCGCTTGTAACCACCAGAGGGAGCCTCTGCTCAGAACTCATCTCAAACCCATTCACAACAGTACCCCCCCTTGAGGAGGGGTCACCGAACCCTCATTTGAGCGACCAGGTCGGTCAGGATGAGTTCTATGATACGCACAGATAAGTCTCCTAGCATGGATGTCCGAAGCAAACACCCAAGAATTGTCTTCCTGACCATAACCTCTCCATTTAACCAAATACTGGAGTTTCCGTCTAGAAAAACGAGAATCCAATATTTTCTCAACCACATACTCCAGATTGCCCTCAACCAAAACAGGGTCAGGAGGCACAGCAGCAGGAACCACTGGCTCAACAAACCTCTTCAACAAGGACTTGTGGAACACGTTATGGATCTTAAATGTCCCTGGAAGAAGCAAACGAAAAGAAACAGGATTAATAATCTCCATGATCTTATAAGGTCCAATGAACCTAGGCTTAAATTTAGGAGATGCTACTCTCATAGGAATATTCTTTGAGGACAACCAGACCAAGTCCCCCACTTTAAACCGAGGACCATCAGTCCTATGCCGGTTAGCAAACCGCTGGGCCTTCTCCTGAGAGAGGGACAACCTCTCCACTACCTGGTCCCAAATCTGTTGCATACGCTCCACAACAGAGTCAACACCTGGACAGACAGAAGCCTCCGTCTGTCCTGAAGAAAATCGAGGGTGAAACCCAGAATTACAGAAAAACGGAGACATCAAAGTGGCAGAGCTAGCCCTATTATTAAGAGCAAACTCAGCCAAAGGCAAAAAAGAGACCCAGTCATCCTGATCAGCAGACACAAAGCATCTTAGATAAGTCTCCAATGTCTGGTTTGTTCTCTCAGTTTGACCATTGGTCTGAGGATGAAATGCGGAGGAGAAAGACAATTGAACACCCAGTTTAGAACAAAAAGTCCTCCAAAATCTGGAAACAAACTGGACTCCTCTGTCAGACACAATGTTCTCAGGAATGCCGTCTTCCATTCATCCCCGTGCTTAATGCGAATAAGGTTATACGCCCCCCTGAGGTCAAGCTTGGTAAACCAAGTAGCATTTTTCACCCTGGAAAACAGGTCAGAAATCAAGGGTAACGGGTATTGATATTTCACAGTAATATTGTTCAAGAGACGATAATCAATACACGGCCTTAATGAACCATCTTTTTTGGCCACAAAGAAAAAACCGGCACCTAAGGGTGAAGAGGATGGTCTGATATGACCCTTCTCCAATGATTCCTTGATATAAGACCGCATAGCGTCATGTTCAGGTACAGACAAGTTAAAAAGGCGACCTTTAGGGAATTTACTACCCGGCACTAATTCAATAGCGCAGTCATAGCTCCTATGGGGAGGCAAGGAAGCAGATTTACTTTCGCTAAACACATCAGAAAAATCAAACAAAAAGTCAGGAACATCCTGAGCCTGGGGGGAGGCAGAAAAAACAGGAGTGTTGGTATTAACACATTGGCAGCCCCAACTGGTTACAGACACAGATTTCCAATCCAAAACAGGATTATGAGACTGTAACCAAGGGAAACCCAGCACGATAATGTCATGCAGATTATATAGAACCAAAAATTTGCAGCACTCCTGGTGATCAGGTTCAACCCTCATTATCACCTGAGTAGAAAACTGGGGTTTATTCTCAGCCAAAGGGGTAGAATCGATCCCCAGTAGGGGAATAGACTTCTGTAGGGGTATCAAGGGAAACCCACAACGTTTAGCAAAATCATAATCCATCAGGTTAATAGCTGCTCCAGAATCAACGAAAGCCTGAGCAGAAAATGAGGACAGAGAGCATATCAGAGTGACAGTTAATAAAAACTTAGTCTGAACACTACCCAAGACAACTGAGCGTGCAAAACGTCTTCCCCGCTTAGGGCAGACTGAAATAGCATGAGAGGCATCACCACAGTAGAAACATAACCCATTGCGCTTTCGAAACTCATGACGCTGTGCCCCAGACACCACTCTATCACACTGCATGGGTTCAGAAGCTGGCTCACAAGGCAACACCATTCCACGCATACTTCTCCGCTCACGCAAACGTCTGTCAATTTGAATCGCTAATGACATAGAATCATTGAGACCAGAGGGGACAGGGAATCCCACCATAACATCCTTTACATTATCTGACAGACCCTTCCGGAAAAGGGCCGCCAAAGCGTCGTCATTCCATTTGGTCAGGACTGCCCACCTACGGAATCTCTGACAGTATAACTCAGCGTCATCAAGCCCCTGTTTTAATGCCAACAAGGCTTTTTCAGCTTGATCAGTGACATTAGGCTCATCGTACAATAACCCCAAAGCCTGAAAAAACGCATCAACATCACTCAAAACAGGATCCCCAGGTATCAGGGAAAAAGCCCAATCCTGAGGATCGCCGCGCAGGAGAGAGATGATAATTTGAACCTGCTGCGCTGCGTTTCCTGAGGACTTAGATTTTAAGGCAAAAAACAATTTACAATTATTTTTGAAATTCTGAAACTTAGCTCGATCCCCTAAAAACAAATCTGGCATGGGGATCCTAGGTTCCACAACAGGCAACCTAGCAAGATATGCAGCAATACTCTGAACCTCAGTGGCAAGCTGATCCACACGGCCAGACAACCGCGCAAACTCCATTGGGAGAAAGGATCCTCCCCAGCACCCAGAGATACAGAGGGAAAAAAAAAAAATGCAACAAACAGAAAAATATCTCTGACAACTCTGACAACCTTTTTTCTTTCAAATATTTTTTCCCTTCTGTGAGTACCATACAATTTTCAATTTTTGGGCCGGTGATACTGTTATGTTTCGGTAGCTGAGGAGTGCAGGAAAAAAAGGCAATACACCAGAGCAGTTGGAATCTATGGGATTGCAGTACCCTGACTAACCACCACAACTAGAGGCAGCCGTGGAGCGTTCCCACGTTGGTCCCAGACGCCTCGTCACAGCCCGAGAAACCAACTACACCCAAAGATAGAAACAGGAAAGCCAACTGCCCCGGAGCAGAACCCCAAAGACAATAGAAAGCCCCCAAACATGTAATGGCGGCTAGACAAGAGGAAACACAGACACAGAAAGAAAACAGTATGAGCAAACGCTGGGGCCCAAACTATCTAAATAGAAAAGGATAGGAAGGGTACTTACTGCAATCCCAGAAAACCCTGAAAAACACCAACTCTACTAATTTCAAAATCACCTGAGATCACACGACCTCTACCACCTAAATTAGTTCTCTGGTGTAACAAAATCAAAACAGCAGCCACTGAAAAAGCTGGAAAAAGCAAAAGAACAAAACTCAGTGGCTGAACTAAACTGAGAGGGCAGAAGCCCCCGGAGGGGACCCTGAAGGCCCCCACAGAAGTGCAGGACAAAATGCAAAAATCAAGCACAAACACAAAAGCAGAAAAAGACTTATCTGTTAGCAGGAGAAGCAGACACGACACAGCAGGCTACAAGGGAAACTGGAAAGAAGGATTCAGACCAGAACAATTGATCACCGGCAACCCTGATGGGAAAATGACTCCCTTATATAAGACCAGTCAGTAACACCTGATTCCCAGTCCTCACAATCTTCACTAGCACCGCTTGTAACCACCAGAGGGAGCCTCTGCTCAGAACTCATCTCAAACCCATTCACAACACTGTTCCACTTGCATTATCTGTATCTCCTTCCCATCAGGAACTTATTTCCCTACTCATCCTTCCCGAGGGAATAGACGAGATCCTACTAGGTATACCTTGGCTCCGTTTCCACTCCCCACATATAGAGTGGACTTCGGGTAGGATACTGGGTTGGAGTGATGCATGTAGAGGCAGATGTGTCAGGAGTTGCGTTAAGGTTACCACTACTGAGTTACCCGCAGATCTTACTCCACTTCCCAAGCACTACTGGTCATATGCAGACGTGTTCTCCAAGAAGGCTGCGGAGACTCTTCCGCCTCATCGCCCCTATGACTGTCCTATCGACCTCTTGCCTGGCGCAGAACCTCCTCGGGGAAGGGTCTATCCCCTCTCTCTTCCTGAGACAGAGGCCATGTCACAATATATTCAGGAGAACCTGGCAAGAGGGTTTATTAGGAAGTCGGTGTCACCGGCAGGGGCGGGATTTTTCTTCGTGCAGAAGAAAAACGGAGAATTGCGTCCGTGTATTGATTACAGGGGTCTTAACGCCATCACCGTTAAAAAAAAGTACCCGTTGCCCCTGATTTCTGAGCTATTTGATAGGCTTCGGGGAGCAAGAGTATTCACTAAATTAGATCTGTGCGGTGCTTATAACCTGATTCGCATCGGTGAGGGGGACGAATGGAAGACGCCTTTTAATACCAGGGATGGGCATTACGAATATCTGGTGATGCCCTTTGGGCTCTGTAATGCTCCAGCCGTTTTCCAAGACTTTGTCAATGACATCTTCCGGGATATGCTCTCCACCTCGGTCGTAGTCTATCTGGATGATATATTCATCTTCTCTCCAGATATTGACTCCCACCGGAGAGATGTCTGCAGAGTCTTCGACCTCCTACGGGCAAATTCCCTCTACGCAAAGTTGGAGAAATGTGTGTTTGAGCAGGAGTCCTTACCTTTCCTGGGCTATATCATCTCCGCCCAGGGATTGGCTATGGATCCTGCCAAACTACAGGCGGTGATGGACAGGCAAGAACCCCATTCTCTAAAGGCGGTGCAGCGCTTTATGGGGTTCATTAATTACTACCGCCAGTTTATCCCTCACTTCTCAACTTTGGTAGCTCCCGTGGTTGCCCACACCAAAAAGGGAGCTAATCCCAAATTGTGGTCTGAAGAGGTCTCCAAGGCCTTCACGTCTATTAAGTCCCATTTCGCTAGTGCTCCCATCCTACATCGCCCCGATGTTGATAAACCATTTATTTTGGAGGTGGATGCCTCTTCCGTTGGTGCTGGAGCAGTCCTCTTCCAAAAGGATGCTCAAGGTCGGAAGCATCCATGCTTCTTTTTCTCCAACACCTTCACACCAGCGGAGAGGAATTATTCCATCGGGGACAGGGAGTTGCTAGCAATGAAGTTGGCCTTCTCGGAGTGGACACATCTGTTGGAGGGAGCTCACTTTCCCTTCCAAGTCTTCACGGATCACAAAAACCTGGTATATCTTCAGACAGCCCAGCGGCTTAATTCTCGCCAAGCCAGATGGTCCTTGTTCTTTTCCCGGTTTCATTTCACACTGCATTTCCTCTCGGGAGAGAAGAACATTCGTGCCGACGCTCTCTCTCGCTCTGTGGTGTCCTCGGGAGGTAGAGGAGCCTCGGCTTATTGTCCCCACAGAGAGCCTGAGAACAGTGGCCCCGGTTTCGCTAGAGTCTGTGCCCCGGGCAAGACTTTTGTGCCTACTAATTTGCGACCGGAGGTACTCTCTTGGGCACATTCGTCCAGGGTGGGTGGACACTTTGGGGCTAAGAGGACATCCGAATTGCTGGCGAGGACATACTGGTGGCCGCATATGGTCCGTGACGTTGGGGACTATGTTCGGGCGTGTGTCTCCTGCGCCAAGAATAAGTCTCCACGACAACGGCCAGCTGGGTTACTTTACCCTTTGCCAGTGGCAGATAGGCCCTGGGAGATGGTTGGGATGGACTTTGTGGTGGGCTTGCCCAAGTCTCGGGGTTGCACCATCATTTGGGTAATCACCGACCATTTTTCCAAAATGGTGCATTTGGTGCCGCTTCCACGGTTACCTTCTGCACGGGCTCTGGCAGTGTTGTTCATTAGGCATGTCTTCCGTCTACACGGCATGCCGGACAAAATTGTCAGTGACCGAGGTCCCCAGTTTGCATCTCGGTTCTGGAGAGAGCTTTGTCGTCTACTCAGTATTGAGTTAAATCTCTCTTCAGCGTACCATCCTGAGACGAATGGGTTGGTAGAAAGGGCCAACCAGACCTTGGTCACCTATCTATGACATTTTGTCTCAGCCAAGCAGGATGACTGGGCATCCTTGCTACCATGGGCTGAGTTTGCATTAAACAATGCTGTGGCTGATTCCACCGGACAGACCCCATTCCTCCTGAACTACGGTCAGCATCCGCGGGTACCAGTGCCTATGCCCGTGTCTTCCGCCGATTCCAGGGTGGCAGACTGGGCTGTGGAGGCACGGGACATTTGGGACCGCACTCAGGATGCCATTCAGGCCTCCAAAGAGAGGATGAGGTCTTCGGCCGATGCCCATCGGCGCCCCGCTCCTACATTTGCTCCTGGGGACATGGTGTGGCTCTCCGCCCGTAACATCAGGCTGAGAGTTGAGTCCACTAAGTTGGCACCCCGCTACCTGGGTCCTTTCAAGGTCCTCGAGCAGGTTAACCCTGTGGTATACCGTTTAGCTCTTCCACCACGCCTGGGTATCTCCGACACCTTTCACGTGTCCCTCCTGAAACCCGTGCTCATGTCCCGGTTTTCTGAGTCATCTGTCGGGACATTGGGTTCATCTGCGGATGACCATGAGGTGAACGCCATCGTGGGGTGTAAGGTGGTACAGGGCAAAAAGTTTTATTTGGTGGACTGGAGGGGCTATGGGCCTGAGGATAGGTCTTGGGAGCCTGCCGAGCATGTTCACGCTCCGCAGCTCATCGCTGCCTTTGAACGCAGCGAGGCCCAGAGAAGGGGGGGCCCTAGGAGGGGGGGTAATGTTAGGGTTCGAGTTCCCGCTCCTGCACAAGGGGAGTCTCGAACCAGTGCCGCTGCGGTCTCCCATTCATCTCCGGCCGCAGTGGAGCCTGCTCGGCGGAGACGTCGGTCCAGGCGTCTTGCCCACTCCACTACTGGGCAGTGACTTGCTGCTGCCTTTCCTGGATCTGCTATTATAGCCAGATTCTGGAGCAGACGCCTTTGGCACAAAGTCCTGCATTTTCCCTTCTGAGCGTGCCCAGAGTGAGATCTCTCATTGGAGATCAGGGGTCACATGCTCAGGTACTGCAGCAGCTCCTATTGGCCCGCCAGGAAGGCCCTGTTACTACTAGTCTTCTGAACAGGTTTCTCATTGGTCCTTGTTCCTGGAAGGTCATGTAGCTGTTGCTATAAAAGGGTAGCATGGCTGGGCCGCCATGCGCTAATATCAACCATTGTATGCTATGCGCCAGTGTGGTCATGCGTGTGTGTGGTTAGGGACCCGGCTGAAATAAGCCACTAGAATACCGACTTAATCGGTGAGGAGTTTGGTGTGCTAGCTGGTCAGGGTCGGTGTCCTAGATGCCCTAGATTACCGGCATAACCGGTGAGGAGTTTGATTGCCGTATTCAGGGTCTGGCGTTCAGACGCCATAGATTGCGGGTGACTCCCGCGAGGACATTAGCGCATGACCACGTATTATGCTCGCTTAGCAATTAACCGTGTGCCTGAGAGCCTGACAGGACACGGTGCTTTTTCTCAGCGGCTCTGTGACGTAACAGGGTTCGCTCTCGACGCTAGACAGCGCCCTAGCGTTTTACTTTGCGGCTCACTGAAGCTAAGTGAGTTCGCACCTATCGCCATATAGCGCTGTGGCATCCCGCTAGCGGCTCTGGGGATTAACAGAGTTTGCACTTACTGCCACAACGCGCTACGGCGTTTATTTTAGCGACTCTGCGGGATAACAGAGTTCGCTACTTTCGCCATCTTACTAGCAGCAGGCTTCGCTTGCACGGTGGACCCCGGACTGCGAACGCACCTCTCTACTTTATATATTTGGTGCTTTCCGCAGACCCTTAACATCTGGGATTAGAGATGCAGAATATATCACAATAGTTCAAAGTGTGTAAATATGGATGCTAAAATTATATGCTATTTTAATAGAATCTAAATGCAATTCAGCAGCATAGGGAGCAAAAAAATAGGAAATATTCCTTTATAAAAAGGTTAGACCTTTGCGAATGTCAGCGTGTATAGTGGAAAAATCAAAGAGGCATTAGTCACAGACTTGTGCCTTCATTAGATATATGGAACATATCTGATACTTGCAAAGAAAACTCACAATGTTTCATAGCTGCTCAAAAGTATTGTAAAGACTGTCACCCTAAATAAAGAGTGCATCACCAATGCAAGCATATCTTATAGGGGAAAAGCATATGAAAAAGATTGCCTGCATAATGCCCTGGACATACAAAAATATGCACATAAATATACCCATACATATCATGGAACCATGAGAGTCCTCACGCTTGACGTCCCGGAAGAAGCTATTCAGCGAATCGGTGCCCGTCGGGCGCTGGGATAGAGCCCTGCTGACACTTTTGCCGTGCATTCTGTCCCTCTAGCACCTCCACTTTTGTGGCGTCGGCTTATAAGTAAGTACTTTGACACATTTATACCCACGTTTCTGCTTGTCTCAAGAGTGAGGACTCTAAAATAGCATATAATTTTAGCATCCATATTTACACACTTTGAACTATTGTGATATATTCTGCATCTCTAATCCCAGATCTCTTTTATTAATTTTTTGGAAACTCTGTATTCTCATGTTCATGTTTAAAATATTTTAAATATTTTTCAATAAAAATAATAATTTTAGTAAAAAAAATTTTCTATTTCCTTCACTTCACATCCATGGATGATATTTTCCTCGGTGGATTATGTGTTTATCAGTATGGATTAGACCAGAATATAAAAAGCAGAAAAAGGGTATTGTATCAGAAGCGTACAGCTGTATACAGATGCTCACAGGCTCAGTAAGGATTAGACCAGAATATAAAAAGCAGAAAAAGGGTACTGTATCAGAAGATACCAGGTGTATATACTATAGGGAAATCTCTGTATATATTTTTGGAGTCACACACAGAAGCTGTCAGGCTCAGTATGGATTAGACCAGAATATAAAAAGCAGAAAAAGGGTACTGTATCAGAAGATACCAGGTATAAATAGTATAGGGGAAAATTTCAATCTCCGTATATATTTCCGGATTCACACACAGACGCTCACAGGCTCAGTATGGATTAGACCAGAATATAAAAAGCAGAAAAAGGGTACTATATCAGAAGCGTACAGCTTTATACAGTGCAGGGGTAATTGTACATCTCCGTATACAGTACCAAAAGTTTGGACACACCTTCTCATTCAAAGATTTTTCTGTATTTTCATGACTATGAAAATTGTAGAATCACACTGAAGGCATCAAAACTATGAATTAACACATGTGGAATTATACATTACACTTTATAAAAAGTGTGAAACAACTGAAAATATGTCTTATATTCTAGGTTCTTCAAAATAGGCACCTTTTGCTTTGATTACTGCTTTGCACGCAGAAAAGGTGAACGGCTGGACTCTACATGCCTGGTTCCCACCGTGAAGCATGGAGGAGGTGGTGTGATGGTGTGGTGGTGCTTTGCTGGTGATACTGTTGGGGATTTATTCAAAATTGAAGCGGTGAGCTGTCCAGCTCACCCCAAACCATCTCGATTGGGTTCAGGTCTGGTGACTGTGGAGGCCAGGTCATCTGGCGTAGCACCCCAACACTCTCCTTCTTGGTCAAATAGCCCTTATACAGTCTGGAGGTGTGTTTGGGGTCATTGTCCTGTTGAAAAATAAATGATGGTCCAACTAAACGCAAACCGGATGGAATAGCATGCTGCTGCAAGATGCTGTAGTAGCCATTCTGGTTCACTATGCCTTCAATTTTGAATAAATCCCCAACAGTGTCACCAGCAAAGCACCCCCACATCATCACACCACCTCCTCCATGCTTCACGGTGGGAACCAGGCATGTAGAGTCCATTCGTTCACATTTTCTGCGTGCAAAGCAGTAATCAAAGCAAAAGGTGGCTACTTTGAAGAACCTAGAATATAAGACATATTTTCAGTTGTATCACACTTTTTTTTAAAGTGTAATGTATAATTCCACATGCATTAATTCATAGTTTTGATGCCTTCAGTGTGATTCTACAATTTTCTTAGCCATGAAAATTCAGAAAAATCTTTGAATGAGAAGGTGTGTCCAAACTTTTGGTCTGTACTGTATATTTCCGGAGTCACACTCAGACGCTCACAGGCTCAGTATGGATGAGACCAGAATATAAAAAGCAGAAAAAGGATATTGTATCAGAAGTTACCAGTTGTATATAGCATAGGGGAAAATTTCAATCTCCATATATATTTCTGGAGTCACACACAGACGCTCACTGGCTCAGTATGGATTAGACCAGAATATAAAAAGCAGAAAAACGGTACTGTATCAGAAGCGTACAGCTGTATACAGTGCAGGGGTAATTGTAAATCTCATATTTATTTCCGGAGTCATACACAGACGCTCACTGGCTCAGTATGGATTAGACAAGAATATAAAAAGCAGAAAAAGGGTGCTGTATCAGAAGATACCAAGAGTATATAGTATAGGGGAAAATTTCAATCTCCGTATATATTTCCGGAGTCACACACAGACGCTCCCTCAGTATGGATTTGACCGTAATACAAAAGGCAGAAAAAAAGTACTGTATCAGAAGATGCCAGGTGTATATAGTGTAGGGGAAAATTTCAATCTCCGTATATATTTCCAGAGTCACACACAGATAGTCAACATGTATGTTCTTCTGTTCCCACAGGTATGAAAAATTCCCCAGCTTTTCAGTGTTCCTGAATGCATCATGTGTATTGCTTTGTTTAATGGTATGAAAACATTCCCCAGCTTTTCAGTGTTCCTGAATGCATCATGTGTATTGCTTTGTTTAATGGTATGAAAACATTCCCCAGCTTTTCAGTGTTCCTGAATGCATCATGTGTATTGCTTTGTTTAATGGTATGAAAACATTCCCCAGCTTTTCAGTGTTCCTGAATGCATCATGTGTATTGCTTTGTTTAATGGCATGAAAACATTCCCC
This sequence comes from Oophaga sylvatica, assembly GCA_033576555.1. NCBI lineage: Eukaryota > Metazoa > Chordata > Amphibia > Anura > Dendrobatidae > Oophaga > Oophaga sylvatica. The sequence goes on along the minus strand of JARQOD010000002.1, from coordinate 305,668,180 downwards.
AGCTTTTCAGTGTTCCTGAATGCATCATGTGTATTGCTTTGTTTAATGGTATGATTTGCTCACCCATCTTCCTGTGTACATAATTGTACTCCATTCTTCTTATCTTCACCACACATCTGAGTGGTCTGTGTAACCCCTCCCCCCTTTTATGACCTTTCCTTAACTCTGTGCATTTGGCCTGAGCAGTCTCAGCCCACTTTCCACTCACACCTGATTGCCATTAGCTGCATTTATATTCAGTGCAATGGGTCTGCTCCAGACGTAGTCTGCTTCATATATTTCAAATCCCATATTTCAAATTACAGATTCCTAATTACACTACTGTGAATTAGACTAGAATTGGACTGGAATTTGGCTGCAAGGTAACATAATTTAAAACCACTATGTTTCATTTTCTTATCACTTTCACCCCCATCCTCCTTTCTTTCTTCTTATCCCCTGTAATTCCCCCACCTAGTAAGGAATTAGTCATTTCCCCCTCCATTCTCCCCAGCCATCTCACCTTTCCCTCAGAACTGTTCCTCCACATACAATCCTTTTTACCAAGACACACACGGCCACACCATGGCTTATCCTGCTCTCACCTTCTAACGCTCTGTCTGCTACTCCTCATCACTGGCGATGTATCCCCAAATCCTGGCCCTCCTCAACACATCCCCACACTCATTTCTAACACCCTGCCACGATCTTCCACACGTTTTTGCAACCCTGTCAACCTCATACCTATCCATCCACTCTCCCCTCCCCCAGTCCCCAAACCCGGAGCACTATGGAACGCACGCTCCGTCTGCAATAAACTGTCATTTATCCACGACCTCTTTATCACCAACAAACTCTCCTTCCTTCCCATCACTGAAACCTGGCTCACTCCCTCTGACACAGCCTCTCCAGCTGCGCTTTCCTATGGCGGATTTCATCTTTCTCACACCCCTCGCCCCAGCAACAAACGTGGTGGAGGAGTTGGCTTACTCCTGTCTGATACCTGCTCCTTTACCCCTATTCAAATTCCACCCTCCGCTGCTATTCCCTCTTTCGAAGTGCACTCCGTCCGCATCTATTCCCCCTCCAACTGGCTGTCATCTACCGCCCCCGGAACTAGCCATCTCCACCTTTCTCGACCACTTCACCACCTGGCTACTCCATTTCCTCTCTGCTGACATCCCCACCATCATCATGGGCGATTTCAACATCCCCATTGACACTTCCAATGGTCCTCTGCGGCCACTCACAAAGGCGGTCACACGCTGGACCTTATCTTCACCCATCTCTGTTCCCTCACTAATCTCACTAACTCCCCACTCCCCCTGTCTGACCACAACCTACTGACATTCTCTTCCCTCTCCTCTGTTAATACGAACCCCACTCCACAAACTCACCCACCCTCACAGAAATCTCAAACACCTCAATTTACAATCGCTCTCTGAGTCCCTCCTCCCTCTCACAGACATAGCCTCACTTAATGACACAGATGCTGCTGCCACATTTTATAACACCACCTATAAAAACCACACTTGATTCGGCCGCCCCCCTCACACAGAGCAAAACTCGTACAATCAACAGGCAGCCCTGGCTGACCGGCCTGACCAAAGAACTGAGATGGGCTTCCAGGGTTACCGAGCGGAGATGGAAGAGAACCCATTCTACCGAGCACTTCAACGCATACAAGCAGTCCCTTGCCAGCTTCAAGTCCACGCTCTCTGCCGCAAAACAAACTTACTTTGCATCTCTCATATCCTCCCTGTCTCACAACCCTAAACAGCTCTTCAACACTTTCAATTCTCTACTCCATCCCATAGCACCTCCTCCCTCTCCTCTCATTTCTGCCGAAGGCTTTGCCTCCTTCTTTAAGCAAAAGATTGATACTATCAGAGAAGGCTTTGGCCCGCAGCCCCCAATGCCCCTCTTAGCCACTCAGCCCTGTTCTTCCAAAACCAGGTTCACAACCGTGACAGAAGATCAGCTCTCCACTCTCCTGTCAAGATCACACCTTACCACTTGCGCGCTTGACCCACTCTGGTCCCACCTCATCCCTAACTTTGCCACAGTCTTCATCCCTACTCTCACACACCTCTTCAACCTTTCACTTACAAATGGTGTCTTTCCTTCATCCTTCAAACATGCTTCAATCACACCGATCCTCAAAAAGCCCTCCCTCGACCCATCCTCTGGTCTAGCTATCGCCCGATATCTCTTCTCCCCTACGCCTCAAAACTACTGGAACAGCATGTATATCTTGAACTGTCCTCCCACCTCTCCTCCTGTTCCCTCTTTGACCGTTTACAATCCAGCTTCTGACTGCATCACTCAACTGAAACTGCCCTAACTAAAGTCAATAACGACCTGCTAACCCCAAGAGCAAGCATCACTACTCTGTCCTCCTTCTCCTGGACCTGTCTTCTGCCTTTGACACCGTGGACCATTCCCTCCTGCTACAGATTCTCTCATCTCTTGGCATCACAGACTTGGTCCTATCCTGGATCTCATCATACCTAACAGACCGAACATTTAGTGTCTCCCTCTCACACACCACCTCCTCACCTCGCCCCCTGTCTGTCGGTGTTCCCCAAGGCTCAGTCCTAGGACCCCTACTCTTCTCCATCTACACCTTCGGCCTGGGACAGCTCATAGAATCCCACGGCTTGCAGTATCACTCGACACCGATGACACGCAGATCTACCTATCTGGACCTGACCTCACCTCCCTACTGACCAAAATCCCACAGTGTCTGTCTGCTATCTTAGCCTTTTTTTCTGCTCGCTTTCTCAAACTGAACATGGACAAAACAGAATTCATCATCTTTCCCCCACCTCATTCTACCCCTCCACCAGGCCTATCCATCAATGTCAATGGCTGCTCGCTTTCCCCAGTCCCACATGCTCGGTGCCTTGGGGTGATCATCGACTCCACATATCCAAGCCCTCGCCACCTCCTGCCGCCTCAAACTCAAAAATATTTCCCGGATCCACTCATTCCTCAACCATGAAACCACAAAAACACTAGTGCACGCCCTTATCATCTCCCGCCTCGACTACTGCAACCTCCTACTGTCTGGCCTCCCCTCTAGCACTCTGGCACCACTCCAGTCCATCCTACACTCTGCTGCACGACTAATCCACCTGTCTCCCCGCTATTCCCCAGCCTCCCCACTATGCCAGGCCCTTCACTGGCTTCCTATTGCCCAGAGGCTCCAGTTCAAAACCTTAACCATGACATACAAAGCCATCCACAACCTTTCTCCTCCATACATCTGTGACATGGTCTCCCGCTACCTACCTACACGCAACCTTCGATCCTCTCAAGATCTCCTTCTCGACTCCCCCCTCATCTCTTCTTCCCACAACCGCATGCAAGACTTCTGCCGGGCTTCCCCCATACTCTGGAACTCCCTGCCGCAAAATATCAGACTTTCACCAACAACGGAGACCTTCAAGAAAAACCTGAAGACCCACCTGTTCCGACAAGCCTACAACCTGCAATGATCCTCAGTGTACTGAACCATCGCACAACCAGCTCTACCCTCTCCTAGTGTATTCTCACCCATCCCTGTAGACTGTGAGCCCTCGCGGGCAGGGTCCTCTCTCCTTCTGTACTTGTGTGTCCCTTGTCTAGCACATGTTTATTGTTCCTGTCTATATTTTTCCCTTTTCATATGTAAAGCACCATGGAATAAATGGCGCTATATAAATGTATAATAATAATAATAATAAATGTATTTGTCCATGATACCAGCCGGTATACGGTGTGGGAAAAAATGAACGCTCGGTAACTGTGCAGAAAAAAAGAATAAAAGTATTAGTGCTGTGTAAAAAGCAGTCTGCACAGCAGTGTACACACAGCAACAAGCTAGCAGGCAGCCTAATAACCAGCGTTGCTGCACACAAGAAAATCCTCCCCTGTCACTCTCAGGCAGCCTAATAGCCAGCGCTGCTGCACACAAGAAAATCCTCCCCTGTCACTGCACACTAACTGTACAGCACAATTGCTATTAGCACAAGCACATAAGAACTTCTGTTTCCAGCCCTAACTCTATGATACTGATATACAGCGTCAGCAACCTCTCCCTACTGTTAAGATCGGCAGAAGTAAAATGGCGGTCGGTGGTCAGGGCTTCTAAAGACACTATGACGCCCCCCAAAGCAAGCCAATCACTGCAATGCCTTTCTCTAAGATGGTGGTGGATGCTGCCCATGTCATCTCGTTGCCCACAGTGTAAGTCCTTGTTCATTGGCTGAAAAAAGGTGCCTGCAAGCATTATGGGAAAATCGACTTTGGCGCTTGGGTCGACAACCGCATGACTGACTTCACGCTATGGTCGGGTTTCGCTCGACCTAACCTGACTTTGGCAAAAGTCGGCGACTTATGAATCTGACCGACCTGTTTCGCTCAACTTTAATGACGACTACTGGTTGGCCAGCATCCTCGATCCACGCTATAAAGGCAAATTACAGAACTTCATGCCACAGGAGAACCTAGAGTTAATATTGGCGAACAAACAAGCAACTCTTGTAAACCGTTTGTTAGAGGCATTCCCAGCACACAGCAGCGGTGCAGATTCTACCATGAGCCGTACTGGCAACATGGAAGAAGTGTTCGTGTTGCACACAGCCGAAGTGGTGTTGGAGACAGGGGTTTCATGATCATGTTGTGGACTGATTTCTCGAGTACCACTCAAACGACTGTTAATACTGAATCGATTGCAACAGACAGGAGACAGCAGTTGTCAACTATGGTTCAAAATTACCTCTCCTCCACTATCGATGTTCTCCCTCACAGTTCATTCCCCTTTGCCTACTGGGCCTGTAAACTGGACACCTGGCCTGAATTGGCACAATGTGCCTTACAGGAGCTTGCTTGCCCTGCTGGTAGTGTGCTATCAGAAAGAGTCTTCAGTGCTGCTGGATCAATCCTGACAGAAAGAAGGACCCAGCTGTCGACCAAAAATGTTGGTGATCTCACCTTCATTAAAATGAGCCATGCCTGGGTTTCAAATGATTTTTACCACCTTTCCCTGATGACACATAGGTTGCCAGCAAAATGGCTCGCTTTGTCCTCCTCTTCCTCCAACTTCTCGAATTCCTCCATTTGCAGCTGCTGAATGTCCAGCCTACACCTCAACATATGCCAGTTTTTGCACCTCCCTAACTGGGCTGTACCCCCCCAGGGCCGGCATCAGCACCTGGCGCACCCGGGCAAGTGGCTGGGCCCTGAGCAGGTGGGGGGCCCACTCATTGACAGAGACACCGGCGTACTATGAGGAGCCCTGTGCCAGTGCCAGCACCCACGAGTGGGCCCCACCTGCTTTCTCAGGGCCCCATCACTTGCAATACTTACCTCTCCCTGCTCCACCGCAGTGACGTCTTCCGTGTTTCCTGACAGTGACATTCAGGTCAGAGAGCGCGTTGACGTCACGTCTGTGCGCCCTCTGCCTGAACTGTCACAGTGCAGAGAGCTGGAAGATGGCGACGCTGAGGAGTCCAGAGAAGAGAAGTGCCCAGCGAGGAGAGGCATTTCATTTTTTTTAATGTTTGGAGCAATATATGGGGAGCATTATACACTGGAAAATTATATATGGGGCCCATCATACACTTGAGCATCATAGATTGGGCCCATTATACACTGGAGCATCATATATGGTGCCCATCATATACTAGAGCATCACATGGGGTTCATTATTTATGGGGCATCACATGGAGCCCATTATATATGGAGCATTATATATGGGGACCATTATATTTGGAGCATTATATGGGGCTCATCATACACTGGAGCATCATATGGGGTCCATCATGTACTAGAGCATCATATGGGGTTCATTTTTTATGGGGCATCACATGGAGCTCATTATTTATGGAGCATTATATATGGGGACCATTATATTTGGAGCATTATATGAGGCTCATCATACACTGGAGCATCATATATGGGGCCCATCATATACTAGAGCATCATATGGGGTTCATTATTTATGGGGCATCATATAGGGCCCTTTATGCATGGAGTATCATATGGAGCACATACAGGGCCTATTCTGTATGGAGCATTATATGGAGCCCATTCTGTATGGCGCACTATGTGGTGCCCAAAATACTGTACGGAGGACTATACTGTCTGGTTTTTGAGCTATTGTAGAATTTACAATAGATATCACTCATGTAATGTAAGAGGTGAAGTATTTGGCATTGTACTATACCTATATTTCTCTGCCGTATCGGAGCATCATGAATTGTGGTATGTGTTAAAGGGGCCCACTAAGACTCTTTTGCCCGGGGCCCATGAAAACCTGGAGTCAGCCCTGCCCCCCCACAACTTTAGCTAAATAACCTCCCAGTTTTCAGTGCGTTACTATTATTATAAAGTAAATTAAGGTTGACAAGCTTAAGTAATAAGAATGAATGTCGTTGGCATTGAAATGGGCACTGTAGGAGTGTTTACTGTCTTCCACTCCCTGCCGACTTTTCTTCCCCATTGACTTGCATTGGGGTCGGTTCGAGTTTCAGTCGGACTTTCGACTTTTTCCGATTGTCGGCCAATTTCGTTCGACTCGACTTTTGGGAAAGTCGGGTCATCCGAAACCCGACTTGACCCTCCCTGAGGCAAAGTCGCTCATCTCTACTAATAACTGTTGTACTAAAATATAGAGATTGATGCTTCGCTCACAATAGCGTCTAAAAAATCGGTCCCATTCTCATCCAGGAGAGTGGAATAATTTTTCCAACTTTTCATCCATGTGCTGTCTGTGTGCTGGCTGCATACAATCTCTTTTTTTTACTCAGCAGCTATTAATCTCTTACAGGACGATTTACAGTTTCCTATGCTACAGAATTCTAATGTAAATGTAACAATCAGCAGTCATACTAATGGTCCATATGGCATGCGATTTTTTTCAAGCACTGTCCGATTTCAGAGTGAAATTGCAGCATGGTGTGATTTTATTTCTTATGCTGAATACAGCTGAGAAAAAATATGCATATCTGAATAGCCTCATTGAATAACATTGATCTGAGTGCAATCCAAATTTGAGTGAACTCTAAAGGAAATACTTACATTATCATAAATATGAGTCTCTATTTATAGTTAATAATATTATTACTATTCGCTTTTATTTTGCAATGGAATAAAAAAACACAGATGGTACTTACCGTATATACTCGTGTATAAGCCGAGATTTTCAGCACCTTTTTTCGTACTGAAAATGCCCCCTCGGCTTATACACGAGTCATATGGCAGAAACCAGCGGGGGAGGGGATGCCGCGGCAGGAGCCGGTGGCTGGGACATCATACTTACCCCTCCCCGTGCCATCGCTGAACGTTCCTGAAATCCTGCGTTCTCCACGGCTTCCTGCAGCTCTCCAGCACTGAGCGGTGATGTAATACCCGCTCATTAAGGTCATGTAATATGGACGCGACGCCACTCCCATAGGCGTGGCGTCCATATTCATGGCCTTAATGAGCGGTATTACGTCACCGCTCAGCGCTGGAGAGCTGCAGGAAGCCGGGGAGAACGCAGGATTGCAGGGACATTCAGCGATGGCACGGGGAGGTGTGAGTATGATGGAGGAGAGGACAAGGAGCACGGAGCAGGACGGGGGGAGAACGGTGGACGGGGGAAGCATGGAGGAGGACGGGGGGGAGAACGGAGGACGGGGGAAGCATGGAGCAGGACGGGGGGAGAACGGAGGACGGGGAAGCATGGAGGAGGGCAGGGGGGAGAACGGAGGACGGGGGAAGCATGGAGCAGGAGGGGGGGAGAACGGTGGACGGGGAAGCATGGAAGACAATGAGCACGGAGCAGGACGGGGGGAGGATGGAGGGCACAGAGGAGCACGGAGCAGGACTGGGGGAGAGGATGGAGGGCACAGAGGAGCACGGAGCAGGATGGGGGCACAGGAGGACGGAGCAGGAGGGGGGGAGTACAGAGGAGAATGGGGGAGCACAGAGCTGGATGGGAGAGCAAGGAGCAGGACGGGGCAGCACAGAGCAGGAGGGCAGTTTATACACCCGGCTTATACACGAGTCAATAAGTTTTCCCAGTTTTTTGTGCAAAATTAGGGGGGTCGGCTTATACACGGGTCGGCTTATACACGAGTATATACGGTATATGTTTTTTGCTGTAATCTGAGTTAAGGAGGACCTTATTTTCCTGAAATTCTGTGCCCTTTTTTCTTCACATATACCTTTGATCACTGTTGCCAAAGAGTTCTATTTTAACCTTATTGGTCCACAGCACTTGTTTCCAAAATGTATCAGGCTTGTTTAGATGTTCTTTTGCATATTTCTGACTGAATTTTATGCTGAGGACGCAGGACAAGTATTCTTCTGATGACTCTTTCATGAAGGCCATATTTGCAGGTGTCTCTGAACAGTAGGACAATGTACCAAAACTTGTTATGTTTTGGTAGCTGAAGAGAGCAGGCAAACACGGCAATACACCAGAGAGGTTGGAATCTACTGGATTGCAGTACCCTGACTAACCACCACAACTAAAGGCAGCCGTGGAGCGTTCCTACGTTGGTCCTAGACGCCTCGTCACAGCCCGAGAGGCTAATACACCCAAAGATAGAAAGAGGAAAGCTATCTGCCCCGGAGCAGATACCCAAAGAACATAGGAAGCCCCCAAACATGCAATGGCGGCCAGACAAGAGGAAATACAGACACAGACAGAAAATAACATGAGCAAACGCTGGGGCCCAATCTGCCTAGACAGAAAAGGATAGGAAGGATTCTTACTGCAATCCAAAAAAAAACCTAAAAAAAGAAACAACGCTACTAATTGCAAAAACACCTGAGATCACACGACTTCTACCACCTAAATTAGTTCTCTGGTGTAACAAAACTAAGCCGCAGCCACAGAAAAAGCTGGAGAAGGCAAATGAACAAACAACAATGGCTCCAGAGGAACCGAGAGGAGACCAAGCCCCCCGGGGAGGGGAACCTGGCCAACCTCACAGAAATGCAGAGAAAAATGCAAAAGGCAAGCACAAAAATAAAAAACAGAAAATATCTTATCTGAGAGCAGGAGAAGAGGCAAGACTCAGCAAGCTTCCAAGTGAACCAGGAAACAACGTTGAGACAAGAACAATTGATCACCGGCAACTATGATGGGGGGAAACCTCCCTTATATCCAGCCAGTCCGTGATCCCTGATTGCCAATCCTCATTGAATGGCTCAGTACTGTTTGTAACCACCAGAGGGAGCTTCTGCTCAGAATTCATTTCTAAAACATTCATAACAAAAATTCCAGCGTCTGCTAAATCTTTCTCAAGATTTTTTGCTTTGCCTGTATAGCAATCTTTCGAGCAGCTCTCTCTGAAATTTTGCTTGGTCTTCCAGACCGTATCTTAGCTTCCACTGTTGCTGTCAACTGCTATTTCTTATTTGTATTTTGAATTGAAGAAAGGGCAATTTGAAAACCCTTTACTATATTCTTATAGCCTTCTCCTGCTTTGTAGGCTTCCACCATTTTCATTTTCGGAGTGCTAGGCAGCTACTTAGAAGAAACCAGAGGTGGCTGGTTTTTATAAAGTCTGGAAATTTGCATTACCTGGCCTTTCCTAACGATGATGATGAACAAGCCATTAACTTAAAAGGATAATTAAGGTCTGAAACCTAGGTCAAAGTTATCTGAGAACACAAATCTCCAACAGTGCCCAACATTTGCATCGGCCCATTTTACTTTTTGAAATTTTTAAAATGTAAAAAATTACAATACATACAGCTCTGGCAAAAATTAAGAGACCTTTGCACAGTTTTATAAAAATCAGCTTCTCTACATATCTGACAGCTAGTCCATTCTAGTGTCAGTTGAATTCCAACCAGAGTACACCTCATTCTACTTAATGTGCTTCTGATTAGGTGATCACTTGAACCAAATCTTATTTAATGAAGGAAAGTATAAAAAACACTGCTGTGGTGTTCACAATCCTCTTGCAATAGGACAAACTGGATGACCAAACAAGTGCTAGCAATATCCCAAAAGTAATAGGAATGAAAAAATAACTTTTAACCATGCCAAAGGAGTTGAAAAGAAAAGTCTTGAGTGAGGAAAAGAAGGGCTCAATTCTGGCTGTACTACCAGAGGAATACATGTCGCCTCTATCCTTAAAATTTCTAAGATGACAGTCCATTACAACAAGGTCAAGCAGCAGACATTGGGAACAACAAAGCTACAGACTGGCAGAGGGCGAAAACGACTCTCCACTGACCAGGATGACCATCATCTTATTCAAATGTCACTCAGCAACCGCAGGATGACATCAAGTGACCTACAAAAGAAATGGCAGCTGGGGTGAAGTGCACGGCAAGAACAGTTCGCAACAGGCTCCTAGAGGCAGGGCTCAAATCTTGTAAAGCTAGAAAAAACCCTTTCATCAATGAGAAGCAAAGGAGAGCCAGGCTTAAGTTTGGCAAAGACCATAAGGATTGGACCATAGAGGACTGGAGTAAGGTAATCTTCTCTGGTGAGTCTAATTTTCAGCTTTGCTCAACACCTGGTCATCTAATGGTTAGACGGACACCTGGAGAGGCGTACAAGCCACAGTGTCTTGCACCCACTGTGAAATTTGGTGGAGGATCAGTGATGATTGGGGATGCTTCAGCAAGGCTGGAATTGAGCAGGTTAATCTTTGCAAAGGACGTATGAATCAAGCCACATAGAAGGTTATCCTGGGAAAACAGTTGATTCCTACTGCTCAGGCAATGTTCCCCAACTCTGAGGACTGGTTTTCACAGCAGGACAATGCACCATGCCACACAGCTCGGTCAATAAATGTGTGGATGAAGGACCACCACAACAAATCCCTGTCATGGCCAGCCCAATCTCCAGACCTGAACCCCATTGAAAACCTCTGGAATGTAATCAAGAGGAAGATGGATAGTCACAAGCCATCAAAGAAGAACTGCTTAAATTGTTTTTAGCAGGAGTGGCATAAGGTCACCCAAAAAGCAGTATGAAAGACTGGTGGAAAGCATGCCAAGACACATGAAAGCTGTAATTAAAAATCATAGTTATTCCACAAAATATTGATTTCTGAACTCTTCCTGAGTTAAAACATTAGTATTATTGTTTCTAAATGATTATGAACTTGTTTTCTTATTTCTTATTTGAATTCTGCAAGCACTGAATTTTTTTGTTACTTTTACCATTTCTCATTTTCTGAAAATAAATACAAAATTTATTGGTTGTAAATTCGGAGACATGTTGTCAGTAGTTTATAGAATAAAAGAAATTTACAATTTACTCAAAAAATATACTTATAAAGCGAAAAATCAGAAAAACTGAAAATTTTGCAGTGGTCTCTTTAATTTTGCCTAAGCTGTATATTTTTGCCTAAAATACAAAGAAAATGTGTCATCATCAACTTTAGGCCTTTTAAAGATAATTTTATATTTAAATTGCTTATCTGTTTACAATAACTTAAACAAGTATTTAATTTACTTGTGACCAGGATAACCAAGTCATTTTGTTCTGTAGTTCCTAGTACAGTTGTGGTCAGTACACCACTGGGTCATTGGAAATTAGAAGTTCCTGGTAGAGTACAGTTGAGTGCAGGACTCACAATAAGTACAACAGTGTTAGATTCCATCTTCAGATTCACCAGGTTAGTTAATTAGACGGTTCGCATCAAACTGAAATGTATTATTTATCTTTTTTAGCTTGCAACTTATTATTATGTTAACATATTCTGCTCATATTTGTGCTAAATATAATTTTGCATTGGAAATTGAATTTATATTCTTTTGTCAGAATAACGTTTGAGATGCTTTGTACAAAGCAGTTATTAATTCTCATACAGTGTTACAAGGAATATAATTTAATTTGTATCTTGTATAATGAGCCAGAACATAGCAATTGTGGTTTCAGTGGTATTAGAAAACCAATTTGTCTATACTCCAGTTATTAATATATATATTACTTACACATTCTAAAGTTAAGACACAGCTCATTGTATTTAATTTTAAACAAATTTGGATTTATTCTCTTGCTATACGGAACAATGTCAAATCATTTATCTTTTAACCCCTTACCCCCAAGGGTGGTTTGCACGTTAATGACCAGGAATATTTTTACAATTCTGACCACTGTCTCTTTATGAGGCTATAACTGTGGAATGCTTCAACGAATCTTCGCGATTCTTCGTGACATATTGTGCTTCATGATAGTGGTAAAAATTCTTTGATATTACTTGCGTTTATTTAAGAAAAAAATGGATATATGGTGAAAATTTCGAAAATTTAGCAATTTTCAAACTTTGAATTTTTATTCCCTTAAAACAGAGAAATATGTCACACAAAATAGTTGCTAAATAACATTTCCCACATATCTACCTTACATCACAACAATTTTGGAACCAAAATTCTTTTTTGTTAGGAAGTTATAAGGATTAAAAGTTGTCCAGCGATTTCTAATTTTTACAACAAAATGTACAAAACCATTTTTTTTTAGGGACCACCCCACATTTGAAGTCACTTTGAGGATCTGTATGGCAGAAAAAACCCAAAAGTGACACCATTTTAAAAACTGCACCCCTCAAGGTACTCAAAACCACATTCAAGAAGTTTATTAACCCTTCAGGTGCTTCACAGGTGCTGAAGCAACATGGAAAAAAAATTAACATTTAACTTTAAAGTCACAACAATGATTTTTAAAAACAATTTCTTTATTTTAACAAGGGTAAAAGGAGAAAATGAACAGATAAAGTTGTTGTGCAATTTCTACTGAGTATGCCGATACCCCATATGTGGGGGAAAACTACTGTCTGGGCGCACGGCAGGGCTCAGAATGGAAGGAGCGCCGTTTGACACTTTTTCAAACCAAAATTGGCTGGAATTGAGATTGGACGCCATGTCGCGTTTGGAGAGCCACTGATGTGCCTAAGCAGTGGAAACCCCCCACAAGTGACACCATTTTGGAAACTAGACCCCCTAAGGAACTTATCTAGATCTGCTGTGAGCACTTTAAACCCCAGGTGTTTCACTAAAGTTTATAATGCCTGGGTGTGAAAAAAAAAATTCCACATAAATGATTTTTTAGTCCCCAATTTTTGATTTTTCCCAAGGAAATTGAACTCCAAAAGTTGTTGTTCAATTTACCTGAGTACGCTGATACCCCATATGTGGGTGGGAAACTGTTTAGGCGCATGGCAGGACTCGGAAAGGAAGTAATGACGTTTTGGAATGCAGACTTTGATGGGTGTCATGTTCAGTTTGCAGAGCCCCTGATGTGCCTAAATAGTGGAAACCCCCCACAAGTGACCCCATTTTGGAAACTAGACTCCCTAAGGATCTTATGTAGATCTCTGGTGAGCACTTTGAACCCCCAAGTGCTTCATACAAGTTATAATGCCCGGGCATGAAAATAAAAAATCCTATTTTTTTCCCACAAAAATGATATTTAAGTCACCAATTTTTTATTTTCCCATGGGTAACAGGAAAAATTGGACCATAAAAGTTGTTGTCCAATTTGTCCTGAGTACGCTGATACCCCATGTGTGGGGTGGAACCACTGTTTGGGCGCACGGCAGAGTTCGGAAGGGAAGGAGCACCATTTGACTTTTTCAAACCAAAATTGGCTGGAATCGAGACTGGACGCCATGTCGCATTTGGATAGCACCTGATGTGCCTAAACAGTGGGAACCGCCCACAAGTGATGCCATTTCAGATACTAGACCCTCTAAGGAACTTATCTAGATCTGTGGTGAGCACTTTGAACCCCCAAGTGCTTCACACAAGTTTAAAACGTAGAGCCGTAAAATTAAAAAATCATATTTTTTCCACAAAAATGATCTTTTCACACCAATTTTTATTTTCCCAAGGGTAACAAGACCTCAAAAGTTATTGTGCAATTTGTCCTGAGTACGCTGATACCCAATATGTTGGGGTAAACCACTGTTTGGGAGCATGGCAGAGCTCGGAAGCGAAGGAGCACAGTGTTAGGGCTGGCAGAACGCACAAACTAATATAAATAATAAGTGTGTTCGCAGCCCGGGGTCCACCGTTCAGGCTGAGCCTGCTGCTGGTAAAAGGGCGGTAAGGTGAACTCTGTTACTTCACAGAGTAGCAACTTTAGACACTGTGGCCCTATACGGCGGTATAAGCGAACTCTGTTACATCACATTGTCGCTAAGGTAGAGACGCAGAGATATGGACTGTGTCCTGTTAACTCCACAGGAATGCAAAGACAACTGCTGTGTGGACAGCAGTCCGTAGTAAACGCAATCAGCAACGCAAACAGACAATCTCCTCACCGTAGAAGCTGGTATTCTAGGGGCTTATTTCAGCCAAGCACTAAACACGTGCATACAATCTCCTCACCGGAGGTGCCGGTATTCTAGGGGCTTATATCAACCGAGCCCTAACACATGCGTGCAAGATCACACTGGCGCAAAGCACATAATGTAATTTATACTAGTGCATGGCGGCACACCATGCCACCCTTTTATAGTAGCAATTACAGGACCTGCCAGATAAGGACCAATAGGAAACTGCTCCTGAACACAAGTGGTTTCAGGACCTTCCTGGCGGACCAATAGGAGCTACTACAGTACCTGAGCATGTGACCCCTGATCTCCAATGAGAGATCTTACCCTGGCCATGCTCAGAAGAGGAAAGCAAGGACTTTGTCCCAAAGACGTGTGCTCGCCGTTAACCAGCACTGGCTGCAACAGCAGAACCTGGAGAGGCAGCAGTAATCCTCTGCACAATGTTAGACTGGGCGAGACGTCTATGCTGAGCAGAGTCCACTGCAGCCGGAGACGGATGGGAGACCGCAGCAGGGATGGCTCGAGATTCCCCCGTGCAGAAGCGGGAACTCGACCCCTAACATTACCCCCCCTCTAGGACCCCTCCTTCCTTGGGCCTCGATACACTTGAAGGCAGCAATGAGCTGCGGAGCCTGAATACGCTCAGCAGGCTCCCATGACCTATCCTCAGGCCCATAATCCACCAAATAAAACTTTTTGCCACGTACCACCTTGCACCCCAGAATAGCATTCACCTCATAATCGTCCGTAGACTAACCCAATGTCCCGGCAGATGACTAGGAAAACCGGGACAAATATACGGGTTTCAGAAGGGAGACATGGAATGTGTCGGTGATACCCAGGCGTGGCGGAAGGGCTAACCAGTAGACCACAGGATTGACCTGTTTGAGGACCTTGAAGGGACCCAAGAAGTGAGGTGCGAACTTAGTGGACTCTAATCGCAGCCTGATGTTACGGGCGGAGAGCAACACTAAGTCGCCAGGGGCAAAAATCGTAGCGGTGCGCCGATGTGCATCGGCGGATGACCTCATTCTCTCCTTGGAGGCCTTAATGGCATCCTGAGTGCGGTCCCAAATGTCCCGTGCCTCCACAGCCCAGTCTGCCACCCTGGAGTCGGCGGAAGACATGGGCATATTTATGGGAACCTGCGGATGCTGGCCGTAATTAAGGAGAAATGGGGTTTGTCCAGTGGAATCAGCCATAGCGTTATTTAGTGCAAACTCCGCCCACGGTAACAAGGATATCCAGTCATCCTGCCTAGCTGAAACAAAATGTCGCAGATATGTAACCAAGGCCCTCTCTACCAACCCATTCGTCTTGGGATGATAAGCAGAAGAGAGATTTAACTCAACACTGTGAAGGCGACAAAGCTCTCTCCAGAACCGAGACGCAAACTGGGGACCCCGGTCACTGACAATTTTGTCCGGCATACCGTGTAAGCGGAAGATGTGTTTGATAAACAGTGGCGCCAAGGCCCGTGCAGAGGGTAACCGGGGTAGCGGCACCAAGTGCACCATTTTGGAGAAGTGATCGGTGATAACCCATATGATGGTGCACCCACGAGATTTGGGCAAGCCTACCACAAAGTCCATCCCGACCATTTCCCAAGGCCTGTCTGCCACCGGCAATGGGTAAAGTAACCAAGCTGGCCGTTGACGAGGGGACTTATTTTTGGCACAGGAGACACATGCCCGAATATAGTCTCCAACGTCCCGGACCATATGTGGCCACCAGTATGTCCTCGCGAGTAGCTCACATGTCCTTTTTTTTCCAAAATGTCCACCCACCATGGACGAATAGGCCCAAGAGAGAACCTCCGGTCGCAAATTAGATGGTACAAAGGTCTTGCCCGGAGGGACAGACTCTAGTGACACCAGAGCTACAGTTTTCAGGCTCTCAGAGGGGACAATAAGCCGTGGCCCCTCCTCCTCCTCAGAATACACAAGGGAGCAAGAGAGAGCGTCAGCCCTGAATGTTCTTCTCTCCCGACAGAAAATGGAGGGTGAAGAGAAAGCGGAGAAAAAACAAGGACCATCTGGCCTGACGGGAATTTAGCCGCTGGGCAGTTTGTAAATACACCACATTTTTGTGATCCGTGAAGACTTGGAAGGGAAAGCGAGCCCCCTCCAACAGATGTCTCCACTCTGAGAAGGCCAACTTCATGGCTAGCAAATCCCTGTCCCTGATGGAATAATTCCTCTCCGCTGGTGTGAAGGTCTTGGAGAAAAAGAAGCATGGGTGCTTCTGACCTTGAGCATCCTTTTGGAGGAGGACTGCTCCAGCACCAACGGACGAGGCATCCACCTCCAATATAAAAGGCTTATCAACATCGGGGCGATGTAGAATGGGAGCGCTATTTGGGATTTGCTCCCTTTTTGGTGAGGGCTACCACGGGAGCTACCAAAGTTGAGAAGTGAGGGATAAACTGGTGGTAGTAATTACTGAACCACATAAAGCGCTGCACCGCCTTCAGAGAATGGGATTCTTGCCAGTCCATCACCGCCTGTAGTTTGGCAGGATCCATAGCCAATTCCCGGCAGAGATGAAATAGCCGGGGAAGGGTAAGGACTCCTGCTCAAACACACATTTCTCCAACTTTGCGTAGAGAGAATTTGCCCGTAAGAGGTCGAAGACTCTGCAGACATCTCTCCGGTGGGAGTCAATATCTGGGGAAAAGATGAGAATATCATCCAGATAGACTACGACTGAGGTGGAGAGCATATCCCGGAAGATGTCATTAACAAAGTCTTGGAAGACGGCTGGGGCATCACCGAGTCCGAAGGGCATCACCAGATATTCATAGTGCCCGTCCCTGCTATTAAAAGCCTCTTCCATTCGTCACCCTCATGGATGAGAATCAGGTTATAAGCACCCAGCAGATCTAATTTCATAAATACCCTTGCCCCCCGTAGCATATCAAAGAGCTCAGAAATCAGGGGCAACGGGTATTTATTCTTGACGGTGATGGTATTAAGACCCCTGTAATCGATGCATGGACGTAATTCTCCGTTCTTCTTCTGCACGAAGAAGAACCCCGCCCCTGCAGGTGACACTGACTTCCTAATGAATCCTCTTTCCAGGTTCTCATGAATATATTGAGACATAGCCTCCGTCTCCCTGGGAGAGAAAGGGGATAGACTCGTCCCCGAGGAGGTTCTGCTCCGGGCAAGAGGTCAATAGGACAGTCATAGGGACGGTGAGGCGGAAGGATTTCCGCAGCCTTTTTGGAGAATACGTCTGCATACGACCAATAGTATTTAGGAAGTGAAGTAAGATCTGCGTGTACTCTGTAGTGGCTACCTGAATGCATTCCCTCATACATCTGCCTTTACATGACTCACCCCAACCCAATATCCTCCCAGAGATCCACTCCAATGAGAGATCTTACCCTGGGCATGCACAGAAGAGGAAAGCAAGGACTTTGTCCCAAAGACATCTGCTCGCCGCTAACCGGCACTGGCTACAACAGCAGAACCTGGAGAGGCAGCAGTAATTCTCTGCACAATGTTAGACTGGGCGAGACGCTGGGATCGACGTCTAAGCTGAGCAGAGTCCACTGCGGCCGGAGACAGATGGGAGACCGCAGCAGGGATGGCTCGAGATTCCCCCCTATGCAGAAGCGGGAACTCGACCCTTAAAACACAGTTTGACTTTTTCAACGCAGAATAGTGTTTCACTAAAGTTTATAATGCCTGGGTGTGAAAAAAAAAAATTCCACAAAAATGATTTTTTAGTACCCAATTTTTGATTTTTGCCAAGTAAATTGGAGCTGAAAAGTTGTTGTCCAATTTGTCCTGAGTAAGCTGATACCCCATATGTGGGGGGGAAATACCATTTGGGAGCACAGTAGTGCTCGGAAAGGAAGTAATGACATTTTTGAATGCAGACTTTGATGGGTGTCATGTTCAGTTTGCAGAGCACCTGATGTGCCTAAACAGTTGAAACCCCCCACAAGTGACCCCATTATGGAAACTAGACCACATAAGGAACTTATCTAGATCTGTTGTGAGCACTTTGAACCCCCAAGTGCTTCACACAAGTTTAAAATGCCAGGGCATGAAAATAAAAAAGCCTATTTTTTCCCACAAAAATTATATTTTAGTCACCAATTTTTTATTTTCCCAAGGGTAGCGTGAGAACTTGGACCCTAAAAGTTGTTGTCCAATTTGTCCTGAGTACGTTGATACCCTACATGTGGGAGAAAACTACTGTATGGGCACACATCGGGGCTCGGAAGGGAAGCAGTGACGTTTAGTAATGCAGACTTTGATGGAATGATCTGCGTTTGTCATGTTGCATTTGGAGAGCCCCTGATGTGCCTAAACAGTGGAAACCCCCCACAAGTGACCCAATTTTGGAACCTAGACCCCAAAGGAACTTATTTAGATGTGTGGTGATCACTTTAAAGCCCAAGTGCTTCAAAGAAGTTTATAACGCCTGGGCGTGAAAATAAAAAAAAATCATATTTTTTCCACAAACATCTTCTTTCAGTCCCCAATTTTTTATTTTCCCAAGGGTAACAGGAGAAATTGGACCCCAAAAGTTGTTGATCAATTTGTCCTGAGTACCGTGATGCCCTATATATGGGAGAAAACTACTGTATGGGCACACATCGGGGCTCGGAAGGGAAGCAGTGACATTTTGCATTGCAGACTTTGATGGATTAGCCTGCGGGCATTATGTCGCGTTTGGAGAGCCCTTTATGTGTCTAAACAGTGGAAACCCCCCACAAGTGACCCCATTTTGGAAACTAGACCCCAAAAGGAACTTATCTAGATGTGTGGTGAGAACTTTGAACCCCCAAGTGCTTCACAGAAGTTTATAACGTAGAGCCATAAAAATAAAAAATCATTTTTTTTCTACAAAAATGATATTTTCGCCCCATTTTTTAATTTTCCCAAGTGTAACAAAAGAAATTTGACCCCAAGAGTTATTGTACATTTTTTCCTGAGTACGCTGATAACCCATATGTGGTGGTAAACTACTGTTTGGGCGCATGGCAGAGCTCAGAAGGGATGGAGCACCGTTTGATTTTTTCAACGCCGAAATGCTGGAATTGAGATCAGACGCCATGTCACATTTGGAGAGCACCTGATGTGCCTAAACAGTGGGAAAATCCCAATTCTAACTCCAACCCTAACCCCAACACATCCCTAACCCTAATCCCAACCCTAATCATAACCCTAACCACAAACCTAACCCTAACACACCCCTAACCCTAATCCCAACCCTAACACTAACCCTAACTTTAGCCACAACCCTAACTCTAATGGGAAAATGGAAAAAAATAAATTTTTTTAATTTTATTTTTTTTCCCTAACTAAGGGGGTGATAAAGGGGGGTTTGATTTATTATTTATAGCGGGTTTTTATGCTTGGCAGCTGTCACACGCTAAAAGACGCTTTTTATTGCAAAAAATATTTTTTGCATCACCACATTTCGAGAGCTATAATTTTTCCATATTTTGGCCCACAGAGTCATGTGAGGTCTTATTTTTTGCGGGACGAGTTGTCGTTTTTACTGGCACCATTTTAGGGCACATGACTTTTTTTTGACCGCTTTTTATTACGATTTTTGGGAGGCAGAATGAACAAAAACCAGCAATTCATGAATTTCTTTTGGGGGGCATTTATACCATTCCGCGTATGGTAAAAGTGATAAAGCAGTTTTATTCTTCGGGTTAGTACGATTATAGAAATACGTCATTTATATTATTTTTTATGTTTTGGCGCTTTTATACAATAAAAACGTTTATATATATATATATATATATATATATATATATATAAATATTATTTTGCATCGCTTTATTCTGCGAGCTATAACTTTTTTACTTTTTCGCTAATGATGCTTTATTGCTGCTCGTTTGTTGCATGACAAGATGTTGTTTTCAGCGGTACCATGATTATTTATGTCAGTCTTTTTGATCGCGTGTTATTCCATTTTTTGTTCGGCGGTATGATGATAAATCATTGTTTTTTTTGCCTTTTGGTACAGGTTTATAGGACAGGTTTATAGGGCGGGTCATTACGGTCGCGGCGATACTAAATATGTGTACTATTGTTTTTTTTTTATTTACATAAAGAAATGAATTTATTGGGGAATATTTTTTTTTTTTTATTTAAGATTTTTTTTTACACATGTTATTTTAATTTTTTCAACTTTTTTACTTTGTCCCAGGGTTGGACATCACTGTATAAGGTCATATTGCCTCCCCGCAGGACCCGGAAGGACCCCACGGCCATCTTGGATACATCGCGCTGTTCTGAGGGTCTCAGGTAAGCACACAGGGAGCCGCCTCCCTGAGCGATGCTTCCCTGTATCGCCGGAACACTGCAATCATCTTTGATCGCAGTGTGCCAGGGGTTAATGTGCCGGGAACGGTCCGTGACCGCTCCTGGCACATAGTGCCATGTGTCAGCTGTAATAATCAGCTGACACTCGGCCGCAATCAGCTGCGCTTCCCAGATCTGCATGCTATAGAAGCGATCAGCCTACACAAAATCAGTGTCCCATAGTGGGACAAAGTGTAAAACTAAGAATTAAATGAAAAAAGTTTTTTAAATAATTGTAAAAATATTTTAAAAAATAATACAAAATAATAATAAAAAAAATCAATATTTATTCCAGCAATAAATAAATATTTTAATTAAAAAATCTAAACAATAAAAGTACACATATTTGGTATCGCTGCGTCCATAAGAACCTGCCCTATAAAACTGTCCCATTGGTTAACCCTTTAGTGAACACCATAAAAAAACAAGGCAAAAATTATGCTTTATCATCATACGTCATCTTGTCCTGTAATAAATACGTTGCAATACAGTGCCATCAACGAAAAAATAAAAAAGTTATAGCTGTCAGAATGAAGCGATGCAAAAATAATTATTTGTTGTATAAAATAGTTTTTATTGTATAAAAGCACCAAAACATTAAAAAATTATATAAATTTATTAATGTTATTAATATTTAAGGTATTGATGTAATCGTACTGACCCGAAGAATAAAACTGCCTTATCAATTTTACCACACACCGAACGGTGAAAACACCCCACAAAAGAAATTGCTGTTTTTTGTTCATTCTGCCTCCCAAAAATCAGAATAAAAAAAAGTCATGTGCCCGAAAATGGTACGATTAAAAATGTCAACTCGTCCCGCAAAAAACAAGACCTCACATGACTTTGAGGGCTTAAATATGGAAAAATTATAGCTCTCAAAATATGATGAAGCAAAAACTGTTTTTTGCAATAAAAAGCATCTTTTATTGTGTGACAGCTGCCAAACATAAAAACCCGGTATAAAAACCCACTATAAATTGTAAATCAAACCCTCTTTATCACCCCGTTAGGGGAAAAATATTAAAATAAAAAAATGTATTTATTTCCATTTTCCCAATAGGGTTAGGGTTATTGTTGGGGCTAAAGTTAGGTTTGGGGCTAAAGTTAGGGTTAGGGTTGGGGCTAAAGTTAGGGTTAAGGTTGGGTCTAAAGTTAGGGTTATGTTTGGGATTAGGGGTGTGCTAGGGTTGAGTTTAGGGGTGTTAGGGGTCGAGTTCCCGCTTCTGCACAAGGGGAATCTCGAGCCATCCCTGCTGCAGTCTCCCATCCATCTCCGGCCGCAGTGGACTCTGCTCAGCTTAGACATCGGTCCCAGCGTCTCGCCCAGTCTAGCATTGTGCAGAGGATTACTGCTGTACCTCCAGGCTCTGCTATTGTAGCCAGTACTGGTTAGCGGCGTTCAGACGTCTTTAGGACAAAGTCCTTGCTATCCCCTTCTGAGCATGCCCAGAGTAAGATCTCTCATTGGAGATCAGGGGTCACATGCTCAGGTACTGCAGTAGCTCCTATTGGTCCGCCAGGAAGGTCCTGAAACCACTTGTGTTCTGGAGAAGTTTCCTATTGGTCCTTATCTGGCAGGCCCTGTAGTTGCTATTATAAAAGGGTGGCATGGTCATGCCGCCATGCGCTAGTATCAACCGTCATATGCTTTGTGCCAGTGTGGTCATGCATGAGTGGTTAGGGAGGCTGAAATACGTCATTACAATACCGACCTAATCGGTGAGGAGCTTGGTATGCTAGCTGGTCAGGGTCAGTGTCTTAGATGCCTTAGATTACCGGCATAACCGGTGAGGAGGTTGATTGCCGTATTCAGGGCCTGGCATTCAAACGCCATAGATTTCGGGTGACTCCCGCGAGGACATTAGCGCATGATCACTTTCCATGTTCGCTTAGCAGTTAACTGTGTACCTGAATGGCTAACAGGACACAGAAGTTTGCCTCAGCGGCTCTGTGACGCAACAGGGTTTGTTTTCAATGCTAGACAGCGCCCTAGCGTGTTTACTTTGGAACTCAGTGGTGTTAACTGAGTTTGCACACATTGCAATATAGCGCTGCGGCACTCCTTCTAGCGGCTCTGTGGAATAACAGAGTTCGCACATATTGCCACAGCGCGTTACGGCGTTTATTTTGGCGACTCTGCGGGATAACAGAGTTTGCTTCTTGCGCCATCTTACTAGGACCCCGGGCTGCGAACGCACCTCTCTACACCTTATATTTGGTGCGTTCCGCAGACCCTAACAAGGGGTGTGTTGGGGTTAGGGTTGGAGTTAGAATTGGGGGATTTCCAGTGTTTAGGCACATCAGGGGTTCTCCAAACGCGACATGGCGCTGATCTCAATTTCAGCCAATTTTGGTTTGAAGATATCAAATGGTGCTCCTTCCCTTCTGAGCTCTGCCGTGTACCCAAACAGTAATTTCCCCCCAAATATGAGGTATCAACATACTCAGGACAAATTGGACAATAACTTTTGGGGTCCAATTTCTCCTCTTAGCCTTGGGAAAATAGAAAATTGGGGACTAAAAGATCATGTTTGTGTAAAAAATATGATTTTTTTTTCACAGCTCTACGTTATAAACTTGTGTGAAGCACTTCGGGGTTCAAAGTGCTCACTACATCTAGATACGTTCCTTAGGGGGTCTAGTTTCCAAAATGGTGTCACTTTTAGGGGTTTTCCATTGTTTAAGCACAGCTCTCCAAACGTGATATGGCGTCCAATCTCAATTCCAGCCAATTTTGGTTTGAACAAGTCAAACGGCGCTCCTTCCCTTCTGAGCTCTGCTGTGCACCCAAACAGTGGTTTTCCTCCACATATGAGGTATATGTGTACTAATGAGAAATTGCACAACTTTTTCTGTCAATTCAGTCCTTTTACCCTTGTGAAAATAAAGAAATTGTTTGCAAAAGATCATTTTTGTGACTAAAAAGTTAAATGTTCATTTTTTTTCTTCCACATTCCAAAAATTCCTGTGAAGCACCTGAAGGGTTAATAAACTTCTTGAATGTGGTTTTGAGTACCTCGAAGGGTGCAATTTTTAGAATGGTGTCACTTTTGGGTATTTTCTGCCATATAGACCCCTCAAAGTGACTTCAAATGTGAGGTGGTCCCTAAAAAAACGGTTTTTGTAAATTTTGTTGTAAAAATGAGAAATTGCTGGTCAACATTTAGCCCTTATAACTTCCTAGCAAAAAGAAATTTGTTTCCAAAATTGTACTGATGTAAAGTAGACATGTGAGAAATGTTATTTAGAAACTATATTATGTGACATATTTCTCTGTTTTAAGGGCATAAAAATTCAAAGTTTGAAAATTGCGAAATTTTCGCCATATTTCCGTTTTTATCATTAACCCCTTAATGTCCACTGACGTGCACAGTCCGTCATGGCAAGGTGCCAGTTCCGGCACCAGGACGGACTGTGCACGTCATGCCTTTGATCTACCACTGCGTGTAAACGCGCAGTGGTAGATCAGTGCCAACAGCTGTCACAGACAGCTGACAGGCACGGCAAGCGGTGCGGGGACCTTTGCCGTCGGTCCCCGCACCCACAGCGCTGTGATTGGTCAGTCAATCTGACTGACCAAACACAGCAGCGATCGCGCAGGAGAAGCTGAAATTTCAGCTTCTCCAGCGCGATCAGTGCAGGAGCCGGCGCTGCAGTGGCCAGGCTTCCTGCACTGACAGCCAGGAGCGGAGCCCCCACCGCCCCTGGCTGTTAACCCCCTGACTGCTGCGATCCAGCGCAATCGCAGAACTCAGGGGGGGAGGCAGAGGGTCGGGAGCTCCCTCTGCCTCAGATCGGCGCCCTGCAATGTATTTGCAGGGCCCGATCTCTGCCTTGATGACCCGGGGGTTGTCATGACAACCTCCGGGTCATCTAGCTACGGAAAACTGCTGTGATCATGTTCACAGCAGCTTTCCCCATAGGTACAATGCTTTGCAATGCTGGAGCATTGCAATGCATTGTAACTGCAATAAAAAGTAAAAAAAGTGAAAGTCCCATAAAGGGACAAGTTAAAAAAAATCATTTTTTAAAAAAAATTGTAAAAAAAATATTAAAAAATAATTTGAAAAAAATCCCCTAAAAAATACATATTTTTATGTAATAAAAAAAATAAAAAACAAAAAAAATACACATGTTAGGTATCTCCACGTCTGTAAAAATCCCATCTATAAAAGCGTAACCTTAGTTAACCCAGTGAAAGCCGTAAAAAAAACACAAAAAAGTTGGAAAAAGTGCAATAACACGCGATCAAAAAGTCAGATATAAATAATCATGGTACCGCTGAAAACGTCATCTTGTCCCGCAAAAAACAAGCTGCTATACAGCATCATCAGCGAAAAAATAAAAAAGTTATAGCTCGCGGAATAAACTGATGCAAAAATAATTATTTTTTCTATAAAATTTTTTATTGTGTAAAAAACGCCAAAACATATAAATGAGGTATCGCTGTAATCGTAGTGATCCGAAGAATAAAGCTGCTTTATCAATTTTACCACACGCGGAACGGAGGAAAAAAAAAAAAAAAAACAATTCCTGAATTGCTGGTTTTTGTTCATTCTGCTTCCACAAAAATCGGAATAGGAAGCGATCAAAAAACGTTATGTGCCCGAATATGATACCAATAAAAACGTCAGCTCGTCCCGCAAAAAATAAGCCCGCAGATAACTCTGTTGGCCGAAATATGGAAAAATTATAGCTCTCAAAATACGGCGATGCAAAAATTTCTTACAAAAAATTATTCCAAAAAAAAAAGCATCTTTTAGTGTGTGACAGAAGCTAAACATGAAAAAAGGATGTAAATCTGGTATCGCTGTAATCGCACCGATCCGAGGAATAAAGTCGCCTAATCACTAATACCGCACGAGGAACGGCGTAAAAAAGAAAACTAATTCTTCACCTTTTGTGGATTTGTTCATTGTGCCTCCCAAAGATCGCAGTAAGGCGATCACAGTGGTTCCCCCCACATATGCGGTATCAGCGTACTCAGGACAAAATGCACAATAGCTTTTGGGGTCCTATTTCTCCTGTTACCCTTAGAAAAATAAAAATTTGGGGGCAAAAAGGTCATTTTTGTGGAAAAAAATATGATTTTTTTTATTTTCACGGCTCTACGTTATAAACTTCTGTGAAGCCCTTGGGGGTTCAAAGTGCTGACCACACATCTAGATAAGTTCCTTGGGGGGTCTAGTTTGCAAAATGGGGTCATTTGTGAGGGGTTTCTACTGCGCGACATGGGGGATCTCCAAGCACGACATGACACCCGCAGACCATTCCATCAAAGTCTGCATTTAAAAACGGTGCTCCTTCCCTTCCGATCTCTGCCATGCTCAAAATAGTGGTTCCCCCCACATATGGGATATCAGCGTACTCAGGACAAATTGCACAATAGCTTTTGGGGTCCTATTTCTCCTGTTACCCTTATAAAAATAAAAATTTGGGGGCAAAAATTTATTTTTGTGGAAAAAAATATGATTTTTTTATTTTCACGGCTCTACGTTATAAACTTCTGTGAAGCACTTGGGGGTTCAAAGTGCTCACGACACATCTAGATAAGTTCCTTGGGGGGTCTAGTTTTCAAAATGGAGTCACTTGTGGGGGGTTTCTACTGTTTAGGCACATCAGGGGCTCTCCAAACGTGACATGACACCCGCAGACCATTCCATCAAAGTCTGCATTTGAAAAAGGCGCTCCTTCCCTTTCGAGCTCTGCCATGCGTCAAAATAGTGGTTTACCCCCACATATGGGGTATCAGCGTACTCAGGACAAATTGCACAATAACTTTTGGGGTCCTGTTACCCTTTGGAAAATAACAATTGGGGGTGGAAAGATCATTTTTGTGGAAAAGATATGATTTTTTAATTTTACAGCTCTACGTTATAACCTTCTGTGAAGCCCTTGGGGGATCAAAGCTCTCACCACACATCTAGATAAGTTCCTTGGGGGGTCTAGTTTCCAAAATGGGGTCACTTGTGGGGGGTTTCCACTGTTAAGGCACACAGGGGCTCTCCAAATACGACATGGCGTCCAATCTCAATTCCAGCCAAAAAAGTCAAATGGCGCTGCTTCCCTTCCGAGCTCTGCCATGCGCCCAAATAGTGGTTTACCCCCACATATGGGGTATCAGCGTACTCAGGACTAATTGCACAATAACTTTTGGGGTCCTTTTATCCTT
Source organism: Oophaga sylvatica (assembly GCA_033576555.1). Lineage (NCBI taxonomy): Eukaryota > Metazoa > Chordata > Amphibia > Anura > Dendrobatidae > Oophaga > Oophaga sylvatica. Next base: position 305,641,412 of record JARQOD010000002.1, on the reverse strand, counting down.
TGGAAAATAAAAATTGGGATGAAAAGATCATTTTTGTGGAAAAAATATGTTTTTTTAATTTACGGCTCTACGTTATAACCTTCTGTGAAGCGCTTGGGGGTTAAAAGCTCTCACAACACATTTAGATAAGTTCCTTGGGGGGTCTAGTTTCCAAAATGGGGTCACTTGTGGGGGGTTTCCACTGTTTAGGCACACAGGGGCTCTCCAAATACTACATGACGTCCAATCTCAATTCCAGCCAAAAAAGTCAAATGGCGCTGCTTCCCTTCCGAGCTCTGCCATGCGCCCAAATAGTGGTTTACCCCTACATATGGGGTATCAGCGTACTCAGGACTAATTGCACAATAACTTTTGGGGTCCTTTTATCCTTTGGAAAATAAAAATTGGGATGAAAAGATCATTTTTGTGGAAAAAATATGATTTTTTTAATTTTACGGCTCTACTTTATAACCTTCTGTGAAGCCCTTGGGGGTTAAAAGCTCTCACAACACATTTAGATAAGTTCCTTGGGGGGTCCAGTTTCCAAAATGGGGTCACTTGTGGGGGGTTTCCACTGTTTAGGCACACAGGGACTCTCCAAATGTGACATGGCGTCCAATCTCAATTCCAGTCAAAAAAGTCAAATGGCGCTGCTTCCCTTCCGAGCTCTGCCATGCGCCCAAATAGTGGTTTACCCCCACACATGGGGTATCGGTGTACTCTCGAGAAATTGTACAACAAATATTGTGGTTCATTTTCTCCTAATACCCTTGACAAAATTTAAAAAAATTGTGTCGAAAGAAAAATTTTGGGAAAAAAAGTTAAATGTTCATTTTTTCCTTCCACATTGCTTCAATTCTTGTGAAGTACCTAAAGGGTTAATAAACTTCTTGAATGTGGCTTTGAACACGTTGAGGGGTGCAGTTTTTAGAATGGTGTCACTTTTGGGTATTTTCTGTCATATTGACCCCTCAAATTCACTTCAAATGTGAAGTGGTCCCTAAAAAAAATGGTTTTGTAAATTTTGTTGGAAAAATGAGAAATTGCTGGTCAACTTTTAACACTTATAACTTCCTAACAAAAAAAAATGTTGGTTCCAAAATTGTGCTGATGTAAAGTAGACATGTGGGAAATGTTATTTATTAACTAATTTTTGTGACATATCTCTCTGATTTAATGGCATAAAAATTAAAAATTTAAAAATTGCAAAATTTTCCAAATTTTTGCCATATTTCTGTTTTTTTTATAAATAAACGCAAGTTATATTGAAGAAATTTTACCACTATCATGAAGTACAATATGTCACGAGAAAACTATCTCAGAATCGCCAAGATCCGTAGAAGCGTTCCAGAGTTATAACCTCATAAAGAGACAGTGGTCAGAATTGTAAAAATTGGCCTGGTCTTTAACCTACAAAATGGCTTGGTCATTAAGGGGTTAATAAACGCATGTTATGTCGAATAAATTTTACCACTTACATGAAGTACAATATGTCACGAGAAAACAATATCAGAATCGCCAAGATCCGTTTAAGCGTTCCAAAGTTATAACCTCATAAAGGGACAGTGATCAGTATTATAAAAATGGCCCGGTCATTAACATGCAAACAACCCTTGGGAGTAAAGGGATTAAGGGTGCATCATTTTTGCCTAGGCTATTTTCATTAGTCTTTTTTTCCCTTTGAACTACAGTACAATTCAAAAGCAATTTTTGATTTTCATTAGTTGACATTTAATACATTTAAACTGAAAATTACTTTTTGTGAGTTTTAAGATATTTCAGTGCCAATTAAGGGTTTTTCTTAATTTAACAAAGGGGTACTAATAATGTTAGTTAATGTGTATATATAAAAAACTGGATTACTTACCAGTAATGCTCTTTTATAGAGTCCACGACAGCACCCACTGAGAGAGGGGATCCGCCCCTTGGAACAGGAAACCTACAGAGATAAAAGGGGCGGTCCCCTTCACTCCCTCAGTTGGATTACAGAGAATGAGAGGAACCGCCAAACAAACTTTAGTTAATTGCTCCACAAGCCATTTAAAGTATTTGCATATTTACATCTCAACCTATATATACAGTACAGACCAAAAGTTTGGACACACCTTCTCATTTAAAGATTTTTCTGTATTTCCATGAACATGAAAATTGTAAATTCACACTGAAGGCATCAAAACTATGAATTAACACATGCGGAATTATATACTTAACAAAAAAGTGTATAACAACTGAAATTATGTCTCATATTCTAGGTTCTTCTAAGTAGCCACCTTTTGCTTTGATGACTGCTTTGCTCACTCTTGATATTCTCTTGATGAGCTTCAAGAGGAAGTCACCGGAAATGGTCTTCCAACAATCTTGAAGGAGTTCCCAGAGGTGCTTAGCACTTGTTGGCCATTTTGCCTTCACTCTGCGGTCCAGCTCACCCCAAACCATCTTGATTGGGTTCAGGTCTGGTGACTGTGGAGGCCAGGTCAACTGGCGTAGCACCCCATCACTCTCCTTCTTGGTCAAATAGCCCTTACACAGCCTGGATGTGTGTTTGGGGTCATTGTCCTGTTGAAAAATAAATGATGGTCCAACTAAACGCAAACCGGAATAGCATGCTGCTGCACAATGCTGTGGTAGCCATGCTGGTTCAGTATGCCTTCAATTTTGAATAAATCCCTAACAGTGTCACCAGCAAAGCACCTCCAAACCATCACACCTCCTCCTCCATGTTTCATGGTGGGAACCAGGCATGTAGAGTCCATCGGTTCACCTTTTCTGCATCGCACAAAGACACGTTGGTTGGAACCAAAGATCTCAAATTTGGACTCATCAGACCAAAGCACAGATTTCCACTGGTCTAATGTTCATTCCTTGTGTTCTTTAGCCCAAACAAGTCTCTTCTGCTTGTTGCCTGTCCTTAGCAGTGGTTTCCTAGCAGCTATTTTACTATGAAGGCCTGCTGCACAAAGTCTCCTCTTAACAGTTGTAGAGATGTGTCTGCTGCTAGAACTCTTTCGGACTGACTGACCTTCATTTCTTAAAGTAATGATGGCCACTCGTTTTCCTTTACTTAGCTGCTTTTTTTCTTGCCATAATACAAATTCTAACAGTCTATTCAGTAGGACAATCAGCTGTATATCCGTGAGACTTCTGCACAACAAAACTGATGGTCCCAACCTCATTTATAAGTCCAGAGATCCCACTTATTAAACCTAACAGGGCACACCTGTGAAGTGAAAACCATTTCCAGTGACTACCTCTTGAAGCTCATCAAGAGAATGCCAAGAGTGTGCAAAGCAGTCATCAAAGCAAAAATTGGCTACTTTGAAGAACCTAGAATATAAGACATATTTTCAGCTGTTTTACACTTTTTTGTTAAGTATATAATTCCACATGTGTTAATTCATAGTTTTGATGCCTTCAGTGTGAATTTACAATTTTCATAGTCATGAAAATACAGAAAAGTCTTTAAATGAGACGGTGTGTCCAAACTTTTGGTCCGTACTGTATTATATATATATATATATATATATATATATATATATATATTTACATATATATGACTAACCCGTCACCACTCGGAGTGAACCATGTGCAACCATAACCTAATGGAGGGAAGTGAGTGGGTGCTGTCGTGGACTCTATAAAAGAGCATTACCGGTAAGTAATCCAGATTTTTCTCTTCCTATAGACAGCACCCACTGAGACATTTTCAGAAACGATCACTTGTGAGGGCCACCGTGCTAAGAACCGATCTACTGAAGACTAAGTCAGAGGAAGAAGACAAATCAAGCCTGTAGTGACTGTAGAAGGTAGATGGTGAGGACCAAGTTGCAGCCTTACATATGATGTCAATCGGAATGTCCGCCTTTTCAGTCCAGGAGGATGCCATTGCCTGTGCGGAATGTGCTTTTATTCCATCCGGAGGGCTTTCACCTTTTGCTGAGTAGGCCAGACCGATTGCATCTTTGATCCAAGGGATAGCGTGCCCTTTGTGACTCCAGACGCCTTCCTGTGGCCCTGAAAGGATATAAAGAGAGCCTTGCTCTGCCTTCAGGGACAAGTCCTGTCTATAAAGGCTAGGACATCTCTCCTCACATCTAAGGTGTGAAAATTTTTCTCTTCAGGTGTTGTAGGGCTATCCTAAAAGAAGGGCAGAAAAATCTCCTGGGATCTATGGAATTTGGTAGAAACCTTAGGGATGTAAGAAGGATCTGGTTTTAACACTATCCTATCATGGAATATTGACAGGAAGGGGGATTCACTGACAGAGCTTAGATATCACTCACTCTTCTCGCTGATACTAAGGCTACTAACAAGACTGTCTTTAATAACACGCAATTTATTGAAGCTAAGTGTAAGGGTTCAACTGGGGCCCCTATCATCGCATCGAGAACTAGGTTCAGGTCCCAGGGCGGTACTCGAGCAATATGTACTGGGTCTGCTCGCTGACATACTGAAATAAACCGAGCTACCCATCTCTCCCTAGCTATATTGTAGCTATACAGGGCACCTAGAGCCGATATCTGAACCTTCAAGGTATTTACTGATAACCCCAATTCTCGACCCCTCTTCAGGAATTCCAACATAGCAGGGATAGGTACCTCACTAGAGAAGGCCCCTATGTAAAAGCTAAGAAATTTCCTCCACACCTTGGTGTATATCTTGGTCATGGCCTCCTTTCTACTGTGCAGAAGGGTATTAATTAAATTCTCCAAGAACCCCCTTAGTCTCAGTAACTGCCTCTCAAGTTCCATGCCGTCAGGCGTAGACCCTTCACCCAAGGATGAAGGAATGGTCCCTGAGAGAGCAGGTCCTGATTCCACGGGAGGATCCAGAGGTCATGCAAAGACATGGCTCTGAGCCATGAAAACCAAGGCCACTTGGGCCAAAATGGAGCGATCAGGATTACTCTCGCCCTCTCCTCCCTTATTTTTCTGATGACCAATGGGAGAATTATCATCTGAGAAGGCATATGCCAGACAGAAAGGCCACGGGGATTGAAGAGAGTCGAGCATATCCGGTCGGTTCGCTCTGTGTAGTGAAGCAAACATTTCGAACTGTCTGTTGGCCCTTGTAGCAAACAGGTCTTTTTCTGGAAGACCCCATAAGGCTGTTATTTTCTTTAAGATGCAGCAGCTGAGCATCCACTTCCCCTGACCAAGGGAATGGCAACTGAGAAAGTCTGCTCTGAAGTTCTCTACTCGCCTGATGTGGAGGGCTGATAGGGACAAAAGGTGTGTTTCAGCTATCTGTAGAATTCTCTCTGCGGTAGACATCAGAGTTCTTAATCGTGTTCCTCCTTGATGATTTAAATATGCGACGGAGGTGGCACAGTCCGATAGAACTCTTACATGAGATCCTCGCAGCTGTGGAAGGAATTCACGTATAGCATGATCAATTGATTTTAACGCTGTCAAATTAGAAGAGTCGTTGGCCTCACCTGTTATGAATGTGCTAGAGATGGTTTCTGAGCAGAGGCTCCCTCTGGTGGTTACAGACAGTACTGAACCTTTCAGCAAGGAGTGGCAATCTGGAATCACGGACTGGTCTGATATAAGGGAGGTTCCCTCCCATGATGGTTGCCGGTGATCAATTGTTCTTGTCTCAATTGTGGTTCCTGGTTCATTTGGAAGTTTGCTAGAGTCCTGCCTGCATCTCCTGCTTTCAGATAAGATATTTTTTGCTTTTCTTTTTGTGTTTGCTTTTTGCATTGTTTTCTGCACTTTTGTGGAGGTCAGCCAGGTCCCCTCCTGGGGCCTGAGCTCCTCACAGTTTTTCTGCAGCCTCTGTTATTTGCTCATTTGCTTTCTAATGTTATGAATGTGCTAGAGATGGTTTCTGAGCAGAGGCTCCCTCTGGTGGTTACAGACAGTACTGAACCTTTCAGCGAGGAGTGGCAATCTGGAATCACGGACTGGTCTGATATAAGGGAGATTCCCTCCCATGATGGTGGCCGGTGATACTGTTGATACTGTTATGTTTCAGTAGCTGAGGAGGACAGGAACAACAGCAGGGCAGCCGAACACCTGAGATGTTGGTAACTGATGGGTTGCAGATTCCTAAACTAACGACACAACTAGAGGTTGCCGTGGAGCGTTCCTACGTTGATCCTAGACGCCTCGTCACAGCCTGAGAGATAACTACACCTAAAGGCAGAAAGATGAAAGCTATCTGCCCCGGAGCAGATCCCCAAAGAAAATAGGAAGCCCCCAAACATATAATGGCGGTTAGACAAGATGAAAATACAAACATAGGCAGAAAATAGACTGAGCAAACGCTGGGGCCACAAGCTGACTAAATAGGATAGGACAGGAGGGATTACTTTCTGCAACCTAGAAAACCCTACAAAAATCCAACAATTCTGATTACAAAAATACTGAGATCACACGATCTCGCCACCCACTATATCAGATCTCAGTGTGAACAAAAACCAAGCCGCTGCCGCTGAAAAAACAGGAAAAAGCAAATGAGCAAATAACAGAGGCTGCAGAAAAACTGTGAGGAACTCAGGCCCCAGGAGGGGACCTGGGCGACCTCCACAAAAGTGTAGAAAACAATGCAAAAAGCAAGCACAAAAAGAAAAGCAAAAAAATATCTTATCTGAAAGCAGGAGATGCAGGCAGGACTCCAGCAAACTTCCAAATGAACCAGGAACCACAATTGAGACAAGAACAATTGATCACCGGCAACCATCATGGGAGGGAACCTCCCTTATATCAGACCAGCCCGTGATTCCAGATTGCCACTCTTTGCTGTAAGGTTCAGTACTGTCTGTAACCACCAGAGGGAGTCTCTGCTCAGAAACCATCTCTAGCACATTCATAACACTCACCTATGGACCATTGTCCTTGGACTACACTTTCACCTAAATAAGCCCCCCAACAGAAGAGACTAGCGTCCGTAGTAATCACTCTTGAGGTTCTCAGCACCCACGGAACCCCTCTAGAGAGATGGCCCAGTTCCAGCCTCCATGACAGGGATCTAACTACCTCAGTTGACAGGGATATCTCACCCTCAAACTGTCCCTGCAGTCGCTCTTCCTCCTGCAGGATAAATTGCTGCAACTGTCTAGTATGGGCCCACTGCACTGCAGGAATACAAGAAGGGAGGGAGCTGAGAAGGGACATAGCTTCCCTCAGGGACATCTTAGGCTTGTCCATTGCAGACCGCACTTTATTTCTTATTGCCCACATCTTCGTTTCTGAGAGGAGACACTTTTGGCCAAGGAACATTTGCTGAGTTACTGGGAGCAATCTGGATTTGGTCCAGTTGATCAGCCATCCCAAAGCCTGCAAAGATGAAATTACATCAGCTAGTCGATGTTCACATTGGGAGATGGAGTTTCCTACCACCAGGAAATCATCTAGGTATGGGACTATTAAAGTGTTCTTTAACCATACATACGCTATCACCTCTAACATTAACTTGGTGAAAACCCGGGGAGCCATGGATAAGCCGAAGGGCATTGCCACAAACTGAAGATGGTGGACACGGCCTTCCAGAGTGACCGCCACTCAAAGATACTGCTGATGCATCGCATGTATTGGCAGACGATAGTATGCATCCTTCAGATCTAGGACCACCATGAAGCAACTGGGGATCAAAAGTTTAATTGCTGAACATATGGATGCCATCTTGAAGGTATGAGACCGCAGAAAGACGTTCAGCTTTCTCAAATTAATTATGGTTCTGTGGAACCATCTGGCTTAGAAACCAGAAACACAGAGTAAAATCCCTTCTCCCTCTGGTTCTCCGGGACCTCCACTAGCACATTCTTGGTTAACAGACTCCTAATTTCCAACTCCAAAGCCTCCTGCTGAACGTGAGACTTTAGATAAGTCTATATGAAGGAGTCCAGGGGGACCCGGGCAAACTCTAAACTCAAGCCAGATGATACGAGGCTAATGGCCAAGGGATTGGATGTTATTGCCTTCCATTGCTGGATAAAAAATGATAACCTGCCACTCACTGGAGGGTTGGGGTGAGCGGAACCTGTCTCCGCCCTTGTAGGAAGGTTCGCCAAATAGAGCACCTCTCCGCTTGGCCTCTCTGTTGTACCAGCACCTCTGGTTCTTATAGGCTCTCTTTCTACTGAATGGCTGTTTTCTGAAAGCCCTCCTATAGGACGGAACATATGTGTTAGGGGACCCCTTTTTTCTTTCGCCCGCTTTGGTGACTATCTCTTCAAGCACTGTGCCAAACAGGTACTCACCCTGGCATGGTAAAGCGCACAGTTTTGCTATAGCCTGTGCATCACCTCTCCAGCCCTTTAACCATAAGGCACAACTGGCTGCGTTGGCTAATTCCGCTAATCTGGCCGCTAGACGCAGGGAATGGGCTGAGGCGTCTGCCAAGAAGGCTGTTGCTCCTCTAATAAGAGGGATAGAAGACCGTAACTTGTCTCTAGACAATCAACTCTTAATGTTTTCTTCAAGCTGATCCAACCACACTTGCATAGATCTTGTGGTGCAAGTGGCTGATATCGCTGGCTTGAAGGCCCCCGTACATGACACCCAGGACTTTTTAAGGAGTGTATCCACTTTACGATCCAAGGGGTCGGTTAGTTTTCCTAAATCTTCTACTGGCAAGGAAGAGTGCCATGAGGTTGCTGCCACAGCTGCATCAACCTTGGCAACCTTTGACCAAGATGTTAACTCCTCATTGTCAATGGGGTACCACCGTATGGATGCTGAGGGAAGGAATCCTCGCTGTCCCGGCTTCTCCCATTCTCTCTTAACTAGCTCTTCCACTGCAGGTATCACAGGGAATGCCTGACTTTTCTATTGAGAGAGGCCTGCGAACATGATGTCTTGTGATGTCTTGGGCTCTCTGGTATCAGCCAACCCCATAGTTCCTTAGACCGATCTAACTAAGTTATCAATACTGTCAATCGGGAAGCAAGTGCGATTTTCTTCCTCCGAGGATGATGACTCTTGTGAGGAATTTGAGCCGAGCTCGCCACTGTCCGAGGATGAGCTGGACATGGGGAAAGTATATTCCCTGTTGGGTCTCTGTTTTCTGACCTTGCCGGAACCAAGTTCCTGGAGTACTTCCCTAATCATGAACCTAATGACCTCCGTTCTAACTGAGGACTCCTCCTGCAGAGTATGCCCCATACAGATCTGACAAAGTCTTTTGGGGTAACTGTCACGAAGAGGCTGGGAGCACAGGGAACATTCCTTATGCTCTGATTTTCCGGTCTTTTTAACATAAAGTGGCATACAGAAAGAAGGGGCTAACAGCTTAATAGGTGCGAAGTCAGAGGCACAGCCTGACACGTGGTTTGACTTGCTTTTCTGTCTCTACCACTTCTATCCATGGAGCCACTTTGCCTGGAGCGTCCACTGCCACCCTTTTTGCTGCTGTGCGGTAGCACTGCCACCTCTTCATGTGGGTGCATTGAGGGGTCATTTGGGGATGACATTGCTGCACACCGGTGAGCCTCCAGCTGGTGCTTTTATGCAGCCTCCTTTTTTTTCTCACCCGGAAGTGTTCCCATCATTTCTGGGTCCAGCATCCTCCCTCTTTAGCGCATGCGCAGCTCCCTAGCCACTCCTACTGCGCCGACCCCGACACCTCCCTGGCAACCCCCGAAGTAAAGCTTAGTACTCTCGGGCGAGAGCATTCTTTAGGCCTCCTGCACACACACACACCTCCTTCCTACCAGCTGCACGCCGCAATCCGAGACCTTCAGGGGAAGCAGGGCGGCCGATGCCCGCACCCTGCACCCCCTGGACAAGTGACGGCCCGTCCAGCCGCACCGTGCTCCCCACGTGATTCAGGATGGCACTACCCAGACCCTGGCCTCAGGCTGTCCTTTTCAGACAAGGGGGGAGCTGACAGACAGGCCTCCCCCGATGCTGCCTCCGGCGCTGGAGCCCCTGCTGTTCCCGCAGAGACAGCACAGTCGGCATCACAGCCCAGGTATCCTCTTCACCTTTTCCTTCGTTACAGGTTCCCTTAGGAACAGGAAAACAACTGAGGGAGCAAGGGGGAATGCCCCTTTTATCTCTGTAGGTTTCCTGTTCGTTGGGGCGGATCCCCTCTCTCAGTGGGTGCTGTGGCGAAAAGAAAAATGCTAAATAACACTACCACTATTTTTGACTTTTAGTTTTGTATGTTTGTTATTATTCCACTTGTGTTATTATGCTGGCTCTTTTTTATGATTGAAGACACTATCTTGTACTGGGTAAGTAAAGAAGAAAGCCCATAGCACAGGAAAGAGATTACCAGCTATACTTTATTGAATGAATTTCACTTCAGACTTTGTCATGCAAATATAGCTATGAATGTAGTTATTTTTTGCAGTATCAAGGTTTCATTCATAAACAGAAGTAACAATGTTTAGGACAACATTGGAATTTCTCTTTCTGGAAAGAGGCTGACAGAGCACATCATAAGACCCATGCTGTTAATGGTTTTATTATGAGCTCTGTCATCCTCTACCTAACCTGAAGAAGGACATCATTGTCTGAAACATTGCAACTGCTTTTCTCAAGTGAAATCCTTAGGCCTCTTTCACATTTCCGGCGGGCGCCTGGCGGCGCCCCCGGCATTTTGCAGCAGTGCCGTATCTGAAAATCTGATGCGCCGCATGCGGCTTTTTTCGCATTGACATGCATTAGCGCCGGATGGCGCCGCATGTCAATGCGTTGCATGCGGTTTTGTCCGGATGCGGCGCAAATGTACATTGCAGCGTCCGGAAAAAACGCTGCATGTAACGTTTTTTGTTTTTGCCGGATGGTTTCTGATCTCTCCAAGCATCAGAAACCATCCGGCAAAAAAACGCATTTTGGCCGCCGGAAGTGTGAAAGGTTTTCAGATGCGGCGCTGCGGCAAAATGCCGGGGGCGCCGCCAGGCGCCCGCAGAGAAATGTGAAACTAGCCTTAAGATGCAATAAATACTTAGCGTACTTAAATATGCATCATATAATCTAAAATGCAGTTGATTATCCTTTGTATTCCTTGATAAAGAATACACTCTCCACTTCTGAGAACAAGTGTGTCTATAGACGTCTATAAAAGTACTGACATATCTGCCATAAAAATATAAAAAGTACGCAGTATGTCTTATGTTCCACACAAGTATGCCTTTTCTTTGGCATTGCTCTGTTTAAAATGATTAAAAAATTATCTATTTCTTGTGAATAAAATTACAAAAGGAATGAAATATTAAAAAATTGTGCCTGTGACTGGAAAAATATGCCTGGATTTTCAAAAGCTTGATTCTTCTTTTTTTTGTTGCTGTACAGATGTCTTTATAGTGTTGGCTGTGTGCCTAAATCTAGAGGTAGAAATGTATCTGCAGATTAAACCAAACTCCAATGATTTAAACTTCAGAAATCAGCTTAGGGACTCAGACAATCTCAACCTTTTATAAAGCTGCTGTTTGATCCAAAATTTGATGTTGACTATTTCTAAATGTACTGTACATTTTATAGTAATAATAGGTCAATTTGTCTGATACACAGATCAAAATCTCCTTCAGACACATCTATTCTATTATTTCTAAACACTGTTTTTTGGTGATTACTTTGTATCTCCGTTCATACTGCACCCACACACACAAATGATACACCATTTGAAAGGTAAACTTGCACCCTTCAGCAAGTAAATAGTTAAACAAACCACACATCCACGATTTGAATACAAAATATAGTTTAAACATTAATTTTCATAAACTTGCACTAAGGAAAAATGACCTGCAGGTGGCACCACACTACCCCAAAGCACACTACCATGAAGTTGCTTACAGACATCACAAACAAATTCAAACATTTGTCTTAGGCCTGTTTCACACATCCGGCGGGCGCCTTGCGGCGCCCGCGGCATTTTGCCGCAGCGCCGCATCAGAAAACCTGATGCGCCACCGGCGGCCGCATGCGGTTTTTTGCCGGATGGTTTCTGATGCCCGGAGACATCAGAAACCATCCGGCAAAAACAAAAAACGTTACATGCTGCGTTTTGTCCGGCCGCCGCAATGTACATTTGCGCCGCATCCGGAAAAAACCGCATGCAACGCACTGACATGCGGCGCCATCCGGCGCTAATGCATGTCAATGCGAAAAAAGCCGCATGCGGCGCATCAGGTTTTCTGATGCGGCGCTGCGGCAAAATGCCGCGGGCGCCGCAAGGCGCCCGCCGGATGTCTGAAACCAGCCTTAGGTGCTTTCCAGCTTGCTCAAGTGCTTGCCCAACCTATTTCAGTTACATTAGAGGATTGCACACTTCACTGCAGGTGAGTCACATATGCAAACACATTTGTAAACATGCACTGCTTTTCGGTGATTACTTCGCCCCACTCACACAAATGGTGAATCACATATGCAAACACATTTGTAAACATGCACTGCTTTTTCGCTGATTACATTGCCCCACACACACAAATGATTCACCATTTGAAAGGTGAACTTGCCCCCTTCAGCAAGAAAAGAGCCAAACAAACCACACATTCATGATTTTATTACTAAAGTCAGCTTAAACATTCATTTTCATAAACCTGCGGAAAGAAACAATGACATGCAGGTGGCACCTCAACTGGAAGACATTTTTTGGCCTCTACTTATCAAACCAATTTATTGTATTACCAATCTACATATATAAATACCTGTCTGTGTTCATCATCTCATGAAATACATTTCTGAAATTGCCTGCGCCCCCGACGACGACCAATTTGCGAAAATTTTGCACGGGCCAAGCTAATACACTATATTGACAAAATTATCAGGACATCTACATATTACACCTACTAGAGCTTTCAAGACATCCCATTCAGAAACCATATTCAGTAAAATAGAATTGGTCACCGCTATGCAGCTATTACAGCTTACAGCTTCTCAGAAGACTTTCTACAATGCCTTTGAGTTTTTCTGTTGTAATTTTTGCTAAATCATCCAAAACATTATTTATAAGATCAGATGCTGATGCTGTATGAGAGACCCTGGCTCTCAATGTCCATTCTAGTTCATCCCAAGGTGTTTGATTACATTGAAGTTACAGCCCTGTGTAGATAAGTCAAGTTCTTAAACACCAAGCTCACTCATTTGTGCTTTTATGGATCTTACTTTGGAAACTGGGGTGTATTCGAGCTGGAAAAGAAAAGGCTATTCTCCAAATTCTTCCTACAAAGCTGGCTGCAAACACAATAGTTTGGTATGCTAGAACATTAAGATATTCCTTCACAGGAGCATAGAGTCCAAGGCCAATCCTTTAATAACATCCCTATAGCGCTTTCCATCCTATATAAAAATTTACAGTTTACTTAATGTAGTCATGCAGGTAACATTCTCCTAACATTTTTCAAACTCAGACTTCTGTATCACACTGACAGATACTCCAGTGGCACTGTGTGTTTGGAGATGTAAGGCTTGCAAGCCGCTTCTTGATAATGAAAATCAATACCATGAACTCCCCCATAGTACTGCTTTTTTGCTGAAATTAAAGTCAGAGGTGGTTTCAAACTCCTTAGTTATTGAATCAGAAGAGTCTTGGTGACTCTTTTGTATGATGCCCCTTATCCCTTGGCAACCCAGATTTTTAACCCCTTAACAACCAGAGGTATTTCAGTTTTTGCGTTCTTGTTTTTTGCTCCCCTTCTTCCCAGAGACATAAGTTTTTTATTTTTCTGTAAAAATGGTCATGTGAGGGCTTGTTTTTTGCAGGACAAGTTGAGTTTTTGAAAAAAACATTGGTTTTAACATTTCTTGCACTGAAAAACTGGAAGAAAATTCCAGGTCCAGGGCATTACGAGTTCATAGACACCAAATATGTCTAGGTTCTTTATTATTTAAGTGGTGAAAAAAAAAATCCAAAATTTGGTTAAAAAAATGGCACCATTTTCTGAGACCTGTAGAATCTTCATTTTTTGTGATCTTGGGCTGGGTGACGGCTTATTTTTTGTGCACCAGGCTAACATTTTTATTGATACCACTTTGGTATAGATACAATCTTTTGATAGCCTGTTATTGCATTTTATTGCAATGTAGTGGCTCAAATAAAAACTTATTTCTGACGTTTTGAATTTTTTTCTCGTTATGCCATTTATTGATCGGGTTAATTCTTTTTTATCATGATAGATTGGGCGATTCTGAAGGCTGTGATACCAAGTATGTGTATATTTGATTTTTTATTGCTTTATTTTGAATGGGGCAAAAGGGGGTAATTTGAACTTTTATTTTTTTATCTTTTTAATATTTTTAAAAATATTTTTTTACTTTTTGCATTCTTCAATCGTCCTGATAGGAGACTAGAATCTGCAGTACTTTGATCTCCTCTGCTACGCACAGGCAATTATCAGATCACCTGTGTGTAGCGGAAATGCTCACTTGCTATGAGCGTCAACCACGAGGTGGCACTCATAGCAATCTGGCAATAACAACCATAGAGGTCTGCTGGAGTCCTCTGGTTGTCATGCCGACCCATCGGTGACCCACGAGCATGTGACTGGGTCACCGATGGGTGGGATTACCATTGCGCTTCCGGTAAGATCTAGTTAAATGCCGCTGTCAGAGATTGACAGCGGCATTTAACTAGTTAACTGCTGAGTGTGGATTGCGATTACACCTGTGGCTGTTGCGAGCAAATATCAGCTGTATAAATCAGCTGTCATGTGCCCAGAAAGCTGCGGGCTCAGCGCCAGAGACCCAGCACCAAACAGTTAGATTCCGGCATCAGCTATCAGCATCACTATTATGCCCAATGTTGGGAAGGGGTTAACTTTATGTGATCTGTCATTTTGTGGCTGAGTTGCTGTGGTTCCTAAATTCTTATATTTTTCAATAATTTCTCTTATAAGTAATCTTGAAATATTTATACGGAAAGATGTTTCACAAACTGTCTTGATACAACGATGACATCTTATTACCATGTCACAGTCAAATTCAGTTAGGTTTTTAGAACAACATATTTTTTCACAAATGTTTATAATGGAAAACTGCATAGCTAGATGTTCAATTTTTTACACATATGCTATGGGACTAAATGAAAAATTTGAATTCAACAATGAAGAGAATACATAGTGTGGATGGGATATTCAACGTTCTGTCAAAAGCAAGTACATGGTGATTCCATTGCTATTTTACCTAGAAAAATTGCTTTCTAAAAGACAGTTGACCATAGTGAAATTTGGACTGTACATACTTTTGTTCATGAGAAGTAAGAGTGCAATAAACCTCAGCGACAGTGACAAGAAACATCCTCTCACCGAGTGTTCTCGCCGACTAGTCGCCCAGATGGTCATTTCCATTACAACACATATTTGCTTCATGCCTTCCTGCATGTCGGTAGTTTATGTGTGGTCCTTCCATTTTACTCCTGCCGAATTCCATGCTCATTTGTTACCAATGTACAAATACAGTTTGGAGGAGCATGTTTTCATTGTGAAAACTTATTAGAAAACTGAGCGTCTGTATGTGACTCTGGAAATATATAAGGAGATTTACAATTTCCCCTACACTATATACAGCTGTACGCTTCTGATACAGTACCCTTTTTCTGCTTTTTATATTCTGGTCTAATCCATACTGAGTGAGCGTCTGTGTGTGACTCCGGAAATATATACGGAGATTTACAATTTCCCCTACACTGTATACAGCTATACGCTTTTGATACAGTACTCTTTTTCTGCTTTTTATATTCTGGTCTAATCCATACTGAGTGAGCGTCTGTTTATTACTCTCGAAATATATACGGAGATGTAAAATTTCTTCTACACTGTGTACACCTGTACGCTTCTGATACAGTACCATATATCTGCTGGTATTTTTGGTTCATTTTCCCAAACATGAGGAAGTATGGTGGAAGAGGCCACTGATGTGGGTGGGGGGGGCAGCTGGTACTGATGGTGGTGGTGTGCATCTGCTGGTAGTGCCAAAAGCACAATAGCACATAAGGCAGGAGGTGTTGAGCCTGCGTCATCATCTGGCTCCAGATGGCCTGGAAGGCTCCCTTTTCTGGGAGTAGGTAAACCACTTTTAAAGCCGGAGTATCAGGAACAGGTTTTGGCTTACATTGCCGAAACAGCCTCCAGCTCTATCGCCTCCTATTCTGAAGTTTCAAAAACTGCAAGCACTGAGTCGTCAGTGCAGGCTCCTGGTCAGGAACAACACCTTTCCTTGTGTCCATCACCCCCACCAAAAGTGAAGGATGCGGCAGGCCACACTTCAGATAACTCCATGGAGCTCTTTTCACATACCATGCCGGGGTTATCAAGTCAAATCCTGAATTCATCAGTCTAAGATGAATCTGACATGGAGTGAACTGATGCACAGCCACTGCCATATGATTCTGCTGGTACATTCACCTAGAGCACTACATTGCCATCGCAGTCTACTGAGCCAGAATCTGACCCTAATGAAACACAGGTGCCCCTTCCCACATAAAATACCACCTTTCACGGTGACACAGAGGAAGATGCAGATGAAATTGAAGAGGAGGTGATGGATGACCCAGTTGTTGACCCGGATTGGCATCCATTGGGGGAAGAGGTTGCCGCTGGCAATAGCTCAGAAGAGGAGGAGGATCCGCAGCAGGCATCGACATCGCAGCTGCGGTTATCTGGCAGGCCCCTAGCAGTCCAAAAACGTGTTAATAAAACGAAAAGTGTTGCAGGACAGCTTGGCCAGACGGTCAAATTAGCACAGCGTGCAAGCCCTGAAAATTTATCCCATAGTAGGAAGAATGCAGTGTGACACTTTATTGACCAAAATCCTATTGATGAGGCAAAGGTGATCTGTAAGTAGTGCGGAAGGACCTTTAGCCGAGGGAAAAATCTCCGAAACTTACACTTGCAAGCGTGGACGGACTACGAAACCTCAGGTAGCACATGTGCATCTGCTCCGACTGAAGGTAGCCAGCAACGCTGCATCGCTTTACCCACTGTAAGCCCACCGGTTAGCACACCACCAGCAAGAAATGTTGACGTGTCGTCGCAAGGCCAAAGCAGTCAGGGAATCACAATGTTTTTCCAACGAAAAACTGAATCTAGGCCATGACCTCCACCACCACCATCACCATCACCCACCCTCTCCAGTCCGCCATGTCCATCTCTAGCTCCCCCATATGCAGTTCTCAAGTCCAGCTCACCCTAGCAGACACTCTGACTAGGACAAGAAAGTACTCTTCCTCTCATCTGGGCACACTGGCTTTGAACACCTACATTGCCAAACTGATCTCATTAGAGATGATGCCCTTCCGTTTGGATGAAAGCGCAGCGTTCCGAGAGTTCATGGCCTACGGTGTCCCTCGTTATGACCTACCCAGTCGGCACTTCTTTTCTAGAAAAGCCATCCCTGCCCTCCACCTGCATGTGAAAGAACGCATTGTCCATGCACTCAAACAATCAGTGAGTGGAAAGGTGCACCTCACAACAGATGCATGGGCCAGTAGGCATGGCCAGGGCTGTTACATGTCCATGACTGCACATTGGGTTAATGTGGTGGATGCAGGGTCCACAGAGGGCAGCGGCGGTGGGACAGTGCTGCCTAGCCCATAATATAGGCAACAGTTGGCTGTAGGCATTCGACCCTCCTCCTCCTCCAGAATCTAAAGCTTGTCGACAGAGTGCAGTTGCACGAGCACTCCATCTGCAGCTGCCAATGTTGCACATGATGTGTCCTACTATCGAACAGCTAGTGGTAAGCGTCAGCAGGCTGTTTTAAAGATAATGTCTTTCGGCGACAACAGACACACCGCGGAGGTACTGGCCGACTACTTGCAGCGAGAAACTGAGTCATGGCTGGGCAGTCTACATCTTGAGCCAGGCAAGGTAGTCAGTGATAACGGACGTAATTTTGTGGCGGCCATAGACCTGGCAAAACTCAGACACATACCTTGCCTGGCTCACACCTTGAACCTGGCGGTGCAGTGCTTCATAAAAAATTATCCGGAGTTAACAGCCCGGATCCATAAGGTGCAAAGACTGTGCTCGCACATCCGTCGCTCGCCCGTAGACTCCAGTCGTATGCAGAGGCTGCAGCAATCGCTCTACCTCCCCAAGCACCGCCTAATCATAGACGTTGCAACATGGTTGAGAGGCTGTGCGAACATAGGCAGGCTGTAATGCATTTGTGGGAGGATACACGTGCAGGCAGTTTGAGGGCAGACATCGAGTTGTCAGGTGTGCAGTGGTCAAAGCTGAAAGACCTCTGTAAAGTCCTTCAGTGTTTTGAGGAATGCACATGGCTCGTAAGCATAGACGATGCCATCATAAGCATGAGCATCCCACTTATGCGTCTGCTCATGCAAACTTTGACGCACATTAAGGTTCAGGCGTCTGCAGTGGAGAAGGAAGAGGAGAAGGAGGGAAGCCTTGATGACAGTCAGCCAATGTCTGCTCAGGGAACTGTCCTGGACAAGGTGGAGGAAGAAGAGGAAGAGGAGGAGGATGAGGGGGATGATTATTTTGGGGAGGAGGATGCTTCTCAGTGGGCAAGAGAAAATGTAGGCTTGCCTAGGTCAGGTACAGGGTTTGTGCGTGACTGGAGGGATGTGGATTTGGCAGTAAGTG
Organism: Oophaga sylvatica; assembly: GCA_033576555.1. Taxonomy (NCBI): domain Eukaryota; kingdom Metazoa; phylum Chordata; class Amphibia; order Anura; family Dendrobatidae; genus Oophaga; species Oophaga sylvatica. The sequence goes on along the minus strand of JARQOD010000002.1, from coordinate 305,622,934 downwards.
CTCCTCCACCCACCACTCAGTGCATCATTGACACCTGGAACATTGGCCCACATGTGTGATTATGTCTTGCGGATCCTAAAAAGGGACACCCGCATTGCCAAAATCACGACAAGGCATTCTCATATGGGGCAGTCCTACTCTACGTTTTTTATATTCGCTGTGCCATTACGGCCTCCTGAATGTATAAAAGCAAGACTGCAAAAATCAAAACAAAAGTACCTGAAGCATTGCTGTATCACTCCCATGGTGCCAGTAAGGCAAGCGCAGGTGAAAGCCGACCAGGACCAGGTCCGGAGATGGACATTTCAGATCTGACTTCTGCACTGCCAGACCAGCAACCACAGATGAAGGGTGAAACAGGCCCAGATACAGGTGTAAAATCAAGCAGAGCCCAGGCAGGGCAGGGCTGCTGTGTATGCACAGCAGCCTAGGTCAATCACCAAAAAAACACAGATAGAACTGCGGCGCTGGCTTCTCCCCTTTTTTTACTATTCCCAACACACTGCAGTGGTGCAGGTTCTGCCACGAGCCGTACTGGGCAACATGGAAGAGGTGTGCGTGGTGCACACAGCCGAAGTGGCGTTGGAGACAGGGGTTTCATGACCATGTTGTGGACTGATTTCTCGACTAACGCTCACATGACTTTAATATTAAATTGATTGCAACAGACAGGAGACAGAAGTTGTCAACTATGGTTCAAAATTACCTCTCCTCCCCATCGATGTTCTCCCTCACAGTTTATTCCCCTTTGACTACTGGGCCTGTAAATTGGACACCTAGCATGAATTGGCACAATATGCCTTTCAGGAGCTTTCTTGCCCTGCTGGTAGTGTGCTATCAGAAAGAGTCTTCAGTGCTGCTGGATCAATCTTGACAGAAAGAAGGACCCGGCAGTAGACCAAAAATGTTGGTGATCTCACCTTCATTAAAATGAACCATGCCTGGGTTTCAAAGGATTTTGTACCACCTTCCCCTGATGACAAATAGGTTGCCAGCAAAATGGCTCGCTTTGTCCTCCTCTTCCTCCGACTTCTCCAATTCCTCCTTTTGCAGCTGCTGAACGTCCAACCTACACCTCAACATATGCCAGTTTTTCCACCTCCCTAACTGGGCTATACCCCCGCCAGGGCCTGCGTCAGCAAATGGCGCACACGGGCAAGTGCCGGGGCCCTGAGCAAGTCGGGGGCCCACTCGCCGTCAGAGACACCGGCGTACTATGAGAGGCCCTGTGCCAGTGCCGGCGCCCATGAGTGGCCCCCCCTGCTTGCTCAGGGCCCCAGCACTTGCAATACTTACCTCTCCCTGCTCAACCGCTGTGACGTCTTCCACGTTTCCTGACAGTGACATTCATGTCAGAGAGCACAATGACATCACGTCTGTGCGCCCTCTGCCTGAACAGTCACAGTGCAGAGAGCTGGAAGATGGCAACGCTGAGGAGTCCAGAGTATAGCAGTGCCCAGCGAGGAGAGTTATTTCATTTTTTTTAATGTTTGGAGCAATATATGGGGAGCATTATACCCTGGAGAATTATACATGGGGCCTTTCATACACTTGAGCATCATAGATAGGGCCCATTATACACTGGAGCATCTTTCATGGGGCACATCATATACTGGAGCAACATATGGGGCCCATTATATATGGAGCATCATATGGGGCACATTATATATGGAGCATCACATGGAGACCATTATATATGGAGCATTATATATGGGGCACATCATACACTGGAGCATTATAAATGGGGCCCATCATACACTGGAGCATCATATACGGGGCCCATTATACACTGGAGCATCATATGGGGCCCATTATATATGGAGCATTATATAGGCCCATCATACACTTGATCATCATCCATGGGGCCCATCATATACTGGAGTATCATATGGGGCCCATCATATACTAGAGCATCATATGGGTGTAATGTATGTAGTACAGTTCATATAGCGTCTTGTGCTTGGGTGCGATGAAAATACATGAGACACAGGTTTGATATAGAAGGTCTTGTATTACTTCATACAAGTTGGCAAAAATAGTCACACAGTTTGCAGATACAGAAGCAGGAGACACAGCAGGCCAGAGTAACTTAAGCTCAGCAATCACTCTCCACAACAGGTTCAGGATCTTCTTCTCTGTTACCGTAAGTCCATGCAAACGTGGATCTTTCAAAGAGCAGGGTTCCAGAGTCCACACAAGAGTTCCAGAGTTCCTCAGTAGGAATAGCTGGAGTACAAAGTCCAAGGCTTCCAGGAGTCAGGTCACAGGTTCACTGCAGGCTAGATTCAGAAGCACTGATTGCTCTGCTGTGGCTGCTTAAGAAGCAAGAGGAAGAGAATCAGGGCGGGAACATGAAAGCTGAAAACTCCATATTGACTGAGGGCAAGATAGCTGCAGCAAGACAGAAAGCAAAATGGCTGACGGAAAAACTGAGTTTCAAGAACATGTACAAAGAACCTTACATTACTCCCCCCTTAGGGACAACCTCCGGATGGCCTCAGACCAGGCTTGTCTGGGTACCTCTGATGAAACTGACGGAGCAAACGAGGAGCATTAACGTTATTGACTGGTTCCCATGAGTTGTCCTCCACTGGGTAGCCCTGCCAGTTAATCAAATATTGTGACTGATTTCTGTATAACCTGGAATCTAGAATCCTTTCCACCACAAATTCTTCCTGACCATCGACTAGCACTGGGTCAGGGCAAGGAGAAGAACGTCCAGGAAACGTATTGGGTGTTGCAGCCTTTAGTAGGGATACATGAAAGACAGGGTGGATTCTCATAGTTCTGGGCAGTTGAAGACGACAAGCAACAGCACTTATAATTTTACTGATTTTATAGGGTCCAATGTACTTATGTCCCAACTTAGACGATGGAATCCTTAACTTAAGAATTCTGGTTGACAGCCAGACCAGGTCTCCTACCTTGAAAGCTGGTGCAGGTTTACGAAATTTATCTGCTGCTTTCTTGTACCTTTCCTGAGCCGATTCCAGATTCTCCTTTAGAAGATCCATATTCTTCTGTAAAGACGTGATTCTTTCAGCCACTGCTGGTAAAGGCGTTTCTATGGGAAATCGTGGTAGAATGTTAGGATGATAACCTAGATTGGAGTAAAAAGGAGACTGCTTAGTGGAGGCGCTCTGAGAGTTGTTATAAGAGAACTCAGCCAATGGAAGTAGATCCACCCAATCATCCTGTAAGTGGCAGATAAAGCAGCGGAGATACTGCTCCAGGGTTTGATTGGTTCGTTCGGTCTGTCCATTAGTCTGGGGATGAAAAGCAGAAGAAAGGTTTACTTTAATGTCCAATGCTGCACAGAAATTTTGCCAAAACCTAGAAGTGAATTGCACCCCTCGATCCGAAATAACCTCATCCGGTACTCCATGTAAGCGAAACACATCTTTAATCATCAAATCTGATGTCTGTTTTGCAGTGGGTAAGCCGACACAAGGGATAAAATGAGCTGCCTTTGTTAGACGGTCAACCACCACTAGAATGGTGTTCTTCCCTTGAGAGGTTGGTAACTCCACAATGAAGTCTATAGAAATGGATCCCCACGGGCGGGACGGGGTGGGAAGAGGTTGTAACAGACCAGTTGGTGAGGAGCGAGGTGTTTTGCATCTTGCACAGACTTCACATGAAGTGACATAGTTTAAAACATCCTTCCTGCAAGTGGGCCACCAAAAGAAACGAGAAAGAAATTCCTGTGTCTTTAGAATTCCTCAATGCCCAGCTATCTTGGAATCGTGAATGAGTTGCAATACTCTCAATCTGACTGTTTCAGGAATATACAGACGTTGTCCCAGAATCCACACACCATTCTTAAAGACAAGACTTACGTCCCTTGGGGTTGTGCCAACAAGGAATCCGCATGGTATGCTTCCTTGATGTCCTTAAGTAGGTCTTGATTATGAATCACTCCCAAGAATCTAGAGTCAGGAAGAATAGTCTTAGGAGGAGCAAGTGGACGGGTCTCTGCTGAATGAATCCTAGAGAGTGCATCAGCCTTTCCATTGCGTGATCCTGGTCTATAAGAAATGACAAAATTAAATTGGTTTAAGAAAAGATTCCAGCGAGCCTGGCGAGGAGTCAGGCATTTAGCCGACCTGATAAATTCAAGGTTACGATGGTCTGTCAGGACGACTATTTGCTGTGCAGCTCCCTGAAGAAGGTGTCCACATTCTTTGCGCAATAATGGCCAACAACTCTCTATTGCCCACATCGTAGTTCCTCTCAGCCGAAGACAACTGCTGGGAAAAGAAGGCACAGGGATGCAAAACATTCTTCTCACCTGTTCTCTGAGAGAGTATAGCTCCAACGGCACAGTCTGAAGCATCCACCTCTATTATGAAGGCAAGTTCGGGATTGAGATGTACCAAGATAGGTGCGGTGGTAAATTTATCTTTCAGACGGGAAAATGCTTCCTGGGCTTGGGGAGTCCAGGAGAACCTAGACTCTTTCCGGGTAAGTTGGGTGATAGGTGACACTACCTCAGAGAAATTCCTAATGAAACGTCTATAGAAGTTGGAAAACCCAATGAAGCGCTGCACCTCCTTCACATTTCTAGGACTTGGCCAATCCTTGATGGCTTGGGTCTTGCTTCCATCCATACTAATTCCTTGTGTAGACAGTACATACCCCAGAAATTGAATTTCGGTCCTATGGAATTCACACTTTTCAAGTTTGATGTAAAGATGGTTTTGCCTTAGACGTTCCAAGACCACTCTCACATGTCCATGATGTTTCCTCTGTGGAGTTAGAAAAAATTAGAATATCATCCAAATAAATCACCACGAATGTATCTAGGAGATCCCTGAAGATGTCATTCACCAAGTGTTGGAAAGTGGCTGGGGCGGTACTCAGACCAAAAGGCATAACTAGATATTCAAAGTGTCCATAGCGTGACCTGAATGCAGTCTTCCATTCATCCCCAGGTCTAATACGGACCAAATTATAGGCCCCATGGAGATCCAATTTAGAGAAAATTTTGGCATGCCGCACTCTCTCCAGTAACTCAGGGATTAAAGGCAATGGATAACGGTTTCTAATAGTAACCTTATTGAGTTCCCTATAGTCTACGCAGGGTCGCAGAGATCCATCTTTCTTCTTCACAAAGAAGATGGGTGCACCTGCAGGAGATGAAGAGGGGCGTATGAAGCCCTTGGCTAGATTTTCGTCTTGTAATCCTTTAAAGCCTTTAGCTCAGGCCCCGCCAGGGGGTAGATCTTACCAAAAGGTATCTCTGCTCCAGGCAACAATTCAATTGGACAATCATATGGACGGTGAGGGGGAAGCTGGTCAGCGTTCTTCTTGTCACATAAATCCACATAGTCCTGGTATACAGCTGGTAGTTCAGGGACTGACATGATTCCTTTAGGAACAGAGCAAGCTGAAACTTCTGGACTCATCTGTTTCTCTGGAAAATGTAATTCCTTGGTCTCCCAGTTAATGGTAGGGTTCTGAGCCTGCAGCCATGGTAGCCCTAGAATAATGGGAAAGTGGGGAGAAGAGATAAGCATAAAGGACAGTTTCTCTTGATGATCTTTACCCATAAGGACCCTCAAAGGCTCCGTTTCCTGATCCACTGGTCCAGAGGTCAGCAGGGAGCCATCCACAGTTTCCATCTGTACTGGAGTAGCCTTCTTCACTGAACGTATCCCCTGTTTCAGAGCAAAGGAGACATCCATAAAATTCCCACTTGTCCCTGAGTCGATCATAGCAGAGCTAGACACCCAGACTGAGTCAACCCAGAGTTTGATGGAAAGGAAGCAATGAGAATTGTTTTTCCTACAACTCAGCTGGGACACCGCTGAAGAAACTTGAAAAATTGCAGCGTTTACACAGTCATCGTCCTCAGAAGTAACGGAGTTTAAGTCCGAGAAATCAATATCTGTTGCTGCAGATCTCTCTGGAGCCTGAGGCTCGGACCTGACAGATCTCCTCTCGCAACACTCACAGTGAATGAGTGCTGCAGTAGTCTTACGAGAACGGCTGGGGCAGTTTATAATGAAGTGCCCTGACTTACCACAATAGAAACATAGATTTTCCTTAAAACGATGTTCTTTGCGTGCATCACTAACCCGTCTTTGTAAAGAGTCTACCTGCATGGGTTCAGGTTCAGGTTCCCGTGTGATCCTACTCAAAGGTTCCTTAGCTGGGGAGGAAGGTAGGAAAAGGTTAGTGCGATTGCTTTCGAACCATCTCTCTTGCCTGCGTTCAGTCAGACGAGTATCAATACGGATGCAGTAATTAATAAAGTCACCTAACTCAGTGGGAGGGTCGGCACAAGCTAGTTCATCTTTAATTAGTGGAGACAACCCCTTTCGAAAAATAGATTTCTTGGCGGAACTGTCCCAAGTGGTATCAAGGGCCCATCTCCTGAAATCCAAAGCATATTCGGCTACCGAGTGCTTACCTTGGCGCAAAGCCAACATGGCTGCTTCAGCTGTTGCACCTCGATTGGGGTCATCAAACACCTGCCCCATGGCTGAAATGAAAGCATCAAGATGATCCAAACATTCATCCTCAGTCTCAATCAGAGGGTTTGCCCACATCAAAGCCTTGTTAGTAAGCAACATAACTATAGTAAGTACTTTAGATCGTTCAGTAGGAAATTGTGAAGCATGTGCAGAAAAAAAAAGATTGCATTGGTTAATAAATCCCCTGAATTTCTCACGTTCGCCGCCAAAACGAAAAGGGGGCAACTTGGGTATCCCAGAACTCGGGGCTACGGCAGGAGCCTGAACTCGCTCCTCTAGAACCTCAATCCTGGCTCGCAAATCCTGGGCAGTCTGTCCAAACACTTGCAAATTGTGATTAGTGAGGTCCTGTAGGTTTGTAAAACGGGTTTTTATAGTCTGTAAATCTGCAAGGATATTATCAGTCACTCCGCAAAGTTCCTTTATGCGGGCTTCCATCTTCCAAATCTTTTAAGACAGGAGTACTGGCAGGAGAAGAGAAAAGAGAAAAAAAAAAACAATAGTGTTTACCTGTGGTAACACTGCAGAAAAAAAAAACTTAAGGGAATTGCTCACCTGGAATGGTTGTGAGAAGTCACAACCACTGTCATCACAGAAAGTACAACCGGACATCTGATATCCACAGTTACAGCAGACACAGCCTTCTCAGACCCAGCAGATACTAACGTTTGGCTTCTGAATCTTGTAATGTATGTAGTACAGTTCATATAGCGTCTTGTGCTTGGGTGCGATGAAAATACATGAGACACAGGTTTGATATAGAAGGTCTTGTATTACTTCATACAAGTTGGCAAAAATAGTCACACAGTTTGCAGATACAGAAGCAGGAGACACAGCAGGCCAGAGTAACTTAAGCTCAGCAATCACTCTCCACAACAGGTTCAGGATCTTCTTCTCTGTTACCGTAAGTCCATGCAAACGTGGATCTTTCAAAGAGCAGGGTTCCAGAGTCCACACAAGAGTTCCAGAGTTCCTCAGTAGGAATAGCTGGAGTACAAAGTCCAAGGCTTCCAGGAGTCAGGTCACAGGTTCACTGCAGGCTAGATTCAGAAGCACTGATTGCTCAGCTGTGGCTGCTTAAGAAGCAAGAGGAAGAGAATCAGGGCGGGAACATGAAAGCTGAAAACTCCATATTGACTGAGGGCAAGATAGCTGCAGCAAGACAGAAAGCAAAATGGCTGACGGAAAAACTGAGTTTCAAGAACATATACAAAGAACCTTACAATGGGTTTCATTATATATGGGGCATCATCTGGAGCCCATTATATATGGAGCATTATATATGGGGACCATTATATTTGGAGCATTATATGGGGCTCATCATACACTGGAGCATTATAAATGGGGCACATCATACACTGGAGCATCATATACGGGGCCCATTATACACTGGAGCATCATGTGGGGCCCATTATATATGGAGCATTATATAGGCCCATCATACGCTGGAGCATCATCCATGGGGCCCATCATATACTGGAGCATCATATGGGGCCCATCATATACTAGAGCATCATATGGGGTTCATTATTTATGGGGCATCACATGGAGCCCATTATATATGGAGCCTCATATGGAGCACATATGGGGACTATTCTGTATGGAGAATTATATGGAGCCCATTCTGTATGGCGCACTATGTGGTGCCCATAATACTGTATGGAGGGCTATACTGTCCGGTATTTGAGCTGTTGTAGAATTTACAACAGCTATCACTCATGTAATGTAAGAAGTGAAGTATTTGGCATTGTACTATACCTATATTTCTCTTCCGTATCGGAGCATCATGAATTGTGGCATGTGTTAAAGGAGCCCACTGAGACTTTCGCCCACTGCCCATGAAAACCTAAAGCCAGCCCTACCCCCCACAACTTTAGCAAAATAATCCCCAGTTGTCAATGCGTTACTATTATTATAAAGTAAATTAAGATGGACAAGCTTAAGTAATAAGAATTGATGTCGTTGGCATTGAAATGGGCGTTGTAGGTGTGTTTACTGTCCTCCACTCACTGCCGACTTTTCTTCAACATTGACTTGCATTGGGGTCTGTTCAAGTTTCAGTCGGACCTTCGACTTTTCCCAATAGTCGGCCGATTTCGCTTGACTCGACTTTTGGGAAAGTCGGGTGGTCCGAAACCCAACTCAACCCTCCCGGAGGCAAAGTCGCTCATCTCTACTGGATAAGTATGCTGCAGGATGTCCAAAAATGCCTGAAGAAACAGAGACTTCTGGCATCTCCACATAATCCGTTGCAAAGGCATGTCGTATTCCTTATGTCAACAAGGTCATGTTCGCCTGTACAGAGTCACTGTCGCTCAGGAATTCAAATGTCACAATTAAAAGAAGAGAATTAATTATTACCTGTTTGTTTCCTTTGGAGCCATGTGAAGAGTCGGGTGTACAGTACGAGGGGGGCCTGAAAAGTTCGAGGCCCACCCATGAAATCTTTTTTGCATGGTCTTGTTTTGCAATGCAATATGTTATTTACTTAGTTGAATAGTCTCATGAGCAATCTGGATTTATTTTGATTTTTTTGGTTTCCGTGACAGCATTTTAAAGTTTGGTGGCAAGGCAGAAATATGGAAATGGAGAAATTGGCAAAGCGATCAGTCATTCAATACCTTCTGAATAAAGGACTGACACCATTGGAAATTCACATGGACATGCTGGAGACATTAGGGGACAATGCTACTTGTTATACAATGGTGAAAAAGTGGGTTGCAGATTTCAAGTGGGGACACACATCAATTGAAGATGCTGCGTGCAGTGGTCGTCCCTCAACCGCATGCACAGATGAAAATGTCCAAAAAGTGCAAGACATTATGATGGCATATCGACGTGTCAAACAGCGGCAAATTGCACAGTGTGTGGGCATATCAGTGGAGAGGGTTGGCCATATCCTAACACAGCTGCTGAACATGCATAAAGTTTCGGCCCGATGGGTGGCCAGACTTTTGACCTTAGAGAACAAACGTCTGAGAGAACTTCGCTCTGCGGAAAATGTGCAACTGTTTGAAGCTGATATTCAACTTTTTATGCAGAGATTTGTTACAATGGATGAAACTTGGGTACACCACTTTTGTCCAGAGTCAAAAGAAGCCTCAAAACAGTGGAAACATCCCACCTCCCCACGCCACAAAAAGGCAAAAGTGGTTCCATCCGCTGGCAAGGTGATGGCATCAGCGTTGTGGGATTCCAAGGGTGTCATTCTTCTGGAGTTCCTCCAGAAAGGTCAAACCATCAATGGGGAATATTATGCAGCTCAGATTTATCATCTGAGGTCATCAATCAAGGAAAAACGTTGAGGGATGCTGGTGTTGTTTCACCAGGACAATGCGCCAGTTCACACATCAGCTGTTGCAATGGCTGCAATTCACTCCTGTGGTTTCCAACTGCTTCAGCACCCACCCTATTCCCCTGATTTGGCTCCCTCGGACTATCACCTATTTCCACAGATGAAAAGGCACCTTTGTGGAAATCGTTTTCATTCTGATGAAGCCGTTATGGACGCCGTAAAGGACTTTTTGGAGGAGCAAGACGGAACGTTCTACCACAGTGGACTACAGAAACTCCAAGAGCAATGGCATACTTGTGTGACCCTCAAGGGAGACTATGTCGAGAACTGACTGAAAAATTTTGACCCACGGTCACTACTTCGGGGTCGGGCCTCAAACTTTTCAGGCGCCCCTCGTAACAAGCAACAAACATTAAAGGCACTCTGAGAGAACAACAAGAAATTTAGGCTATGACTCCAGACATCCTGCAGAATACTTTCAACAATATGAAATGGCACATGCAGGCGTGCTTGGATGTGAACAAATGACATTTTCAACACCTGCTTTAAAACATAAGTGCCTCGTAAACCAAGGTGTGTACAGTCCAAATTTCAGTATGATAAATTGTCTCTTTTAGAAGCTACATCAATTTTTCTGGGCAAAGTAGCAAATGAATTACCCTGTAGAAGGAGCTAAAAACCTTATGACATACTGTTCTTTTATTGAGTCCAATGTACAGTCATGGCCAAAAGTTTTGAGAATGACACAAATATTATATTTTCACATGATCTGCTGCCCTCTGGTTTTTATGTGTGTTTGACAGATGTTTTTATCACAGACAGAAATATAATAATTGCAAACATATGAGTAACAAAAGCTTATATTGACAGTTAGAATGAGTTAATGCAGCAAGTCAATATTTGCAGTGTTGACCCTTCTTCTTCAGGACCTCTGCAATTTTCCCTGGCATGCTCTCAATCAACTTCTGGACCAAATCCTGACTGATAGCAGTCCATTCTTGCACAATCAATGCTTTCATTTTGTCAGAATTTTTAGGTTTTTGTTTGTCCACCCGTCTCTTGATGATTGACCACAAGTTCTCAATGGGATAAAGATCTGGGGAGTTTCCAGCCCATGGACCCAAAATCTCTATGTTTTGTTCCCTGAGTCATTTAGTTATCACCTTTGCTTTATGGCAAGGTGCTCCATCATGCTAGAAAAGGCATTGTTGATCGCCAAACTGCTCTTGGAGGGTTGGGAGAAGTTTCTATTGGAGGACATTCTGGTACCATTCTTTATTCATGGCTGTGTTTTTAGGCAAGACTGTGAGAGAGCCAATTCCCTTGGCTGAGAAGCAACCCCACACATGAATGGTTTCAGGATGCTTAACAGTTGGCATGAGACAAGACTGGTGGTAGCGCTCACCTTGTCTTCTCCGAATGAGGCGTTTTTCCTGATGTCCCAAACAATCGAAAAGGGGATTCATCAGAGAAAATAACTTTACCCCAGTCCTCAGCAGTCCACTGCCTGTACCTTTTGCAGAATATCAGTCTGTCCATGATGTTTTTTCTGGAGAGAAGTGGCTTCTTTGCTGCCCTCCTTGAGACCAGGCCTTGCTCCAAGAGTCTCCGCCTCACAGTGCGTGCAGATGCACTCACACCTGCCTGCTGCCATTCCTGAGCAAGCTCTGCACTGCTGGTAGCCCGATCCCGCAGCTGAATCACTTTTAAGAGACGGTCCTGGCGCTTGCTGGTCTTTCTTGGGTGCCCTGGAGCCTTTTTGGCAACAATGGAACCTCTCTCCTTGAAGTTCTTGATGATGCGATAGATTGTTGACTGAGGTGCAATCTTTCTAGCTGCGATACTCTTCCCTGTTAGGCCATTTTTGTGCATTGCAATGATGACTGCACGTGTTTCTTTAGAGATAACCATGGTTAACAGAAGAGAAACAATGATGCCAAGCACCAGCCTCCTTTTAAAGTGTCCAGTGGTGTCATTCTTACTTAATCATGACAGATTGATCTCCAGCCATGTCCTCATCAACACCCACACCTGTGTAAATGGAGCAATCACTGAAAAGAGGTTAGCGGGTCCTTTTAAGGCAGGGCTGCAATGATGTTGAAATGTGTTTTGGGGGATAAAGTTCATTTTCTAGCCAAATATTGACTTTGCAAGTAATTGCTGTTAAGCTGATCACTCTTTATAACATTCTTGAGTATATGCAAATTGCCATTAGAAAAATTGAAGCAGTAGACTTTGTAAAAATTAATATTTGTGTCATTCTCAAAACTTTTGGCCATGACTGTATAATCAGTTTACATTAAGCTCTCTGCGGGTAGCTGTGAGCAGTCAAAAATAATTAAATATATGTCTGTGCAGGGAATTTGAGGCTCTGTACTATAAAATTAAAGTTCCAATTTCAATAAGAAAATATTAAGAAACTAGTAAGTTAAGAATTTTAGACCAATATAAGGAGAACTTTTTACTAATTTGAATATCTTAAACTGGTCACATCATGGGATAGTGGATGCACAGCAGAGTAAAATGTAGTTTTTTTTATTTTTTCATTTCTCCTGACCATTGCAGAGATATTATCTTTTAATGTTTAGCTTATACTTTATGTTAGTTCAACTGGTTGTGATCAAAGATTTGTCTCTAGGTGCATGTAATTTTATATAACTCAACTAGATCCCTACATAGTAGCTGAAAAGTTATGCATCTTTGCAAACAATTCCATATCAAATCTATCTCACAGTATCACTAACTCACTCTCCCCCTACTCTGCTGTAAGAAAGGATATGGTAGTGCTTGCAATGATACTTAACTCAGTTCTGTTGTATCTCTACACAGCAGCTGCAGAGATCAGTGAGTAGAGGATGGTTTGTTCTTTTTTCCACTTTTTGTTACTGCCTGCTTATGAATGGTCAACCTCATGCAAAGCAACAACTACACATTCCCATAGACAAATATCTAATAATGTCTAGTTGAACATATATTAAAACCTCAACTTTACAAGTAGTGTTGAGCGATACGATAATGCAAATATCGGCTATCGGCCGATATTAGCTCTATCGGCCTTTCGATAATTCGTTTCGATATTTTCGTCTTATCGAATACCGGAATCGGATTTGTCACTGTCACTGTCTGTGTCCGTCGGTCGGGTCTGTCACTGTCAGTGTCCGTCGGTCGGGTCTGTCAGGAGTCAGCGGCACTTACCTGGCAGAAGATCTCCGGCGGTCACGGCCTGGACTGCTTCATGGCCGCCATCCTCTTCTCCCCGGCGGTCACATGCAGTTTCTCGCGATAACTGCAGTGACTGCTGGGTAATCCCGGCCGTAAAGCAGTCAGTCCGATGACGTCACCGCCGGGGAAGCAGGTAATCAGCTGTGCTGCGTTGCGATGACAGGCTCTGCCTGTCATTGCGATGTAGCAGAGCTGGATCGTCGTGGGACTGTCGTTACTATGGACTGCGTCGGACAGGTGGTATACTGTTGGTTTGTTTTTTTTCTTTTTTTACAGGAGATCGATGGCGTCGCAGGAATGAGAGTACAATAAAAGAAATGAAAAGTGTGTTGTCTCTTTTATTTCATTAAAATACTTTTTTCTTGCTTTGTCTTTTTTTTATGCATTTAAAAACTTTGGGATTAATAATGGATCGGTGTCTTATTGACGCCTCTCCATTATTAACCGGGCTTATTGTCACCGTGCAATCAACGGTGACATTAACCCCTTATTACCCCGCTTGCCACCGCTACAGGGCAAGTGGGAAGAGCCGGGTAAAGTGCCACAATTGGCACATCTTTTGATGCGCCAAATGTGGGGCTGCTGTAGCCTGGTATTATCAGGCTGTTGAGGGCCAAAATCCATGGGCCTTGACAGTCTTTTAATACCAGGCCGCAGCAGTCTGCATTTTACTTGGCTGGTTAACAAAAATAGGGGGACCCCTACGCCGTTTTTTTTTTCGAGGGGATCCCCTATTATTGTTAACCAGCCAAGCTAAGCAGACTTCTGTGGCCTGGTATTATCAGGCTGACAAGGTCCATGGATATTGGATCCTTACCAGCCTGAAAAACCAGGCCTCAGCAGTCTGCTTCATCTGGCTGGTTAAAAAAATAGGGGGGACCCCACGCTAATTTTTTTCGAGGGGATCCCCTATTTTTGTTAATCAGCCAAGATATGCAGACTGCTGTGGCCTGGTATTATCAGGCTGGCAAGGTCCATGGATCTTGGCTCCTTAACAGCCTGAAAATCCAGGCCTCAGCGGTCTGCTTCATCTGGCTGGTTAACAAAAATAGGGGGGACCCCACGCCAATTTTTTTCGAGGGGATCCCCTATTTTTGTTAACCAGTTCCCTCTGACGTCACTGATTGTGTCCCTGGCTGACCTGAAGTGAAAGTGGAAAGCAATCAATTAAGCTTTCCACTTCCTCTCCTGTCAGCCAGGAGAGGAACTCATTCATTTGGGGGTTTACTGTGAGGCTGCAGCATTAGCTGCGGTCCCTGCAGTAAACATTAACCCTTTCTGAAGGATTACACCGTGGGACCTGACTGTACATCGGATTGGTAAGAATAATTTTGCTTTATTATTTTATTTTTATTACAGGAAATGGTTTTAGCAGGAAAATAAAATATGGTCAAAAACTGTGTGATTATTTCATTAAACTTCTTTTTTATTAAAGTGTGTGTGTTTGATTTTTCTTTCATACAATAGGATTAATAATTGATAGTTGTCTAATTGACAGCTCTCAATTATTAACCTGGCTTAAAGTGACCTTTCAATTGCAAGGTCATTTTAACCCCTTATTAACCCATTCGCCAGGCTACAGGGCAATGGGAATAGACGGGCAAAGTGCCAGAAAGGGCAAATCTAATTAGAGATTTGCCCTTTCTGGGGTGTCTGGGGGCAGATGTTAGTAGCCGGGGGGGGCAAAAATAATGGTCCCTCTCTGGGCTATTATTATCTGCCCCCACTCACTGGCTTTGTCTGTCTGGTTGCGAAAATAGGGCGGGAGCCCACGCCTTTTTTTTCAGCAATTTTACACCTCATATATATATATACATGTCATTAAATTTGTGACACATATATATATATATATATATTTATATTTATAGTTCATACACTTCTACATAGTATAATAGCCGCTAATTCAATTGCCGGCTTTTGTGAAAATGCAGAACCCGACATGAAATGACACTTGGTTTACATAGAGTTAACCATGTCTTTTCATGTAGTTTGATATCTGATTTGCACAAACAATTACATGAGTGTAAGTGTGCAAAATTTCACACCTGTAGGGGTTAATTAAAGGTGTAAATTCGTAGCAAAAAAGTCCGTTTTTTTTACAACGAATTTACACCTTTAATTAACCCCTACAGGTGTGAAATTTTGCACACATAGACTGATGTAATTGTTTGTGCAAATCAGATTGCAAACGACATGAAAAGACATGGTTAACCCTATGTACACCAAGTGTCATTTCATGTCGGGTGCTTCTGTCTTTTCACAGAAGCCGGCTTTACCCGGCAATTGAATCAGAGGATATTTTACTATGTAGAAGTGTATAAACTATTCATATATGTATATATATATGTCACAATGACAATGATATATATATATATATAATATATATGTATTCTATGTGTGTATATTTAGTGTTTACAAGGCAAGAATGTTTTTTTTTAATTTCGATATTTTGTTCCCATAGACTTACATTGGACTTCCGCAATCGGAATCGGATATCGACGATATTTAGTGATATCGGCGATACAATTTCGATACGATATTTTTAGATATCGAGCAATATCGCTCAACACTATTTACAAGCTAACATCTCTGAAATGTGCAATGGAATGGAGAAATTAAAAAATAAAATCTTCATTTTACATAGCTCTACAGCCACTAATCTATGATATGGCAAGTTCAACATGCTCAAACTGGTAAAGGTCCTATTTAACCTTGTATAAGTGGCATACAAGGGTAAGCAATAATAAAATTCATATCTTTTTTACTAATTGCAAAAAATTCATCTGAACTAATTGCCACTGAAAAATACAATCTATGAAAATTACTACAATTCGTTTTTTCCTATTGCATCACTAACATTTAGTAACCTTCAAATTATTTCATATCCATCATGAACTTTTATTTGTTATTTCTATAATTTATAGTTACAGTGTATGCATTTTAATATTTAACAAGATTCTTTTAGACAAATTAACTGTTTTAATTGGATTTTAGGCTTTGTTCACAATACACTTTGTACTATTGGTGTAGCCTTTTTTTACTTAAGAAAACAGGCCTTACTCTTTTATTTTTCACATATTAAAACATGTCAATTTCAGACAGTTCCAAGATTTGAATTTTTATATCAAACTAAGAACTATGGATGTAAGGAAATCGCATCCATCTGGTGCTAGATATAAGAAATCTAACTAGTTTTAGAATTTCCTAATTTAAAATTTCTTTGCATGAAGAATGGTTCTCTTTAGATAAGTTTAATATTATTCTTTTTCCAATGCTAGGATATGTAATATAATATGATAAACTAACGCAAGATTTAAAGCAATTAGAGGTAATTATAAACCTTTATAAATCTTGATGAATAATTTATTTTCATTGTTAAGAAATTATCAGAGATATTAAGAAGGAAGTAATGCTTTCATTTCAAGACCAACCACTATAAGATTTGTCATGGCAACAAGATGTTCTTAGTTTCTAAAGCATCAAAGTGATTTCAATGTTTTAACTTTCAAATGTTCTTTTCAAAGTTGAGCAAGTTTGCCGAATGCTGTGTCAGGCAGCTGGGATTCACCTCTATTTTTGCCATAATTGTCTAAGCTATATTTTAGTAAAAATCCTATTTATAAGAAATAGACACCTTTTAACTTCAATACACATTATTTAATTTATAATATAAAATCTGCAGATAATTCCCATATTATCAGTATACACACAAAAAATCACAATTACTATTTTATCCTAGGCATATGTAGATATACAGTACAGACCAAATGTTTGGACACACCTTCTCATTCAAAGATTTTTCTGTATTTTTATGACTATGAAAATTGTAGAATCACACTGAAGGCATCAAAACTATGAATTAACACATGTGGAATTATACATTACACTTTACAAAAAAGTGTGAAACAACTGAAAATATGTCTTATATTCTAGGTTCTTCAAAGTAGCCACCTTTTGCTTTGATTACTGCTTTGTACACAGAAAAGGTGAACGGATGGACTCTACATGTCTAGTTCCCACCGTGAAGCATGGAGGAGGTGGTGTGATGGTGTGGGGGTGCTTTGCTGGTGACACTGTTGGGGATTTATTCAAAATTGAAGCAGTGAGCGGTCCAGCTCACCCCAAACCATCTCGATTGGGTTCAGGTCTGGTGACTGTGGAGGCCAGGTCATCTGGCGTAGCACCCCATCACTCTCATTCTTGGTCAAATAGCCCTTACACAGCCTGGAGGTGTGTTTGAGGTCATTGTCCTGTTGAAAAATAAATGATGGTCCAACTAAACGCAAACCGGATGGAATAGCATGCTGCTGCAAGATGCTGTAGTAGCCATGCTGGTTCAGTATGCCTTCAATTTTGAATAAATCCCCAACAGTGTCACCAGCAAAGCACCCCCACATCATCACACCTCCTCCTCCATGCTTCACGGTGGGAACCAGGCATGTAGAATCCATCCGTTCACCTTTTCTGCGTGTAAAGCGCAGTAATCAAAGCAAAAGGTGGTTACTTTGAAGAACCTAGAATATAAGACATATTTTCAGTAGTTTCACACTTTTTTGTAAAGTGTAATGTATAATTCCACATGTTTCAATTCATAGTTTTGATGCCTTCAGTGTGATTCTACAATTTTCATAGCCATGAAAATACAGAAAAATCTTTGAATGAGAAGGTGTGTCCAAACTTTTGGTCTGTACTGTATGTTTAATATTAATAGTAGATTTTCTAATCCTTTTCATGACTTCCATAAATTGCATTTAATTTCTTTCCTGTTTTCTGAGCACTATTTTATAGAAATAGTGTAAACTACTCAGCACCGAAAAGAGAATTGTAAACATTCTTGCTGCAAATGTGTTTTATTGTGATCCGACACCACAGAAAGACAGATGTATGTCCATCATTTTGATCAATCAGTTGGATTTTTCAAGAATATCTGTGTTGATGCTTGCCAGATGTAAAGTGCAGTCAAATGAGATTTGACTGCAAATCACTCTATAAGCATCAACAGAGATATCCTTGAGAAAGACCACTAATTGTTCAAACGTTGACTAAACATTTATCTTTCTTTGCTGCTGGATCACAATAAATGACATTTGCATCAATAATTTATATCTTTCTCTTTTTGCTTCTGAGGTTCATGCCAGACTATCATACTTTCTTCAAGCATAACATCTTCTATAAGCAGTGTGCCAGCTTCTCCTTAAGTGTGACTATTATCATGGTGTCCTAATTAGGGGGTACTTCTCTATTCTTGCTGAGTGGGAAAGCTTTTTTTGTTTCTGTGATGTCAGTACAGTGCTGCCACTACCTTCTCACAGCATCCTTTATAGAGTGAATGCACACTGAAATGTGCTTCCAGCTCACACATAAAATACATTGCTAGGCAAAATTAATAACAGAGGAAAATGTGAGCCAGTCTAAAGTTCTCTGTTTTTCCTAATGAGATATCATGCTGAAACTTCAGAATTTTCCCTGTTCAAAGAGTTGGCAAATTTAATTTAACAAATGTTTTGGGGATAAGGTTTTGTGGAACTTACGAATAGCTAAGTAGTGCAGATTCTACTTTTACACATGTTAGTACTTCCTCCCTCGCAGGCAGCATGGTGCTCCTCTCCATACAATTGTTGCTAATGTAGGATCATGTGACTAGACCAGCCCTTAAAAAAGATGAGAGAGCACTAAAATGCTCAGATGCTCGTTACGCAATTACACATACCAATTCCTAAGGCTTGGAAGTTCATTTTGAGTACAGAGTGTAATGGGAGTCAATGGTCTGGCAGACCCTACAAGGTAGTCTAGGGAGCAGTGAAAATGTTGAAATGGATGGGAAAAGTGCTGAATGGAAGGAGAAAAACATGGGGAAAACCCCTGGATGCAACTGTGACTCACAGATCGCTGCTGAGAACAATGTTGTCCCACTTTTACTCCATTTTAAAGATTGACAATAAAATATTTAAAATCGATGAGAAATTGGAGTTTACAGGAAAACAAATGTTAAGTAAATTTATGCCGATGTCAGACTCCCTCCCTTTAATGTGAGCTCCGGCGGTGAGCCCACGTCTTTCCTGGCATATATCAGCTGTTTTGAACCCGTTAAGACAAGACAAGAACTGACCATGTAGACAATAGTAACTGACCTAAACCCCTATAAATCAGGGAAGTTCTGCCCATGCATACATAAGCAACGCAGATGCCATATATCAGAGTAATTATTGTGATTATTGTCTACATGGTCAGCTCTTGTCTTACCATATTCAGGAGCATTGTACCTTGATTTTTTTTTCTTATTTTTCCTTATTCCACATAACTTCGGCGGCTGTGTTTATGCTGTTAATATCTTATAGACCTGTTATGTTATCATTGATTTACACTATATCTGTACACCTATTTTAGGTTTTCACTGGATTTGTACCCCATTGGTATATTTCTCCTTTTTTGTGCTGCTATTACTTTCCTGCCCACTTTTTTTGACTAGTGCTTAGTGTCCCTTTTAACGGCATTTCTGCTTTTTTTATTTTGTCATTTAAATATTGATTAATAAAATTATTGGTTTTATTTTTCTTCTGTGGGATCTCTTCCTTGTCTTGTAAGAACTAGTATAGGATTGGTTATCGCATGTGGAAAATATTATTTATTAACTATTTTGTGTGACTTTTGTGTGACATGATTCTCTTATTTAAGGGCACAAAAATGAAAAGTTTGAAAATTGCAAAATTTTCCAACATTTTTGCCAAATTTCTGTTTTTTCATAAATAAAGACAAGTCGTGTAGAAGAAATTTTACCACTCTCATGAAGTACAATATGTCATGAAGAAACCACCCCAGAATCAGTGGGATATGTTGAAGCGTTCCAAAGCTATAACCTCAAAAATTGACAATGGTCAGAAAAATTGACTTGGTCATTAAGGTCAAAATTGGCTTGGTCACTAAAGGGTTAAATTGTAACAGTTCGTATGTCATTTATGTATTGCAGTGTCAATGTAAATCGTAATATGTGGAATGGACCACTATACCAAAACATCTCAAGAAGTATAAACACAGGTCTAATATAAAAAATGGGATTACGAATCATAGTTTGCTGAGGCATTTTTTTTAATATGCATTAAAAAAAAAGCCAATCTAAAACTTATTTTAATAAAACAAACACCGTCTAGTCATACCAATACATATCAAAGATTGGTGATTAGGGAACGTTTCTGGATTTTTAAATTGTCCAGGTTAGTTACTGAAGGATTTAATGAATTGTATAGACCATACAGTCTGAATAGGATATATTGATATCTGTTTGTTATTGCTAATCACTCTGTTTAACCCAGACCCGGGCAAGGGGCGGCCCGCGGGCCGCATCCGGCCCGCCGGCTGTCAGTGACCGGCCCGCGGAGGCGCTCCGGCAGTCTCAGGGCCCCGGCATCAGCTGGCACAATACTTACCTCTCCCGTGCCTCCGCTGCTGCAGCTCCGGGCTCCACCGGCGCTTCCTCTCACAGCCGGCCGCTGAATAACGTCATCATTCAGCGGCCGGCTGTGTCAGAGAGCGGGGACGCTGGACAGGTAAGACGTGTCTCTGTGTGTGTCTGTGTCTATGTAGTGCGGTGCTTTGTGTGTGTGTGTGTGTGTGTGTGTGTGTATGTATGTGAGAGAGTGCTTATGTGCTGTCTGTGTGTGATGATGGGCAGGCATTGCTGATAATGGGAGGCATTGATGATGATGGGGAGAAGATGATGATAATGGGCAGGCATTGATGATAATGGGCAGGCATTGATGATGGGGAGAAGATGATGATGGGCAGGCATTGCTGATAATGGGGAGGCATTGATGATGATGGGGAGAAGATGATGATAATGGGCAGGCATTGATGATAATGGGCAGGCATTGATGATGGGGAGAAGATGATGATGGGCAGGCATTGCTGATAATGGGGAGGCATTGATGATGGGGAGAAGATGATGATGGGCAGGCATTGCTGATAATGGGGAGGCATTGATGATGATGGGGAGAAGATGATGATGGGCAGGCATTGCTGATAATGGGGAGGCATTGATGATGGGGAGAAGATGATGATGGGCAGGCATTGCTGATAATGGGGAGGCATTGATGATGATGGGGAGAAGATGATGATAATGGGCAGGCATTGATGATAATGGGCAGGCATTGATGATGGGGAGAAGATGATGATGGGCAGGCATTGCTGATAATGGGGAGGCATTGATGATGATGGGGAGAAGATGATGATAATGGGCAGGCATTGATGATAATGGGCAGGCATTGATGATGGGGAGAAGATGATGATGGGCAGGCATTGCTGATAATGGGGAGGCATTGATGATAATGGGGAGAAGATGATGATAATGGGCAGGCATTGATGATAATGGGCATGCATTGATGATGGGGAGAAGATGATGATGGGCAGGCATTGCTGATAATGGGGAGGCATTGATGATGATGGGGAGAAGATGATGATAATTGGCAGGCATTGATGATAATGGGCAGGCATTGATGATGCGGAGAAGATGATGATGGGCAGGCATTGCTGATAATGGGGAGGCATTGATGATGATGGGGAGAAGATGATGATAATGGGCAGGTATTGATGATAATGGGCAGGCATTGATGATGGGGAGAAGATGATGATGATGATGATGGGCAGGCATTGATGATGATGGGGAGAAGATGATGATAATGGGCAGGTATTGATGATAATGGGCAGGCATTGATGATGGGGAGAAGATGATGATGGGCAGGCATTGCTGATAATGGGGAGGCATTGATGATGATGGGGAGAAGATGATGATAATGGGCAGGCATTGATGATAATGGGCAGGCATTGATGATGGGAGAAGATGATAATGGGCAGGCATTGCTGATAATGGGGAGGCATTGATGATGATGGGGAGAAGATGATGATAATGGGCAGGTATGTATATATACAGTATACAGTATATATAATATATATATATTATATATATATATATATATGTAAAATACAGTATTGGGTAGAACGGAGTTAATTATATTAGTCCGGCCCTCTAAAACCATCCGAATTTCTCATGCGGCCCCCTGGCAAAATTAATTGCCCACCCCTGGTTTAACCCCTTAAGGACCAAGCTATTTTGTAGGTTAATGACCAGGCCTAATTTTACAATTCTGAGCACTGTTACTTTATGTGCTTATAACTCTGGAACGCTTTAACGGATCTTGGCGATTCTGAGACTGTTTTCTCGTGACTTATTGTACTTCATGACAGTGGTAAAATTTCTTTGATATAACTTGAGTTTATTCATGAAAAAAATGGAAATATGGCAAAAATTTTGAAAATTTAGCAATTTTCAAACTTTTAATTGTTATGCCCTTAAATAAGAGAGATACAGTACAGACCAAAAGTTTGGACACACCTTCTCATTCAAAGATTTTTCTGTATTTTCATGACTATGAAAATTGTAGAATCACACTGAAGGCATCAAAACTATGAATTAACACATGTGGAATTATACATTACACTTTACAAAAAAGTGTGAAACAACTGAAAATATGTCTTATGTTCTAGGTTCTTCAAAGTAGCCACCTCTTGCTTTGATTACTGCTTTGCACGCAGAAAAGGTGAACAGATGGACTCTACATGTCTGGTTCCCACCGTGAAGCATGGAGGAGGTGGTGTGATGGTGTGGGGGTGCTTTGCTGGTGACACTGTTGGGGATTTATTCAAAATTGAAGGCATACTGAAGCAGCATGGCTACCACAACATCTTGCAGCGGCATACTATTCCATCCAGTTTGCGTTTAGTTGGACCATCATTTATTTTTCAACAGGACAATGACCTCAAACACACCTCCAGGCTGTGTAAGGCTATTTGACCAAGAAGGAGAGTGATGGGGTGCTACGCCAGATGACCTGGCCTCCACAGTCACCAGACCTGAACCCAATCGAGATGGTTTGGGGTGAGCTGGACCGCAGAGTGAAGGCAAAAGGGCCAACAAGTGCTAAGCATCTCTGGGATCTCCTTCAAGACTATAGGTACGTCATAGGTCGCCTACCCCTGTTTGATTGTGGGCTCCGGCAATGAGCACGCAACTTTTCATGCACTTGTCAGCTTCATCAGCTG
Organism: Oophaga sylvatica; assembly: GCA_033576555.1. NCBI lineage: Eukaryota > Metazoa > Chordata > Amphibia > Anura > Dendrobatidae > Oophaga > Oophaga sylvatica. Next base: position 305,599,846 of record JARQOD010000002.1, on the reverse strand, counting down.
ATATGTGCCCCTAATAGCCTTGGGTGGAATTGCGATCCATCCGTGGCTGTTAACATGTTAAATGCCGCTGTTAATCTCTGACAGTGGCATTTCACATGATAGCACCCTAAGTGCATCATTAGCTCCGCCCATCGGCACCCATGTCTCGTGACTGCGTGTCGCTGATGAGTTGGCATGACACCCCAAGGTCTGCAGGAGACCCCTGTGGTTGTCATAGCCAGGTACTGTCAGCGCTCATAGTAGATGAGCATTTTAGCTTCACTTAAATCAGTTTAAATCACTCTCCTTTTGTCCCATTCAAAATAAAACAATTAAAAAATATAGAAAATACACATATTTGGTATTGCTATGTTCAGAATCACCCGATCTACCAATATATAAAAATAATTAATCTGATCGGTAAACGATGTAACGATAAAAAAAGAAATCAAAATTCCAGAATTACTTTTTTTTTGTCGCTGCAACATTGCATCGCAACTACCCCAAAATGGTATCAGTAAAACATTAGCTCGACACGCAAAAAATAAGTTCTCACCCAGCCCCAGTTCATGAAAAATGGAGATGCTTCAGGTCTTGGAAAATGACCCCTTTTTTTTTCTACAAACTTTGGATTTTTTTCAACATTTAAATAAAAAAGAACCTATACATGTTTAGTATCTACAGTTGTAATGACCTGAAGAATCATAATGGCTGGTCAGTTTTAACATTTAGTGAACATGGTTAAAAAAAATGTGAAATTGCACTTTTTTTTAAATTTCACCGCAATTTGAATTTTTTTTTAACATTTTCCAGTACATTATATGGTAACACCAATGGTGCTGTTCAAAAGTATAACTTGTTCCCAAAACAACAAGTCCTCACATGGCCATATTGATAGAAAAATAAAAAAGTTATAGCTCTGAGAAGGAGAGCAAAAAACGAAAACTCAAAAAAGGAAAAGCTCAAGGTGTTTAAAAAAAGTTAAAATATTAAGAAAGTGAAGTTGGTGTGCTCTTAAAATCATAAAGGCTTTGGAAAAAGTGGAAAGCCACAAAAAAATGATAAGGAGATTAATGCAGTAATCTATAGACCCTTGTAGGCAACAGTTGGAGGACCTCATTAAAATATTTTGAATATGTAGTTGATGAACTTCTACACTCATAAAGGCTTTGCACAAAGAACAAAGCCAGGAAAAAATATAAGTAGGGTCATCCAGTCATCCATAGGCTCATGAAGTGAACAACTGGCAGGCCACATATTGAAGACTAAAAAACACTTTACGTGCTGCTGTCATCTGGTGATGTAGAAAAGTTGCGGTTAATCCAAGCTTTATTCATTTTTGTCAGGGCAAACCTGTTAACACTTTCTTTTGACAGGTAAAAAGAGTCACGAGGGCCTGGAAGCCCTATAAAGCCAAATTCAAACTTTTTTTGTTTTTTGAACAATGCTTATAATATTTTACCATCTTCAAAAATAGACTAACTGTGACAACCCTGCCGGCATTACTGCATGGTCTCCCATCCCTCACCTGCCTTACACACCAACTTACTCACTATCCCTGGCCATGCTGTGAGTTCTGTTTTGCTGGTTTCCTTTGCTGTGAAACTCAGCCCCCTGCCTGCTCTTTGCATACCTCCGGGTTTTGGGGATAGGGGGGCAAAAACCGGGAAATTCCGGGTTTCTTTTAGAGTCAGGGTGCACCTTCCTATGGTGTCCCCCCCAATTCCCAAAGGGGGCCTAAAGTACAAAGGGGTCTGCCCCCAAAATATTTGGTTCCCTAAAAAAAGTCTATCTCAACCCGGTTTGCTGCTGAGTTTGCCAAGCCCTGTCCTTTTTTTCCCCCTTCTCTGGCGGATGCATCCCCGATCTGTTTCTGTGGGGGTTTGGGTTACTTGTTCCGCTCTCAAGGAGGCTGCTTTTCCTGGTTTTGTATCCTGTTCCCGTACCTTTGCCCGTAAGGAGTTGTCTTTACTCAGTCCTATTTCTGTGTTCATTGATCCTTATCTGAGCCTTTCCCCCTGCTGTGTTTATCCTTGTGTCACTGTGGTTCTGCTCCGGTCACCGCCCCCTAGCGGGTTTGCTCTGCCCCTTGCTCCATTACCCCCGGTTCTGTCGGGACTTGCTCCACCTACCTCAAATTCTGTTCCTCTTTACCCTATCCGCAAACCCGCGGTTCTGTTCCACTTTCCCTTCCCATCCTGCGGGGTCTTTCTCCTCCAGTCTGAACAGGCCCTACCTGGGTTCCCCTTTTACCATTTATAAACCCGTTCCCGTGTTCCCGCCCTTCCTGAATCAGCCCCAGCTTCTCCAGTCTGAAAGGTCCCATCTGTTCCCCTATACCAAATAATTTTCTGTCCATGTTCCCGTATGTAAGCATACAACCCTGGGTATAAAAAAAAATACAAGCCCGCAAAGTCATTAACATGTGCCTAAGTTTTTGCTGGGATATATCAAATCTCCACAAGTTTTGCTTACCCATTTATATGCCAAAAAAGGGCCCGAGCCCGTCGCCACCGAAAACGGGGTTTTGCTGGGGCTTTTTTCATCTTGAAAATGTGCAGCAAAATTTACTCGGTGGTTTGGGGACTCGGGTCCCGTTTTGGGATACATGGGTAAGCCCAAAAAATGGGGGTGATTTCATTATCCCGCTTATAATTAGGGACAAATTTCAAGACTTTGCGGTTGTACTTTTATTTATAGCCCCTGGTGTAAAAATTACATTTTGGCACTTTAAACCCCTTTTTTATTTTTTAAAAGGGGACCTTTTTCCATCATTAGTTTTTGGGTTTTTGTATTTTCAATTTTTA
>JARQOD010000002.1:305477584-305596960 GCA_033576555.1 Oophaga sylvatica | reverse complement strand
TCATCCCTGGGTTTAAACACGCCAGTTGTTTCTCGGAAGTGCTGTTAGCACAGTTCCTTCTCCGTGTTATGGGGTTCAGTAAGCGTGTTCCCCTGCTGTGTGAACGGCAAACGCCGCTGCCTCCACCATGTTCTCTTCTCATCCCTGTTCTCTTCTCATCCGGTTACCCCGCCGTTGTTTCTCGGAAGTGTGTTGCACAGTCTCCTTGCCCGGGTTACTGGGGTTCGTAATTTCAGCTGTCCCCTGCTGTGTGAACGGCAAAAAGTCCTGCTGCCTCAACTTTAATTTCCTGGGTTCCTTTGCTACCCTCGGGTTCAGTACCGTCAGCGGTTCTCCGCAGTCCCTTTTGGGGCCTGGTGCCCCGTCGGTATCCGAGTTCGCAAGTTGTGGTCCTTGGTAGTGTTTGGGCACAGGTACCTCCTGCTTAGTAACCCTGCCCCAGTAACGTCAGTGGGTCCTCGGTTGTGCCTTGGCTTTTTCCTCTGCTGCCCTCCGGGTTTCCAGCAAGTCAGTGGTCCTTTACTTTCATTGGCTCTTGACCTTCTGCACCCACCGGGTTCCAGTACCGTCAGTGGTTCCCCCGCAGTGCTTTGGCCTAGGTCCCCCTCCATGTGGGGTATCCGATTCCAGCAAGTCTGGGTCCTTGGGTGTGCTTTGGAGCACAGGTACCTCCTGCTAGTACCCTGTCCCAGTAACGTCAGCGGTCCTCGGTTGTGCCTTGGCTCTTTTCCCTTCGCTACCCCCGGGTTCCCACACAGTCAGTGTCCCGTTACTTCCATGGCTTTTGTACCATCACCAACGGACAAAGAAGGTTAAGACAAACTACAAGATACAGAACAAGAGACAGAAGAACAATAAGCAGAAGATCAAAAAGCAGAAGAACATTAAGTATAAGACCAAAATGAAGAGCAAAATATATGCTCTAAATTCTAAGCAGAAAAGACTAAGCAGTGTATGGGGGTGAGTCCGTTCCTCCTCGTGGTGCCCCTGGAAAATGCCTGATGCTGCGCAGGCTAAAAACTGAACGCGGACAAATACTGTTGTAATTAAAATCTTTCGTGACAGCAAGAACGGAAGGATGAAAATTCAGAGTTTTACAGATTACAAGTACAGGAATGCTGTCACAAATAAGAATATGATGAAAGGATGAATAGAAGAAGATGAAGAAGTAGAATATGAGAATAATAACTGTTTAATAAGAACAATATAAGTAATGTTAACAAAAAGATGATAGCAAGAAGTTTTAGAAGATTAAGAAGGTGAAGATGAAGAATAATTTGATGAAAAGATGATGCTGCTGAAAATTATGAAGGGGAAAGTGTGTGAAAAGTTAAAAAGGTGAAGACCATGGAAGTTGTGAAACAGCATATTTTGACAAAAATAGAAAAAAGGTTAACAACATTGTCAATTTGTTCGTCAATCCGAACGTATTTCCTAAAAATAAAAAATTAATGCTATTCCATTAGATTGGTCAAACATCTATGCTTTAATGTCTCCTCAAACCTCCCCCAATACATTCTACATTACTCTTTCTTGTTTCCTTCATGTACAATTAACCAACAAGGCAAGAATGGGTTTTTTTAATTTCGATATTTTGTTCCCATAGACTTACATGGGACTTCCGGTATCGGTATCGGGTATCGCCAATATTTAGTGATATCCGGCGATACCATTCCGATCGATACTTTTAGGATATCGGAAAGTATCGCTCAACTCTATCACAGACTCTTTTTTTTTTTTTCAGTGTAATTCTTGCAGCTCCATGCAATTTAACTATTAGTGTGACGCGCTTCCATCCGTATCCAATACATTGGTTGCAAACACTATAGAAGTAGACAAAGGAGTAGCCTTTCACGATTGTGAACAGTTGTGTTTCAGTGTTTCACTTCATCTGTGTTTTTTTATTTTTTGAGTGCACATCACGCTCCAGTTACTTGTTCAAGCACTGCTGCTTGTACTCTGCTGAGCGTGCTCAGTGCCTCATCCTTTTCATTTATCTCCAATTGGTTCTGCTCCATTCCATTTAAAAATATAATCTATTAGTGTGACGCGCTTCCATCCGTATCCAATACATTGGTTGCAAACACTATAGAAGTAGACAAAGGAGTAGCCTTTCACAGATTGAACAGTTGTTGTTTCAGTGTTCACTTCAGTCTCTGCGTAATAAACACACTTTGGCTTATAAACTTTTCTGACTTTCTTTATCAATCTACAAGATGAAGAAGGCAGTGAGTAAGGCACGTGGTCGTGGCCGTGGAGTTTCAGCAGGGAGAGGACGTGGTGATTCTGTGGCTGCTGCCGCCCTCGATGACACAGCATCCACCATTTATCCCCGTGAGCGTTCTTTATGCCACTTTGGTAGGCTCTCGGCGTGCCCCCCTGCTGCGGGAAGAACAAATTGAAGCCGTTGTTGGTTGGATGGCGCCAATGCATCGACTTCAATTCCTTCCATCTCCTCTCAGGAACACAACACTGTTGAGCAACCATCTGTCTGTTCACCACCTGTCAAATTGCCCAGGCAGTCCAGAGAGTTCTGTTACAGGACCAGCTGAGTCTCTGCTTCTGTTTCAGAATCTGTTGGCTCGCAAACACGGGCACAGGCAAGCAGCATTCTGCAATTTGAAGAAGGGAGTATGCAGTGATGCGCAACAGCTGTGTCTCTTCAATCTGAAGAGGCGGGTGAGCCAGTGCCGATGGGACAGCACACCGCAGAACGCATTCTTATGATGATGTATGAGACTCAGTGCCAGGGTTTTGTGGAGCATGGTGCTGCCCAGGACCATCCAACAGCAGCAGGTGTTGGAAGAGGGTAGTGGAGATGATGAAGTCCGAGACCCAACATGGCGTGAGCAACAGGAAGGTGGTGGGAGCAGCTCTGAAGGAAGGATTGTCCCAACGGTACAAAGAGGAGGGAGAGGTAGGCTGCAGACTCGCTTGCCTGTAGCCTCCAGTTTGGCACCTGTTGGGAGCAGTTCTCTTAGAAATGTCAAAATGGCGCTCCCATGACTTGCACTGCGTGGTCCTTTTTTGACAGACTTGTAGATGATATTTGCTATGTTCAATGCAAGCTGTGTAAGCAAAAAAGTTAAAAGAGGTAAAATATCAGTAACCTGAAATACCACAAAATATGTGGAAACATGTACGGACAAAGCACGTAGCTGAGTTACAAAGACACACTGGGATGAGGCCCAACCTACAGCAGCACCTACATCTTCAGGTCGTGTTCGAGCCTCTACCTCCAGCTCACACACACCTGGTTCGGCTTCCCCCCACAGGATCTCCATGGAAGAACCTCGGTCAATGTTGTCCCATAGACAAACTGTTTATTCCACCCACAGCAGCAAGTTCACAGTCATCGTCACACTCCCAAACAAAAACAGCATCGGTACCACAGGCATGGGAAAAAGATGGCCATACTCGGCAAACCATCCACGAGCACAGGCCTCTGATGCTGGCATTGCAAAACTCCTGTCCTTGAAATGCTGTCATTCAGGCTGGTGGAGACTGACGTTTCAGGAACTTTATGGCATTGGCAGTCCCACAATATAATGTGCCAAGCCGATTTTATTTCAGCAGGCAAGCTGTCCTGCTCTGCAAAAACATGTTGATGGAACATTAAACATGCGCTACTAAACGCCGTCAGTAGCAGCGTGGGACCAGTACCATGGCCAGGGACGATACCTTTCCCTCATGTCCATTGGGTCAATGTTGTGGAGCCGGGTACAGATCTGCCAGTGGCGCTGTACGTGTTCTGCCAACTCCAAGGATTGCAGGAATCCAGTCTGTACACATTGATTCCTCCTCCTACTCCAGTTCCTCAGAATCATCGCTGCACGAGCCGTCACGGTTTATACCTCCACATGGACCCGTGAACGCTTACCTGTTGCGACCGATATGAGCACAGCCGTGGCCAAACGTCAACAGGCCGTCCTGAAATTAATTTCCATGGGGAATCGAAGCCACACAGCGCAGGAGCTCTGGGATGCCATCAAGCAGGAGAGCGACGTGTGGTTTTTGTCAGCGAATCTCCAGCCAGGCTTGGTAGTGTGTGACAATGGCCGAAATCTGGTGGCAGCTCTGGGCCTTGGCAACCTCACTCACATACCATGTCTGGCACATGTGCTCAACTTGGTCGTGCAGAGTTTTTTGAGGGACTATCCGGATCTTGATGCACTGCTGCACAAGGTCCGCCTAGAGTGCGCCACTTGCGACGTTCCAGCATGGCCAGATCGCGCATTGCAGCTCTGCAAGTCAGATTTCGCCTTCCTGAACATCGCATCATATGTGACGTACCCACCAGGTGGAATTCCACGTTACATATGTTGGAGCGGTTGTGTGAGCAGCAGCCAGCAGTAATGGAGTATCAGCTGCAACAGGCGCAATCAACTCGCAATTTGCGCCGTTCACACTTCACCACTACTGAGTGGGCCTCTATGAAGGACATCTGCGACGTTTTGCGTGCGTTTGATGTCTCAACGCGGATGGCGAGTGCAGATGATGCACTAGTCAGCATGACTGTCCCCCTTATCTGCCTGCTTCAGAAATCACTGAAAGCACTAAAGGAAGAGGTTTTGGAAGAGGTGGAGGATGAGGAGTCACAAATTCAATTACCTTCAGGACAGTCAGCGCAACGTGGTTCCTCACAAAGGGCTGGGCAGGGCTCACTTTGTGAGGAGTATGAGGAGGAGGAGGAGTCAATGGAGGAGGAAGAAATCCCTACAGAGGGAGGTACACAACGCTCTAGTCAGTATGTAGAGCGAGGGTGGGGTGATGCAGAGGAGGCAGAGATGACGCCTCTTCCAGAGGACAGCCTTTGTTGGCCAGTTGGGAGTCTGCAGCACATGGTTGATTTCATGCTTCAGTGCCTGAGAAACGACCGCCACATCGCCCACATTCTCACCACGTCAGATTATTGGGTGTACACCCTCCTAGACCCTCGCTACCGGGACAACTTACAAACCCTCATCACACCGGTGAACCTGGACCGTAAAATGCAGGAGTACCAAGACACACTGGTGCAATCCATACTGTTGTACATTCCAGCCGAGAGAGCTGCTGCTGCTGCTACTGCTTTACAAAGCAGCTCTGTGCGTCGAGGCAGTGTAGACACCTCTACAACAAGAGGGAGCAGAAGCAGCGCCTCTGCACAGGGCAAGAGCTGTATGTTACAAATGTGGCAAAGTTTTGTGACAGCGCCAGCAAGGTCTACACCATCCGAGACGGCTCCAGTCACCAGGAAGAAACGTTTCCGTAAGATGGTGACAGACTACTTGGCTTTCCCTCTAAGTGTACTCCCAGATGCTTCCCCTTTCAAATTTTGGGTCTCTAAGTTGGATACATGGCCAGAGCTTAGCCAGTATGCATTGGAGGTGCTGGCTTGCCCTGCTGCCAGTGTATTATCTGAGCGTGTCTTTAGTGCTGCAGGTGGTGTAGTAACAGACCGTCGCATGCGACTATCCTCAGAGAATGTAGACCGGCTTACTTTTCTGAAAATGAACAAGGCATGGATCTCACCTGAATTTGCCTGTCCGTTTTCAGATTAAATAACTGTTTGGCAACGTTTTCCATGTCTCCTGTTATGTTCATCTTTCTACCACCTGAACTCTACTCCCTGGGCTACAACACCGCCATTTGTTGCGTAAGTAATTGGCAGGGGTACTGACTCCTGGCCAGCCTGGTTACAGCACGACAGCTGTTTCCTGGCAGTGTGAACGTCAATTATCCTCCAATAAGTTGTGCTGTCGTGTTGCATTCGGGTTAGCCGACTCTATGGTGCCTGCAGTTTAGGTGATTCCTATGTGTGCTGTGGGATATGTAAATAAAGGCGGTTTCCATTGTGACAATAGGACAAGCACCCACTGTAGGACTGTGTGATTCGGTAACTGCGGACGGCTTGCGTCCTGTCAACTTACATTTTCATGGGTGCGTTCTTCTACCCGTCCGGGGTCCAGTACCGTCAACTGGTTCTCCCCAGTGCCTTTGGCCTAGGTGCCTCCATCTCCGTATCCGAGTTCCACCAACGTCTGCTGGTCCTTGGTAGTGCTTTGGAGCACAGGTACCTCCTGCTTAGTAACCGTGTCACAGTAACGTCAGCTGGTACTCGGTTGTGACATTGCCTCTTTTCCTTCTGCTACCCGTCCGGGTCCAGTACCGTCAACTGGTTCTCCCCAGTGCCTTTGGCCTAGGTGTCTCCATCTCCGTATCCGAGTTCCACCAACGTCTGCTGGTCCTTGGTAGTGCTTTGGAGCACAGGTACCTCCTGCTTAGTAACCGTGTCACAGTAACGTCAGCTGGTACTCGGTTGTGACATTGCCTCTTTTCCTTCTGCTACCCGTCCGGGGTCCAGTACCGTCAACTGGTTCTCCCCAGTGCCTTTGGCCTAGGTGCCTCCATCTCCGTATCCGAGTTCCACCAATGTCTGCTGGTCCTTGGTAGTGCTTTGGAGCACAGGTACCTCCTGCTTAGTAACCGTGTCACAGTAACGTCAGCTGGTACTCGGTTGTGACATTGCCTCTTTTCCTTCTGCTACCCGTCCGGGTTCCAGCACAGTCAGCTGGTCCTCGTTACTTCCATTGTCTCTTGCTCCATCTGATACCCGTCAGGGTTCCAGTAACGTCAGCTGTTTCTCGGAAATTAGTCGACCTTAAAGACCACCCAGAAGAAGATGACGACAACAAGGACGACGAGCATGAAGCCAACCAGCCTGAACACCATCACAAAGAAAAAATAAAAGATTACCCAGAAGAAGATCACCAACAGGACAAAGAAGGTTAAGACAAACTACAAGATACAGAACAAGAGACAGAAGAACAATAAGCAGAAGATCAAAAAGCAGAAGAACATGAAGTATAAGACCAAAATGAAGAGCAAAATATATGCTCTAAATTAAAAGCAGAAGAAGACTAAGCAGTGTATGGGGGTGAGTCCGTTCCTCCTCGCGGTGCCCCTGGAAAATGCCTGCTGCTGCAGGCTAAACTGAACACGGACAAATACTGTTGTAATTTAAATCTTTTGTGACAGCAAGAACGAAAGGATGAACAATTCATACTTTTACAGATTACAAGTACAGGAATCTCTGTCACAAATAAGAATATGATGAAGAAGATGAAGAGGAAGAAGATGAAGAATTTGAATATGAAGAAGATTAATTAGTTTAATAATAACAATATGAGTAATGTAAACAAAAACATGAATAGCAAGAAGTTTAAGAAGAAGATTAAGAAGGTGAAGATGAAGAATAATTTGATGAGAAAGATGATGCTGCTGCTGAAGATTATGAAGGAGAAAGTGTGGCACTGGCAAAAGTTAAAAAGGTGAAGAGCATGGAAGTTGTGAAACATACATATTTGCCAAAATAGAAAAAAGGTTAACAACATTGTCAATTTGTTAGTCAATCCAAACGTATTTCCAAAAAAATATATATTAATGCTATTCCAATGCATTGGGTTAAAAATGTATGCCTTTATTGTCTCCTCAACCTCCCCCAATACATTCTACATTAGTCTTTGTTGTTTTCCTTCATGTACAATTAACCAACAAGGCAAGAATGTTTTTTTTAATGTCGATATTTGGTTCCCATAGACTTACATTGGACTTCATTATCGGAATCGGATATCGACGATATTTAGTGATATCGGCGATACCATTCCGATCCGATATTTTTAGATATCGAGCAGTATCGCTCAACACTACTTCTGAGCTTTGCCCTTTGCCTCAAAAGTAGCTTTTGACCACATATGTGGTATTAATGTTCTCAAAGAAATTACATATCAAATTTTCGGGTCCATTTTCTCGTGCTATACTTGTGAAAATGAAAAAAAATTGGGGATGAAACATGTTTTTTTTTTCATCTTGACAGACCAATGTTGTAAAATTCTGTGAAGCATCTGTGGGTTCAAGGTGCTCACCACACATCTAGATAAATTCCCTGATAGGATAGTTACCAAAATAGGGTCACTTGTGGGGGTTTCCACTGTTTCGGCACATCACGGGCTCACCAAACACGATACGACATCCACAGAAAATTTAATTAAAGTCTGAGTTACAAAATATCACTCTTTCCTTTGTGAGCCCTGCCATGCATCCAAACTGTAGTTTTTGCCCATATATGGGGTATCTCCAGACTCAAGAGAAATTGTTTGTTTGGGGTCCTTTTTCTCCTGTTACCCTTGTGAAAGTAAAAACACTGAGGCTAAAAGAATATTTTTGTGTCAAAAATTAGATTTTTTCTTTTCACAGCTCAACGTTGTAAACTTTTGTGAAGCACCTTGGGGTTCCAGGTACTCACTACACCTATAGATCAGTTCCATGAGTAATTTATTTTCCAAAATGGGGTCACTTGTGGAGGGTTCCACTGTTTAGGTATATCAGATACTCTCCAAATGCAATATGGCGTCCCCTAACGAATCCAAAAATTTTGCATTTAAAAATTCAGATGGCGCTCTTTCCCTTCTGAGCCCTGCTGTGTGCCCAAACAGTAGTTTTACTCTACATATTGGGCATCAGCATACTCCAGAGTAATATCACAATAAATTGTATGGTGTATTTTCTCCTGTTAACCTTGTAAAAATAAAAAATGGGGCTAAAATAGCATTCTTGTAGTAAAAATGTGAATTTTTTTTTATTTTACTGCTCAAAATTATAAATCATTGTGAAGCATCCTGGGGGTTCAAGGTTCTCACCACACTTCTAGATAACTTCCTTAACAGGTCTAGCTTCCAAAATAGGTTTACTTGTGGGGAATTTCTACTGTTTAGGCACATCTAAGCCTCTCCAAACATGACATGGCATCTGTTAATGATTCTTGCATATTTTGCGTTTAAAAAGTCAAATGTTCCATTTTTTCCTTCCACATTCATTCAGTTCTGGTGAAGCACCTGAAGGGTTAATAAACTTTTTGAATGTGGTTTTGAGCACCTTCAGGGGTGCAGTTTTTAATATCATGTCACTTTTGGGTATTTTATAAACAATAGAATGATGTGCTTTACAAAAATCTCTATCTTGATCTCATCTGTCCACAAGATGCTTTTGGCTTAGGGCCCCGTCTCACATAACGACGCTGCAGTGATCCTGCTGACGATGCGACCAGATAAGGATCGTTGCTGCGTCGCTATGTGATCTTCCCAACGACGCAGCAACGATACGGATGACCATAGCGACCTTCGTAACGATGTCGTGGTTGTTGAAACCCTGTCACACTACATTTATTCTGACGATACAGCGCTCGATGTGGGCTGTACAGTGTGACGTTGTAGGCACACAGGTGTGGTTTAGCGTTGCCTTTTCCGCGCCCCCTCATATCCGATTGGTGGTCACTACTGCGTTCTAATTGGCGGCGCTACTGCTCATTGTTCCTGATCACATGAAGAAGGCACCGTAGCTGCGCTCCTGTTCACGGTTCCTGACCACAAGAAGAAGGCAGCCTAGCAGCACATGTGTTTTGTTCCTGCCTGCGTCCTGGTTTACGGATCTTAGTAGCGTTCTCTGGCTGCGACTCAAAAGCATTTTATATATTCTCCCACGGCATTCCTTGCAGACAAGGATGCCAATCAGAACGCAGTAGCGACCACCAATCGGAGATGAGGGGCGCAGAAAAGGCACCGCAAAAGCACGCCCATGTTTCTAGCTACAGGTCGCTAGAGAGGTCGTTGGTAAGGTGTCAAACAGGACGATGCATGCGACGCAGCAGGGCCTCAACGACCAAAAAAATGTCCAGAGTATTCTTGCACGACCAGTGATCTCACAGCAGGGGCCTGATCGCTGGTACGTGTCAAACGTAGCGAGATCGCTATTGAGGTCGCTGTTGCGTCACAAAATTAATGACTCAGCAGCGATCTCGCTATATGAGACGGGGCCCTAAGTCAAGTACATGTTGGCAAACTGCAGTCTAGCATTTTTATGTCTCTGTGTCCGCAGTGGGGTCTTTCTGCATCTCATGCTATAGCGTTTAATTTTATTCAAATGTCGACGATAGTTTTCACTGACACTGATGCACCCTGTTATTCCAGCATCGGCTGGGTATACCTCATGTGTGGTTGTAGTAATAATAACAATAATCTTTATTTTTATATAGCGCTAACTTATTCCGCAGTGCTTACAGTTTTGCACACATTGAAAAAACCCACGCAATGATACATGGGGAGAACATACAAACTTCTTGCAGATGTTGTCCTTTGTGGTATTTGAACCCAGGACTCCAGCGTTGCAAAGCTGTAGTGCTAACCTCTGAGCCATCGTGCTGCTGGTTGTGGATCTATTCTCAAAGGTGGCTCACTTCACCCCATTGCCTGCCTTACATCTGCTCCAGTGCTTGCAGAGAAGTTTATTCTACATATTTTCCTCCTCCGTGGTCTACCACTCCATACTGTCTTGGAGAGAGGCGTCCAGCTTACTTCTCGCTTCTGGAAAGCCACCTTAAGGCTGCTGAATTTCACTTTGGATTTTTCATCAGCTTACCATCCTCATTCCAATGAACAAATAGAGGAGGTCAACCAGATCCTGACTAACTTCCTCTGACACTTCATCAAAAGCCACCACAGTGACTGGGCCGAACTCCTGCCTTGGGTTCAATTCTCATATAATAACCTTGTCAGCAAATCTTCTGCCAAATCTCCATTCTATGTGGTCTATTGTCAACAATGTTCCATTCCCTGTCTCTACCACCTCTGAAATTTCTGCTGCTGAATCTCTTGTCAAGGGTTTTTCTAAAGTCTGGGAGGACACCAAGTCTAACTTATTCAAGTCCTCTGAGAAGATGAGATGACATGCAGAAAAGAGACATTTGGATCCACCTCTGTTCTGTCCTGGGGTCAAAGTCTCAGGAGAGAAAATAGGGTGCACCTCCATAAGATAGTCTGCATGTAAATCTGTGTAACAGGGTATCACACCGTGCCTGAAAATACAATGTGAATCAAAGCAAGACCAGACACAAATGGGCATTTACACCTGTTTCAATACTCAGATCAAGGTAACAATAATAAAATATATAGCTTTATTTGAACATTAGGACACTCAAATTCACAAACAATAAAAACAATTAAAAACAAATATACATCATGGCGGTCAACCCGCACCCCTCAATATTAAACGGTGACAACCTGTCTGTTTTCATAACCGTGTATTAAATAAACAGTACACAACTGGCAGTTAATAATAAGCTATGACAGAATCACAAATCAATAAAAAGCAAACATTTGTGAGAATAATTCATGACTAATAACTCATAGCAACCATGGCCAAACATCAAACCCGACCTATTCATGTACAGAATGTGACCCAGTCATCCCCTATAGTACTAGTTTAGATGTCAGTAAACTGAGTTTAGAATTGCATGGTATGGAGTCACAAAAAAAATGTGCACATCAAAAATATTGTTCAAGCATAATGCTCAGCACTGCTGGCAAAAAAATCCAGAAATGTCCATTTAAAGTGGGAGTGCTTTTCAGTGCTGACAGGAGGAAAGGCCAAGGATATCAATATGAATGAGCCAGTGAGCTGAAGAAAAAAGTCCATAGGTATATATATATCTGAAGACACACTGGAAATACCAAGAAACTGCCATGGTGGGCAGTACCTAAAAATAGAGGGATGGGTGGGAGAGCACTCACGTATCACTGTCTTAGGACAGCTTTAACAGGGAAACGAGTGCCTTCGGTCAAGGTCTGGTGGTTGTCCAAGTATGTTCGTCTCAATGTACCCTCGTATAAACTGGGTTCTTGCTTCATGGGTCCCTTCGAGGGTTTTAAAACAGATTAACTCGATTGCCTAGATTGCCTACAAGCTCAAACTCTCAATTCTTTTCATGTGTCTCTCCTCCATCCTGTCGTCCTAAGTCCTTTTTTCAAAGATCCTCCTACCACCCCTGCTCCAGTCAGCACTGAAGACGTTTTTGAGGTAGAGAACAATCTGGCCACAAAGAGGATATTTATATGGATATTTCATTTAGGTTTATCCATATAAATTGCCCACCCAAAAAAGTTTGCCTCATCAGCGTGCCAATCTTGGTCATCCTCGTTAAGATGCTGCAGCAGCTGGATTTTGTAAGGGTGCCATTTGTGAGTAGCTAATATCTGCCGAAAGGATGTTCGACTGATGCCAGATCGGCGCACTGAATTTGCAGAATGGGCAAAACAAAAATTGGAACAGGACCCTCAGTTTACACAGAACATTATGTTCAGTGATGAAGCAAACTTTTTTGGGTGGGCCATTTGTATGGATACACCTACATGAAATGGGAATGGTGACAGTTTTCTTGCGTAGGGTGTCTTGCGTTCACCAGACATCAACACAATTTCTATCCGCTCCTCACGTGTTAACCTCTGCATCATGTCAATGGCTGTAAACAAAGAGAAACTTGTAAATAACTCATGAAAGAATAAAGTTACGTTAAAACCAAGCGCACCATTGTTTTTCTTGTGAAATTCTCAGTAAGTTTGATGTATCACATATCCCTCTTCCATTGGAAAAAATAAAGTTGGATCCAAAATGTCCGACTTCAAAATGGCTACTATGGTCACCACCCATCTTGAAAAGTTTTCCCCCTCCCATATACTAATGTGCCACAAACAGGAAGTTGATATCACCAACCATTCCCATTTTATTTAGGTGAATCCATATACAAGGCCCACCCTGTACATTATGTTATCCCACAGTGCCGAGAGCTCTCACTTTTCCCCTCACAATGACAGCTGTGAGATGAGATCTGGAAGTGTTTGTAATGATACAAAACTCAGGTCTGGTGTAGCTCTATACAGTAGCTGCAAAGGTATGTCAGGAGCAGACGGCTATTTCTTTTCTCTCCTGCATGATGCTGTCTACTTATGATTGGTTAACCTCATGCAGGGGGAAAAGCAGGAGCGAATACAGACAAAAGAGATTCCCTATGCAAGAACAGTATATGGGCTCTTTGCAATCCAATAGATTATCATAATGCACAATTACCACCTTTGGAGGTGGTAATGTGATCATTTACTTCCTGGGCTCCTTTGTGGTTGCACTGGTTGCACTAGTGGTATGTCTGCTCCTGGGAAGAAATACAGAGACAAATCTCTGGTAATGCACAGACCTATTACATGAATTATAACTTAAACTTCACAATCTAATGTCTCTGCAGCATAGAAGAGAAATTAAAAAAAATGAATCTATGTTTTACACAGTTCTGCAGCCACTATTCCATGATGTGGCCAGTTTGATATGCTCAATCTAGTGAAAAATCATATTTAAATTGGAAAAATCTTTGCTCTGCTATATAAAAGCTTTTTGCAAAGCAATTATGCTATGTTCAGAAAGAATTTTTTTTGAGGCATTTAATTAGTTTTCCAAGCAGAAACCGTCTTAGGAAATGCAATGTTTGTAGGTAGTTTTGTGAGGAATTTATATTTTCCTGAAGTGCTTTTGTTGCCTTATGAACTGAGACTAGTTTGGAGTGGAGTCCATTAGGATGTGTTTCAAATAACCGATATGATCCATTTTTCCCCCCTTTCCTCAAGTGCTTCTCAAAATCTCTAAAAAAAAGATTCTTAAAAAACTTTGTGAGCATAATCCCAAAATAATCCCCAAATCAGTCTCTGATGCCCTAACTAGTTTTTTTATGACATTATTATATAATATTAACGTGTTAATAAATAACTTTTCATACAACTATACAGTTTTTCTAATCTTATTCTACATCGATTTGTTTCTGCAACGTATACCGCCTTCTTTGAAATCAATGTTGGAACATTAAAAATATAGTATTATATTGTTATAGTGCACTAAACTATCATTATCAGTTTACTAAACAAAAATGTCTTGTTTATAGAAAGATCAATGAAAAAGTGCAATATAATTTAAGTAGCACTTTTCATTCCAGACCAGTTCTTATGTTGGTGAAACTAAAAGAGAAATGCATTCTTTCATGGACTATAAGGCTGTGTGCCCACGTTGCGTGGTGGCAACGGAAACACTTAAAAAACACTTACAAAACGCATCCCATTCATTTTAATTTCATTCCGTAATTGCTATGCCCATGCTGCATATTTTTCGCAAGCGGAATCGCATTGCGGGAAAATACGCTGCATGTTCATTAATTTTGCGGAATCGCGGTGATTCCGCCCCCATAAACTTGAATTGTAACGCTTGAAATCCGCAAATATGAAAAATGTTTGCGGATTTCAAGCTCATTTGCTGCGGTTTTGGAAATCAAAACCGCAGCAAATGGGACGTGACATCATGGGAGGCATTCCTGCCATCCCATGACTATCCCATAATCCAGGAAGATGAGAATCCCATATCATTCCCATCTTCCTGGATGATGGCTGCTAATATGAAATGATATGACCGCATGAAGCTTGATGTCCCTTTCATGATAAGTGTGGTAAGTGTATATGTGTGTGTGTGTGTTGGGGTGTTGTGTATGTGTCTATGTGTGTGTCTGGGTGTGGTGTATTTGGGGTGTATGTGTGTAACTTTCAGACATAGTCTGATTAGACAACTACTCCATTGGCCTATGTCTGTTTCCCCTTCACTAGTGGCAGCAGGAGCAGCTCGATGGGAGTAGTATTTCCCATCGAACTGTTCCTGCTGTAAAAAAATAATATATATATCTTTTATTTTCCCCTATAATTTTTAGGGTCCCCACCATATTTTTTAAAAATATTTCTTCCTCTCTATTTTTTTTTCCTTGGCCCAATATTATGACTTTGACTCTTTTTTTTTTCTTCCCTTTTTATGTTTTATTGTTTTTAATTTGTCCCCAAAAATAAATTTCATTGGTGGTCAGTGGTTACCTGTGGAAATAAATTATAATTACCTGTCCCCGCCGATCGCCACCTAAAATAAACTTAAAAAAAAAAAGCATATACTCACCTAGACACCTAATTCCCCGAAGCCCTCGTTCACTTTAAAAAAAGTAAAATAACAAACCACAAAAGATACCTACCCTCTGTAGAATTCATTTTAATTGAGTGTCCCACGATGATCTAAACTTTAGAGCAGCCACATAATATGTGGCTGCTCTAAACCACCACCGCCGATACAATATACGGGGCCGTAAAGCAACCCCGTTCATTGTATAACGAGTTCACCCGAATGCAGCTTGCGCTGCTCGGGTGAACTCGTTGCGGACCCGAAGACGTCAGCAGTAGTCAGTGAGGCTGTGCGGAGTCCCCGGTGACCTGAAGTGAAGTCAGGAGCGTAGGAAAAATTTTCCCACGCTAATCAGTTCATTTCCGGTCAGTCGGGGTGCCTGCACAGACATGATTTCATTCATTCTGCAGTGGTTTACAGCCGGGCCGGTCGCATTAGCATCGGTCCCTTGTGATGGATTTACGGCATGGGACCTGACTGTACTGTGGATGGATAATGTTGCTTTTTTATTTTATTTCCTTTACAGGGATTGATGGCTTCAGTTGGATTGCCTGTATAATAAATTTGGTCGAAAAGTGTGTCATTATTTCATTAATAATAATAATAATAATAATAATAATAATAATAATTAAATAATGTCTGTGTGTGTTTTTTAACCCTTTATTTACTATGGGATTAATAATGGAGAGGTGTCTTACTGACACCTCTCCATTATTAACCCGGCTTAATGTCACCTTTCAATAGCATGGTGACATTAACTCTTTATTAACCCATATGCCACCACTTATGGCAATGGGAATAGAGGGGCTAAGTGCCAGAAAAGGCCATCTCATAGATGCGCCTTTTCTGGGGTGGCTGGAGGTAGATTTTTTAGCCGGGGGGGCCCAAAACAATGGTCACTCTCTAGGCTATGAATATCTACCCTCACTCACTGGCTTTCCCTCTCGGGTGGAGAAAATTGCGCATGAGCCCACGCAATATTTTTGCGCTATTATAGCCTTAAATTTAACCCCTAGAGTTCCAAATTTTTGCTAACACAAACTACTAAATTGATTAAACACTGACATATATAAATCGTTTTGATATGACATGGTTTACTTGATTTTACAGAAGCTGGCAATTGATTAAGTGGCTATTTTGCTATGTAGAACGCTATGAACTATAAATATAAATATATATGTGTCTCAATAACATGTATATATACATATAT
Source organism: Oophaga sylvatica (assembly GCA_033576555.1). Taxonomy (NCBI): domain Eukaryota; kingdom Metazoa; phylum Chordata; class Amphibia; order Anura; family Dendrobatidae; genus Oophaga; species Oophaga sylvatica. The sequence continues at coordinate 305,580,906 of JARQOD010000002.1, read as the reverse complement.
ATAAATTTATATATATTCTATATTTGTATATCTATTCTTTCTTTTGTGTTTTAACCGGTCAGGAGCATGCTCAGTTAAAAAACCGGATCCGTTGCTGGCATCCGTCATTTGACAGATGATGATGGATCCTGCACCCATAGGCTTTCATCCTACCAAACAACAGACAGCGACGGATCCATCGCTGTGCGATTTTTCGACAGACACAAAAAATGTTGATTTGTGCGTCGTGTCCGGCCATTATGTGTTGATTATGTGTTTATCAATGTCTCCGGTATGTGTCGAAAATGTCATCACGATTCACACCGGAGATTCTGTTGAAAGAGCCGTGTGGGGGGTGTGTGTGCGCACATGTATACATGGATTCATACATATCTGCATTGGTTTTGCGTGTGTGTTTCAGTGTGTATATATATGTACATATGTGTGCAAATGTATATAAAGATAGATATGATATTTTTAATTTTGAATCCACAATTTTTTTTAATTAAATTTATTGACTTGTAATCTTATACATTGTAGATCAGAAACATCCTGAGGTGTGGGACCGTGCTAGTGAAGAGTACAAGGCCTCACATAACAAACGGGATGTGTGGCCAGCCATAGTCACATAAATTTACCCACAGTGGCCCCATCTACCAAAAACAAATTAGTAAGTATTTATTAATTTGAATTTTTGTACTTTTTTGAAATTTTGATTTTTGAAATCCTCATTTTTTTATTGTTTCATTTTAGTGGATGACGTCAAGAAGAGGTGGCGTTCGGTGACCGATCGGCTGGTGAAGTCCCAGAGGACTCAAAGCGGCACCTAGCCAGCCGAGAGGAAGGTGCCCGATGCTGACCAGCTTCAATTTATTATGAGCAGCAGGGATTTGCGGAGGAAAATTACTATTTTTTTTTATCTCCAATTTTTCCAAAAGTCTTTTATTAACATGGCTTTTTAATTATTTCTACAGCACTGAAGGCAATATAAGGACCCAAACACCAACGTCCCATGTTGACAACAGCCCTGAGCATGGACAAGGACAGGAGTCAGAGGACTTTTCCTTCTGTTCCTTGCCAGATCCTCTGGAGGGCCGGTTCTTCTTCTGCTATTTCTGAAGCTAGTTCGCCATCGTCCTCTGCTGTGGAAGTGGCGTTGGGGTCTATTGATGCTGCTCCTGCCTCTGGCACTGCCTCTAGCTCTGCTGCTCGTGTGTCAAAGCCCAATGGGATGGGGGCAGGTTCTGCCAGTCCCGTGGCATTGAGAAGGGTGGCTCCCAAGAAGTGAAAAAAGAAAGAGGCTAGTGTGATTGAAACACTCACTAGTCAAACACTCAATCTGATCAATAATTCAGCACAAGATGAGCTGGACAAATTCGGTTCATGGTTAGCCGTCCACCTAAAGTCCATGATGTGGGACAGGCAGAAAGTATACATGCCACCAGCCAACATTCTGCTAATGACTGTTGACATCCCATCACCTATTCCCCAGCCTTAATGATGGGGATTATTAATTTATTCAATAAACCAAGTGTGTCTCCACCACCACCAGCAGCTGCATTGCTGGGCAGGCGGCAGCATACAGGCCCGAATCTGCTGACGCCTACAATTATGGATGCCCACCAGCCCTTCCAACAATTGCCCATCACACAGGGTCCCCAAATACGAGCCTGTCCTCCCAAGACATGTTCCCGGGGTATGGATACGAGCCGGACTACCAGCAGTTTTAAGGACATTATTTCACCACCACCCAGCCCAGCTGGCCCTAACCCCCAACTGTTGACAGGTCATTCTACTGCCTACTGTCCATTTTTGAAGGACATGGAAAAGTTTTGACAATGTTTGTCCGATTGTTTGTTAGATATATAATTATATAAAATCATTTTTGCTAAGTCGTTTTGTTCATATGTTTGCTACATATCTAATATTTATACATAACAATTTTATTACTAAAACTGTATTTGTGGTAATTTTTTTGAAAAAATGGAGTATATGCTTAATATAATATATGCTTAACAGAAGTTTATAACGCAGAGCCATAAAAATAAAAAAAATCATATTTTTTCCCACAAAAATGATCTTTTTCCCCCTATTTTTTTATTTTCCCAAGGGTAACAGGAGAAATTGGACCCGAAAAGTTGTTGTGCAATTTGTCCTGAGTAGGCTGATACCCCATATGTGGGGGTAAACCACTGTTTGGGCGCATGGCAGTGCTCAGAAGGGAAGGAGCACCGGTTGACTTTTTCAACGCAGAATTGTCTTGAATTGAGATCATATGCGATGTCGCATTTGGAGAGCCCCTGATGTGGCAACCCCCCAATTCTAACTCCAACCCTAACCCCAACACACCCCTAACCCTAATCCCAACCCTAACCCTAGCCCTAATCTTAGTCCTAATGGGAAAATGGAAATCAAGACATTTTTGTTAATTTTATTATTTTCCCCTAACTAAGGGGGTGATAAAGGGGGGTTTGATTTACTATTTATAGCGAGTTTTTATGTTTGGCAGATGTCACATGCAGTTTGGGTACTGTCAATGCGAAATGGTATCATAAACGCAAAATCTGCATATTTTCTTGGCTGAGACGCTGCTGGGGCTGCACTTGTGGCATCCTGAATACAACAAGAACAAAAAATGGAGAAGAGGGGTTGGACTAGGAAATGACTTCATAGGAACTTTTTTTTTTGACCCAACTTTATTTGTGCTCATAACGCTTAAAAACGCTTATAAAAACGCATGAAAAATGCGTCAAAAACGCATCTAAGAGGCATGAAAAAGGCATCTAAATCTGCATGCGTTTTTCCAGGCAAGGGGGTGCGGATTTGCTGAGGAAGAAGCTACTTCAAATCAGCAACATGGGCATATAGCCTAAAACTGACTAAAATGCAGCCATTGTCCTAATTCAAGTAACAAATTAAAGAAACTTAAAATCTTTCAATTAGAGTCAGACTGTGGAAACAAAGCACAGAACTTTGTCATTACAAGCATCCTCTCAGTTTAGCTAATGACTGTTAGAAAGCTCTCTTTAGCAAATACATGCTTGATATCTATTTCCCTCAGGTATCATATCCATCTAGTTAGAAATGATTGGGAAAAATCCAATTTACAGGCAGCATTTTCACATTCAGGATGGCTATTTTTATTGCTATAATGCCAATTTTCCAAGTGTATGTGTTCTGAAAGAGTTGATGGTTTACAGAAGATACTTTTGCCTCGAGTTTGTTTTCTTATCTAATTGAATGCTTTTAGGTAGCATTCACTGCACTTACAGTACCTGTAGACAAGTCTAAATGGGTTTAAAGTCATAAAGAGGAAATCACAATCAAATCATTTTCCAGCTAAGTGATAAATCACTGCCTGAAACTGCATTTCCACTTTGTGGCTGTTTATTTAAGCTTATATGTACAGAATAATAGGTCTATTGATGCTGCTTTGGAAAATAGTTTTTTTCTTGATTAATAATGTTGATTTTCATGTATGAAGCATGTAACTATGTGTTTTTAATTATGCAATAATTTATTTACCGTAATTAGCAAAAAAAAATCCTCATGAATAAAAAGACATCTAAATCACTGGGATTACACTGTACATATTACATCAAAACCTTTGTCTAATGTGCTGCATAAACAAAGACCATAATCAGAATCCATGTTGTGTATTGCTGATGAAACATGATGAAAAGGACACATGAATTTCACTCTTTACTGTATTCTTTTTTCTATTCTTAATTGAATGGGAGCAACAACAAAAAATAAAAATAAATAATTAGAAATTGAAAAAATAAAAAAAAATCAATTAGGGAATAAGCTGACTCAATTGAAAATAATTATTATTTCATTAGAAGAACAATACATTGATAGTTTTATTAAGAGTGAAATTTGTATTATAGTTATATTTTAATAAATTAAATAAACAATATATTCTATACATTTCTTTTTGCTGTATACTCTTTCACTTTGTGCATTTGCAGAACCTACTCCTTTCTGCACCACTTCTATAAGTTCCACCTGGCACCATTTGACTCTCCTAATAAGTGAGACTATTCATATCCTATGTACCTGGGTGGGCCACAAACTGATGAAGGACTGCCCTTCCTCGAAGCGCGGTTTTTGGCCGCACTAAGGTCCTGTAGCTTCGCTCATAGTGACATTACATTTTTCAAGAGCCCTCAGCTCATGCTGCGACTCAGCGACAGCACTTCCGGCTGGAGCACTCTGCTGCTTTCCATCATTCTGGGCGGAGTCAGTTTAGGGGCAGACTCAGGAAGACACTCCCGCAACGTACCTACTTCACCAAGGGATCCTGTTATAGCTGCCACTGTGCAGTGGGACCTGGAGGACGTGAATCATAACCATTGAAGAACGAGAGTAAGTGTCTTATTTTATCAGAATACGTGTACCAACAGTGCTGCATATACTCAGTGCATTTGAACTAACTTAGTCTCTCTAGGGTGGATCAGGGGACAAATTGTGACTATTGATCCCCTAAATCTAACACAAGTTCCACTGTATTATATTGTTGACGCAAGTCACTTTGCACTAGTGAGGAAGGCACCTACAGTATCAACTATTAAGACTGCAGTATTTGTATCCACAGTATAGGTACACTATATACTAGATGTTAGCGTGGTAGTATACTGTATATCGATATCTCGTATTTAGCTGTTACTCTGCTGGACTATAGCTCATATTTAGATGTTACTCTATTGGGCTATTATGTTTCCGATTGGCTTGTGCATTACCTTGTACATTTTATTAAAGAGAACCCATCATCTGGTGAAAAGTGGACAAAAGTGGCTCGTATTTTATATTAATAATTATAGTATAAATTTGTTTAGCTTTTTTAATTCTGCCACAGAGTTTCAGAGATAAGGGCCTTCTCATGTGCTCAAATTGCTAATTTCTATGGTTTTTACCAAGGGGGCATATCTGGAAAGATTCTCTAGGGGTGTGTCCTAAGGCTGCTCTGAACAACATGCCTGTGATAAAGAACATATAAATTAGCATATTGGGTGTGGATGAGGCAGATATATAAAAGAAAACAATTTAATACTCAGGTAAGCAGTGGAAATTAAAATGAGAACAAAAACTGGCTGCTATTGACATGGTACCAGGTCCTCTATAACTTTTGCAATCATATTTTAAAGGGGTTGTCTATTCTTTTGCTAAAAGTCTGCAGTCAGAAGATGAGGATGAAGATGAGCGATAACCATGTTCACAGCATTTTGGCACTCAAAGCAGCTCACGAGTATCACTGGAGCAAGACTGGGGTGATACAGAGGATACAGAGGACCCAGAAGATACACCTACCACTGAGGACAGATTGTTATTGCCTATGGGCAGCCTGGCACATAAGGCAATATATGTTGATGTGCCTGCGCAACAACCGCCGACTGCCAAATTGCCCGGATTGTTACAAGCGGTGATTAATGGGTGGCCACCCTGCTGGATCCCCAGTACAAGCACAATGTGCCATCATCACTTCCATGATCAGAAAATGCTAAAAATACAAGAGCATGCTGGTAGACACACTACTGATGCATTCTCATCTAACAGCAGGGGCTCAGTAGAAACACAAGGTAGAGGAGGATCAAGTCACCAATCCAGCTGGGGCACCAGCACCACCTCAGAAGGGAGAGTTAGAATGGCAGAAATGTGTAAAACCTCCCTTAGCACGTCGCAAAATACAGCGCCACCATTGATATGGTCTGAATTAGCATGAGGCAGCTTTTCGGTAATGCCAGTGTAGCAACTCAGTCAGGATAAATAGGTTAGACACCAAAAAACCTGCAACTAACCCTGCCAATTACCTCCTGCCAGTTACTGTACACACTAGAGATCCTGACAAAGCAGTACCTAGTGGCGCTTGCAGGTACAAAGATAGCCCTAACCAAAGAACTATCAGATGGTAAACTCAGACCTAAACTCTCTAAACGGCCATCTATTTTCTACATGTTCCTCCTAAAGAACCAGAGGGCAGAGCAGAACGTGAAATAATTTCAAGACAAGTGTGCTGAACAAAGAAAAGTTGTTACAGTGAGTAAAGTAAATAACAAAGTACCAAATAAAAATAAAGCAATTACTCTTAACACATATAAAGCCTACTTACTGAAGATAAATAGAAGAGAGGTGCAAAGTATAGCAAAGAAACAACAAGGCTGAAAGCTCACAGACTGGCTCCAAACATCAATATAATGTCAAAACATCCAAATGAATCTATAACACCCGCTGCATGCAAAAGGTAATAGGTGGACAAATGAAAACACGAGTGTTAAGCTAGAAATTAAAGGATTGGCGCACACTCGGTCGTTTGGTGAGGTGCTGGTGGAATAGTGTGGTGACCCCTAAGCCAAACAAGAGAAATTTCACCACACACTCTTTTGATTGAAGTGATGCAAACATTTTTATTCGTGAAACTCAACATAAGAGTTTGTAGTGAAAATTGTGACAAAATAGCAACAAAATATTTCAACCCCTTTATTACAATGTCACTGTAAAGAAAGAAGACAGAATATGAGAAAAAATGGCATATGGTACATGATGGATCAATAACAATTAGTATGATGTATACAAATGAGTATGGTGATGAATACAAATTAGTCGATGAATACAAGCAATGTACATATATACATTATATGCAAGCAAAATTTAATGAGGCAAGAGGCAAGCTATTAGAAACAGGTATAATGGCATATAGAGCCAATGCATTGTATAGCTCAATAACATCATTGAAACAAGGGATTAAGCAATGTATATACTGTATATACATTGCTTGTATTATATCACAAATTTTTGGCACAGTGCTCCCATAGGCAGTTGTGCAGAGTAGACACAGAGGCTTTTTGGTACACTACTCCAACAGTCAGGGGTGCAGAGCACACACAGAGGTTTTTTAGCACAGTATTCCCACAGGCAGGGGTGCAGAGTAGACACAGAGGCTTTTTGGCACAGTACTCCCACAAACAAGGGTGCATAGTACACACAGAGGCTTAAAGAAAGAGTACTCACACACCTGGGGCCAGAGTACACACGGAAGCTTTTTGGCACAGATCTCCCACTGAAACATGGGTGGCGTACACACAAAAAGGCTTTTTTGCAGAGTGGGCACACAAAGTCTAATAATGTTCCTCACTCCACCTGCATCCAGTCGCTACACTAATTAGAGAAGAATGGTGGCGGAACCCGTGATTTATACAGGCTGGGTCATGTGTTGCACCGACCAATACTTGGCATGGTTGTGATGGCTCCTGATGCTCCCACAGCTTGAAAGCCTGTTGATTGGCTGCGCTGTAGCCTTTCAACAAACTTCATTAAGCATACAAACTGGTTCTCTTTGTACTGAAAAGGGTGTTTCATCGATGCTAAACTCCTCATTTGGAGCACCTATGAGGCATATGTGCCAATGTATGTCAGATGCATTATTTGTAATCAGAACAATCTTGTGTTCAATCATAATTTACATTCTCACATCATCAAATTTTTGGATATTTGTTTAAAGGGCAATATTGAGCAAAAATTCTGTAGTTCCTTCTGAGTTATCACCTGAAACATGTACTACAGGCAGGATATGCAAATTGGTGAATACACATTCTTTAACCCCTTCCCGACCTTTGACAAAGCATATGCGTCATGAAAGTCGGTGCCAATCCGACCTGTGACGCATATGCTGTGTCATGAAAGGATTGTGTTCCTGCGGGTCAGGTGACGGGGTCACTGAAAGGTCACCCGACCCGCAGGCACAAGACCCTTTGTGCTCCATCACAGGGGGGGTTGGCTTAACCCACACATGGCTACGATTGCTCTGATTGGCTGTTAAAAGTGAAACAGCCAATCAGAGCGATTTGTAATATTTCACCAATGAAATTTGGTGAAATATTACAATCCAGCCATGGCCGATGCTGCAATAGCATCTTCCATAACTGGAGACAGAGATCAGACCCCCCCACACCGAGTGACGGCGGCGATCGGCTACCGCCACCGATTGATGGCGGCGATCGGTCACCACCGTCAGTATCTGCTCCCTTCCTCCTTGCCTCCATTCCCCCACCTTCAGATCCCCCCCTCACCTCTCCCGGTCCTCTGATGTCCTTGGGTTCGTCCCGGGATCCATACGGGATTCTTCATGGGTGCCGCCATCTTGCAAAATGGCGGGCGCATGCGCAGTGCGCCCGCCGGCTGGCAGATTCCATACATTTATTTTGATCACTGTAATACTCTCTCACAGTGATCAAAATAAAAAAAGTAAATAAATGCCCCTTTTATCACCTCCATAGGTAGGGACAAATAATAAAATAAAGAAAACATTTTTTTTTATTAGGGTTAGGGTTAGAATTAAGCTGGGTTCATATTGCATTATGGCAGTCTGTTAGACGTACTGCGTTACACCACTGTATAACGCGGTGTAACGCAGTCCGTTAATGCTGCCATTCACCCCCATTTGTGGGCGCATCGCGACGCATGCCGTAAGGCGGCATGCGTTCGCGACGTGCCATCATTCAGTGACGGAGCCTCGGACGCGGGCTGCAGCGTCTGGGCTCCGTCACTGCTAGCACAAATGAATCATCTGCTGATTCATCTGCGCTAGCGGGTATAGCATAACGCGATCGCGTTATGCTATACCGCTACCAGCCCGTCAATGCTATGTGTTGAATGGGCTGGTAAAACGCAATATGAACCTAGCCTTAGCGTTAAGGTTAGAACTAGGGTTAGGTTTAGAACTAGGGTTAGGGTTAGCCTTAGGGTTAGGGTTAGCATTAGGGTTAGAATTAGGGTTAGGGTTAGAATTAGGGTTAGAATTTGTGTTAGGGTTGGAATTTGGGTTAGTGTTAGAATTAGGATTAGGGTTGGAATTAGGGTTAGGGTTGGAATTAGGGTTAGGTTTGTGGTTAGGGTTAGAGTTAGGGTAAGTGTTAGGGGTGTTTTGGGGTTAGGGTTGGGATTAGGGTTAGGCTTGTGGTTAGGGTTATGGTTAGAGTTGGGATTAGGGTTAGGGGTGTGTTGGGGTTAGGGTTATGGTTAGGGTTTTGATTAGGGTTAGGGGTGTGTAGGGGTTAGGGTTGGGGTTAGGGTTTGAGTTAGAATTGAGGGGTTTCCACTATTTAGGCACATCAGGGGGTCTCCATACGCGACATGGCGCCACCATGATTTCTGCAAATATTGCGTTCAAAAAGTCAAACAGTGCTCCCTTTATTCCGAGCCCCAACGTGTGCCCAAACAGTGGTTTACCCCCACATATGGGGTATCAGCGTACTCAGGAAAAATTGCACAACAACTTTGGGGGTCTAATTTCTCCTGTTAACCTTGGGAAAAAAAATTGGGGACCAAAAAAATTATTTTTGTGGAAAAAAGATTATTTTTTATTTTCACGGCTCTGCGTTACAAACTTCTGTGAAGAACTTGGAGAACATCTAGAGGAGTTCTTTGGGGGATCTAGTTTCCAAAATAGGGTCACTTGGGGGGGTTTCTACTGTTTAGGCACATCATGGGCTCTGCAAACGTAACATGACGCACTCAGACCATTCCATCAAGTCGGCATTTCAAAACGTTACTACTTCCCTTCCGAGCCCCGACGTGTGCCCATACAGTAGTTTTCTCCCACATATGGGATATCAGCGTACTCAGAACAAATTGGACAACAACTTTTGGGGTCTAATTTCTCCTGTTACCCTTGGGAAAATAAAAAAATTGGGGACTAAAAGATCATGTTTGTGGAAAAAATATGATTTTTTTATTTTCATGCCCGGACGTTATAAACTTCTGTGTAGCCCTTGGGGGTTCAAAGTGCTCACCACACATCTAGATAAGTTCCTTGTGGGGTCTAGTTTCTAAAATTGTGTCACTTGTCGGGAGTTTCTACTGTTTAGGCAAATCAGTGGCTCTGCAAACGTAACATGACGCTTGCAGACCATTCCATCAAAGTTGGCATTTCAAAGCGTCACTACTTCCCTTCCAGCCCCAAAGTGTGCCCGAACAGTGATTCCCCCCCACATATGGGGTACCAATGTACTTAGGATAAACTGTACAACAACTTTTGGGGTCCAATTTCTCCTGTTACCCTTCTGAAAATAAAAAATTGCGGGCTAAAAAATCAGTCTTTGAGGAAAAAAATGATTTTTTATTTTCACGGCTCTGCATTATAAACTTCTGTGAAGCAAGTGGGGGGTTTCTACTGTTTAGGCACATCAGGGGCTCTGCAAAAGTAGCAAGATGCCCGCAGACAATTCCATCAAGTCGGCATTTCAAAGCATCACTACATCCCTTCCGAGCCCTGACGTGTGCCCAAACAGTGGTTCCCCCCACATATGGATACCAGCGTACTCATGACACACTGGACAACAACTTTTGGGGTCCTTTTCCTCCTGTAACTATTGTGAAAATAAAAAATGAGGGGCTAAAAAATAATATTTTGAGAAAAAAAATGATTTTTTTATTTTCAAGGCTCTGCGTTATAAACTTCTGTGAAGCACCTGGGGGTTCAAAGTGTTCACTGTGCATCTAGATAAGTTCCTTAGTGGGTCTAGTTTCCAAAATGGGTTCATTTGTGGGGGAGCTCCAAAGTTTAGGCACACAGGGGCTCTCCAAACACGACATGGTGCCCGCTAACGATTGGAGCTAATTTTCCATTAAAAAGTCAAATAGCGCTCCTTCCCATCTGAGCCCTGTCATGCGCCCAAACAGTGGTTGCCCCCCACATATCAGGCACCAGCGTACTCAGGAAAAACTGGACAACAACTTTTGGGGTCCAATTTATTCTGTTACCCTTGGGAAAATAAAAAATAGCGGGCTAAAAAATTATTTTTGAGAAACAAAAATGAATTTTTTATTTTCACTGCTCTGCGTTTATAAACTTCTGTGAAGCACTTGGGGGTTCAAAGTGCTCACTACACATCTAGATAAGCTCCCTGGGGGTCTACTTTCCAAAATAGGGTCACTTGTGGGGTGTTTCTACTGTTTAGGCACATTAGGGGCTCTGCAAACGCAACATGACGCCCGCAGAACATTCCATCAAGTCTGCATTCCAAAATGGCACTCCTTCCCTTCTGAGTTCTCCCATACGCCAAAACAGTGGTTCCCCCCAACATATGGGGTATTGGTGTACTCAGGACAAATTGCACAACTTTTGAGGTCCAATTTCTCCTGTTACCCTTGTGAAGATAAACTATAGTGGGCTAAAAAATCATTTTTGAGGAAAAAAATGATTTTTTAATTTTCACTACTCTGCATTATAAACTTCTGTGAAGCACTTGGAGGCTCAAAGTGCTCACTATGCATCTAGATAAGGTCCTTGAGGGGTCTAGTTTCCAAAATGGGGTCACTTCTGGGGAGCTCCAATGTTTAGGCACACAGGACTCTCCAAATGCGACATGGCAACCGCTAAATATTCCAGCATATTTTCCATTCAAAAAGTCAAATGGCGCTCCGTCCCTTCTGAGCCCTGCCGTACGCCCAAACAGTGGTTTATGAACACATATGAGGTATCTGTGTACTCAGGATAAATTGCCCAACAAATTTTAGGATCCATTTTATCCTGTTGCCCATGTGAAAATAAAAAAACTGAGGCTAAAAGAAAATTTTGTGAAAAAAGTTCTTTCTTTTTTTTACGGATCAATTTGTGAAGCACCTGGGGGTTCAAAGTGCTCACTATGCATCTAGATAAGGTCCTTGGGGGGTCTAGTTTCCAAAATGGGGTCACTTGTGGGGGAGCTCCAATGTTTAGGCACACAGGGACTCTCCAAATGCGACATGGCAATCGCTAAATATTCCAGCATATTTTCCATTCAAAAAGTCAAATGGGCTCTTTCCTTTCTGAGCCCTGCCGTGCGCCCAAACAGTGGTTAATGACCACATATGAGGTATCTGTGTACTCAGGATAAATTGCCCAACAAATTTTAGGATCCATTTTATCCTGTTGCCCATGTGAAAAAAAAAACTGAGGCTAAAAGAAAATTTTTGTGAAAAAAGTTCTTTCTTTTTTTTACGGATCAATTTGTGAAGCACCTGGGGGTTCAAAGTGCTCACTATGCATCTAGATAAGGTCCTTGAGGGGTCTAGTTTCCAAAATGGGGTCACTTCTGGGGGAGCTCCAATGTTTAGGCACACAGGGACTCTCCAAATGCGACATGGCAACCGCTAAATATTCCAGCATATTTTCCATTCAAAAAGTCAAATGGCGCTCCGTCCCTTCTGAGCCCTGCCGTACGCCCAAACAGTGGTTTATGAACACATATGAGGTATCTGTGTACTCAGGATAAATTGCCCAACAAATTTTAGGATCCATTTTATCCTGTTGCCCATGTGAAAATAAAAAAACTGAGGCTAAAAGGAAATTTTTGTGAAAAAAGTTCTTTCTTTTTTTTACGGATCAATTTGTGAAGCACCTGGGGGTTCAAAGTGCTCACTATGCATCTAGATAAGGTCCTTGGGGGGTCTAGTTTCCAAAATGGGGTCACTTGTGGGGGAGCTCCAATGTTTAGGCACACAGGGACTCTCCAAATGCGACATGGCAATCGCTAAATATTCCAGCATATTTTCCATTCAAAAAGTCAAATGGCGCTCCTTCCCTTCTGAGCCCTGCCGTACCCCCAAACAGTGGTTTATGAACACACATGAGGTATCTGTGTACTCACGAGAAATTGCCCAACAAATTTTAGGATCCATTTTATCCTGTTGCCCATGTAAAAATGAAAAAATTGATGCTAAAAGAAAATTTTTGTTGGAAAAATTAAAATGTCCATTTTTTCCTTCCACGTTGATTTAGTTCCTGTGAAGCACCTGAAGGGTTAATAATCTTCTTGAATGTAGTTTTGAGTAGCTTGAGGGGTGCAGTTTTTATAATGGTGTCATTTTGGGTATTTTCTGCCATATAGACCCCTCAAAGTGACTTCAAATGTGAGGTGGTCCCTAAAAAAATGGTTTTGTAAATTTGTTTGTAAAAATGAGTAATTGCTGGTCAACTTTTAACTCTTATAACTTCCTAACAAAAAAAATTTTGCTTCCAAAATTGTGCTGAGTAAAGTAGACATGTGGGAAATGTTATTTATTAACTATTTTGTGTCACATAACTCTCTGGTTTAACAGAATAAAAATTAAAAATTTGAAAATTGCGAAATTTTCAAAATTTTCGTCAAATTTCTTTTTTTCACAAATAAACGCAAAAAATTATCCACCTAAATTTACCACTAACATGAAGCCCAATATGTCACGAAAAAAGATTCTCCGAATCGCTAGGATCCATTGAAGCTTTCCTGAGTTATTACCTCATAAATGGACACTGGTCAGAATTGCAAAAAATGGCAAGGTCTTTATGGTCAAAATAGGCTGAGTCATGAAGGGGTTAAGTGTTAGGCCGGAGTCACACACAACCACAAAAAATCGGTCCGTTTTAGACGGTCGACAATCGGATCAAAATAAAAACATCACACATCCTTCTGGCATCCGATTTTCCTTCAAAGATGCGATTTAATCACATGTGTGTGTACCTTGTAACATCCGATTTTCATCCGACTTGCGAGATTTTCTCGCAGGCTTGCAAAACTGACATATAAAGGATCCAAAAGAATAGTATTTAAATGCCAAAAGAAAGAATAGATATATACACATAGAGCACATATAATATATATATATATAATATATATATATTATATGTCATTGTGACATATATATATACATATATTTATAATTCTTACACTTCTACATACTGTTATAGCCGCTAATTCAATTGCCGGCTTCAGTGAAATCACAGAAGCCGACATGAAATGATACATTGTTTCCACACATTTAACCATGTAATTTCATGTATTTTTATATATGTTTGAAACATACAATTACATGAGTGTATTTGTGCAAAATTTCAGACATGTAGGGGTTAATTAAAGGTGTAATTTCGTTGAAAAAAAATGCGTGGGCTTCCGCTGTATTTTCTCCACCAGACAGACAAAGCAAAGCGAGTGGGGGCAGATAATAATAGCCTAGGGAGGGTACATTTTTTTTGTGCCCCCCCTGGCTACTAACATCTGCCCCCAGACACCCCAGAAAGGGCAAATCTATAATTAGATTCGCCCTTTCTGGCACTTTGCCCGTCTATTCCCATTGCCCTGTAGCGGTGGCGAATGGGTTAATCTCACCTTACTGTCACCTTAGTATTGAAAGGTGACCTTAAGGCAGGTTAATAATTGATAGCTGTCAATTAGACAACTATCAATTATTAATCCTATTGTATGAAAGAAAAATCAAACACACACAGTTTAATAAAAAATAAGTTTAATTAAATAATCACACAGTTTTTGACCATATTTTATTTTCCTGCTAAAACCATTTCCTGTAATAAAAATAAAATAAAAAAGCAAAATTATACTTACCAATCCGATGTAGTCAGGTCCCACGGTGTAATCCATCAAAAGGGTTAACAGGTTACAGGTCGCAGAGAGCTAATAATGCTGTCTCAGACCTGTATTCCCCTGAATGAATAAGTTCCTCTCCCAGCGAAAGTAGAGGAATAGATTCATGAATGGAGCTTAATTGATTTATTGCCAATTTAACTGTAGTGACCTGACCTAAAGGGAAAGTGGACACAATCAATTAAGCTTCATTCATGAAACACATCCTCTCCTGTCGCCAGGAGAGGAACTTATTCATTCATGAGCTTTGAGCTGAGCATGCAGGATTACTTGCACTGCTTGGCTCAAAGCTAGTTAACCCTTTGTGAAGGATTACAGCGTGGGACGTGACAGATCGGCGGAATAGGTAAGAATAATGTTGTTTAATTTTTTTTTCTTTATTTTAGGAGATCAATGGCTTCGCACGGATTAAGTGTAAAATAAAATATGGTCAAAAAAATGAGTTTTTATTTCATTAAAATTATTTATTCTTAAAGTGTGTGTGTTTTTTTATTTACTTCAATAGGATTAATAATTGATAGTTGTCTAATTGACAGCTATCAATTATTAACCTGCCTTAAGGTCACCTTTCAATACTAAGGTGACAGTAAGGTGAGATTAACCCATTCGCCACCGCTACAGGGCAATGGGAATAGACGGGCAAAGTGCCAGAAAGGGCGAATCTAATTATAGATTTGCCCTTTCTGGGGTGTCTGGGGGCAGATGTTAGTAGCCAGGGGGGGCACAAAAAAAATGTACCCTCCCTAGGCTATTATTATCTGCCCCCACTCGCTTTGCTTTGTCTGTCTGGTGGAGAAAATACAGCGGAAGCCCACGCATTTTTTTTCAACGAAATTACACCTTTAATTAACCCCTACATGTCTGAAATTTTGCACAAATACACTCATGTAATTGTATGTTTCAAACATATATAAAAATACATGAAATTACATGGTTAAATGTGTGGAAACAATGTATCATTTCATGTCGGCTTCTGTGATTTCACAAAACCCGGCAATTGAATTAGCGGCTATTACAGTATGTAGAAGTCTAGGAACTATAAATATATGTATATGTACATGTCACAATGACATGTATATATATATATATGTGTTCTATGTGTATATATCTATTCTTTCTAGTCTTTATTAAAGCTGTCAGTGTGATTTTACAGTATAGCCGGGGATGAATTGCCGGCTTTTCTAAAGGACACCGATGCGATTCCGTTTGTAATCCGATTTTTCATCGCTCCCATAGACTTGCATTGGCGATTGTCGACCGACAATCGGTGACAATCGCAGCATGCTGCGATTGTACACGGACGTTTAAAACGGACCACAAAAAATCTGATACTGGGAGCTGCTCCATAGATTAACATAGGTCTGACTGCAATGCGATATTTCATCGCATTGCAGTCGTCCGATTTTGTCGCCAGTGTGACTCCGGCCTAATGCAAAACGTATGCTGTGGTTTCGATCCTATTCCTTCCAGGTTCTTCCAGGTGTCTATTGTTATTTGTTGTCTGTTTTATATCTAAATCAGTAGCGTAGCTACCTGGGGGGGTAGAGGTGGCGGTGGCCCCAGGCCCCGCACTCTGAGGGGGCCCACCTGGAGCAATGCTACTGTAACTGTAACTGCATGCACAGCGCGCCAATACAGTTACACTGTGGCAGAGCAGGGAGAATCGATCTCCCTGCTTTGCCGCCTGGCCACTATGGGGCCCCTGAGGAGGCGGTGGGGGGCCCTGTGCCAGCAGTGGGCCCCCCGCCCATCATCGGAGGGTCAGCTGTATCCGCATCTAGCCGATACAGCTGACCGCATTGATGAGAGAAGGAGCAAGTACTCCTTCTCTCCCATCATCCCCCTCTCAGCGTCTGACAGCGGGCACAATGACGTTACTGCCCGGCGCTCCCTGTCAGAAGATGAGAGGGGAGAGCAGTGAGCAGCACAGGAGCCGGGAGGAAGAGAGGTGAGTACTGGATTTATATTTATTTATCTTTTAATGGGGGTGCATTATAATACAGAGGCTTGATATGGGGGTGCAATAAACTACAGAGGCTCCATATGGGGTGCATTATACTGCAGATGCTCCATAAGGGGTGCATTATACTGCAGAGGCTCCATATGGGTGCATTACACTACAGAGGCTCACTATGGGGGTGCATTATACTGCAGAGGCTCCATATGGGGGTTCATTATACTGCTGAGGCTCCATATGGTGATGCATTATACTACAGAGGCTCCATATGGGGGGTGCATTATACTGCAGAGGCTACCTATGGGGAGTGCATTATACTACAGAGGCTCTCTATGGGGAGTGCATTATACTACAGAGACTCCATATGGGGAGTGCATTATACTACAGAGACTCCCTATGGGGACTGCATTATACTACAGAGTCTCCCTATGGGGACTGCATTATACTACATAGACTCCCTATGGGGAGTGCATTATACTGCAGAGGCTCCCTATGGGGGGTAAAATATACTGCAGAGGCTCCCTATGGGGAGTGCTTTATAATACAGAGGCTGCATAAGGGGGGTGCATTATACTGCAGAGGCTCCCTATGGGGGTGCATTATACTGCAGAGGCTGCCTAAGGGGAGTGCATTATAATACAGAGGCTGCCTATGGGGAGTGCATTATACTGCAGAGGCTGCCTATGGGAGTGCATTATAATACAGAGGCTCCCTATGGGGGGTGCATTATCCTGCAGAGGCTCACTATGGAGGGTGCTTTATAATACAGAGGCTGCATAAGGGGGTGCATTATACTGCAGAGGCTCCCTATGGGGGTGCGTTATACTGCAGAGGCTCCCTATGGGGGTGCATTATACTGCAGAGGCTGCCTATGGGGAGTGCTTTATAATACAGAGGCTGCATAAGGGGGGTGCATTATACTGCAGAGGCTCCCTATGGGGGTGCGTTATACTGCAGAGGCTCCCTATGGGGGGTGCATTATACTGCAGAGGCTGCCTAAGGGGAGTGCATTATAATACAGAGGCTGCCTATGGGGAGTGCATTATACTGCAGAGGCTGCCTATGGGGGTGCATTATACTACAGAGGCTCCCTATGGGGAGTACATTAAAATACAGAGGCTGCCTATGGGGAGTGCATTATAATACAGAGTCTGCCTATGGGGAGTGCATTATACTGCAGAGGCTGCCAATGGGGAGTGCATTATACTACAGAGGCTCCCTATAGGGGGTGCATTATACTACAGATGCTCCCTATGGGGAGTACATTATAAAACAGAGGCTGCCTATGGGAGTGCATTATAATACAAAGGCTGCCAATGGGGAGTGCATTATACTGCAGAGGCTGCCAAACTGATCTCATTAGAGATGATGCCATTCCGTTTGGTTGAAAGTGCAGCGTTCCGAGAGCTCATGGCCTATGCTGTCCCATGCTATGACCTACCCAGTCGGCACTTCTTTTCTAGAAAAGCCATCCCTGCCCTCCACCTGCATGTGAAAGACGGCATTGTCCATGCACTCAAACAATCAGTGAGTGGAAATGTGCACCTCAAAACAGATGCATGGACCAGTAGGCATGGCCAGGGCCGTTACGTGTCCATCACTGCGCACTGGGTGAATGTGGTGGATGCAGAGTCCACAAGGAACAGCGGCGGTGGGACAGTGCTGTAGGCGTTCGACCCTCATTGTCTGCTCAGGGAACTGTCCTGGATGAGGTGGAGGAAGAAGAGGAAGAGGTGAAGGAGGAGGATGAAGGGGATGATAATTTTGGGGAGGAGGATGCTTCTCAGGGGGCAAGAGTAAATGTTGGCTAAGCCAAGGTAAGGTACAATGTTTATGCGTGACTGGAGGGATGTGGATTTGTCAGAAAGTGTTCCTCCACCCACCACTGGCAGTGCATCATTGACACCTGGAACACTGGCCCACAGGTGTGATTATGTCTTGCGGATCCTAAAAAGGGACCCCCGCATTGCCAAAATTATGAAGGATGAGACTACTGGTTGGCCAGCATCCTCGATCCACGCTATAAAGGCAAATTATAGAACATCATGCCACAGGAGAACCTAGAGCTAATATTGGAGAACAAACAAGCAACTCTGGTAAACCGTTTGCTAGAGGCATTCCCAGCACACAGCAGCGGTGCAGGTTTACTATGAGCCGTACTGGGCCAAATGGAAGAGGTGTTCGTGGTGCACACAGCCGAAGTGGCGTTGGAGTCAGGGGTTTCATGACCATGTTGTGGTCTGATTTCTCTAGTACCGCTCACACGACTGGTAATACTGAATCAATTGCAACAGACAGAGACAGCAGTTGTCAACTATGGTTCAAAATTACCTCTCCTCCCCTATCGATGTTTTCCCTTACAGTTCATTCCCCTTTGACTACTGGGCCTGTAAACTGGACACCTGGCCTGAATAGGTACAATATGCCTTACAGGAGCTTGCTTGCCCTGCTGGTAGTCAGAAAGAGTCTTCAGTGCTGCGGGATCAATGCTGACAAAAAGAAGGACCCGGCTGTCGACCCAAAATGTAGGTGATCTCACCTTAATTAAAATGAACCATGCCTGGGTTTCAAAGGATTTTGTACCACCTTCCCCTGGTGACACATAGGTTGCCAGTAAAATGACTCGATTTGTCCCCCTCTTCTTCTGACTTCTCCAATTCCTCCATTTGCAACTGCTGAACGTCGAGCCTACACCTCAACACAGGGTCGGCTCCAGGTTTTCGTGGGCCCCGGGCGAAAGAGTCTCAGTGTGCCCCTTTAACACATACCACAATTCATGATGCACAGATACGGCAGAGAAATATAGGTATAGTACAATGCCAAAGATTTCACTTACTTCATACATTACATGAGTGATATCTATTGTAAATTCTACAATAGCTCAAAAGACAAACAGTATAGTCATCCATACAGTATTATGGGCATCACATAGTGCTCCATACAGAATAATGAGCTCAATAATATTGCTCCATACAGTATTATGGGCACACCATAGTGCTCCATGCAGAATAATGAGCCCATAAATTGCTCCATACAGTATAATGAGCTCCATATATTGCTTCATACACAATTATGGGCACCATATAGAGCTCCATACAGAATAATGAGCCCCATATAATGCTCCATATATAATGGGCCCCATATATGATGGGCCTCATGTTAAGCTCCATATATGATGTTCCAGTGTATGATGGGCCCCATATATGATGCTCCAATGTATGATGGGTCCCATATATGATACTCCAGTGTATGATGGGTCCCATATATGATACTCCAGTGTATGATGGGTCCCATATATGATACTCCAGTGTATGATGGGCCCCATATGATGGTCTCCATATATTTCACCAAACATAAAAAAAAAATAAAAAATGAACTACTCACCTCTCCTCGCTGGCAGCTGCTCTGCTTGAGGCACCGGCACCCGGCACTGGCACAGGCACCGGGCCCCCATAGCATGCCGGTGTCCCCAACTGTGAGTGGGCCCCCCTGCCTGCTCTGGGCCCTGGCACTTGCCCGGGTGCGCCGGGTGCTGACGCCTGCCCTGCCTCAACATATGCCAGTTTTTCCACCTCTCTAACTGGGCTGTACCCCCCACAACTTTAGCCAAATAACCCCCAGTTTTCAATGTTCTACTATTATTATAAAGTTAATTAAGGTTGACAAGCTTAAGTAATAAGAATTGATGTCGTTGGCATTGAAATGGGCACTGTAGGTGTGTTTACTGTCCTCCACTCACTGGCGACTTTTATTCCCCATTGACTTGCATTGGGGTCGGGTTTCTGACACCGACTCAACTGTTTCCGTTAGTCGGCCGACTTCGTTCGACTCGACCTTCCGGGAGGCAAAGTCGCTCATCTCTAATGTTTAACAAAACATACTCAATACACCGTTATATAATCCAAATGGGTTTACAGACGTTCGGCTTTAATTTGACGGCATTCACATCCTAATTTGAGTAAGGGCCCCATTACACATTGCAACACACCAGCGATCCCGACAACGATATGAACTTGTCAGGATCGCTGGTGTGTCGCTACATGATCGCTGGTGGTTTGGTAGCTCTCAGCAGCGATCAGGACAGCGACTATGCGGGTAACAAGCGATTTACCTTAGATACCAGCGCGCTGGTGCAGGGAGCTTGGTAACCAAGGTACACATCGCCGAGCAGCGCCTATAAACCCGATGTGCACCTTGGTTACCAGCTCCCCTGCACCAGCACGCTGGTATCTAACGTACACATCGGGTTTCTAGGCACCGAGCGGCGCCTAGAAACCCGATGTGTACCTTGGTTACCAGCTCCTGCTTGCTGATCGCTAGTCTCCCACCTGTCACATGCAGCGATGCGTGGCTGGCCAGCGGGAGACCAAAGATCAAAAAATGTCCAGGACATTCAGCGACGATCAGCGATACCCAGCAGGGGGGCTGATCGTCGCTGCATGTCACACACAGCGATATCGCTGGGGAGAACGCTGTTGCGTCACAAAACTTGTGACTCAGCAGCGATCTCGCTAGTGATCTCCCTATGTGAGACGGGGGGGCTTTATTGATAAGGAATAACAGCTCTTTAATATGTAGAATGTAGAAGCCTCTTTTTTAAGAGACCAAAGGTTATTGGACAATTTTCTCAAAAGTTCTTTAAATAGGATGCATGGGCTTTTCCCTTGTTCATCCATCATCAATTAAGCAGGTACGAGGTTTTGAGCTGAATCTAGGTGTGGCATTTGTATTTGTAAGCTGTTGTTGTGAACTTACATGTGGCCAATGAAGTTCTCAATGAAAGTGGAACAAACCACAATTAGACTGATAAAAAGAATAAATCCATCAAAAAGACAGTAGAAATGCTAGGAGTTGCCAACTATAGTCATGGCCAAAAGTTTTGAGAATGACAAAAATATTATATTTTCACATGATCTGCTGCCCTCTGGCTTTTATGTGTGTGTTTGACAGATTTTTTTTTTATCACAGACAGAAATATAATTGCAAACATATGAGTAACAAAAGCTTATATTGACAGTTAGAATGAGTTAATGCAGCAAGTTGTAAGGTTCTATGTATATATTCCTGAAACTCAGTTTGTTCGTCAGCCATTTTACTTTCTGTCTTTCTGTAGCTATCTTGCCCTCAGTCAAAATGGAGTTTCCAGCTTGCATGTTCCCGCCCTGATTCTCTCCTTTGCTTCTTAAGCAGCCACAGCTGAGCAATCAGTGCTTCAGAATCTAGCCTGCAGTGAACCTGTGACTTGACTCCTGTAAGCCTTGGACCTTGTACTCCAGCTATTCCTACTGAGGAACTCTGAAGCACTTGTGGACTCTGAACCCTGCTCTTTGAAAGACCCACGTTTGCATGGACTTACGGTAACAGAGAAGAAGATCCTGAATCTGTGTTGGAGAGTGATTTGCTGAGCTTAGTTTACTCTGGCCTGCTGTGTCTCCTGCTTCTGTGTCTGCAAACTGTGTGACTATTTCTGCCAACTTGTATGAAGTAATACAGGACTTTTCTATATCAAACCTGTGTCTCATGTATGTTCATCGCACCCAAGCACAAGACGCTATATGAACTGTACTACATACATTACAAGATTCTGAAGCCAAAACGTTAGTGTCTGCTGGGTCTGGAAGGCTGTGTCTGCTGTAACTGTGGATATCAGACGTCCGGTTGTACTTTCTGTGATGACAGTGGTTGTGACTTCTCACAACCATTCCAGGTGAGCAATTCCCTTAAGTTTTTTCTTTCTGCAGTGTTATCACAGGTAAACACTATTGTTTTTTTTTTCTTTTCTCTTTTTTGTCTGCTGTAACTCTGGATATCAGATGTCTGGTTGAAACTTTCTGTGATGATAGTGGTTGTGACTTCTCACAACCATTCCAGGTGAGCAGTTCCCTTAATTTTTTTTTCTCTCTGCAGTGTTGCCACAGGTGAACACTATTGTTTTTTTTTTTCTCCTCTCCTCTTCTTCCAGTAATCCTGTCTTAAAAGATCTGGAAAATGGAGGCCCGCATAAAGGAACTTTGCGGAGTGACTGATAATATCCTTGCAGATTTGCAGAATATAAAGACCCGTTTTACAAATCTACAGGACCTCAATAATCACAATTTGCAAGTGGTTGGACAGACTACCCAGGATTTGCGAGCCAGGATTGAGGTTCTAGAGGGGCGAGTCCAGGCTCCTGCCGTAGCCCCGAGTGCTGGGATTCCCAAGTTGCCCCCTTTTCGTTTTGGCGGTGAACGTGAGAAATTCAGGGGATTTATTAATCAATGCAATCTTTTTTTTTCTGCACATGCTTCACAATTTCCCACTGAACGATCTAAGGTGCTTACTATAATTATGTTGCTTACCAACAAGGCTTTGATGTGGGCAAACCCTCTGATTGAGACTGAGAATGATTGTTTGAATCACCTTGATGATTTTATTTCAGCCATGGGGCAGGTGTTTGATGACCCCAATCGAGGTGCAACAGCTGAAGCAGCCATGTTAGCTTTGCGCCAAGGTAAGCACTCGGTAGCTGAATATGCCTTGGATTTCAGGAGATGGGCCCTTGATACCACCTGGGACAGTTCCACCAAAAAATCTATTTTTCGAAAGGGGTTATCTCCACTGATTAAGGATGAACTTGCTTGTGCCGACCCTCCCACTGCGTTAGGTGACTTTATTAACTACTGCATCCGTATTGATACTCGTCTGACTGAACGCAGGCAAGAGAGATGGTTCGAAAGCAATCGTACTAACCTTTTCCTACCTTCCTCTCCAGCTAAGGAACCTTTGAGTAGGATTACACGGGAACCTGAACCTGAACCCATGCAGGTAGACTCTTTACAACGACGGGTTAGTGATGCACGCAAGGAACATCGTTTTAAGGAGAATCTATGTTTCTATTGTGGTAAGTCAGGGCACTTCATTATAAACTGCCCCAGCCGTTCTCGTAAGACTACTGCAGCACTCATTCATTGTGAGTGTTGCGAGAGGGGATCTGTCAGGTCCGAGCCTCAGGCTCCAGAGAGATCTGCAGCAACAGATCTTGATTTCTCGGACTTAAACTCCGTTACCTCTGAGGACGTTGACTGTGTAAACGCTGCCATTTTTCAAGTTTCCTCAGCGGTGTCCCAGCTGAGTTGTAAGAAAAACAATTCTCATTGCTTTCTTTCCATCAAACTCTGGGTTGACTCAGCTTGGGTGTCTAGCTCTGCTATGATCGACTCAGGGGCAAGTGGAAATTTTATGGATGTCTCCTTTGCTCTGAAACAGGGAATACGTTCAGTGAAGAAGGCTACTCCAGTACAGATGGAAACTGTGGATGGCTCCCTGCTGACCTCTGGACCAGTGGATCAGGAAACAGAGCCTTTGAAGGTTCTTATGGGTAAAGATCATCAAGAGAAACTATCCTTTATGCTTATCTCTTCTCCCCACTTTCCCATTATTCTAGGGCTACCATGGCTGCAGGCTCAGAATCCTACCATTAACTGGGAGACCAAGGAATTACACTTTCCAGAGAAACAGATGAGTCCAAAAGTTTCAGCTTGCTCTGTTCCTAAAGGAATATGTCAGTCCCTGAACTACCAGCTGTATACCAGGACTATGTGGATTTATGTGACAAGAAGAACGCTGACCAGCTTCCTCCTCACCGTCCATATGATTGTCCAATTGAATTATTGCCTGGAGCAGAGATACCTTTTGGTAAGATCTACCCCTGGCGGGGCCCGAGCTAAAGGCTTTAAAGGATTACATAGACGAAAATCTAGCCAAGGGCTTCATACGCCCCTCTTCATCTCCTGCAGGTGCACCCATCTTCTTTGTAAAGAAGAAAGATGGATCTCTGAGATCATGCGTAGACTATAGGGAACTCAATAAGGTTACTATTAGAAACCGTTATCCATTGCCTTTAATCCCTGAGTTATTGGAGAGAGTGCGACATGCCAAAATTTTTTCTAAACTAGATCTTCGTGGGGCCTATAACTTAGTCCGTATTAGACCTGGGGATGAATGGAAGACTGCATTCAGGTCACGCTATGGACACTTTGAATATTTAGTTATGCCTTTTGGTCTGAGTACCGCCCCAGCCACTTTCCAACACTTGGTGAATGACATCTTCAGGGATCTCCTAGATACATTCGTGGTAATTTATTTGGATGATATTCTAATTTTTTCTAACTCCACAGAGGAACATCATGGACATGTGAGAATGGTCTTGGAACGTCTAAGACAAAATCATCTTTACATCAAACTTGAAAAGTGTGAATTCCATAGGACCGAAATTCAATTTCTGGGGTATGTACTGTCTACACAAGGAATTAGTATGGATGGAAGCAAAACCCAAGCCATCAAGGATTGGCCAAGTCCTAGAAATGTGAAGGAGGTACAGCGCTTCATCGGGTTTGCCAACTTCTATAGACGTTTCATTAGAAATTTCTCTGAGGTAGTGTCTA
The DNA here is from genome assembly GCA_033576555.1 of Oophaga sylvatica. Lineage (NCBI taxonomy): Eukaryota > Metazoa > Chordata > Amphibia > Anura > Dendrobatidae > Oophaga > Oophaga sylvatica. Next base: position 305,556,151 of record JARQOD010000002.1, on the reverse strand, counting down.
TCACTCAACTTACCCGGAAAGAGTCTAGGTTCTCCTGGACTCCCCAAGCCCAGGAAGCATTTTCCCGTCTAAAAGATAAATTTACCACTGCACCTATCCTAGTACATCCCAACCCCGAGCTTGCTTTCATAATAGAGGTGGATGCTTCAGACTGTGCCGTTGGAGCTATACTCTCTCAGAGAACAGGTGAGAAGAATGTCTTGCATCCCTGTGCCTTCTTTTCCCAGCAGTTGTCTTCGGCTGAGAGGAACTACGATGTGGGCAATAGAGAGTTGTTGGCCATTATTGCCGCCTTCAAAGAATGGAGACACCTTCTTCAGGGAGCTGCACAGCAAATAGTCGTCCTGACAGACCATCGTAACCTTGAGTTTATCAGGTCGGCTAAGTGTCTGACTCCTCGCCAGGCTCGCTGGAATCTTTTCTTAAACCAATTTAATTTTATCATTTCTTATAGACCAGGATCGCGCAATGGAAAGGCTGATGCACTCTCTAGGATTTACTCAGCAGAGACAGTCCAATTACTCCTCCTAAGACTATTCTTCCTGACTCTAGATTCCTAGGAGTAATTCATAATCAAGACCTACTTAAGGACATCAAGGAAGCATACCATGCGGATTCCTTTTTGGCACAACCCCCAAGGGACGTAAGTCTTGTCTTTAAGAATGGTGTGTGGATTCAGGGACAACGCCTGTATATTCCTGAAACAGTCAGATTGAGAGTATTGCAACTCATTCACGATTCCAAGATAGCTGGGCATAGAGGAATTCTAAAGACACAGGAATTTCTTTCTCGTTTCTTTTGGTGGCCCACTTGCAGGAAGGATGTTTTGAATTATGTCACTTCATGTGAGGTCTGTGCAAGATGCAAAACACCTCGCTCCTCACCAACTGGTCTGTTACAGCCTCTTCCCACCCCGTTCCGCCCGTGGGGATCCATTTCTATGGACTTCATTGTGGAGTTACCAACCTCTCAGGGAAAGAACACCATTTTAGTGGTGGTTGACCGTCTAACAAAGGCAGCTCATTTTATCCCTTGTGTCGGCTTACCCACTGCAAAACAGACATCAGATTTGATGATTAAAGATGTGTTTCGCTTACATGGAGTACCGGATGAGGTTATTTCGGATCGAGGGGTGCAATTCACTTCTAGATTTTGGCAAAATTTCTGTGCAGCATTGGACATTAAAGTAAACCTTTATTCTGCTTTTCATCCCCAGACTAATGGACAGACCGAACAAACCAATCAAACCCTGGAGCAGTATCTCCGCTGCTTTATCTGCCACCTACAGGATGATTGGGTGGATCTACTTCCATTAGCTGAGTTCTCGTATAACAACTCTCAGAGTGCCTCCACTAAACAGTCTCCTTTTTACTCTAATCTAGGTTATCATCCTAACATTCTACCACGATTTCCCATAGAAACGCCTTTACCAGCAGTGGCTGAAAGAATCACATCTTTACAGAAGAATATGGATCTTCTAAAGGAAAATCTGGAATCGGCTCAAGAAAGGTACAAGAAAGCAGCAGATAAATTTCGTAAACCTGCACCAGCTTTCAAGGTAGGAGACTTGGTCTGGCTGTCAACCAGAAATCTTAAGTTAAGGATTCCATCGTCTAAGTTGGGACATAAGTACATTGGACCCTATAAAATCAGTAAAATTATAAGTGCCGTTGCTTGTCGTCTTCAACTGCCCAGAACTATGAGAATCCACCCTGTCTTTCATGTATCCCTACTAAAGGCTGCAACACCCAATACGTTTCCTGGACGTTCTTCTCCTTGCCCTGACCCAGTGCTAGTCGATGGTCAGGAAGAATTTGTGGTGGAAAGGATTTTAGATTCCAGGTTGTATAGAAATCAGTTACAATATCTGATTAAATGGCAGGGCTACCCAGTGGAAGACAACTCATGGGACCCAGTCAATAACGTTAATGCTCCTCGCTTGCTCCGTCAGTTTCATCAGAGGTACCCACACAAGCCTGGTCTGAGGTCATCCGGAGGTTGTCCTTAAGGGGGGAGTAATGTAAGGTTCTATGTATATATTCCTGAAACTCAGTTTGTTCGTCAGCCATTTTACTTTCTGTCTTTCTGTAGCTATCTTGCCCTCAGTCAAAATGGAGTTTCCAGCTTGCATGTTCCCACCCTGATTCTCTCCTTTGCTTCTTAAGCAGCCACAGCTGAGCAATCAGTGCTTCAGAATCTAGCCTGCAGTGAACCTGTGACTTGACTCCTGTAAGCCTTGGACCTTGTACTCCAGCTATTCCTACTGAGGAACTCTGAAGCACTTGTGGACTCTGAACCCTGCTCTTTGAAAGACCCACGTTTGCATGGACTTACGGTAACAGAGAAGAAGATCCTGAATCTGTGTTGGAGAGTGATTTGCTGAGCTTAGTTTACTCTGGCCTGCTGTGTCTCCTGCTTCTGTGTCTGCAAACTGTGTGACTATTTCTGCCAACTTGTATGAAGTAATACAGGACTTTTCTATATCAAACCTGTGTCTCATGTATGTTCATCGCACCCAAGCACAAGACGCTATATGAACTGTACTACATACATTACACAAGTCAATATTTGCAGTGTTGACCCTTCTTCTTCAGGACCTCTGCAATTCTCCCTGGCAAACTCTCAATCAACTTCTGGACAAAATCCTGACTGATAGCAGTCCATTCTTGCACAATCAATGCTTTCATTTTGTCAGAATTTTTAGGTTTTTGTTTGTCCACCCGTCTCTTGATGATTGACCACAAGTTCTCAATGGGATTAAGATCTGGGGAGTTTCCAGGCCATGGACCCAAAATCTCTATGTTTTGTTCCCTGAGCCATTTAGTTATCACCTTTGCTTTTGGCAAGGTGCTCCATCATGCTGGAAAAGGCATTGTTGATCGCCAAACTGCTCTTGGAGAGTTGGGAGAAGTTGCTCTTGGAGGACATTCTGGTACCATTCTTTATTCATGGCTGTGTTTTTAGGCAAGACTGTGAGAGAGCCGATTCCCTTGGCTGAGAAACAACCCCACACATGAATGGTTTCAGGATGCTTAACAGTTGGCATGAGACAAGACTGGTGGTAGCGCTCACCTTGTCTTCTCCGAATGAGGCGTTTTCCTGATGTCCCAAACAATCGAAAAGGGGATTCATCAGAGAAAATAACTTTACCCCAGTCCTCAGCAGTCCACTGCCTGTACCTTTTGCAGAATATCAGGCTGTCCATAATGTTTTTTCTGGAGAGAAGTGTCTTCTTTGCTGCCCTCCTTGAGACCAGGCCTTGCTCCAAGAGTCTCCGCCTCACAGTGCGTGCAGATGCACTCACACCTGCCTGCTGCCATTCCTGAGCAAGCTCTGCACTGCTGGTAGCCCGATCCCGCAGCTGAAACACTTTTAAGAGACAGTCCTGGCGCTTGCTGGTCTTTCTTGGGCGCCCTGAAGCTTTTTTGGCAACAATGGAACCTCTCTCCTTGAAGTTCTTAATGATGCGATAGATTGTTGACTGAGGTGCAATCTTTCTAGCTGCGATACTCTTCCCTGTTAGGCCATTTTTGTGCATTGCAATGATGACTGCACGTGTTTCTTTAGAGATAACCATGGTTAACAGAAGAGAAACAATGATGCCATGCACCAGCCTCCTTTTAAAGTGTCCAGTGGTGTCATTCTTACTTAATCATGACAGATTGATCTCCAGCCATGTCCTCATCAACACCCACACCTGTGTTAATGGAGCAATCACTGAAAAGAGGTTAGCTGGTCCTTTTAAGGCAGGGCTGCAATGATGTTGAAATGTGTTTTGGGGGATAAAGTTCATTTTCTAGCCAAATATTGACTTTGCAAGTAATTGCTGTTAAGCTGATCACTCTTTATAACATTCTGGACTATATGCAAATTGCCATTAGAAAAATTGAAGCAGTAGACTTTGTAAAAATTAATATTTGTGTCATTCTCAAAACTTTTGGCCATGACTGTAAACTGTCATGGTCCAGTCCGGAGTTTGTGCTCTGCTGTCCTCTCTCAGGACTGGTCATGCGGGGGTTAATTTCCTCGGCCTCGTTCTGGAGCGGGCTGGGCTATTTCAGTCCGTCACAGCCGGGTTACCAGTGTTAGTGATAGCTCAAGCTTCCAGTTTAGAGCCTCTGACCCCTGTTACCTGGTGATCCTCCTGCCTTTGACTTGTTTACTCGTGTATGATCCGGACTGACTCTGACCCCATCTCTTGGTATCCGTCTCTGCTGCTACGTTCCCTGTCTGGCTATTTGACCCTCGGCTTGGTATTCTGACTACGTGTATTGCTGCTCCTTCTGGTACTTCTGCCTCTGTACGATTTTGACTCGGCTTGCCTGACCACGCTCTCACCACTTGGTGGTGCCTGTGCTTCTGATTTGTATAGCTTCTCTGTGTACTCAGTCTCACGTCCTTCCCTAGCTCCCTCTGGGGAAGATTGCACTACACTGCAGTAGTCTGCCAGCTCCCATCTGGTTTTGACCTATTGGCTTGTTTCTGACCACGGGCTTGCTGAGACCTGTGGTTCTTGTATGACTGATTATTCCTAACATAGCTTTGGATGTTTTTGCTGCCACCTGGTGGTGGTTTTGGCTGCTGCAGTGCAGGCTTGTCCTGAGCACACTGGCCTGCATTTCAGCTGCTTTACATAAACAATTTGGTACATACTGCAAAAGAAATGCATTTTTGAGCTTTGAACCTCAAAAAGACCTGGACATACATGGAACACAGCAGTGGTGGATGATTGTAGAATCCTTTCTATGGTGAAGAAAAACCCAGTCACAATATCCACCCACATGAACAACACTCTAGAGAAAGTACGTATTTAAGTATTTTAGTCAACCATAAAGAGAAGACTTCATGAGAGCAAATGCAGGTGGTTCACCACAAAGTGTAAACCGTTAGTCAGCTTTAAAAATAGAAAAGCCAGATTAGACTTTGCCAAAACACATCTAAAGAAGCCAGCCCAGTTCTGTATTTTGGACAGATGAAATTAAAATCAACCTGTGCCAGAATGATGGAAAGAAAGAATGGAGAAGGCTTGGAATGGTTCATAATCCAAAACACACCACATGCTCATTAAAAAAAAGTTGGAAGCAGTGTGATGTTGTGGGATGCAGTGACAGGCATGAGGCAGAGCAAGGGTTAACAAAATGTAACAATTTAATGGAACAGGTTTTTGACACCTCGCAGGGAGGTAATCAGTTCAAGAGTAAAAGGTAGAAGTAATAAAAGTAAAACAAAAGTAGTCCAATGGAAGAACTTGTCATGTCCTGTATGATTCTCTGCAGCAGATGATCTTGCAGGAGTTGTAGATCTGGCAGAGTCCAGGGAACGTCCTCAGATGGGGTCCTTTAAACGGTGGTCCGTCATCTGGCGGCAGCGGTCGGTCTCCGGTAACTCCCGCTGAGCCCCTAGTCCATAAACAAGTGCGGCCGAATCCAGCAAGGCCACAGCTTTCCCAGAGTCAAACAGAAATGGGAGTGTAGCAAGTGGTAGGGAAGGCCACAAGAGTCTATCCGGTACCTGACTCTCCCTCCATCGCACATGTGTAGTACTCACAGTCACTGAATGCACGGCACCTCTCTCTCCGGCAGTTACAGAGCGCACGGCACCTCTCTGTGCAGCGGTCCCACTGCAGACGGCGGGGACCAACCAATGCGGCCTGTCACAGCACTGTCACTTGGGGGAAGGAACGCGCTGCTCACCCGGCTGCGTGCTGCTGCTCGTTGGCGCCAAACTCACCGCTGCTACTCGAGCTTTCGCTTTTATCTCACCCTGCCTCCCCAGGTCATGAGGTTGGTCCGGCTCCTCATTTCTTCCCCCAGGCAACAGGGGAGGCAGCTTCAACAGTTCCTGACCTGACTTGGTACAGGTATCCACATCCTGTCCTCTTTCTTACACTCCCCCTCTCCTTTAGCTCGCCATTCCATGGGCGAGAGTTCTTGCAGTAGACGTTGACACTCCTCCATCTCTTGAATAATCCGCTGCCAAATATACTGGTCTTGCTCATAACAATTGTGGGTTATTCAAACTGTTGTTCTTTCGGTGCGACGTAAGTCAGGTTGGGTGGTCAAGTCAGGTTGGGCAATTGTGGACAGGGACACGTCTGGGTTCAATGGTGCAGCCATCTCGGGAGTTTCAAGTTCTCGCACTTCCCCTGGACCAGTGGGAAACGAGGCATCCAGATCAGAGGGCGAGGAAGGTTCTTCTTCTTCATCACAATCAAAGCTCGCTGAAGGGAACACTTCGGGAACTTTTGGTGCCTGTGAGAATTGGTTGCCAAAGACGCACGTGAGATGCTTGTTGTGCACCGTCCGTAACTATCAACTCACCCGTGGAACAAGGTTCTTCATCTTCACCCATACATATTACCAAGACCATCCAAATTTCACAGCCGAAAACTATTTTTTCAGGTGTAAAGAACACTGTTAAAGGAATGCCAATAAATGTAGTTAACCATGAACCTGGGCAATAGCAGATTTCCTCTTTATAAGATGTAGATGATGATGGCATTGATGACGACTTGGAACTTTCCCACATCCCCACCAAGAAGATGAAGATCACAGCTGCCAACACTGTGCAAAAAAGGCGGGAATGTCTGGAAATTCATTTTCTCTTGGGCAAATTTTACCTCTTACTAAAGTGGTACAGAATGATGCATAAACAGCTCCCATGTCTACTCAGCATGAGACTTTGCCACCTTTATTGCACACAAAGGCTATGACCAGCATGTCACGTACACTTGTCAAAAAGGAGGCCAGTTCATCAGTAGGGCACACTCCAAAAAAGTCCGTCTTTAGCCCTTTAGAAGGCACAAAAATGATTATTAATAATTTGCATCCAAGAGTCACAGAGGATGATATCGTGGAGCTTTTCTCTGTATGTGATGCCTTGAAGTGCACCTGCTTGTTGAGTTCCAGAGTTGCAGAGGTTGTGTTTGTATTAAAGGAAGATGCAGTTGGTGCCTAAAAAAAATACAACAGATACCTAGATGGACAACCAATTAAATGCAATCTTCCTTTGAATGGTAGTGTGATAACATCAGACCAACCCATACTTCTAAGATTAAGTGACACCCCATCAAAGAAGGAAGGTAAATCTAGAAGAAACACAACCTCCTCCTCCAGTGTTGCTTAAAATTCTCCAGCTTAAGTTAATCCTGATACTATATTAAAAGCAGTCTTTAAATCCACAGGGTCATCAGCAGTCATCCAACCACCTGCATTTAAGATTAAGCACTGATAACACTAACACAAATTGGAGACTGTAGTAAGTGAAATTTTCAATTCACATATGGTCCAGAGACTCCTTTTAAAAAAAAACATTCATTTTTCCTCTTGGTTTTTGTTTAGCGCTGATGATCAGATAGTTTATGTTTGAAGGAGTCAGGCATCAGACATTGGACAATTAATCCTGCTCCCAGCATTGTAGTACAGTTCACCTTCGCTGTGGGGCAGTTGCGTTATTGCATCAAGAATTTTCGTTTTCTCCTTGCTTTAGCATTCTGATACAGAACGATTATGGTTCTACTGTTCTGTCAAGGGAGGCTAACTAAATGTTGAATAAACTTGTTTAAATTTCTTCAATAATCTATTTCTACTTAAAAGATAATCTTAGTTGTTTTGTAGTTTTAATATCTGGATTCCTACAAATGGATCTCAAGACCTTCTTATTCCAGTAAATGGGTAGGGGATTACTAAGTGTCCACCGACTGTGTTCTAGACAAATACATTTTTTATGCCTAATTAATGTTTCACACTGTAAAAATGTAAGCTAGAACTGTTCAATCATAGGCAACACTCATTTCCCTGTGGCTGAATGATGTTGTTTCTATCTGTGATCTGAATACAGAGAAATTCTGAAGGGAAATTTATCATGCTAATAGTGATCTAAATACTTAGATGTGTACAGAGGAATGCTAGTAGGGCACAGATTGTGGTTTTCTATCAACTTCATCTGCATTTAACCCCTTAATGTCCAATGACGTGCACAGTCCGTCATGGCCGGGTGTCAGTTCCGGCACCAGGACGGACTGTGCATGTCATGCCTTTGATCTACCACTGCGTGTAAACACGCAGTGGTAGATCAGTGCCGACAGCTGTCACAGACAGCTGACAGGCACGGCAAGCGGTGCGGGGACCTTTGCCGTCGGTCCCCGCACCTACAGCGCTGTGCTTGGTCAATCAATCTGACTGACCAAACACAGCAGCGATCGCGCAGGAGAAGCTGAAATTTCACTGACAGCCAGGAGCGGAGCCCCCACCGCCCCTGGCTGTTAACCCCCTGACTGCTGCGATCGAGCGCGATCGCAGCGCTCAGGGGGGGAGGCAGAGGGTCGGGAGCTCCCTCTGCCTCAGATTGGCGCCCTGCAATGTATATGCAGGGCCCGATCTCTGCCTTGATGACCCGGGGTTGTCATGACAACCTCCGGGTCATCTAGCTACGGAAAGCTGCTGTGATCATGCTCACAGCAGCTTTCCCCATAGGTACAATGCATTGCAATGCTGGAGCATTGCAATGCATTGTAACTGCAATAAAAAGTAAAAAAAGTGAAAGTCCCATAAAGGGACAAGTTAAAAAAAATCATTTTTTAAAAAAAAATTGTAAAAAAAATATTAAAAAATAATTTTTAAAAAATCCCCTAAAAAATAGACATTTTTATGTAATAAAAAAAATAAAAAACAAAAAAATACACATGTTTGGTATCGCCACGTCCGTAAAAATCCCATCTATAAAAGCGTAACCCTAGTTAACCCCTTCAGTGAAAGCCGTAAAAAAAAAACACAAAAAAGTAGTAAATTATACTTTTTCCAAGCGGTATCATCATACCGCTTGGAAAAAGTGCAATAACACGCGATCAAAAAGTCAGATATAAATAATCATGGTACCACTGAAAACGACATCTTGTCCCGCAAAAAACAAGCCCTATACAGCATCATCAGCGAAAAAATAAAAAAGTTATAGCTCGCAGAATAAACTGATGCAAAAATAATTATTTTTTCTATAAAATTTTTTATTGTGCTGCTTTATCAATTTTACCACACACGGAACGGAGGAAAAAAAAAAACCAATTCCGAATTGCTGGTTTTTGTTCATTCTGCTTCCACAAAAATCGGAATAGGAAGCGATCAAAAAACGTTATGTGCCCGAATATGGTACCAATAAAAATGTCAGCTCGTCCCGCAAGAAATAAGCCCACAGATAACTCTGTCGGCCGAAATATGGAAAAATTATAGCTCTCAAAATACGGCGATGCAAAAATTTCTTACAAAAAATTATTCCAAAAAAAAGCATCTTTTAGTGTGTGACAGAAGCTAAACATGAAAAAAGGATGTAAATCTGGTATCGCTGTAATCGCACCAATCTGAGGAATAAAGTCGCCTAATCACTAATACCGCACGAGGAACGGCGCAAAAAAGAAAACCAATTATTCACCTTTTGTGGATTTGTTCATTGTGCCTCCCAAAGATCGCAGTAAGGCGATCACAGTGGTTCCCCCCCACATATGGGATATCAGCGTACTCAGGACGAAATGCACAATAGCTTTTGGGGTCCTATTTCTCCTGTTACCCTTATAAAAATAAAAATTTGGGGGCAAAAAGGTCATTTTTGTGGAAAAAAATATGATTTTTTTATTTTCACGGCTCTACGTTATAAACTTCTGTGAAGCCCTTGGGGGTTCAAAGTGCTGACCACACATCTAGATAAGTTCCTTGGGGGGTCTAGTTTGCAAAATGGGGTCATTTGTGGGGTGTTTCTACTGTTTAGGCACATCAGGGCTCTCCAAGCGCGACATGACACCCGCAGACCATTCCTTCAAAGTCTGCATTTAAAAACGGTGCTCCTTCCCTTCCGATCTCTGCCATGCGTCAAAATAGTGGTTCCCCCCAACATATGGGATATCAGCGTACTCAGGACAAATAGCACAATAGCTTTTGGGGTCCTATTTCTCCTGTTACCTTTATAAAAATAAAAATTTGGGGGCAAAAAGATTATTTTTGTGGAAAAAAAATATGATTTTTTTATTTTCACGGCTCTACGTTATAAACTTCTGTGAAGCACTTGGGGGTTCAAAGTGCTCACCACACATCTAGATAAGTTCCTTGGGGGGTCTAGTTTCCAAAATGGAGTCACTTGTGGGGGTTTCTACTGTTTAGGCACATCAGGGGCTCTCCAAACATGACATGACACCCGCAGACCATTCCATCAAAGTCTGCATTTGAAAAAGGCGCTCCTTCCCTTTAAAGCTCTGCCATGCGTCAAAATAGTGGTTTACCCCCCACATATGGGGTATCAGCGTACTCAGGACAAATTGCACAATAACTTTTGGGGTCCTGTTACCCTTTGGAAAATAACAATTGGGTGTGGAAAGATCATTTTTGTGGAAAAGATATGATTTTTTAATTTTACTGCTCTACGTTATAACCTTCTGTGAAGCCCTTGGGGGTTCAAAGCTCTCACCACACATCTAGATAAGTTCCTTGGGGGTCTAGTTTCCAAAATGGGGTCACTTGTGGGGGTTTCCACTGTTTAGGCACACAGGGGCTCTCCAAATACGACATGGAGTCCAATCTCAATTCCAGCAAAAAAAGTCAAATGGCACTGCTTCCCTTCCGAGCTCTGCAATGCGCCCAAATAGTGGTTTACCCCCACATATGGGGTATCAGCATACTCAGGACTAATTGCACAATAACTTTTGGAGTCCTTTTTTCCTTTGGAAAATAAAAATTGGGATGAAAAGATCAATTTTGTGGAAAAAATATGATTTTTTAATTTTACGGCTCTACGTTATAACCTTCTGTGAAGCTCTTGGGGTTAAAAGCTCTCACAACACATTTAGATAAGATCCTTGGTGGGTCCAGTTTCCAAAAAGGGGGACACTTGTGGGGGGTTTCCACTGTTTAGGCACACAGGGACTCTCCAAATGCGACATGGCGTCCAATCTCAATTCCAGCCAAAAAAGTCAAATGGCGCTGCTTCCCTTCCGAGCTCTGCCATGCGCCCAAATAGTGGTTTACCCCCCACACATGGGGTATTGGTGTACTCTGAAGAAATTGTACAACAATTATTGTTGTTCATTTTCTCCTGATACCCTTGACAAAATTTAAAAAAATTGTGTCGAAAGAAAAATTTTGGGAAAAAAAGTTAAATGTTAATTTTTTCCTTCCACATTGCTTCAATTCTTGTGAAGTACCTAAAGGGTTAGTAAACTTCTTGAATGTGGCATTGAACATGTTGAGGGGTGCAGTTTTTAGAATGGTGTCACTTTTGGGTATTTTCTGTCATATTGACCCCTCAAATTCACTTCAAATGTGAGGTGGCCCCTAAAAAAAAATGGTTTTGTAAATTTTGTTGGAAAAATGAGAAATTGCTGGTCAACTTTTAACACTTATAACTTCCTAACAAAAAAAAATTTGGGTTCCAAAATTGTGCTGATGTAAAGCAGACATGTGGGAAATGTTATGTATTAACTAATTTTTGTGACATATCTCTCTGATTTAATGGCATAAAAATTAAAAGTTTGAAAATTGCAAAATTTTCAAAATTTTTGCCATATTTCCGTCTTTTTCATAAATAAACGCAAGTTATATTGAAGAAATTTTACCACTATCATGAAGTACAATATGTCACGAGAAAACAGTCTCAGAATCGCCAAGATCCGTAGAAGCGTTCCAGAGTTATAACCTCATAAAGAGACAGTGGTCAGAATTGTAAAAATTGGCCTGGTCTTTAACCTACAAAATGGCTTGGTCGTTAAGGGGTTAAACATTTTTATTTAATGCTGGTAATTAAACAAAATAACTCTAGTGTTGGCATGGCGCAGTGTCATACCACGACTATCTATTTGCTCTTCCTGTACAACCCTATAATTGTTTTTAAATTTATATTTATTGGGAGTCCTCATTGGGAGGGAGGAAGTCACTAGAAATGATAGGTGAACTCTGCTGAGAACAAAAACACCCCTTTGCAAACAATAACATGGCTGTTGCATCACGGAATTTGTTCACCATGGTGATCTAGTGGTGGTGTCTGAAGAGACGTGGACGATGGACTCCTAAAAATCTTTGACCAATTTAAAGGAGCGGGTCTCCTATACTTGTAATGCCCATACACTAAGTGTATGGGCTAACAAACATTTCCCCCTGGAGGGTACACATCAACATAATGTGTAATCCTTTTTTTACTGGCATCAAAAACACCATTTAACACAATAACGTGGCTGTTGTATCACGGACCACAGACACCATGGTGATTTAGTGGTGCTGGATGATTAGGATGAGGAGAAGGAGGAGGACGACAACAGCAAATAGGCAAAATCAGGAAGCGTATACCCATGTGTGGGTGTGAAGAGGTGCATGGTAATAGAGTTCCCAAAAAAGACACTGGATTATAGTTTATGTTTTGCTGCTATCATTTGGTGGTGTACACAAGTCAGGCCCAATCCAGTCCTTGTTCATTTTTATAAGTGTCAGCCTGTCAGCATTTTCAGTTGACAGGCGGATGTGCTTATCAGTTAGAATTACACCAGCGGCACTAAATACCAGCTCTGACAAAGCAGGTGTCCAAGGCGTACAGAGCCAGTTCATGCCACGTGTCCAGCTTGGATATCCAATAATTATAAGGCACAGAGGAATCAGAGAGGATGTTGGTATGATCAGCAAGGTACTCCCTCAGCATCTTCCAAAACTTTGCACTCCTTGTGAGAGTACCCCACGCCTCAGGGCCTGTGCAATGGGAGGGTCTGAGAAAACTCTTCCAGAACTTTGCCAGTTTTACCCTGCCTCTGCTGAATTGGAGTTGTGTCTCTCTCTCGCCTGTACTACTTGGTTGTCCAATGAACTGTGACCTCTGCCGCCAGCGTTTCCAGATGGGAATTTTTTTAATAATTCCGCAACAAGGGCCCTTTGGTACGGCACCATTTTAGTAGACCTGTCTGCTTCTGGAATAAGAGATAAAAAGTTCTCCTTGTAGCGTGGGTCTAGAAGTGTCACCAACCAGTAATGACTGACACACAAAATTTTGAGAATACAACGGTTACGGGAAAGGCAGCGTTACATAAACTCAGCTCAAAAATATTTCAAGAATCCGTCCTTTCCTCAACCCTCAATCTACTAAAATGATTGTGCACGCCCTCATCATCTCCCGCCTCGACTACTGCAACACCCTTTTCTCTGGCCTCCCTGCTAACACCCTCGCACCTCTCCAGTCCATCCTTAACTCTGCTGCACGACTAATTCACCTCTCTCCTCGCTACTCCTCCGCTTCTCCCCTCTGCAAATCTCTTCACTGGCTCCCATTCCCTCAGCGTATCCAGTTCAAATTACTAATACTGACCTACAAGGCCATCTATAATCTGTCTCCTCCATATATCTCTGAACTAATCTCCCGATATCTTCCTCACGTAATCTCCGATCCTCCCAAGACATCCTTCTCTCCTCCACACTTATTCGCTCCTCACCCAACCGCCTCCAAGACTTCTCCCGAATATCCCCCATCCTCTGGAATTCTTTGCCCCAACACATCCGACTATCAAACTCATTCAGATCCTTCAGACGGAACCTGAAAACCCATCTCTTCAGGAAAGCCTACAGCCTGCAATGACCCTGCTGCCTCCTCACCACTACCGGAGTTATTGCCTCAACCAACACCGGAACTGCTGCAACCCCCCGACCTACTGTCTCCTGCCTCACAATCCTGTAGAATGTAAGCCCGAAAGGGCAGGGTCCTCTCCCCTCTGTATCAGTCTGTCATTGTTAGTTTGTTTACTGTAAGTGATACCTGTAATTTGTATGTAACCCCTTCTCATGTACAGCACCATGGAATCAATGGTGCTATAGAAATAAATATTATTAATAATAATAATAATAATAATAATAATGTGTGCCAGACTGCTAACAGGCAAGACTTGTGTCCTCACCAAGAGGATGACTGACAATGCTCTCCTCCTCTTCCTCCTCCCTGTCCTCAGGCCATCCACGCTGAACAGACAGTATGACAGTCTACAGCACATGAAATTAGCTCCTGTTCTTCCTCCTCCACCTCTTCCACATTGTCACCTAATCCACGTTGGGTTGCGATGAGGCTGGGTTGTGTGTAATCAACCAGTATGATTCCTTGCTCCGTCACATCAATCTCCGCCTGCAATACATCCTCTTTGATTGTGAGTAAAGAGCGTTTCAGAACACAGAGAAGTGGGCTGGTGAAGCTAATTATGGCGTCATCGCCGCTCACCATCTTGATGGAGCCCTCAAATGACACTATTTTTAGCCCACAGATAGGTGAGTCATGTGACTGAGATAGTGTCTTGAACTAGGGTAACACACAGCAAAAACAGTTGAATGGAGGTCTGAAATGCTACAATTTGTAACCCACAGATAGATCAGGTGTGTGATGGAGATACCACAATGTAAAATATGTGGCCTGTATTTTTATTTTTTTACATGAAAATAGTGTCTTGAACAAGGGTAACACACAGCAAAAACAGTGGAATGGAGGCCTGAAATGCCACATTTATTAGCCCACAGATAGCTGAGTCATGTGTCGGAGATACCACACTGTAAAATATGTGGCTTGTATTTTTTACAGCAAAATAGTATCACTAACTAGGGTAGCACACAGCAAAAACAATTCAATGTAGGCCTGAAATGCCACAATTTTTAACCCACAGATAGCTGAGTCGTGTGAGAGAGATACCGCACTGTAAAATATGTGGCCTGTATTTTTTTTACATCAAAATAGTATCACTAACTAGGGTAGCACACAGCAAAAACAATTCAATGTAGGCCTGAAATGCCTCAATTTTTAGCCCACAGATAGCTGAGTCATGTGATGGAGATTCCACACTGTAAAATATGTGGCCTGTATTTTTATTTTTTGACAGCAAAATAGTATTAAGAATTATGGTAACACACAGCAAAATCAGTTAAATGTAGGCCTCAAAAGCCACAATTTGTAGCCCACAGATAGACGAGGCATCTGACGGAGATACCCCACTTTCAAATATCTGGCCTGTATTCTTTATTATTTTTTAGCCAGTAAAATTGTGTCAATAAGTAGGATAAGACACAACAAAAACAATTCTATGGAGCCCTGAAATGGCACAATTTTGAGCACAATAATATGCGATCCATCTTGCAGAAAATATTTTTTGGCAGCTAAATATTTTTTTGGCAGCAAAATGATGTCAAGGAATTGTATAAGACACTCCGAAAAATTTTTGCAGTACCACAAAAATGGCAGAATTTTCTGTGCACTCAGATGTGATTGCTGGGACGGGCAAACCCATTTAAAACAGCTGGATTTTCACTCTGTACTATGAAAAGGATCTGGCTGTATCCTGCAGTGTCAACAAGCAAATGGACATAAAAGTGTGCTCCGAATAGCTTTTTAATAAAATAATCAGGATTAAGATGCAAAAAAAAATATTCCTAGCCACTGATACCTGGGGCTATGTATATAATATATATGTAATACTCAGCAGCAGCAGCAAACAGTAATGGAATAGACCCGCTTGATGTATGCAATGAAGTATGCCACATACAATTCCTGCCTGACTAGTAGTGATATCTATACAGTGCCTACAAGTAGTATTCAACCCCCTGCAGATTTAGCTGGTTGACACATGCGGAATTAACTTGGCATTGTGACATTTGTACTGTAATCAGTGAAGGGAAATGCACTGCAGCAAAAAATTTTGTTTTAATTTTTTTTTTTTTTTTTTAAAACGTTAAAAGTTAATTCAGAGTGTCATTTATTATTCAACCCCTCAAACCACAAGAATTCTGTTTGGTCCCCCTAAAGTATTAAGAAGTAGTTCAGGCACCAAGAATAATGAGCTTCACATGTGTGGATTAATGATCTCTTTTGCCAGCCTTTTCTGACTATTTAAGACCCTCCCCAAACTTGTGAACAGCACTCATACATGGTCAACATGGGAAAGACAAAGGAGCATTCCAAGGCCATTAGAGACAAGATCGTGGAGGGTCACAAGGCTGGCAAAGGGGTACAAAACCCTTTCCAAGGAGTTGGCCCTACCTGTCTCCACTGTTGGGAGCATCATCCGTAAGTGGAAGGCTTATGGAACTATTGTTAGCCTTCCACGGCCTGGACAGCCTTTGAAAGTTTCCTCCCGTGCCGAGGCCAGGCTTGTCCGAAGAGTCAAGGCTAACCCAAGGACAACAAGGAAGGAGCTCCGGGAAGATCTCATGGCAGTGGGGACATTGGTTTCAGTCAATACCATAAGTAACGTACTCCACCGCAATGGTCTCCGTTCCAGACGAGCCCGTAAGGTACCTTTACTTTCAAAGCGTCATGTCAAGGCTCGTCTACAGTTTGCTCATGATCACTTGGAGGACTCTGAGACAGACTGGTTCAAGGTTCTATGGTCTGATGAGACCAAGATCGAGATCTTTGGTGCCAACCACACACGTGACGTTTGGAGACTGGATGGCACTGCATACGACCCCAAGAATACCATCCCTACAGTCAAGCATGGTGGTGGCAGCATCATGCTGTGGGGCTGTTTCTCAGCCAAGGGGCCTGGCCATCTGGTCCGCATCCATGGGAGGATGGATAGCATGGCCTACCTGGAGATTTTGGCCAAGAACCTCCGCTCCTCCATCAAGGATCTTAAGATGGGTCGTAATTTCATCTTCCAACAAGACAACGACCCAAAGCACACAGCCAAGAAAACCAAGGCCTGGTTCAAGAGGGAAAAAGTCAAGGTGTTGGAGTGGCCTAGTCAGTCTCCTGACCTTAACTCAATTGAAAACTTGTGGAAGGAGCTCAAGATTAAAGTCCACATGAGACACCCAAAGAACCTAGATAACTTGGAGAAGATCTGCATGGAGGAGTGGGCCAAGATAACTCCACAGACCTGTGCCGGCCTGATCAGGTCTTATAAAAGACGATTATTAGCTGTAATTGCAAACAAGGGTTATTCCACTAAATATTAAACATAGGGGTTGTATAATAATTGACCCACACTTTTATGTTTAAAAATTTTTAAAATTCAACTGAGCAACATAACTTTTTGTTTTGTAAGATTTATCTTCTGTTAATAAATCCTACTCTCGTTTGCAGTTTGAAGGCTCTAACTTATTTGCATCTTATCAAACCAGCTAAATCTGCAGGGGGTTGAATACTACTTGTAGGCACTGTATATACCCACATACAGTGCCTGCATGCCTTGCACGGATATGTATATATACATATACACTCCCTGCCTACCTAGCACTGCAATCTATATGCCCGATAATTAGTCTTTAGAAGAACTGTTGATTTAGCTGAATTTGTGTATTTAATTATGGTATACCCACACTAACTTTGAAACTCCCAAATCTGAACCTACCTCAGCATCAACTCTCCCTCTCACCCTACACTATCTGATTTGGGAGCTGAATGTGACGAGCGGGGCGGCATATAGACCTGATGACGCTGTACGACCAGCCAATCACTGTAATGCCATAACCAACATGGCTGCGGCATTACAATCCCTGCATGTTGTTTGGCGCTCTAAAGAGTGCCAAACATGCAGGGCAGGTACCCAAACTCCCGCCGAACAATCCCGAAATGCTCGGCACACGCCGAGCACCACAAGTACAGCGATGCTCGGGCGAACACCAAGCTTTACTGAGTATGCTCGCTCATCACTAATTCCTACCAATAATGTTTCTCATAGGGGGAGTGCAGTTTATCTCCAAATTTTGGAGGGTGTTTTGCACCCTTCTGGGGATCCATTTGTCTTTTTCTTCTGCTATTCATCCACAGTCTAACGGGCAAACTGAACGGGTTGATCAGAATTTAGAGACTTATCTCAGATGTTTTGTGTCTGAAAATCAGAAGAATTGGGTTACCTATTTACCGTTGGCTGAATTCGCTGTAAATATTCGTTGTCGGGAATTAACCGGTAAGTCCCAATTTTTTGGGACATATAGATTCCGTCCGCAGCTTTGTTCTTTCAATGGCAGTCACACTTCTGGATACTGGAGGAAAAATGGTTTTCATCTTCCATTTCTACCATATTGCAGGGTGTGACTAATAATTTGCGAAAGATGGGTTCCAAATATAAGAGTGTGGCTGATCGGAGATGTTTAAACTTTGCTCTGCCCTCAACAGGGCAGATAAGTATGCCTGCACAGGAGTGCGATGCTAAGCAGACTGTGTGGATGATGCAAGGTTGCGTCATCCACACGAACCAAGAAGGAGGACGGAAATCATAAGAAGATGTGAGCAACCAGACCAAGAAGAACAACATCCCTCGGAATGGACCACCGCACAGGTGAGTATAATAAAAATTATTTTTCTTCTCTTACAGGCCGGGTTGGGGGCAGATATACAGCATTATAGGATACCGTACATATGCCCTGAAAGGTGGTGGCTGTAACTCATGTCGGCCAAACCTGAAACCAGGTACCCTTTAAATAGTGTTGGGAATTTTTAAGCATTCCACACAATAAGTACTGAAATTGTTTGAATTCTCTAGGACTCACAAATTTCATGAAATTCAATTAAAGGTCGATTTGATCATCTTGAATCGTTACTATTGCTTATTTGAGTATACTGTTAGGATCTCATTTTGTGCAGTTTAATGAACATTTGCTCCCAAATCCCATAACATTATGCTTTTTTCATCAAATTAATATAGAACTTCAAGAAAGTATAACAATTTTTTTCAGTCATTACAGTCTGTTTTTTTCTCTCTAATATGATAAACAAGTTACTATTTCCTTTGTATGCCATATAACTGACCTGAAAGAGACCTTTTGAAAGGTAAAATATAACTTTTATACTGAAAAACATCTTTAAATGTGTCATTGCAATCCTGTATAGCTTCAAGGCCAAAGTCAAGTTAGATAGCATTTTATGAGATAAAGGAAAGTCATGTACAATGTCAAATAAATGAAAATGGGTTTTTGTTTGGAGTAATATTTTTAGCAAGGTCAGATTAGACTTTTGTTACACAAAAATACCATGACTAAATAAAAAGATTTATGGACGAAAACAATATTCATAAAGAAAGCAGAGGAAAAAAATCATACCTTTTAATCACACTATTTAGAGAGTGGTTATAGACATTTAAGATTAACACAATAAAGACGGGTGCTTATGTAAAAGGTGTTCTATTCAAGCCAAATCCTATTTACACATTTGCACATTTTAACTTCTGCTATGGTGATTTTTGCTCAATATATCGAAACAAAACAATTATAAAGATAATGATAACAGTCTTAGTGTCACTATCCATTTTTAGCTCTGTGGCAGATTTTGCTTTTCATAATAAAACTTTTTTCCTTTCAGGCCATCGGGGGTTAATGTCAGTCTTTTCCCCGGTGGCCACTGGTGTAATTGCATTGCTGCTGAGTTGGCTGGTGCAGGTGGTGACCACTCCCACCATCCTTTAATAGGTCACCTGATGCATCAGATGACTGTTGGTGATACACTTCCTCTTTGGATACCAACCAAGCTGGAGTCAGCCGCTTTTACTGTGATCTGGTGCCTTACTCTGCTGTGCGGTGCTTTGCAGAGAAAGCTAAGTTTTGTTTTTTAGTTGATTTAACCCCTAGGTGTCTGTCTTTTCTTTCCTTTTGGTTATATTGGTGCAGTTCACTTTATTCCCTGTCTCACCTCCTGGGGAGGGGATTGGGGGTTTAGCTCAGGGATAAACAAAAGATTTGGACAGTTCGGTGACTTGGGCCTCCCTACCTTCAAGGGTACCCCCAAGTTAAGGAAAGACAGGGCACACCATTAGCCTGAGGGGCAGTTCAGGGGCGCAGGTTCCTCATCCCCTGTTTTCCCACTATTTCCCCATGAAATTATCACCAACCGACACATTGTTTCTGGTGAGCCATGGCCCAAATACAGGCCTTTTCCCAACTGCTTCAGACCCTCACTGTTGAGCTTAAGGTGCTGCGGGGTGAGGTGGTGAAGCGGTTGGTGGGGTTCTGGGCCTCAGGTCAGGTGCAGGCTCAATCAGGACCCAAGATATCTCTCCCTGACAGGTTTTCTGGAGGGAGAGATACATTTTTGGTTTTTCAGGAGTCCTGTAAGTTATACTTCAGGCTTCTTCCCCGTTCATCAGGGAGTGATGAACAGCGTGTGGGGATTATTGTCTCCCTTCTCAAGGGTGATCCCCTATCCTGGGCCTTCTCCCTGCTGACCGATTCATCATCTTTACGGTCGGTGGATGGATTTTTTGCGGCTCTGGCATTGGTGTATGGAGATCCTGATGGCGTCTCCCTGGCAGAATCCTGACCCCGTAAAATCAAGCAGGGGGGCTGACCGGCTGAGGAGTACTGCTCAGAGTTCAGGAGGTGGGCCACTAACACACAGTGGAATGACCCTGGCCTTAGGAGTCATTTTGTTCAGCGTCTGTCCCCAAGGTTGCAGGATACTCTGGTGCAGTATGCCACCCCCAGGTTGTTGGAGGCCACCATGTCCCTTGCCATCTGGGTGGATAGATGCTTGAGGCAGAGGCATGCACCAAATGTGCCCCCTGTAGTCCTTGCTAGGAAGGAGGACACACTTGAGCAGGCAGATGAACCCATGCAGGTGGGAGGAGTTGGTTTACAAATGGGGTTGCCTGCAGATCTCCGGGGTGTGGGGCATGTTTTTACTGTGGGCAGACTGTATATTTCATCGGGATCTGTCCAGCTCACGCCAAAATACCCGTACCGCCTAAGAAGCCGCGCCCCCCTGGTCATGTGGAGGGAGGCAACCAGGGAGTGTATATTTCCTAAATTTCTTCCCCTCAGTGTACCCTGTCTGTGGAAGTGGTGGTTGGCGGGGTAACTGAGGGAATACTGGTGCTTTTGGACATTGGAGCAGGAGTCAGTTTGGTGGATTGTTGTGAACGTATTGGAGACAATTTCCCTCTAGTGGTTGCTGTCGGTACTGAAGCTGTATCGAATGACTTGGCCTCCTCTGCTGGCAGCGATACCTGGCAATCAGGAGCAACTGACTGGACTGATATAAGGGAGCTGCCTTCCCATGATCCTCACTGGTGATCAATTGTTGTTTCCTGGTTCATTTGGAAGTTTGCTGGTGTCTTGCCTGCATCTGCTGCTTTCAGATAAGATATTTTCTGTTTATTTCTATTGTGTTTGCTATTTCCATTTTTGTCTGCACCTTTGTGGAGGTTAGCCGGGTCCCCTCCTGAGGCCTGTGCTTCTCTCTGTTTTCTGTAGCCACTATTATTTGAGTGGCTGCGGGTTAGCCTTGTTCACTCTGAGATCTGATTTAGTGGGTGGCGAGATCGTGTGATCTCAGCATTTTTGTAATCAGAAGTGTTGGAAGTTTTACTAGGGTTTTGCTGGGTTGCAGATAGTATTCTGTTCTTTCCTGTCCTATTTAGTCACTGTTTGGCTCCTGCGTTTGCTCACTCTATTTTCTGTCTGTGTTTGTGTTTCATCTTGTCCAACCGCCATTATATGTTTTGGGCTGTCTATTCCTTTGAGGCTCTGCTCCGGGGTAGTTAGCTTTGCTGTTTCTGTCTTTAGGTGTAGCTAGCTCTCTGGCTGTGCCGAGGAGTCTAGGATCACCGTAAGTACGCTCCACGGCTGCTTCTAGTTGTGCGGTTAGTTTAGGGATCTGCAACCCTTAAGTTCCCAACCTCTCTGGTGTTTGGCTGCCTTGCTGTTTTGCTCCTGTCCTCCTCAGTTACCAAATCATAACAGTGGATGCTCACTAGGTCCAGACCCATGGCTTGAGGTGTAGAATGCTAGGAAACCCACAAGTTCAGGCCATTAACTCTGTCCCACTCAGCCAGGGGAGGGTGACCAAGGTCATAGATAATATTCACCTGCGTGTAGGGACTCATCATGAAGAGTTCCTGAGTTGAAAAGCCAACACCCATCGTTTTAGACTTCCCTTGTTTGAAAAAACACACCGGTCAAAAATTGGCGGTCCAGGGAAGTAGTCAGCTGGGATCAGTCGTGTGAAGGCTGCTTCCCGGTGGCTACTGTTAGAATCTATTCAGTTTGACCATCCGCCATCTTGTTGTGGTTTCTGGCTGCTGGTCTTTTTCCCCTGGTGCTGGCTTGTCGTTGGTCAGGTAATTGTATTACCCTTTATTACGCTGCACCTGCCTCCCAGTCCTTGCTGGACATCAGTGTTAATCCGCTTGAGTTCTAGCTGGGAGCCTTGTTAGCTTTGTGCTATACTTTGTGCAGTTCTGGGAACTCTAGTTCTGCTTGCTTAGTCTTTTTGTTTTTTTTCTTTTTATTCTGCAGCTTTCTCTATTTCCTTGCTAGGAGGTTGCCAGTGTTTTGTTCCCAGTCCCTAGATCTTTCAGGGATCCCCTTCCCCCACCTTCAGGTCTTCGTTTGAGTCTAGACTAGGATCGTTGGTGCGCCTATTCGCAAGGAATAGGTCGCCAGCTCCATCGTAGGGATTGAGTCTAGTCCTAGTGCAGGGACAGATTCCCCCCCTGCTCTATTCCTGACTTGCAGACCATAACAGCTACTGTCTCTGCTGTCTTTCTACAACTGTCCCCTTCTTCTCCAGTGGGGGCAGCAGAGGTGCTGCCAGGGAGTAGGGCAAGTCTCAACCCTCACCACTAGCTAACCTTGAGAGTCAGAGTCCTCTTAATAGGAGGGATTAGGGGTGGGTGGTGGTTCCCTCTGAGCATTGTTGGGGTGTGAGTGTGGTGACACAGGGGATGCCTCTGTTGTCAGTTCTTCGAAGAGTTCACCATCTTATAGGAAATGTGTGTGTGGCAATAAACGTTCAGGTCCGGACCTGTGTGTGAATGAGTACATATGGGTGTCCACCAAAACATCTGGTGAAAGTGTGCTGTGGGGACCTGAAGTTCTCGGGTGACAGGGCCATATCGGGTGTCAGCCATTCTCGGCCCGGGACTTACCAGCTGAAGTTACCCCCAGTAATGCCCGTACACAACTCACTCCCCAGGTCGGTGCTCTAAAGATTTGTGGCATCTCCGGAGCATATGTTATTGTCACTTCCATCAGTCCACGTTTGCTATAAACCTGAGAGTCAGGTGAATGCTGGAGTGAACTCTGGTGGATCGAGGTGTCCTCACCGTAGGTTGTTTTTGGGTGAGGTGCGGTGTTGAGGGTCCAGAGGCCTCTCACTGAAAGGGGGGTACTGTCACGACTCACGATCCATTTTTGGCAGATTTTGCTTTTCATATTAAAACTTTTTTCCTTTAATGTTAATGTCAGTCTTTTCACCAGGTGGTCACTGGTGTAGATACATTGCTGCTGAGTTTGCTGATGCAGATTGTGACCACTCCCACCATACTTTAAAAGGTCACCTGATGCATCAGCTGACTGTTGGTGATACACTTCCTCTTTTTAGACCAACCAAGCTGGAGTCAGGAGCTTTCCAGTGCTGCAGCTGTATACTGTGATCTGGTGCCTTACTCTGCTGTGCGGTGCTTTGCAGCAGAGAAATCTAAGTTTTGTTTTTAAGTTGATTTAACCCCTAGGTGTCTGTCTTTTCTTTCCTTTAAGTTATATTGGTGCAGTTCACCTTATTCCCTGTCTCATCTCCTGGAGAGGGGTTGGGGGTTTAGCTCAGGGCTAAACAGGAGATAGGGACAGGTTGGTGACTTGGGCTTCCCTACCTTCAAGGGTACCCCCAAGCTAAGAAAAGACAGGGCATCCCCTTAGCCTGAAGAGCAGTTCAGGGGCCCAGGTTCCTCGTCCCCTGTTTTCCCACTACTGCACTGTGACACATAGGCTGGTGTCACACTTGTGAGTATGATGCGAGAAATTCACGCAAGTCTCTCGCATCAACACCCGGCACTGCCACCAGCACTCAGATCGGAGCATGCATCTACATGTATTTCTATGCAGCCGCACACTCCGGTCCGAGGGCAGTGCCGGATATTGATGCGAGAGACTCGTGCGAGTTTCTCGCATCACTCTAGCAAGCGAGACACTGGCCTTAAAATAATTTTCTGATTAAAAACATAGAACTATGCAGTTTTTATACCAATGCATGTCAGGCATATGATGTTCTCTCAGGTTAAACCCTTAAAGATATGGCATTAAAAGAATTGGCTGACTCATGCTGCTGAAACCACAGTCAACATGAATTGCATAATTGCAGCCAGGAAGGTATATTTTACTTGGAATCGTCTTGATTCAGAGAAAATATACACACGTGGTCAAAATTGTTGGTACCCCCTCGTTTAATGACAGAAAAACCCACAATGGTCACAGAAATCACTTGAATTTGACAAAAGTAATAATACATCAAAATCTATGAAAATGAACAAATGAAAGTCAGACATTGCTTTACAATCATGCTTCCATAGAATTAAAAAAAAAATATAAAACTCATGATATAGGCCTGGACAGAAATGATGGTACCCTGAAAATAATGTGACAAAAGGGAAATGATAAATCAAGGTGTGTCCCCTAATTAGCATCACAGGTGTCTAAAATCTTGGAATCAGTGTGTGGGCCTATATAGAGGGCTACAGATACTCACTGTGCTGTTTGGTGACATGGTGTGTATCACACTCAACATAGACCAGAGGAAGCAAAGGAACAAGTTGCCTCAGGATCTTTGAAAGAAAATTATAGACAAACATGTTAAGTGTAAAAGTTATAAGATGATGTCCAAGCAGCTTGATGTTCTTGTGACTACAGTTGCACATATTATTCAGAAATTTAAGCTCCATGGGACTGTAGGCAACCTCTCTGAACGTGGCCGCAGCAGGAAAATTGAAGACAAATCAAAGTGACGGATAATAGAATGGTAACAAAATAGCCCAGAAAACCTTCTAAACAGATCAAAGGTGAACTTTAAGCTCAAGGAACATCAGTGTCAGATCACGTCATCAGTCGTTGTATGAGCCAAAGTGGACTTCATGTGAGACGACCAAGGAGAACACCATTGTTGAAAAAAAAAATCATAAAAAAGTCAGACTGGAATTTGCCAAACTACAATTTGACAAGCCACAAGCTTCTGGGAGAATGTCCTATGGACAGATGAGACAAAAAAGAAACTTTTGGGCAATACACATCAGCTCTATGTTCACAGATGGAAAAATTAAGCATATCAAGAAAAGAACACTGTCCTACTGTGAAACATGGAGGAGGCTCTGTTATGTTCTGGGACTGTTTTGCTGCATATGGCACAGGGTGTCTAGAACCTGTGCAGAGTACAATGAAATCTCAAGACTATCAAGGGATTCTAGAGAGAAGTGTGCTGCCCATTGTCAGAAAGCTTTGTCTCAGTCACAGGTCATGCATCTTGCAACAGGATAATGACCCAAAACACATAGCTAAAATACCCAAGAATGGCTAAGAGGAAAACATTTGACTATTCTAAAGTGGCATTCTATGAGCCCTGACCTAAATTCTCTTTAGCATCTTTGGAAAGAGTGAAACATGCCTTCTGGAAAAGTCAACCTTCAAACACGAGACAACATAAGCAGTTTGCTCTTGAGGAGTGGGCCAAAATACCTGTCGGGAGGTGCAGAAGTCTCATTGACAATTACAGGAATTGTTTGATTGCAGTGATTGCCTCTAAAGGTTGTGCAACAAAATATTAAGTTAAGGGTACCATCATTTCTGTCCAGGCCTATTTCATGAGTTTTATTTTTTAAAAAATTCTGTGGAAGCATGATTGAAAAGCAATGTCTGAATTTCATTTGTTCATTTTCATAGATTTCTTATTTATTATTACTGTTGACAGATTCAAGTTATTTCTGTCACCATTGTGGGTTTCTCTGTCATTACACGAGGGGTACCAACAATTTTGACTTTACACACAAAGTCAAAATTCCCAGCTGAAATGTCTGGCTGGGGATTAAATGGAGAGATGAGACTAGTACAGCACCGCCCACCAGCCATCTTTTCCCTTTCAAGTTGATTGACAGGTTTCTCCTCCATGTATGTACATAAGGAGAGACTTGAAAAACTCCTAGAGCAGCAATAGGAGAAGTCTAATTTTGTTCCTATGGTCCTCGGCTGGAATTTTAATTATATTTTCTCTAAAATCCTCAATCAGTATACATATATCTGACTGCAATCGTTACAGTCCAAAAAATTAATGAAACATTTTTCTGTATTGAATCACTCATCCATATACTATTACATGTTCTGTGGTACATGTTAGTGTTATTCAACAGTCCAAAAAAGCATTGAAAAATGTTTCTGTGTTCAATTACTCATCCATATACTATTATGTGATCTATGGTACATTTTGGTGTTACATAACAGTCTAAAAGAGAGTTGAAACATTTTTCTGTATTCACTGTATTCAATTACTCATCCATATACTATCACGCAGTCTGTGGTACACTTGTTATATAATGTTATATGTTATATAATACACAATCTACTATATAATCGTCTAATTCTGTCTGTCTGTAATGGAAATCCCAGGTCGCTGATTGGTCGCGCCTGGCCGGACGCGACCAATCAGTGACAGGCGCCCACCTCTCTGCTCAGCTGCCTCCGGATTGGATGTGGGTGTTGCTGGGGGAGTGGTGCGGGCACACCCTTGGATACCCGACCACGGCCTTAGCAAAGTCACAGGGACTGTCACAGAACCTGTGTTAGAGAGCAGTTCTATGAGCAATAATATTTAATGATAATGTATATATTTTACCTGGAAAATCCTGTGTATTCATTGCATTATTCTTAAATCTTCATAAATAAACTACATACATATTCTAGAATACCCGATGCGTTAGAATCGGGCCACCGTCTAGTTGATATATAATGGTCCAAAAAAGCATTTAATAATTTTTCTTTACACATTCCGTACAGTATTAGGTGCTTTCTGTGACATGTCAGTGGTATATAAGATTCCAAAAAAGCATTTAAAAATTTTTATTTATTCAATTACAATTACTCATCCATTGAGTATTATGTGCTCTGGTATACAATTCAGTGTTATATAACACTCCAAAAAAGTATTAACATGTTTTATTTAGAGTTGAGCGAAACAGGTCGGTCAGATTCAAAAGTCGCCGACTTTCGCCAAAGTCGGATTTCGTTGGCCGAAACCCGACCATAGCGTGCAGTCGGCCATTCGGTCGTCGACCCGAGCGTCCAAGTCGGTTTTCCCATAATACTTGCAGGCGCCTTTTTTCAGCCAATGAGCAAGGACGTACACTGTGGGCAACGAGATGACATGTGCAGTGTCCGCCACCATCTTAGAGAAGGGCATTGCAGTGATTGGCTTGCTTTGGGGGGCGTCACAGTGTCTATAAAAGCCCTGACTGCCGACCGCCATTTTACTTCTGCCGATATTAACAGTAGGGAGAGTTTGCTGACGCTGTTTATCAGTAGGGAGAAAGTTAGGGCTGGAAAGAGAAGTTCTTCTGTGCTTGTGCTGATAGCAAATGTGCTGTACAGTTAGTGCGCAGTGACAGGGGAGGATTTTCTTGCGTGCAGCAGCACTGGTTATTAGGCTGCCTGATAGCTGTATTGCTGTGTGTACACTGCTGTGCAGGCGGCTTTTTACACGGCGCTAATACTTTATTTTTTTCTGCACACTTACCGACCATTCATTTTTTCCCACACCATATAGAGCTGTACGCACCTCACACACTACTGTGTACCGGCTGGTATCATGGACAAATACATGCTGACTGTGTGTGACTCTGGAAATATATACGGAAATTGCAATTTTCCTCTACACCGTATACAGCTGTATTCTTCTGAGACAGTACCGTATATCTGCTCTTTGTATTACTGTAAAATCCATACTGAGTGAGCATCTGTGTGTGACTCCGGAAATATATACGAAGATTGCAATTTTCCCCTACACCGTATACAGCTGTACGCTTCTGAGACAGTACCGTGTATCTGCTCTTTGTATTACAGTCAAATCCATACTGAGTGATCGTCTGTGTGTGACTCCGGAAATATATATGGAGATTTAAATTTTCCCCAAAATCGTATACAGCTGTCCGCTTTTGATACAGTACCATATATCTGCTCTTTGTATTACGGTCAAATCCATACTGAGTGAGCGTCTGTGTGTGACTCCGGAAATATATACGGAGATTTAAATTTTCCCCTACACCATATACAGCTGTACGCTCCACATACAGTACCATATATCTGCTGGTATTTTTGGTACATTTTCCCAAACATGAGGAAGTATGGTGTAGGAGGCCGCGGACATGGGCGGGGGGGGCCAGCTGGGAATGATGGTGGTGGTGGTGGTGGATCTGCTGGTAGTGCCAAAAGCCCAATAGCACCTAAGGCAGGAGGTGTTGAGCCTGCCTCATCGTCTGGCTCCTGAAGTCCTGGAAGGCTCCCTTTTCTGGGAGTAGGTAAACCGCTTTTAAATTCGGAGCATCAGGAAAAGGTTTTGGCTTACATTGCTAAAACAGCCTCCAGCTCTATCGCTTCCTCTTCTGAAGTTTCAAAAAATATAAGCACTGAGTCATCAGTGCAGGCTTCTGGTCAGGAACAACCCCTTTCCTTGTGTCCTTCACCTCAACAAAAGTGAAGGATGCGGCTGGCCACACTTCAGATTACTCCATGGAGCTCTTTTCACATACCATGCCTGGGTTATCAAGTCAAATCCTGAATTCCCCAGTCCAAGATGAATATGACATGGAGTGCACTGATGCACAACCACTG
The DNA here is from genome assembly GCA_033576555.1 of Oophaga sylvatica. Lineage (NCBI taxonomy): Eukaryota > Metazoa > Chordata > Amphibia > Anura > Dendrobatidae > Oophaga > Oophaga sylvatica. The sequence goes on along the minus strand of JARQOD010000002.1, from coordinate 305,527,586 downwards.
CTATATGATTCTGCTGGTACATTCACCCAGAGCACTGCATTGCCCTCGCAGTCTACTGAGCCAGATTCTGATACTGATGGAACTCAGGTGCCCCTTCCCGCATACTCTAACACCTTACACGGTGACACAGAGGAAGGTGCAGATGAAATTGAAGAAGAGGTGATGGATGACCCAGTTGTTGACCCAGATTGGCATCCATTGGGGCAAGAGGGTGCCGCTGGCAATAGCTCAGAAGATGATGAGGATCCGCGGCAGGCATCGACATCGCAGCTGCGGTTATCTGGCAGGCCTGTAGCAGTCCAAAAACGTGTTAAAAAAACAAAATGGGTTGCAGGACAGTTTGGCCAGACGGTCAAATTAGCAAAGCGTGCAAGCCCTGAAAATTTATCCCATAGTAGGAAGAGTGCAGTGTGGCACTTTTTTGCCCAAAATCCTATTGATGAGGCAAAGGTTATCTATAAGTAGTGCGGAAGGACCGTTAGCCGAGGGAAAAATCTCCGAAAATTGAATACCAGTTGCATGCTTAGACATTTAAACACCATGCACTTGCAAGCGTGGACGGACTACAAAACCTCACTGGCTTTGAGTGCCTACATTGCCAAACTGATCTCATTAGAGATGATGCCCTTCCGTTTGGTTGAAAGCGCAGCATTCCGAGAGCTCATGGCCTTCGCTGTCCCACACTATGACCTACCCAGTCAGCACCTCTTTTCTAGAAAAGCCTTCCCTGCCCTCCACCTGCATCTGAAAGACCGCATTGTCCATGCACTCAAACAATCAGTAAGTGGAAAGGTGCACCCCACAATAGATGCATGGGCCAGTAGGCATGGCCAGGGCCGTTACGTGTCCATCACTGCACACTGGGTTAATTTGGTGCATGCAGGGTCCACAGGGGACAGCGGCGGTGGGACAGTGCTGCCTAGCCCACAGTATAGGCAACAGTTGGCTGTAGGCGTTTGACCCTCCTCCTCCTCCAGAAGCAAAAGCTCGTCAACAGAGCGCAGTCGCATGAGCACTCCATCCGCAGCTGCCAGTGTTGCACACGAGGTGTCCCACTATCGATCAGCTAGTGGTAAGCGTCAGCAGGCTGTTTTAAAGAAGATGTCTTTGGGCGACAACAGACACACCGCAGAGGTACTGGACGACTACTTGCAGCGAGAAACTAAGTCATGGATGGGCAGTCTACATCTTCAGCCAGGCAAGGTAGTCAGTGTTAACGGCCGTAATTTTGTGGCGGCCATAGCCCTGGCAAAACTCAGACACATACCTTGCCTGGCTCACACCTTGAACTTGGTGGTGCAGTGCTTCATAAATAATTATCTGGAGTTACCAGCCCTGCTCCATAAGGTGCGAAGACTGTGCTCGCACATCCGTCGCTCGCCCGTAGACTGCAGTCATATGCAGAGGCTGCAGAGATCGCTCCACCTCCCCAAGCACCGCCTAATCATAGACGTTGCAACAAGGTGGAACTCTACCATGCACATGGTTGAGAGGCTGTGCGTACAGAGGCAGGCTGTAATGCATTTGTGGGAGGATCCACGGGCAGGTAGTTTGAAGGCGGACATGGAGTTGTTGGGTGTGCAGTGGTAAAAGCTGAAAGACCTCTGTAAAGTCCTTCAGTGTTTTGAGGAATGCACACGGCTGGTAAGCGCAGACGACGCCATCATAAGCATGAGCATCCCACTTATGCGTCTGCTCATGCAAACTTTGGCGCACATTAAGGATCAGGCGTCTGCAGTGGAGGAGGAGGGAAGCCTTCATGACAGTCAGGTATTGTCTGCTCAGGGAACTGTCCTGGACGAGGTGGAGGAAGAAGAGGAAGAGGATGAGGATGAGGGGGATGATTATTTGGGAGGATGATGCTTCTCAGGGGGCAAGAGAAAATGTTGGCTTGCCAAGGTCAGGTACAGGATTTGTGCATGAATGGAGGGATGTGGATTTGGCAGAAAGTACTCCTCCACCCACCACTGGCAGTGCATAATTGACACCTGGAATGCTGGCCCACATGTGTGATTATGTCTTGCGGATCCTAAAAAGGGACCCCCGCATTGCCAAAATGATGTAGGATGATGACTACTGGTTGGCCAGCATCCTCGATCCACGCTATAAAGGCAAATTACAGAACATCATGCCACAGGAGAACATAGAGCTAATATTGGCGATCAAACAAGCAACTCTGGTAAACCGTTTGTTAGAGGCATTCCCAGCACCCAGCAGCGGTGCAGGTTCTACTACGAGCCGTACTGGGCCAAATGGAAGAGGTGTTCGTGGTGCACACAGCCGAAGTGGCGTTGGAGACAGGAGTTTAATGACCATGTTGTGGTCTGATTTCTCAAGTTACGCTCACACTACTGGTAACACTGAATCGATTGCAACAGACAGGAGACAACTGTTGTCAACTATGGTTCAAAATTACCTCTCCTTCCCTATCGATGTTCTCCCTCACAGTTCATTCCCCTTTGACAACTGGGCCTGTAAACTGGACACCTGGCCTGAATTGGCACAATATGCCTTACAGGAGCTCGCTTGCCCTGCTGGTAGTGTGCTATCAGAAAGAGTCTTCAGTGCTGCTGGATCAATCCTGACAGAAAGAAGGACCCGGCTGTCGACCCAAAATGTAGGTGATCTCACCTTTATTAAAATGAACTATGCCTGGGTTTCAAATGATTTTGTACCACCTTCCCCTGATGACACATAGGTTGCCAGCAAAATGGTTCGCTTTGTCCTCCTCTTCCTCCGACTTCTCCAATTATTCCATTTGCAGCTGCTGAACGTCCAGCCTACACCTCAACATATGCCCGTTTTTCCACCTCCCTAACTGGGCTGTCCACCTCAGGGCTGGCGTCAGCACCTGGCGCACCCGGGCAAGTGCCGGGGCCCTGAGCAGGTGCGGGGCCTACTCGCCGTCAGAGACACCGGTATATTATGAGGGACCCTGTGCCAGCTCGCGGCGCCCACAAGTGTGCCCCCCTGCTTGCTCAAGGCCCCAGCACTTGCAATACTTACCTCTCCCTGCTCCACCGCTGTGACGTCTTCCCGCGTTTCTTGACAGTGACATTCAGGTCAGAGAGCGCGATGACGTCACGTCTGTGCGCCCTCTGCCTGAACAGTCACAGTGCAGAGAGCTGGAAGATGGCGACGCTGAGGAGTCCAGAGTAGAGCAGTGCCCAGCGAGGAGAGGTATTTCATTTTTTTAATGGTTGGAGCAATATATGGGGAGCATTATACACTGGAGAATTATATATGGGGCCCATCATACACTTGAGCATTATAGATAGGGCCCATTATACACTGGAGCATCATCCATGGGGCACATTATATACTGGAGCATCATATGGGGCCCATTATAAATGGCGCAACATATGGGGCACATTGTATATGGAGCATCACATGGAGACCATTATATGTGGAGCATTATATATGGGAACCATTATATTTGGAGCATTATATGGGGCTCATCACACACTGGAGCATCATATATGGGGCCCATCATATACTAGAGCATCATATGGGGTTCATTATTTATGGGGCATCATATAGGGCCCTTTATATATGGAGCATCATATGGAGCACATATGGGGCCTATTCTGTGTGGAGCATTATATGGAACCCATTCTATATGAAGCAATATATGGGGCTCATTATTCTGTATAGAGCAATATATGGGGCTCATTATTCTGTATGGCGCACTATGTGGTGCCTATAATACTGTATGGAGTAATATTCTGTCCATTTTTTGAGCTATTGTAGAATTTAAATTAGATATCACTCATGTAATGTAAGAAATGAAGTATTTGGCATTGTACTATACCTTTATTTCTCTGCCGTATCGGAGCATCATGAATTGTGGTATGTGTTAAAGGGAATCTGTCACCCCAATTTTGCCATATCAACTAAAGATATGGCTGAATAGTGCGTCCCATAACAAAGCTAACGGTAGGTATCATATATCCTGATACCCCCGCTTTCATATCAAAATACCTTTGTAAAGTTGGTATTTTTCGCTGTCAATCATGGCAGTCAGGTCAGGAGGGCGGCGTTTTCTCTGTCCTCCCCCCCGCTCCTCGGCATCAGCTGCGTATCGCCGTCTGTGAATCTCACAGACGGCGTTCGGCTTCCCACAATTGCGCAATTCAAATGCGGGCCGGCGCATGCGCAGTGTGCTTTGCCCAATCACTACAACGCATGCGCTAGTCTTTCCTTGCCCAGAACGACTTCCGGGGCGAGGAAAGAGTAGCGCATGTGCTATAATGATTTTATGCTTTGCCCACTGTTAGACAAAGCACACTGCGCATGTGCTGGCCCGAATTTGAATTGCGCAATTGCGGGAAGCCGAACGCCGTCTGTGGGATTCACAGACGGCGATACGCAAATGATGCCGAGGAGCGGGGGGGACAAAGAAAACGCCGTCCTCCTGACCTGACTGCCGTGATTGACAGCGAAAAATAACAACTTTACAAAGGTATTTTGATATGAAAACGGGGGTATCAGGATATATGATACCTACCGTCAGCTTTGTTATGGGATGCACTATTCAGCCATATCTTTAGTTGATATGGCAAAATTGGGGTGACAGATTCCCTTTAAAGGGGCCCACTGAGACTCTTTGGCCCGGGGCCCACGAAAACCTGGAGCCCCCCCACAACTTTTGCCAAATAACCCCCAGTTTTCAATGCATTACTATTATTATAAAGTATATTAAGGTTGACAAGCTAAGTAATAAGAATTGATATCGTTGGCATTGAAATGGGCACTGTAGGTGTGTTTACTGTCCTCCACTCCCTGCCGACTTTTATTCCCCATTGACTTGCATTGGGGTTGGATTTTCGACTCCGATCTGACCTTTTCCGCTAGTCGGATGACTTAGTTCGACTCGACTTTTGAGAAAGTCATGTTTCACAACTTTTGGGTCCAATTTCTCCTGTTACCCTTGGGAAAAAAAAATAGCAGACTAAAGCATCATTTTTGAGGAAAAAAATGATTTTTTATTTTCATAGCTCTGCGTTATAAATTTCTGTGAAGCACTTGGGGGTTCAAAGTGCTCACCACACATCTAGATAAGTTTCTTAAGGGGTCTAGTTTCCAAAATGGTGTCATTTGTGGGGGGTGTCCTCTGTTTAGGTGCATCAGGGGCTCTCCAAACGCGACATGGCGTCCAATTTCAATTCCAGTCAATTTTGGTTTGAAAAAGTCAAACGGCGCTCCTTCCCTTCCAAGCCCTGCCGTGCGCCCAAACAGTGGTCCCCCCACATATGGGGTATCAGCGTACTCAGGACAAATTGGACAACAAATTTTGTGGTCTAATTTCTCCTGTTACCCTTGGGAAAATAAAAAATTGGGGACTAAACGATCAGGTTTGTGGAAAAAATATGATTTTTTATTTTCACGGCTCTACGTTATAAACTTCTGTGAAGCACTTGGGGGTTCAAAGTGCTCACCACACATCTAGATAAGTTCCTTAGGGGGTCTAGTTTCCAAAATGGGGTCACTTGTGGGTTTTTTTTACTGTTTAGACACATCAGGGCCTCTACAAACGCGACATGGCGTCCAGCCAATTCTGCATTGAAAGGTCAAATGGCGCTCCTTCCTTTCCAAGCTCTGCCATGCACACAAACAGTGGTTTACCCCCCACATATGGGGTATCAGCATGCTCAGAACAAATTGCACAAAAACTTTTGGGGTCCTATTACCCTTGGGAAAATAAAAATTGGTGTGAAAAGATCTTTTTTTGTGGAAAAAATATGATTTTTTATTTTCACTGCTCTACGTTATAAACTTCTGTGAAGCACTTGGAGGTTCAAAGAGCTCACCACACATCTAGATAAGTTCCTTAAGGGGTCTAGTTTTTAAAATGTGGTCACTTGTTGGGTTTTCCACTGTTTAGGCACATCATGGGCTCTCTAAACGCGACATGGCGTCCAGCCAATTCTGCATTGAAAAAGTCAAACGGCGCTCCTTCACTTGCGACCTCTGCCGTGCGCCCAAAAAGTGGTGTACCCCCACATATGGGGTATCGGCGTATTCAGGAGAAATTGCAAAACAAATTTTGTGGTTCATTTTTTCTTTTAACACTTGTGAAAAAAAAAATTAATTCCGAAGTTAAGTTTTTGCAAAATAAGTTAAATGTAAATTTTTCCCTTCCACATTGCTTCAGTTCCTGTGAAGCACATAAAGGGTTAATAAACTTCTTGAATGTGGTTTTGAGCAACTAGAGGGGTGTAGTTTTTAGAATGATGTCACTTTTGGGTATTTTCTATCATATAGACCCCTCAAAGTGACTTCAAATGTGATGTGTTCCCTAAAAAAAATGGTGTAAAAATGAGAAATCGCTGGTCAACTTATAACCCTTATAACTTCGTAACAAAAAAAAATTTTGTTCCCAAAATTGTGCTGATGTAAAGTAGACATGTGGGAAATCTTATTTATTAAGAAATTTGTGTGACATATCTTTCTGATTTAAGGGCATAAAAATTTAAAGTTTGAAAATTGCTAAATTTTTTAAATTTTTTGCCATATTTCCGTTTTTTTTTCATAAATAAAAGCAAGTCATATAACATTTTTTTACCACTAACGTGAAGTACAATATGTCATGAAAAAGCATTCTCAGAATCAGCTGGATTCATTAAAGCGTTCCAGAGTTATAACCTCATAAAGTGACAGTGGTCAGAATTGTAAAAATTGGCCCGGTCATTAACCCCTTCCCGACCTGTGACGCCACGTAGGTGTCATGAAAGTCAGTGCCAATCCGACCCATGACGCCTATGTGGCGTCATGAAAGGATCACGTTCCTGCGGGTCGGGTGACCGGGGTCACTGAAAGGTCACCCGACCCGCAGGCACAGGACCCTTTGTGCTTCACCACAGAGGGGTTGGCTTAACCCCCCCATGGCCACGATCGCTCTGATTGGCTGTTAAAAGTGAAACAGCCAATCAGAGCAATCTGTAATATTTCACCAATGTAATTGGTGAAATATTACAATCCAGCCATGGCCGATGCTGCAATAGCATCTGCCATGGCTGGACACCGAGCCCTGACCCCCCCACACGTAGTCACGGCGGCATTCGCCCGCCGCCACCGAAAGATGGCAGCGGTCGGTCACCGCCGTCACTAACAGCTCCCCTCGTCCTGGCCTCCGCTGCCCCTACCTTCCGATCTCCCCCCCCTAATTTCCGACCCCCATACTCACCTCTCCCGGTCCACCGATGTCCCTGGATCCTTCCCGGCGGCTGCCCGGGATTCTTCATGGACGCCGCCATCTTGGAAACTGGCGGGCGAATGCGCAGTGCGCCCGCCGGCCGGCGCATGCGCAGTGCGCCCTGCAGAGTCAAGAAATTTATTTTGATCACTGTGATAAACTGTCACAGTGGTCAAAATAAAAAAAAGTAAGTGAACCCCCCTGTCATAGGTAGGGACAAATAATAAAGAATTTTTTTTTTTTCCTATTAGGCCCTGTGCACATGATGCGGATTTTGCTGCAGATCAGCAGCAGATTTCGCGCTGCGGATCCACAGCAGATCCAGAAACCATGTACAGTACAATGCAAATAAATGGTAAAAAAAACCGCTGTGCACATGCTGCAGATTTTCAGCGTGGATTTGCTGCGGTTTTAAATCCGCAGCATGTCAATTCTTTGTGCGGATTCCGCAGCGATTTTACACCTATTCCATTATAGGCGTAAAACCGCAGAGAAAAACTGCAGCAAATCCATGCTAAATACGCAGGTAAAAGGCTGGTCATTTTACCTGCGGATTTTAGAAAAATCCGCAAGTGAATCCGCAACGTGTGCACGGGCCTCAGGGTTAGGGTTAGGCTGGGTTCATATTGCATTATGGCAGTCCGTTAGATGGACTGCGTTTCACTGCGGTATAACGCGGTGTAACGCAGTCCGTTAATGCTGCCATTCACCCCATTTGTGTGCGCATCGCAACGCATGCCGTGAAGCGGCATGCGTTCGCGACGTGTCGTCATTCAGTGACGGAGCCTTGGACGCAGGCTGCAGCGTCTGGGCTCCATCACCGCTAGCACAGATGAATCATCGCTGATTCCTCTGCACTAGCGGGTATAGCATAACGCGATCGCGTTATGCTATACCGTTACCAGCCCGTCAACGCTACGTGTTGAACGGGCTGGTAAAACGCAATATGAACCCAGCCTTAGGGTTAGAACTAGGGTTAGGGTTAGAACTAGGGTAAGGGTTGGAATTAGGGTTAGGGTTGGAATTAGGGTTAGGGTTGGATTAGGGTTAGGTTTGTGGTTAGGGTTAGAGTTAGGATAAGCGTTAGGGGTGTTTTGGGGTTAGGGTTGGGATTAGGGTTAGGCTTGTGGTTAGGTTTATGGTTAGAGTTGGGATTAGGGTTAGGGGTGTGTTGGGTTAGGGTTATGGTTAGGGTTTGTATTAGGGTTAGGGGTGTGTAGGAGTTAGGGTTGGGGTTAGGGGTTTGTTGGGGTTAGGGTTGGAGTTAGAATTGAGGGGTTTCCACTATTTACGCACATCAGGGGGTCTTCATACGCGACATGGCGCCACCATTGATTCCTGCAAATTTTGCGTTCAAAAAGTCAAACAGTGCTCCCTTTATTCCAAGCCCTGACGTGTGCCCAAACAGTGGTTTACCCCCACATATGGGGTATCATCGTACTCAGGAAAAATTGCACAACAACTTTGGGGGTCTAATTTCTCCTGTTACTGTTGGGAAAAAAAATTGGGGACTAAAATTTATTTTTGTGGAAAAAAAATGATTTTTTTTATTTTCACGGCTCTGCGTTATAAACTTCTGTGAAGAACTTGGAGATTCAAAGTGCTTACCACACATCTAGAGGAGTTCCTTGGGGATCTAGTTTCCAAAATGGGGTCACTTGGGGGGTTTCTACTGTTTAGGCACATCATGGGCTCTGCAAACGTAACATGACACCCGCAGAACATTCCATCAAGTCGGCATTTCAAAACGTCACTACTTCCCTTCTGAGCCTCGACGTGTGCCCATACAGTAGTTTTCTCCCACATATGGGATATCAGCGTACTCAGGACAAATTGGACAACAACTTTTGGGGTCTAATTTCTCCTGTTACCCTTGAGAAAATAAAACAATTGTGGACTAAAAGATCATGTTTGTGGAAAAAATATGATTCTTTTATTTCCATGCCCCGGCGTTATAAACTTCTGTGTAGCCCTTGGGGGTTCAAAGTGCTCACTACACATCTAGCTAAGCTCCTTTTGGGGTCTAGTTTCCAAAATGGGGTCACTTGTGGGGGTTTCTACTGTTTAGGCACATCAGGGACTCTGCAAACGCAACATGACGCCCACAGAACATTCCATCAAGTCTGCATTCCAAAATGGCGCTCCTTCCCTTCTGTGCTCTCCCATGAGCCAAAACAGTGTTTCCCCCCCACATATGGGGTACCAGTGTACTCAGGACAAACTGTACAACACCTTTTGTGGTCCAAATTCTCCTGTTACCCTTGTGAAAATAAAAAATTGCGGGTTAAAAAAATCAGTTTTTGAGGAAAAAAAATGTATTTTTTATTTTCACGTCTCTGCATTACAAACTTCTGTGAAGCACGTGGGGGTTCAAGGTGCTCACCACACATCTACATAAGTTCCTTGAGGGGTCTAGTTTACAAAATGTGGTCATTTGTGGGGGGTTTCTACTGTTTAGGCACATCAGGGGCTCTGTCCGCCCGCAGACCATTCCATCAAGTCGGCATTTCAAAGCGTCACTACATCCCTTCCAAGCCCTGACGTGTGCCCAAACAGTGGTTCCCCCCACATGTGAGGTACTAGCGTACTTAGGACAAATTACAAACAACTTTTGGGGTCCAATTTCTCCTGTAACCATTGTGAAAATAAAAAATAGTGGGCTAAATAATCATTTTTGAGAAAAAAAAATGATTTTTTATTTTCACGGCTCTGCGTTATAAACTTTTGAGAAGCACCTGGGGGTTCAAAGTGCTCACTGTGCATCTACATAAGTTCCTTAGGGGGTCTAGTTTCCAAAATGGGGTCATTTGTGGGGGAGCTCCAAAGTTTAGGCATACAGGGGCTCTCCAAACATGACATGGTGTCCGCTAACGATTGGAGCTAATTTTCCATTCAAAAGTCAAATGGCGCTCCTTCCCTTCTGACCCCTGCCGTGCACCCAAACAGTGGTTTATGACCACATATGAGGTATCTGTGTACTCAGGAGAAATTGCCCAACAAATTTTAGGGTCCATTTTATCCTGTTGCCCATGTGAAAATGAAAAAACTGAGGCTAAAAGAAAATTTTTGTGAAAAAAAAGTACTTTCTTTTTTTTACGGATCAATTTGTGAAGCACCTGGGGGTTCAAAGTGCTCACTCTGCATCTAGATAAGTTCCTTGGGGGGTCTAGTTTCCAAAATGGGGTCACTTGTGGGGGAGCTCCAATGTTTAGGCACACAGGGACTCTCCAAATGCGACATGGCAACCGCTAAATATTCCAGCTTATTTTCCATTCAAAAAGTCAAATGGCGCTCCTTCCCTTCTGAGCCCTGCCATGCGCCCAAACAGTGGTTTATGACCACATATGAGGTATCTGTGTACTCAGGAGAAATTGCCCAACAAATTTTAGGGTCCATTTTATCCTGTTGCCCATGCAAAAATGAAAAAATTGATGCTAAAAGAAAAATTTTGTTGGAAAAATTTAAATGTCCATTTTTTCTCCCACGTTGCTTTAGTTCCTGTGAAGCACCTGAAGGGTTAATAATCTTCTTGAATGTAGTTTTAAGTAGCTTGAGGGGTGCAGTTTTTACAATGGTGTCACTTTTGGTTATTTTCTGCCATATAGACCCCTCAAAGTGACTTCAAATGTGAGGTGGTCCCTAAAAAAATGGTTTTGAAAATTTTGCTGTAAAAATGAGAAATCGCTGGTCAACTTTTAACCCTTATAACTTCCTAACAAAAAAAAATGTTGTTCCCAAAATTGTGCTGATGTAAAGTAGACATGTGGGAAATGTTATTTATTAACTATTTTGTGTCACATAACTCTCTGGTTTAACAGAATAAAAATTCAAAATTTGAAAATTGCGAAATTTTCAAAATTTTGGCCAAAGTTCCATTTTTTTCACAAATAAACGCAAAAATTATTGACCTAAATTTACCACTAACATGAAGCCCAATATGTCACGAAAAAACAATCTCAGAATCGCTATGATCCGTTGAAGCGTTCCTGAGTTATTACCTCATAAAGGGACACTGGTCAGAATTGCAAAAAATGGCCAGGTCATTTAGGTCAAAATAGGCTGGGTCATGAAGGGGTTAAGCTGCAAAATGGCTCTGTAACTAAGGGCTTAATACACTGTGCAATTTGCTGTCCCCTGTGTTGCTGCTCTTTCTTTGGTGTTATGTTCCCACCCTTTCTTATGGTTTTTTGTTTTGTTATCAATAAACTTTATTGGGATATTCAACATTGGACATTTGTTCGGTTTTTCTTTCTTTGCTGTTACTGATCTGTTTCCGAATTGTCAATTAATATTGTCCATTTTTTGCATTTGGGTTTTTGTATTTACACCAATTCTATTATTTTCTTACGTTACCCTATGCATTTTTGCCTTGATATTTAATGAATAATTGAATGCAGAAACATCTTTGAATGGTTTTTTTTGAGCGTTATATACTACTGAACTGTACCTAAGAGCATATAATACTCTAAGGATGAGTAATTGTAATTGAATACAGAAACATTTTTTAACACTTTTTAGAGTCTTATATACCACTGAAATGTCACAGAAAGGATCTAATACTGTATGGATGACTAATTGAATCCAGACAATTTTTTAAATGCTTTTTTGAGTCTTATACAGTGGGTTCTGAAAGTATTCAGACCCCTTTAAATTTTTCACTCTTTGTTTCATTGCAGCCAATTGGTAAAAGTTCATTTTTTTCTCATTAATGTACACTCTGCACCCCATCTTTTCTGTAAAAAAACAGAAATTTTTGCAAATTTATTAAAGAAGAAAAGCTGAAATATCACATGGTCATAAGTATTGAGACCCTTTGCTCAGTATTGAGTACAACCACCCTTTTGAGCTAGTACAGCCATGAGTCTTCTTGGGAATGATGCAACAAGTTATTCACACCTGGATTTGGGGATCCTCTGCCATTCTTCCTTGCATATCCCCTCCAGTTTCATCAGGTTGGATGGTGAACGTTGGTGGACAGCCATTTTCAGGTCTCTCCAGAGATGCTCAATTGGGTTTAGGTCAGGGCTCTGGCTGGGCCAGTCAAGAATAGTCATAGAGTTGTTCTGAAGACACTCCTTTGGTATTTTAGCTGTGTGCTTAGGGTCATTGTCTTGTTGGAAGGTGAACCATCGGCCAAGTCTGAGGTCCAGAGCACTCTGGAAGAGGTTTTCATCCAGGATATCTCTGTACTTGGCCGCATTCATGTTTCCTTCATTTGCAACCAGTCATCCTGTCCATGCAGCTTAAAAACACCCCCATAGCATGATGCTGCCACCACGTTTCACTGTTTGAATTGTATTGGGCAGGTGATGAGCAGTAGCTGTTTTTCTCCACAAATACCGCTTAGAGTTTTGACCAAATAGTCTGGGTGTCCTTCTTGTGTTTTATTAGCAATCTCTTCTTGCATTGAAGAGAGAATTTCGTCGGGCCACTCTGCCATAAAGGCCGACTGGTGGAGGGCTGCAGTGATAGTTGACTTTGTGGAACTTTCTCCCATCTCCCTACTGCATCTGTTGAGATCAGCCACAGTGATCTTGGGGTTCTTCTTAACCTCACTCACCAAGGCTCTTCTCCCACGATTGCTCAGATTGGCTGGACGGCCAGGTCTAGGAAGACTTCTGGTGGTCCTAAACTTCTTCTATTGAAGGATTATGGAGGCCACTGTGCTCTTAGGAACCTTGAGTACTGCACAAATTCTTTTGTAACCTTGGCTAGATGTGTGCCTTGCCACAATTCTGCTTCTGAGCTCCTTGGCCAGTTCCTTGGACCTCATGATTCTCATTTGGTCTGACATGCACTGTGAGCTGTGAGGTTTTATATAGACAGGTGTGTGCCTTAACAAATCAAGTCCTGCCAGTTTAGTTAAACACAGCTGGACTTCAATGAAGGAGTAGAACCATCTTAAGAAGGATCACAAGGAAATGGACAGCATGTGTCATAAATCTAAGTGTCTGTGCAAAGGGTCTGAATACTTAAGGCCATGAGATATTTCAGTTTTTCTTTTTTAATAAATTTACAAAAATTTCTACATTTCTGGTTTTTATCAGTCACGATGGGGTGCAGACTGTACATTAATGAGAAAAAACTGAACTTTTTTGCATTTACCAAATGGCTGCAATGAAACAGAGAGTGAAAAATTAATTAACGGCGCTGTGGTTTAAGTACCCTTAATGACCGCCGTTAAAAGGCGTATCGGCGGTCATTAAGGGGTTAAATTGCACTTTATAAATATGGCCATATACATATGGTAAAACGAAGTGTGACCCAGGCAATAGATAGCCTCTACATATAAAAATGGCCGAACAAATGCAAAATTTCAAGTGTCAATGTGCAAGAGCAAGTAAATCAGGCAATAAAGATATATAAAGTGCAGATGCAGGATATAGACTCATAGAATGATTAGAATGTGGAGTATAAGCATAATTTATGGCATATATATGCAAAGGTTCAAAATAAATAAATAAACTCAGGTGAGTAAGAGAAATGGCATCATGATTTAGGAGCTTGTAATTCAATATTTAAGTTAACTAATGATTACAAATAAATAAACCCAAGTGGGTGTGCAAAATAGCAGCAGGGTTTGGAGCTTGTAATTCAATATATTAATACTGCTCACTAATAGTCCTATATAGGACCCCATGACATGCCATATATGGAACCATGCAATATATCAAAGCAAAATGGTGCAAAGGCCATCTTGGTTTACCTTATCGCTTGAGTGTGCAAAGTCTCCTGGATGCCCCCTGCTCCAACGCGTGTTTCGGCGTCTGCCTTTGCCCCTGAAATGGGGACAAGCGCATATTGCCAGAGATGCTACATTTCCCTGATGGCACACTAGGTGAACATTGTGGAGGCCGGAGACTAGTCCCACCCTGGTACGGCACATGTGCCACCAACACTGAGGATTGCTAGCCCTACTACTATCAGAGTTTCTTCCACCTTCTACACCAGTTATTGCACCCGTTTTGCTCCTCCTCATTCTCCATCTCTGATGTGCTATCTCAGAGAACATATTCCACATCAGTGGTAAGCTCTGCAGCACTGCTTCAGCGAAGCAGCACCAGGCTTTTTTGAACTTAATATGTCTAGGAGACAAACCACACACCACGACAGAGTTATTGAAAAGAATAATATACCAGACAGATCTGTGGCTCTCACCGTAAACCTACAACCAGGCATGATCGTGTGTGATAATGAGCATAACCTGGTGGCAGCTATGAAGCTTGGAAAGCTCACACACATACCATGCTTGGCCCATGTGCTCAACTTAGTGGTTTCTGAAAACTTACCCATGTTTCCCCGAGCTTCTGGTCAAGGTACGCTGTGTCAGCACCCTTTTCTGCCAGTCAGCTGCAACTGCCAACACACTGGCAGTGCTGCAGCAGCACATAGAAGTGCCAGCTCACCAACTGGTGTGTGAAGTGACCATGTGCTTTAACTCCACACTGCACATGCTAGCAAGACTTTGTGAGTAGCAGATGCCCGTTGTGAAATACCAACTCCTACACGTCCATCAGTTTTGTAGTCAGCCCCCACACATAACAACTGAAGTCTGGGCATGGATGTCTGACATTTGGAAAGTTCTCCAAGACTTTGAGGACTCCACAAAGATTGTGAGCAGCAATGATGCCATCATCAGCACAATGATCCCGCTTCTATGCCTAAGTAACAGTCGCTGCTACCCAGCCCAGGCTCATCTCATCTGCTCAGCATAGATTAGGTAACAATGAGGTGATGAAGACTGAGGAAAAGGAAAAAGAGCTGGCTGATAATGCAACAGCATTAGTACCCACAAAAGCTTTGTCCCTTCTCTCCTATGTAAATGGGCAGAGGAGGTGAATGAGGAGGAAGAGATGGAGGAGGAGATAGAGAGTAGTCATCATGGTGGAGACATGCATTTCTCATGACTCTTGTGTTACCTTCATCTTGGCTAAAAAAGAGAATTGGTTGTTAACCCTGCTAGACCCACGCTACAAGGAGAACTTTGCATCTCTTCTTCCTGAGGCGCAGTGGTTTTTTAAAATGGTGCTATACCAGTAGGCCAGTGAGGAAAATATGTTGAAAAAATTCCCATCAGACAATGCTAGCGGCAGGGAGCAAGCTTCCTTGCCCAACCAAGGAGGAAAAGTGAGAGAGACACACACCAGGCACAGCAGAGGCAGTGGTACACACTGTCAAAGGCCTGAGCCAATTTCATCACACCCTCCCAGCTTCCAAGTCCTGGTTACTGTGCATTTTTGAGAAGGTAAAAGTTTTTAAAGATGGTCAAGCAATAACTGGGTGACAAAAACAGCATACTCCCTAATTTCTCTGTGACCCTCAGCTGAGTCACAAAGCTGGACACCTGGCATGAGCTGTCCTTCTGCCTTAGAGGTGTTGTGTTTTCCTTCCACTAGAGTCTTATATGAGAGGGTTTTTAGTGCCACTGTGGGGGTCATAACAGACACTTGCTTTCGCCTGTCAAGAGAGTATGCTGACAGTCTCACTCTGATAACAATGATTAAAGCCTGGATTAGACCAGACTTTCCCAAAACTACCAGATAACAGCAGTACATAAAGTGCTTTTAATGTTGAATATTTGAATGAGGCCGCCACTTGTTGACTTCTAGGGTCTAGGGATGACTGGATGACCCTACTTATAATTTTTTCTGGGTTTTTCACTTTGTGCAAAGCCTTTAATGAGTCTAGGAGTACCACAACTTCACTTTCTCAATTTTTTAAAAGGCAATCCAGTTGGTACCTTCAAGGGTGTATGGATAATCCTGCTTGTAATTATTGACAGGTTTTGCACTATGTACAGAGCTTTTATGAGTGTAGGCGTAACACAACTACAATTTGTTCACAATATTTTAATGAGGCAATAAAGTTGGTACTTTCAAGGGTGTTTGGATGACCCTGTTTGTAATTTTTGGCAGGATTTGTACTTAATGCTTTGCCATTATAAGTTTAGGAATGCCACTAAGTTACAATTTGAACAGAATGTGTATGAGGACCTCCTTTATTTCTAACATAGGGTGTATATGATTCCCTCTGAGTCTCTGAGTTTTGGCACTTCTTGCTTCAATCATAAATTACACTGCAATTTCCAATTTTTTTTATAAAAATTCAATTTTGGTTTACTTAAATTATATATAGTTTTAAAATCCTTTTAAAATTTTGCCTTATATGCAAGTCATTAAGCAAGAAAAATTATTTCTTCACATGTTTTTCCTGTAAACTCCAATTTCTCATCGATTTTTGAATGTTCTAAGGTCAGTCCTTAAGGTGGAATAAAATTGTGACACCATTGTTCTCAGTAGCAATTTGGGAGTCACAGATGCTTCCAGGGGATTTCTCCATGCTTCCACAAAGCACTTTTTACATCTATTTTAACATTTTCACTGTCCCCCAGACCTCCTTGTAGGCTCTGCTTTAAAAATGTTTGGATTTCCCATTGACTTCAATTATACTCGTTACTCGAAACAAGCATCTGGGCATTAGGCATTGCTCGGTTCAAGTATCGAGCATCTGAACAGTATAATGCTCGCTCATCTCTAATAAAGAAACATTGATTTAATGTGTTAAATGGCTTTTTGGAACATAGTGTGTCTAGACAGTTGGCAATTGCATATGGTTCTGACTTCAGCCATATATCTATTTTACCCATTAAGCTGATGCCAACTGATGTTTTAAACAAGTCACAGATACAGAGCTTAAAGCAGTGTGAGGCATTTTGGGTTAAGCAAGCATGCCTGTTTTCAATTGGTCTCAATGAGGTGGTGGAGATGGTTTTTAGGGTTCACTAGACTACCCATCATTTACACGCATATGGCAGCCATCCCTGATGAAGGCACATTACCGAAACACACATTGGGGAAGTGGTACCGCAGCCTGACAGGAGATTTTGTTAAAATAGCAGCAAAATAGATGTTACATAGTAAAAAGGCAATAGATCACAGTGTCACAGTCCTAGTGTAAACATATCCTACCACGTAAGTGCTAATTAGTGTTGAGCATTCCAATACTGCAAATATCGGGTATCGGACGATATTCGCTGTATCGGAATTCCGATTCCGAGTACCGATATTTTCGTCATATCGGATACCGGAATCGTAATTGTCCTGTCACTGTCAGTGTCCGTTGGTCGGGTCTGTCAGGAGTCAGCGGCACTTACCTGGCAGAAGATCTCCGGCGGTCACGTCCTGGACTGCTTGATGGCCGCCACCATCTTCTCCCTGGCGGTCACATGCAGTTTCTCGCGATAACTGCAGTGACTGCTGGGTAATCGCGGCCGTAAAGCAGTCCGATGACGTCACCACCGGGGAAGCAGGTAATCAGCTGTGCTGCGTCGGGATGTTAGGCTCTGCCTGGCATTCCGATGTAGCAGAGCTGGATCGTCGTGGGACACTCGTTACTATGGACTGCGTCGGACAGGTGGTATACTGTTGGTTTGTTTTTTTCCTTTTTTTACAGGAGATCGATGGCGTCGCAGGAATGAGAGAGTAATAAAAGAAATGAAAACTGTGTTGTCTCTTTTATTTCAGTAAAATACTTTTTTCTTGCTGTGTATTTTTTTAAACCTTTAAAAACTTTGGGATTAATAATGGATCGGTGTCTTATTGACGCCTCTCCATTATTAACCGGGCTTATTGTCACCGTGCAATCAACGGTGACATTAACCCCTTATTACCCCTCTTGCCACCGCTACAGGGCAAGTGGGAAGAGCCGGGTAAAGTGCCACATTTGGCACATCTTTTGATGCGCCAAATGTGGGGCTGCTGTAGCCTGGTATTATCAGGCTGTTGAGGGCCAAAATCCATGGGCCTTGACAGTCTTTTAATACCAGGCCGCAGCAGTCTGCATTTTACTTGGCTGGTTAACAAAAATAGGGGGACCCCTACGCCATTTTTTTTTCGAGGGGATCCCCATCTTTGTTAACCAGCCAAGCTAAGCAGACTGCTGTGGCCTGGTATTATCAGGCTGGCAAGGTCCATGGATATTGGATCCTTACCAGCCTGAAAAACCAGGCCTCAGCAGTCTGCTTCATCTGGCTGGTTAACAAAAATAGGGGGGACCCCACGCTAATTTTTTTCGAGGGGATCCCTAATTTTGTTAACCAGCCAAGATATGCAGACTGCTGAGGCCTGGAATTATCAGGCTGGCAAGGTCCATGGATCTTGGCTCCTTAACAGCCTGAAAAACCAGGCCTCAGCAGTCTGCTTCATCTGGCTGGTTAACAAAAATAGGGGGGACCCCACGCCATTTTTTTTTCGAAGGGAACCCCTATTTTTGTTAATCAGTTCCCTCTGACGTCACTGATTGTGTCCCTGGCTGACTGAAGTGAAAGTGGAAAGCAATCAATTAAGCTTTTCACTTCCTCTCCTGTCAGCTAGGAGAGGAACTCATTCATTTGGGGGTTTACTGTGAGGCTGCAGCATTAGCTGCGGTCCCTGCAGTAAACATTAACCCTTTCTGCAGGATTACACCGTGGGACCTGACTGTGCATGGGATAGGTAAGAATAATTTTGCTTTTTTATTTTATTTTTATTACAGGAAATGGTTTTTGCAGTAAAATAAAAGATGGTCAAAAACATGTGTCTTTATTTCATTAAAATGATTTTTAATTAAAGTGTGTGTGTTTTATTTTTATTTCATGCAATAGGATTAATAATTGATAGTTGTCTAATTGACAGCTCTCAATTATTAACCTGGCTTAAGGTCACCTTTCAATAGCAAGGTGGCTTTAACCCCATATTAACCCATTCGCCACCGCTACAGGGCAATGGGAATAGATGGGCAAAGTGCCAGAAAGGGCGAATCTAATTATAGATTTGTCTTTTCTGGGGTGTCTGGGGGCAGATGTTAGTAGCAAGGGGGGGGCCAAAAATAATGGTCCCTCTCTGGGCTATTATTATCTGCCCCCACTCGCTGGCTTTGTCTGTCTGGTTGCGAAAATAGGGCAGGAGCCCATGCATTTTTTTTCAACAATTTTACACCTCATATATATATACATGTCATTGAATTTGTGACACATATATATATATATATATATATTTATATTTATAGTTCATACACTTCTACATAGTATAATAGCCGCTAATTCAATTGCCGGCTTTTGTGAAAATGCAGAACCGGACATGAAATGACACATGGTTTACATAGAGTTAACCATGTCATTTCAAGTTGTTTGATCTATTGTTTTCACTAACAATTACATGAGTGTATGTGTGCAAAATTTCACACCTGTAGGGGTTAATTAAAGGTGTAAATTCGTAGCAAAAAAGTCCGTTTTTTTTACAACGAATTTACACCTTTAATTAACCCCTACAGGTGTGAAATTTTGCACACATACACTCATGTAATTGTTTGTGCAAATCAGATATCAAACTACATGAAAAGACATGGTTAACTCTATGTAAACCAAGTGTCATTTCATGTTGGGTGCTTCTGTCTTTTCACAAAAGCCGGCTTTACCCGGCAATTGAATCAGAGGCCATTTTACTATGTAGAAGTGTATAAACTATAAATATATGTATATATATACGTCACAATGACATGTATATATATATATATATATATATATATATATATATATATATATGTATTCTATGTGTGTATATTTAGTGTTTACAAGGAAAGAAAGAGTTCTTTTAGTTACGATATTTCTGTCCCATAGACTTGCATTGGATTTCCGGTATCGGAATCGGGTATCGCCGATACTTTTGGGGTATCGGCGATACCCATTCCGATCCGATACTTCTTGATATCGGAAAGTATCGCTCAACCCTAGTGCTAATGTACAAAGTGCATATAATAACAAGCCCAAGCATGTTGCCCATACCTAATTGTACCTAATGTTGCCTGTTTACTATGTAACATCTATTTTGCTGCTATTGTAACAAAATCTCCTGTTAGGCTGTGGTGCCACCAATCTTGGCTCACCATCTGATTGTTTTGGTTTCACCCGCTTTTTAGTGGTTTTATGTAATGTTTTGTTATTTGAGTTAATAAAGTACCTTATAATTTTATAAGTTCTTGTGCGTCTTTTTTCTTATATATTACTGTTTATAAATGTATTGTAATATGTACTTTTAAAATTTATTTTGTATCATACATCACCAAAATCAGCAAAAAAATTATTATTTATACTTATTTTAATCTGATAGCCATTACCCAGCACCTTCTTTGTGACGTGTCGAGTGTATTCTTGCCACATTGCATTTCTTCCATCTGGTTTTCTACAAAGAATTCTCTTATAGTTTGCACTAATATTTAAGTATTGCTGCCAATGAACTACAAACTTGGCACCTTCATGGATTAGTGGCACAGTGGTTGACACTGGTGCATTCTAAGCATTAGAGGTCTTGATTCAAATTCAATCAGGAGTGCTTTATCAATTAAATTTTTTATTTTAAGTTCTCCTTCCTCTTGGTTTGACCCAAATGTGTGATGAAATTTACCTTTATCTTGAATATAAATCCCTCACTTTTGTTGCTGCGTTAAGGCCTGAGGAAGGCACTGGTTCAATGCTGAAAAATGTAGTCTTGTTTTTTGTTAATCTCCAATAAATGTTTGCATGGATACCCTGGATAATTCCTATTCTTCAGCAGCGCCTTGTTATTCACACTATTTTCTATGCACAGACGAAGTGAGGGATGGTCTTCATTAATGGCTTTCTGCTCTGGCTAACAGAGGAAGTCCCGCTATGATTTATATATGCTTTAGTAAGGAAGTTAGAAAATAGTTTTCTTTAACAAAACATGTCTTTTATATAATCTACCTGGTCATATAGCCAATGTTTAATAGTTAAATTAGCTTCATAGCATTTCAAAACTACATACTTCTTGGATTCTGAAAGAGGGAACATCATACCATTATATAATTTCATGTAGATGCCTTGCTATGATTCTGTAGAACTTGTATCTATTTATCTCGCTACTCATTCTAGTTTTAGGAGTTCAGTAGGTAGTCTAACACAATTATTGAGAACATTATTATTATTATTATTATTATTATTAATTATTTATATAGCGCCATTGATTCCATGTTGTTGTACAACAACATTCAGTTTTCTCCTCAGAACAAAAAAATTCAATTTTCTATTCAACTCATATTTTCCTAGCTGCTATTGTTTGATGAATGTAGTCTTTTCAACATTGCTATTGAATAGAATTTCTTTGAATGTATGCAAGCATTTTATAATGTATTGTTTTGTTTACCCAATGGACACTTGCAAAAAGAACAGGATTAATCTGAAGACAAAAAAGAGAACTCATGTAGAATACAAACATTTCAAGAGCTGGAAAAAAATCTATTTTAACCTTGAAAATTATGTCACAATAAACAAAAAGCATAGTATACTTAGAAATATATAATTGTTATGTTATTTTATTTTATGACACCAAACCAAAGTCTAGCCCTAAAGCTATATTAATATATTTTAATTTTTAAATTGTGATTGATATGACATTTAAAGTGACTGTCTGAATGAAGCCCGCTACAACTTCCAAAGGCAATATTAACAATTTCCTAGGGTTTTCAGAAGCTGTGTTTGTGCAGGTTTCCTCATAATTATTTGGTGTCCACCAAGACTTAAAAAACCTAAAAGGTTAATTGGCTGTCTATCATATATGTCCTTGATGTGTGCATATATAACATAGCAACATAGATTGTATGCCTTCTTGGAGACATGGACCGATATTAATGGTGACAATCTCTGTAGAGAGATATAGAATTGGTCAGTGCTACATAAGTAACTGGAATAAATAATGTTGAGTAACTGTACATTCGGTATGTTTTACATTAATTTACTTTTAATGAATCAATAAAACTCTTTAATGTCATTCTCAATTTTGCAAGAACCAAAATTACACCCCAATTCTGACTCTCTTAGTCTAAGATTTGAACATTAGGAAGTATAATCAACATATATTTTATAGTACTCTCAGGTAGCAGAAAATAGCTGTGCCAAAACATACAGTACTGGTTAAATGTTTGGACACATTTGTTCATGTGATGATTTTCCTCATTCTTATTAGAATATGCACATTGTAGGTTCAGACTGAAGGCAGCAAAACCAGAAAAGGACACATGGAAACAAGGAGTAAAGAAATATGTGAAACAAGCCAGAATATGTGGTAAACCTTAGATTCCATAAAGTACTCACATATTACTCTGATGACTGCTTTACATACCCTTGGCATTTTGTCTAGCAGCTTTATCAGGTATATACTTGCAATGTTTTCCAATAAACAAGTATGCCTCACCAAGTTTTCACTTGTCAAATCAACAGTCTTTAAAAAGTCAATACCAATCAAGAAGAATGTATAAGGCCTAAAGCAATGGCATTTCAGAACAGATGAATAGAATCAGAAAAGATATCAGAAGTATCGCCATAAAATAAGCAAACTTTATTGAGACACGAGATAAAAACTACTTAAAAACGAAGATACTTTCCAAAAAACTGCCAAACTGGCCTATATGTCCGAAAAATAACCACAATAATAGTATAAAAATACTAATATACTGTATATAGATGTGCAAAAGAAAAGAGAGTGACTCTTCTTAAATAGATTAAGGATATAAGTATCCAAAAAAGCAGCTTAAAGCATAGTGGTAACCAATAAGAACATCTGAAGCTGTATAGGGGCTAGTGCCTCCCAGCATTTACATTTATACACAATGATACACAGTATATAACCCAATATAACATTGCCATGTGGCCTGCAGGGGAATAAAGTAGAATGTAAAATACCTGTGTACATACACACAGTAACACCTGCTGGTTACTCAAAACAGCATGCTTGATAGTTATATAGAGTATGCAAGATGCAAAATAAGTTAAATAAGAATGTACATATGACCTGACAGAAGTGTGCAGCTCCCCGACGCACGTTAGCTCTCTCCCAGGGAGAAACAGTTTTCAACCTGGACGGTGCCAAGTTGTGACCGTCTAGGCTGAGAACCACTGGTGACTGAGCGGCTGCGAGTGCAGCCTCAGTGACCGGTGGTGACATTATCGAGATTACATCCGGTCAGTGAGGCTCCGTTCCCAACCAGGCTGAACTGCCGTGACCTTGGTGAGATCCTCGCTGGAAGCGTGAGAGTTTTATATATAAAAGTTTGGACACACCTTCTCATTCAAAGATTTTTCTGTATTTTCATGACTATGAAAATTGTAGAATCACACTGAAGGCATCAAAACTATGAATTAACACATGTGGAATTATATAATACACTTTACAAAAAGTGTGAAACAACTGAAAATATGTCTCATATTCTAGGTTCTTCAAAGTAGCCACCTTTTGCTTTGATTACTGCTTTGCACGCAGAAAAGGTGAACGGATGGACACTACATGCCTGGTTCCCACCGTGAAGCATGGAGGAGGTGGTGTGATGGTGTGGGGGTGCTTTGCTGGTGATACTGTTGGGGATTTATTCAAAATTAAAGCGGTGGGCGGTCCAGCTCACCCCAAACCATCTCAATTGGGTTCAGGTCTGGTGACTGTGGAGGCCAGGTCATCTGGCGTAGCACCCCAACACTCTCCTTCTTGGTCAAATAGCCCTTACACAATCTGGAGGTGTGCTTGGGGTCATTGTCCTGTTGAAAAATAAATGATGGTCCAACTAAACGCAAACCGGATGGAATAGCATGCCGCTGCAAGATGCTGTGGTAGCCATGCTGGTTCAGTATGCCTTCAATTTTGAATAAATCCCCAACAGTGTCACCAGCAAAGCACCCCCACACATCACACCACCTCCTCCATGCTTCACGGTGGGAACCAGGCATGTAGAGTCCATCCGTTCACCTTTTCTGTGTGCAAAGTAGTAGTCAAAGCAAAAGGTGGCTACTTTGAAGAACCTAGAATATAAGACATATTTTCAGTTGTTTCACACTGTTTGTAAAGTGTAATGTATAATTACATATATGTTGATTCATAGTTTTGATACCTTCAGTGTGATTCTACAATTTTCATAGTCAAGAAAATACAGAGAAATCTTTGAATGAAAAGGTGTGTCCAAACTTTTGGTTTATACTGTATGTATAAGATATTTCATTTGCTTTGTTTCTTGATGAATATGATATTTAACTTTATCTTATTTTTCCTTAGAATTTCCATTTCAAAGCAGGAAAAAATTCTCTTACATGGATTTATGTCTTTATTTAAGCAGGAAGTTGTAATAACTCATTGATTTTATATATTTTAACACTTAAAAGGAAATAATATATAACTAACTGAATCTAAATTTATTTTTTGTGTGTTGCTAACATTTTGCAGTTTTGTGTTTGCATGGTAATATGTCCTTACTGCATGGCATGACAATCACAGCAGGTGACATCTGAACTGTGGGCTAATAATAAGGATACCATACCCCTGTTTCAGTTTTTGTAACTTAAAATGCTTGTAGCTTCAGTGAAAAGAATTTCTGGGGACCTCAGCTTTTGCAAGTCAGAGAAATTACTTAAGTTCCAGGGTTCGGATACAACTGCAAACCCTTGCACCAAAAGTAAAGCTACAACTCATGCCTAATTATATTATGAGTCTTTCTATCTATAGAATGGTTTACAAAGTTTTTTGTTATGTTTATTTGGGGATTTCTAAAAGAAATATTAAGATATTAAATTTAATAGTTTACAATGCACATTGATAATTAGGATACAGTAATTTGGATTAATAAACATGTATTCATACCTTTTGTATGTGGAATCTGTGGTGTCAACTTATATGTGGCACAGTCTGAGTGACAGATGAGGATGTGCAGCTGCTGAGAGAATAATGTGGTATGTGGGATGTATGAAAGAGGTCTCATGACTCATGTATGCTAGGAAACACCAAAAACCTTGTTTTTATGGGGAAATAATGCAAATCAGTTAAATTATTAGAATATTAAGATACAAAATGAAATATTATCTACACAACATGTATTTCTATATTTCTTTAATAATTTTTTTTTATTTAATTGTGGATAAGTGTAATCACACATCAAAATGGTTTATCAAGAAAATCTACATTTAGCATCATTATTTCAAATGATAATTTTATGATATTCAGTGTCATTTTTAATGGTTACATAGATGGGTACACATCTTCAGACAAATATATGATATAAAGCAAGTATAGAATTTATGCAAATTATTTATAAAATAATAAATTATTTTTAATTTTTTTTTTGATCAATTAATTATTTCATAAAATAATGTTTTTTTGGTATTAATGGAGAAATGTGTTTTTGATCCTGAATACATCATCACATCTCATCAATACCTCTTCTTCACACATTTTAAAGAATAAATATAAAAAAGGTACAATGGTATAACTACTAGGGATAATAACATTAAGTATTTTAAAGAGTCACTAAGAAGTGCATTACATGCAAAGTTGCATAATTTGAATATTTTAGTAACACAAGGTTATGACAAATATGTAATCATTCAGATAATGAAATATTAAGGGTATGTGTTACTGAGAACATAATTACTCTGCATTTGTCATCAACATATAAAGGCCTTATTTTTATTCTTATATTTCTTTTTTATTTTAAATTTTTATTCTTACTTTATATCTATTTTTATTCTTAATTTTTATTTTTTATATTAATCAAGGAAAAAAAAATATTTAATACAGTAATGTCTAGTACGAGAATATTGCTTCATTAAATATAGCGAAAATATGGTTTCAATAAAAGAAAATGTTACAATTCTGAGTAAATACAACATTTCTTTCATTCATTCATTCACACATATATTCTTATTTGATTCATGGCTATACATTCTTACGTATTATTGGTTTAATAAATATATTTCATTAATAAAGTTTTAGTAATAAAGATGGAAATACTTGTTACATAAAAAAAACACACTGACACCTATGGGTTGAAAAGGTAACTACACCTATTACATAAAAATGTTCTATCACATGAAGAATATGGTTAACAATGTATTATCATTTATTATTGTTTCATTATGTACCTACATAACATTTTATTTTATATCATGTCATGTTTGGAAAGCTGGTTAAATTTTGTTAAAAAAACAAAATGCTTAAAGAAGTTGACATTTAACTTTGGATGTCTGTTTTGCAAACCTACTTTACTAGCCCTAATTGAAAACCATACATGCCGCACCTACACTACTGCCATATTTCGCTTTCTGTACATGTACCTACCTAGCATTCAGTGCCCCTATCTAGCATTTCCTGTAACCTCTTTTTTGCATGGGTGGAATTATTGGTGTTGAAAATATTGTCAAAAGTTAATTTTAATGTTGTACAAAAAATTATTGAAGAAAAGTGGCAGTGGCACTGGGCAGTTGTGTAAAAGAGGAAAAGTAACTCCAGCTAAGAATGTGGTAGCCAGTCATAGCAGAAGCACCACCCCATACTGGCACAAAAAGTCTGAGAAGTAGTCCTAAATACAGGCAACAATTGGCATTTTTTGCCTCCAGAAAGCATATTAGTGGGGGAGAAGGATAGTTAGGGATGTTATGGAATATGTGGCACAACACTACTTTCAGTCACAGAAGAATTATGTTATCTCTGACAGGGATACCTTCAGTTTGAGTCAGTGTTCTGCAAAGAACAGTCTGTCTGATCACAAGTGACTAAGGAATTATTTTACTTTTGAAAAAAAAATGTAAACTCCTAACAGTGGGAAGATGGCAGGCTGTCCATCAAAATGACTCTAGAACTCCGGCAGTGTTGACAAAGCAGCCAAGAAGAAGAGCTGATCTGTTGACATGGAACTGCTGTATCGCTGGGAAGAGAAGCCATAACTAGAGATGAGTGAATTTGCTCAGCAAATTTTCACCAAACATAAATTTGGCACGAGTAAGGCACATTCGGATAAGCATTAAATAGGTACAAATCAGATTATTCGGTAAAAGTGCGGGAAAAAAAGTTGCGTTGCTACAAAAATATTTCCCGCACTTTAGCAAATAGTGGCGTTTCATGAGCGTTTGGCACGTGTATGATGAGGGGAGGGCTTTCCAGAGCTCAGAGGCACGGCGTTTTTGTAAGAACATACAACAGTCATTTTTTTCCTAACTTTGTGTGCACATTGCGTCTAGTCAGTCAGGGCACAGGAAAACCAACAATGTCCTGACTATGGTTGAGCATTCCGATATTGCAAATATCGGGTATCGGCCGATATTGGCTGTATCGGAATTCCGATTCCGAGTTCCGATATTTTCGTCATATCGGATACCGGAATCGGAATGTCACTGTCACTGTCAGTGTCTGTCGGTCGGGTCTGTCAGGAGTCAGCGGCACTTACCCGGCAGAAGATCTCCGGGGTCACATCCTGGACTGCTTGATGGCCGCCATCCTCTTCTCCCTGGCGGTCACATGCAGTTTCTCGCGATAACTGCAGTGACTGCTGGGTAATCGCGGCCGTAAAGCAGTCCGATGACGTCACCGCCGAGGAAGCAGGTAATCAGCTGTGCTGCGTCGGGATGTCAGGCTCTGCCTGGCATTGCGATGTAGCAGAGCTGGATCGTCGTGGGACACTCGTTACTATGGACTGCGTCGGACAGGTGGTATACTGTTGGTTTGTTTTTTTTCTTTTTTTACAGGAGATCGATGGCGTCGCAGGAATGAGAGAGTAATAAAATTAATGAAAACTGTGTTGTCTCTTTTATTTCATTAAAAGACTTTTTTCTGGCTGTGTCTTTTTTTTAAACATTTAAAAACTTTGGGATTAATAATGGATCGGTGTCTTATTGACGCCTCTCCATTATTAACCGGGCTTATTGTCACCGTGCAATCAATGGTGACATTAACCCCTTATTACCCCGCTTGCCACCGCTACAGGGCAAGTGGGAAGAGCCGGGTAAAGTGCCACAATTTGCACATCTTTTGATGCGCCAAATGTGGGGCTGCTGTAGCCTGGTATTATCAGGCTGTTGAGGGCCAAAATCCATGGGCCTTGACAGTCTTTTAATACCAGGCCGCAGCAGTCTGCATTTTACTTGGCTGGTTAACAAAAATAGTGGGACCCCTACGCCGTTTTTTTTTTGAGGGGATCCCCTATTTTTGTTAATCAGCCAAGCTAAGCAGACTGCTGTGGCCTGGTATTATCAGGCTGGCAAGGTCCATGGATATTGGATCCTTACCAGCCTGAAAAACCAGGCCTCAGCGGTCTGCTTCATCTGGCTGGTTAACAAAAATAGGGGGGACCCCACGCCAATTTTTTTCGAGGGGATCCCCTATTTTTGTTAATCAGCCAAGATATGCAGACTGCTGTGGCCTGGTATTATCAGGCTGGCAAGGTCCATGGATCTTGGCTCCTTAACAGCCTGAAAATCCAGGCCTCAGCGGTCTGCTTCATCTGGCTGGTTAACAAAAATAGGGGGGACCCCACGCCAATTTTTTTCAAGGGGATCCCCTATTTTTGTTTATTAGCCAAGATATGCAGACTGCTGTGGCCTGGTATTATCAGGCTGGCAAGGTCCATGGATCTTGGCTCCTTAACAGCCTGAAAATCCAGGCCTCAGCGGTCTGCTTCATCTGGCTGGTTAACAAAAATAGGGGGGACCCCACGCCAAATTTTTTCGAGGGGATCCCCTATTTTTGTTAATCAGCCAAGATATGCAGACTGCTGTGGCCTGGTATTATCAGGCTGGCAAGGTCCATGGATCTTGGCTCCTTAACAGCCTGAAAATCCAGGCCTCAGCGGTCTGCTTCATCTGGCTGGTTAACAAAAATAGGGGGGACCCCACGCCAATTTTTTTCAAGGGGATCCCCTATTTTTGTTTATTAGCCAAGATATGCAGACTGCTGTGGCCTGGTATTATCAGGCTGGCAAGGTCCATGGATCTTGGCTCCTTAACAGCCTGAAAATCCAGGCCTCAGCGGTCTGCTTCATCTGGCTGGTTAACAAAAATAGGGAGGACCCCACGCCAATTTTTTTCGAGGGGATCCCCTATTTTTGTTAATCAGCCAAGATATGCAGACTGCTGTGGCCTGGTATTATCAGGCTGGCAAGGTCCATGGATCTTGGCTCCTTAACAGCCTGAAAATCCAGGCCTCAGCGGTCTGCTTCATCTGGCTGGTTAACAAAAATAGGGGGGACCCCACGCCAATTTTTTTCAGGGGATCCCCTATTTTTGTTAACCAGCAAAGATAAGCAGACTGCTGTGGCCTGGTATTTTCAGGCTGGCAAGCAGGGTCGGACTGAGCCACCGGGACACCGGAGAAACCTCCGGTGGGCCCCAGCTCCTGCGTGGTGGGCCCTGATTTGAAAGGATAGGTCGCGGGGCAGAGGGAGGCAGTGGCCCCGGGCCACGCGCTCTGAGGGGGCCCAACCGGAGCTACGCTACAGTAACTGTATCGGCGTGCATTATACTACAGAGGCTGTATATGGGGGTGCATTATACTACAGAGGCTGTATATGGGGGCTGCATTATACTACAGAGGCTCCATATTGGGGTGCATTATACTACAGAGACTCCCTATGGGGATGCATTATACTACAGAGGCTGCCTATGGGGGTGCATTATAATATAGCGGCTGCCTATGGTGGTGCATTATATTATAGACTCTGCCTATGGGGGTTTATTATAATATAGAGGCTGCCTATGGGGGTGCATTATACTATATTGAGGACTATCTGGTGTATTATGCTGTATGGATGCTATCTAGGGGCCATCATACAGTGTTGGACCCATTAAATAGTTTGGGGACATTAAGGGGTCAGTATATATCCAGTGAGGAACATTATTCTGTGTATAGGGGAGATGTACAGGGGGAGACTTGGGACATTATTAAATGTAAAGTGGACACTTATTGTTATAGGGGAACTCGGGTTACTGTGACTGTCAAAGGGGCACACAGGGCATTATTACAGTCTAGGGGACAAAATGTGGGCACTGTTTTCTAGGGCACTTGCACCCGGCATTACTATATTCTAGAGGGGTGCTTTAAAATTTAGAGGTCACACAGAACCACACAGCAGGTGCAGTAATAGGGACACATACGGCAGCAGCAGCTCAGTATTGGGGTATCAGGTGCAGTAATAGGGACACATACGACAGCAGCGGCTCAGTATTGGGGTATCAGGTGTAGTAATAGGGGCACATACGGCAGCAGCGGCTCAGTATTGGGTATCAGGTGCAGTAATAGGGACACATACGGCAGCAGCGGCTCAGTCTTGGGGTATCAGGTGTAGTAATAGGGCACATACGGCAGCAGCGGCTCAGTATTGGGGTATCAGGTGTAGTAATAGGGGCACATACGGCAGCAGCGGCTCAGTATTGGGGTATCAGGTGCAGAAATAGGGACACATATGGCAGCAGCGGCTCAGTATTGGGGTATCAGCAGGATGAGGAGTTTGTGCAGGTTGAGAATAGTCCAATTGGTGACCGTGACAGTGCTAAAAATATGAGAAGTGAAATGTGTCTTTGTTGTAATCTCTGCAGTCGAGTCCTGGCTGGAGAAGTCGTCATGTCGGTCTGGGCCAGATGGAAAAGACATGAAAAGTGAACAATTCCATTAGAAAGAACATCAGCGGTAAGTCATTATCTGTACCTGTGCTGTAATCTATTATATGTTCTGTAGGACTGGTATTATTTACCACAGACCATATGGCGGTAATATCAATATTTGTCTTTTTATATATAGATTATTTTTGGCAACAGCGCGGTCATTTGTTGAGGTTCTCTGATTAGGGGCCCACTCAGAAGTTTCGCCCCCACTAAACCAAAACCCTAGCTACGCCTCTGGCTCTCTCTCTAGTCTTTCTTTCTCTCTCTAGTCTTTCTCGCTCTCTATTCTTTCCTTCTCGCTCTCTGTTCTTTTTTCTCTCTGTTCTTTCTTTCTCTCTCTCTTTTCTTTCTTTCCTCTCTTTCTTTCTCTGCTTGTTCTTTCTCTCTCGCTGCTCTTTCTTTCTTTTCCTCAGTACCAGCCACTGTGCCCTCATTACCAGTCAGTGTGATCAGCAGTGCTAAATGGGTATGCTTGGGGCGAGGATATGGGTGTGATTAGCTGTGAAATGGGTGTGGTCGGGGCATGGCCTAAAATTTGCAGCGACGCGCATAGCGCGCCGCAGCCTTCAACCCTCTTTCCTGTCTTCAAAATTTGGGAGGTATGCTGTATGACCTCCCTACAACTTCTGGGCATGCTCCTGATGAGCACGACGGATGGTCTCCTGAGGGATCTCCTCCCACACCTGGACTAACGCATCCACCAACTCCTGGACAGTCTGTGGTGCAACGTGGCATGGCCTAAAATTTGCTGCAGCATTTGTCCCTCTTTCCCTTCTTCAAAGGTTGGGAAGTATGATCGTGGGCCCCAAGAATAATTTTTCTCTAGTGGGCCCAAGGTACTCCAGTCCGACACTGCTGGCAAAGTCCATGGATATTGGCTCCCTAACAGCCTTAAATACCATGCCTCAGCAGTCTGCTTCATCAGGCTGGTTAACAAAAATAGGGGGGACCCCACGCCATTTTTTTTTCGAAGGGAACCCCTATTTTTGTTAATCAGTTCCCTCTGACGTCACTGATTGTGTCCCTGGCTGACCTGAAGTGAAAGTGGAAAGCAATCAATTAAGCTTTCCACTTCCTCTCCTGTGAGCCAGGAGAGGAACTCATTCATTTGGGGGTTTACTGTGAGGCTGCAGCATTAGCTGCGGCCCCTGCAGTAAACATTAACCCTTTCTGAAGGATTACACCGTGGGACCTGTCTGTGCATGGGATAGGTAAGAATAATTTTGCTTTTTTATTTTATTTTTATTACAGGAAATGGTTTTTGCAGTAAAATAAAAGATGGTCAAAAACATGTGTCTTTATTTCATTAAAATGATTTTTAATTAAAGTGTGTGTGTTTTATTTTTATTTCATGCAATAGGATTAATAATTGATAGTTGTCTAATTGACAGCTCTCAATTATTAACCTGGCTTAAGGTCACCTTTCAATAGCAAGGTGGCTTTAACCCCATATTAACCCATTTGCCACCGCTACAGGGCAATGGGTATAGATGGGCAAAGTGCCAGAAAGGGCGAATCTAATTATAGATTTGTTTTTTCTGGGGTGTCTGGGGCAGATGTTAGTAGCCAGGGGGGGGCCAAAAATAATGGTCCCTCTCTGGGCTATTATTATCTGCCCCCACTCACTGGCTTTGTCTGTCTGGTTGCGAAAATAGGGCAGGAGTCCACGCATTTTTTTTCAGCAATTTTACACCTCATATTATATATACATGTCATTGAATTTGTGACACATATAATATATATATATTTTATATTTATAGTTCATACACTTCTACATAGTATAATAGCGGCTAATTCAATTGCCGGCTTTTGTGAAAATGCAGAACCCGACATGAAATGACACTTGGTTTACATAGAGTTAACCATGTCTTTTCATGTAGTTTGATATCTGATTTGCACAAACAATTACATGAGTGTAAGTGTGCAAAATTTCACACCTGTAGGGGTTAATTAAAGGTGTAAATTCGTACACATTTCTTCATAGGTTTACTTACCTTTTCAGGGAAAGCAGTTTTCTTTGGGAGTGTTCTCTTTGAGCCATTCTGGTGACGGAGGTCCAGTAGGATGTGTTGGGATTTCTGAACCTCTACTTGGAGATGAACTCTGTTTAAAATTTTGTCATGTCCATGTGTTGTGAATGCGCTAGAAATGAATTCTGAGCAGAAGCTCCCTCTGGTGGTTACAAACAGTACTGAACTATCCAATGAAGATTGTGAAGATTGGCGATCAGGTGTTACTGACTGGTCTTATATAAGGGAGGTTCCCTCCCATCAGAGTTGCCGGTGATCAATTGTTATGGTCTCATCTTTGATTCCTGTTCACTTTGTAGCTTGCTGTTTCGTGCCTGCATCTTCTGCTAACAGATAAGACATTTTCTTCTTTTAGTTTTTTGTGCTTGCTTTTTGCATTTTGTCCTGCACTTCTGTGGGGGTCTGCCGGGTCCCCTCCGGGGGCTTGTGCTCCTCTCAGTTTAGTTCAGCCACTGTTGTTTGTTCATTTGCCTTTTCCAGTTTTTTCAGTGGCTGCTGTTTAGTTTTGTTACACCAGAGAACTAATTTAGGTGGTAGAGGTCGTGTGATCTCAGGTGTTTTTGTAATTAGTAGAGTTGGTACTTTTCAGGGTTTTTTGGGATTGCAGTAAGTGTCCTTCCTATCCTTTTCTATTTAGGAAGTTTGGGCCCCAACGTTTGCTCATACTATTTTCTGTCTGTGTCTGTATTTTCCGCTTGTCTAACCGCCATTACATGTTTGGGGGCTTTCTATGTTCTTTGGGGATCTGCTCCGGGGCAGATAGTTTTCCTCTTTCTTCTTTAGGTGTAGTTAGCTTCTCAGGCTGTGACGAGGCGTCTAGGACCAACGTAGGTACGCTCCACGGCTGCCTTTAGTTGTGGTGGTTAGTCAGGGTACTGCAATCCCATAGATTCCAACCTCTCTGGTGTATTTCCTTTTTTGCCTGCTCTCCTCAGCTACCAAATCATAACAGTATCACTGGCCCAAAAACTGATATTTGTATGGTACTCACAGAAGGGAAAAATAGTGTTAAAGAAAGAAGATTGTCAGAGTTGTCAGAGATTTTTTTTTTTTTTCCCTCTGTTTCTCTGAATGCTGAGGAGGATTTTTTTTTTCTCTCAATGGAGTTTGCACAGTTGTCTGGCCGTGTGGATCAGCTTGCCACTGAAGTTCGGAGTATTGCTACCTATCTTGCAGGGTTGCCTGTTGTGGAACCTAGGATTCCCATGCCAGATTTGTTTTTAGGGGATCGAGCTAAATTTCTGAATTTCAAAAATAACTGTAAGTTGTTTTTTTGCCTTGAAATCTAAGTCCTCAGGGAACGCAGCACAGCAGGTTCAAATTGTCATCTCTCTCCTGCGCGGCGATCCTCAGGATTGGGCTTTTTCCCTGACACCTGGGGATCCTGTTTTGAGTAATGTTGATGCATTTTTTCAGGCTCTGGGGTTATTGTACGATGAGCCTAATGTCACTGATCAAGCTGAAAAAGCCTTGTTGGCATTAAATCAGGGGCTTGAGGACGCTGAGTTATACTGTCAGAGATTCCGAAGGTGGGCAGTCCTGACCAAATGGAATGACGATGCTTTGGCAGCCCTTTTTCGGAAGGGTCTGTCAGAGAATGTAAAGGATGTTATGGTGGGATTCCCTGTCCCCTCTGGTCTCAATGATTCTATGTCATTATGATATAGGAAAGATGTGTATCTTCGTACCGTGTTAGCCAGTAGATAGACAGCTGCATCACATCTAATGTGGTGTACCTAATTATATGTACTAAATGTCCAACTGGGGGTCTGTATGTGGGGGAGACCGGGCAAAAACTGAGAACAAGGATGAATTCTCATCGCCACACAATAAGAGAAAGGAGAATGGATTTACCTGTGGCAAAACACTTTTGTATGCCCAGTCATAGCATGACGGATATGGAATTACTTATATTAAAATCTAACTTCAAATCTGAGAAGGATAGAAAAGTCTGGGAATATAAACTTATGATGACCTTTGACACTCTTAGTGCTGGGATGAATATATCCCAGAGTTTTATGTCTTTCTACAACAATTAAGGAATCTGCTTCCCTGACCTTTTAGGGTCATCACAACACAATACCAGACCCAATCAGAGGGTAATAAAACTTTCACTCCTTATCTATGAACTAGTCATATTTATGTTCATCCTTCTGCCATAATGACAGTTCTGCTTCACGTCACCTGTCTTACCTATTGCATTATTCCTGTGTCCTCTTGTGTATAAATATGTGATTCTTTAGTTTTTGTTTTAGTCTTTGCCTGATGAAGAGACCTGCGTAGTCTCGAAAGCTTGCAATTTGTTACCATTTTTCAGTTAGCCATTAAAAGTATCAACCACTGAGGACTCTCAAGTCTAAATATTTTTCTATGTCATTAGCGATTCAAATTGACAGCCGTTTGCGTGAGCGTAGAGGTATGCGTGGAACAGTGTTGCCTTGTGAACCAGCTTCTGAACCCATGCAGTGTGATAGAGTGGCTTCTGGGGCACAGCGTCATGAGTTTCGTAAACGCAATGGGTTATGTTTCTACTGTGGTGATGCTCTCATGCTATTTCAGTCTGCCCTAAGCGGGAAGACGTTTTGCACGTTCAGTTGTCTTGGGTAGTGTTCAGACTAAATTTTTGTTGCCTGTTACCCTGATTTGCTCCTGTCCACATTTTCTGCTCAGGCTTTGTTGATTCGGGAGCAGCTATTAACCTGATGGATTTTGATTTTGCTAAACGTTGTGGGTTTCCCTTGATACCCCTACGGAAGTCTATTCCCCTACTGGGATCGATTCTACCCCTTTGGCTGAGAATAAACCTCAGTTCTCTACTCAGGTGATAATGAGGGTTGAACCTGATCATCAGGAGAGTTGCAAATTTTTGGTGCTGTATAATCTGCATGACATTATCGTACTGGGTTTCCCTTGGTTACAGTCTCATAATCCTGTTTTGGATTGGAAATCTGTGTCTGTAACCAGTTGGGGCTGCCAATGTGTTAATACCAACACTCCTGTTTTTTCTGCCTTCCCCAGGCTCAGGATGTTCCTGACTTTTTGACTGATTTTTCTGATGTGTTTAGCGAAAGTAAATCTGCATTCTTGCCCCCCCATAGGAGCTATGACTGCGCTATTGAATTAGTGCCTGGTAGTAAATTCCCTAAAGGTCGCCTTTTTAACTTGTCTGTACCTGAACATGACGCTACGCGGTCTTATATCAAGGAGTCATTGGAGAAGGGTCACATCAGACCATCCTCTTCACCTTGGGTGCCGGTTTTTTCTTTGTGGCCAAAAGGATGGTTCATTAAGGCCGTGTATTGATTATCGTCTCTTGAACAATATCACTGTGAAATATCAATATCTGTTACCCTTGATTTCTGACCTGTTTTCCAGGGTGAAAAGTGCTACTTGGTTTACCAAGCTTGACCTCAGGGGGCATATAACCTTATTCGCATTAAGCACGGGGATGAATGGAAGACGGCATTTAATACCCCAGAGGGGCATTTTGAGTACCTAGTGATGCCCTTTGGGCTCACTAATGCTCCTTCTGTCTTCCAGTCCTTCATGAATGACATTTTCAGGGATTTTGTGGATAAATTTCTGATTGTTTATTTGGATGATATCTTGATTTTTTCCAATGACTGGGACTCTCATGTGAAACATGTTCGGACTGTGTTCCAGATTTTGAGAGAGAATGCTCTGTATGTGAAGGGATCAAAGTGTCTTTTTGGCGTACAGAGGATCTCATTTCTGGGATTCATTTTGTCTCCGTCTGTTATTGAAATGGACCCGGTCAAGGTTCAGGCCATCTGTGATTGGGTCCAACCTACTTCATTAAAGGCTCTTCAAAGATTCTTGGATTTTGCCAATTTTTATCGTAAATTTATTGGTAATTTCTCTGTTATTGTTAAACCATTGACTGATTTGACCAAAAAGGGTTCTGATGTGGTGAATTGGTCTCCTGAGGCAGTCTCTGCGTTTCAGGAACTTAAGCAGAGATTCACTTCTGCTCCTGTTCTACGGCAGCCTGATGTTTCTCTGCCATTTCAGGTGGAGGTTGATGCCTCTGAAATTGGGGCAGGTGCCGTTTTGTCCCAAAGAGATCCAGAGACCTCTAAAAGTAACCCTTGTGCCTCTTTCTCTCGAAAATTTTCTCCAACTGAACGTAATTATGACGTGGTTAATCGGGAGTTATTGGCCATGAAGTGGGCTTTTGAAGAGTGGAGACATTGGCTGGAGGGAGCCAAACATCAGGTGGTGGTCCTCACGGACCATAAGAATCTGGTTTATCTGGAATCAGCAAAGCGACTTAATCCTAGACAGGCCAGGTGGGCCTTGTTTTTCACACGTTTTAATTTTGTGGTTTCCTTTCTTCCTGGCACTAAGAATGTTAAGGCGGATGCCCTCTCGAGGAGTTTCCTTGCGGACTCTCCCGAGTTATCTGATCCTGCTGTTATTTTGAAAGAGGGTGTAGTTCTTTCCACCATCTCGCCCAATTTGAGACTGGCTCTGGAAGGGTGTCAGGAGAATAAACCCGAGCGCTGCCCTATTGGGAAATTGTTTGTCCCAGACCGGTGGAAAAAGAGTGTGATGTCTGAGATTCATTGTTCCGCGTTGGCCGGTCATCCCGGAATTTTTGGTACCAGAGACTTGGTTAATCGGTCTTTTTGGTGGCCTACTTTGTCTCGTGACGTCAGGGAATTTGTGCAGTCCTGCGGGACTTGCTCTCGCTCCAAGCCTTGCTCTCGCTCTAGTGGTTTGTTGATGCCATTGCCTGTGCCCAAGAGACCGTGGACCCATATCTCTATGGATTTCATTTCCGACCTCCCTGTTTCTCAGAGAATGACCGTTATCTGGGTGATTTGTGATAGGTTTTCCAAAATTATACATCTTGTGCCATTACCTAAGTTGCCTTCCTCCTCTGAATTGGTGCCTTTGTTCCTTCAGCACGTGGTTCGGTTACACGGCATCCCTGAGAACATTGTGTCTGACAGAGGAGTCCAGTTTGTTTCCAGATTTTGGAGGACTTTTTGTTCTAAACTTGGTGTTCAATTGTCTTTCTCCTCGGCTTTTCATCCTCAGACCAATGGACAAACTGAGAGAACAAACCAGACATTGGAGACTTATCTGAGATGCTTTGTGTCTGCTGATCAGGATGACTGGGTCTCTTTTTTGCCTTTGGCTGAGTTTGCTCTTAATAATAGGGCTAGCTCTGCCACTTTGATGTCTCCATTTTTCTGCAATTTTGGGTTTCACCCTCGATTTTCTTCAGGACAGACGGAGGCTTCTGTCTGTCCAGGTGTTGACTCTGTTGTGGAGCGTAATGCAGCAGATTTGGGACCAGGTAGTGGAGAGGTTGTCCCTCTCTCAGGAGAGGGCCCAGCTAGTGTTGAGCGATACGATACTGCAAATATCGGGTATCGGCCGATATTAGCTGTATCGGACTTTCGATTCCGAGTTCCGATATTGTCGTCTTATCGGATACCGGAATCGGAATTGTCACTGTCACTGTCATGTCCGTCGGTCGGGTCTGTCAGGAGTCAGCGGCACTTACCTGGCAGAAGATCTCCGGCGGTCACGGCCTGGACTGCTTGATGGCCGCCATCATCTTTCCCCGGCTGTCACATGCAGTTTCTCGCGATAACTGCAGTGACTGCTGGGTAATCCCGGCCGTAAAGCAGTCAGTCCGATGACGTCACCGCCGTTGAAGCAGGTAATCAGCTGTGCTGCGTCGCGATGACAGGCTCTGCCTGGCATTCCGATGTAGCAGAGCTGGATCGTCGTGGGACATTCGTTACTATGGACTGCGTCGGACAAGGTGGTATACTGTTGGTTTGTTTTTTTCCTTTTTTTACAGGAGATCGATGGCGTCGCAGGAATGAGAGTACAATAAAAGAAATGAAAACTGTGTTGTCTCTTTTATTTCATTAAAAGACTTTTTTCTTGCTTTGTCTTTTTTTTGTACATTTAAAAACTTTGGGATTAATAATGGATTGGTGTCTTATTGACACCTCTCCATTATTAACCGGGCTTATTGTCACCGGTGATATTAACCCCTTATTACCCCACTTGCCACGCTACAGGGCAGTGGGAAGAGCCGGGTAAAGTGCCACAATTGGCACATCTTTTGATGCGTCCCA
Source organism: Oophaga sylvatica (assembly GCA_033576555.1). Lineage (NCBI taxonomy): Eukaryota > Metazoa > Chordata > Amphibia > Anura > Dendrobatidae > Oophaga > Oophaga sylvatica. Next base: position 305,488,781 of record JARQOD010000002.1, on the reverse strand, counting down.
AATGTGGGGCTGCTGTAGCCTGGTATTATCAGGCTGTTGAGGGCCAAAATCCATGGGCCTTGACAGTCTTTTAATACCAGGCCGCAGCAGTCTGCATTTTACTTGGCTGGTTAACAAAAATAGGGGACCCCTACGCCGTTTTTTTTTCGAGGGGATCCCCTATTTTTGTTAACCTGCCAAGCTAAGCAGACTGCTGTGGCCTTGTATTATCAGGCTGGCAAGGTCCATGGATATTGGATCCTTACCAGCCTGAAAAACCAGGCCTCAGCAGTCTGCTTCATCTGGCTGGTTAACAAAAATAGGGGGGAACCCAAGCCAATTTTTTTTCGAGGGGATCCCCTATTTTGTTAACCAGCCAAGATATGCAGACTGCTGTGGCCTGGTATTATCAGGTTGGCAAGGTCCATGAATCTTGGCTCCTTACCAGCCTGAAAAACCAGGCCTCAGCGGGCTGCTTCATCTGGCTGGTTAACAAAAATAGGGGGGACCCCACGCCAATTTTTTCGAGGGATCCCCTATTTTTGTTAACCAGCCAAGATATGCAGACTGCTGTGGCCTGGTATTATCAGGCTGGCAAGGTCCATGGATCCTTGGCTCTCTTCAGCCTGAAAAACCAGGCCTCAGCAGCCTGGTTCATCTGGCGGTTAACAAAAATAGGGGGACCCCACGCACAATTTTTCGACGGGATCCCTATTTTTGTTAACCAGCAAAGATATGCAGAACATGCTGGGGCCGGTATTATCTGCTGGCAAGCAGGGTCGGACTGAGCCACCGGAGAGAAACCTCTGGTGGGCCCCAGCTCCTGCGTGGTGGGCCCTGATTTGAAAGGATAGGTCGCGGGGCAGAGGGGGCGGTGGCCCCGGGCCCCGCACTCTGAGGGGGCCCACCCGAAGCTACGCTACAGTAACTGTATCGGCGTGCACAGCACGCCGATACAGTTACATTCTGCAGCAGAGCAGGGAAGCTATGGGGCCTGAACAGGCGTTGGGGGGCCCGGTGCCAGCAGTGGGCCCCCCACCCGTCATCGGAGGGTCAGCTGTATCGGCATCCAGCCGATACAGCTGACCGCATAGAGAAAGAAGGAGCGAGCGCTCCTTCTCTCCCATAATCCCCCTCTCAGCGTCTGACAGCGGGCGCGATGACATCACCTGCCGGCGCCCGCTGTCAGACGCTGAGAGGGAGAACAGTGAGCAGCACAGGAGCCGGGAGGTGAGTATTGTTTTTTTTTTGTTTAATGGGGTGCATTATACTACAGAGGCTGTATATGGGGGTGCATTATACTACAGAGGCTGTATATGGGGGCTGCATTATACTACAGAGGCTCCATATTGGGGTGCATTATACTACAGAGACTCCCTATGGGGATGCATTATACTACAGAGGCTGCCTATGGGGTGCATTATAATATAGCGGCTGCCTATGGTGGTGCATTATATTATAGACTCTGCCTATGGGGGTTTATTATAATATAGAGGCTGCCTATGGGGGTGCATTATACTATATTGAGGACTATCTGGTGTATTATGCTGTATGGATGCTATCTAGGGGCCATCATACAGTTTTGGACCCATTAAATAGTTTGGGGACATTAAGGGGTCAGTATATATCCAGTGAGGGGCATTATTCTGTGTATAGGGGAGATGTACAGGGGGAGACTTGGGACATTATTAAATGTAAAGTGGACACTTATTGTTATAGGGGAACTCGGGTTACTGTGACTGTCAAAGGGCACACAGGGCATTATTACAGTCTAGGGGACAAAATGTGGTCACTGTTTTCTAGGGCACTTGCACCCGGCATTACTATATTCTAGAGGGTGCTTTAAAATTTAGAGGTCACACAGAACCACACAGCAGGTGCAGTAATAGGGACACATACGGCAGCAGCAGCAGCTCAGTATTGGGGTATCACGTGCAGTAATAGGGACACATACGGCAGCAGCGGCTCAGTATTGGGGTATCAGGTGCAGTAATAGGGACACATATGGCAGCAGCGGCTCAGTATTGGGGTATCAGGTGCAGTAATAGGAACACATATGGCAGCAGCGGCTCAGTATTGGGGTATCAGGTGCAGAAATAGGGACACATATGGCAGCAGCGGCTCAGTATTGGGGTATCAGCAGAATGAGGAGTTTGTGCAGGTTGAGAATAGTCCAATTGGTGACCAAGACAGTGCTAAAAATATGAGAAGTGAAATGTGTCTTTGTTGTAATCTCTGCAGTCGAGTCCTGGCTGGAGAAGTCGTCATGTCGGTCTGGGCCAGATGGAAAAGAAATGAAAAGTTAACAATTCCATTAGATAGAGCAACAGCAGTAAGTCATTATCTGTACCTGTGCTGTAATCTATTATATGTTCTGTAGGACTGGTATTATTTACCACACACCATATGGCGGTAATATCAATATTGGTCTTTTTATATATAGATTATTTTTGGCAACAGCGCGGTCATTTGCTGAGGTTCTCTGATTAGGGGCCCACTCAGAAGTTTCACCCCCACTAAACCAAAACCCTAGCTACGCCTCTGGCTCTCTCTCTAGTCTTTCTTTCTCTCTCTAGTCTTTCTCGCTCTCTGTTCTTTCTTTCTCGCTCTCTGTTCTTTTTTCTCTCTGTTCTTTCTTTCTCTCTCTCTTTTCTTTCTTTCCTCTCTTTCTTTCTCTGTTTGTTCTTTCTCTCTCGCTGCTCTTTCTTTCTTTTCCTCAGTACCAGCCACTGTGCCCTCATTACCAGTCAGTGTGATCAGCAGTGCTAAATGGGTACGCTTGGGGCGAGGATATGGGTGTGATTAGCTGTTAAATGGGTGTGGTCGGGGCGTGGCCTAAAATTTGCAGCGACGCCCTACGCGCGCCGCAGCCTTTAACCCTCTTTCCTGTCTTCAAAATTTGGGAGGTATGCTGTATGACCTCACTACAACTTCTGGCCATGCTCCTGATGAGCGCGACGGATGGTCTCCTGAGGGATCTCCTCCCACACCTGGACTAAAGCATCCACCAACTCCTGGACAGTCTGTGGTGCAACGTGGCATGGCCTAAAATTTGCTGCAGCAGGCACAGCGTGCCACAGCCTTTGTCCCTCTTTCCCTTCTTCAAAGGTTGGGAAGTATGATGGTGGGCCCCAAGAATATTTTTTCTCTGGTGGGCCCAAGGTACTCCAGTCCGACGCTGCTGGCAAGGTCCATGGATATTGGCTCCTTAACAGCCTTAAATACCATGCCTCAGCAGCAGGGGCGTACATAGAAATCATGGGGCCCCATAGCAAAAGTCTGAATGGGCCCCCCCCAAAAAAAAAAACCCAGAGCCATTGTAAATGTAAAGTGCCAGCACAGTGAGGGGACACATTAAACAAAAAAATGTATTATGCCCCCATAGATTGTGCCCCCATAGATGCTCCATAGTATAGGCCCTTATGCTGCCGCAGCTGCTGCAACCAAAAAAAAAAAAAGACATACTCACCTTTCGTCGCTGGGGGCCAGGTGTCGGTGTCCTGAGCAGGGGTGACACCAGGTGCCGATGTCACCGCTCGCTCAGGGCCCCAGCACCTGAGATATTTACCTGTCCTCTCTCCACTGCTGAGTGCCGCTGTCTTCGGGGTCCTCCAGCAGTGAATGATCAGGCAAAGGGCGCGGCGCGCACTAACGACGTCATCGCGCCCTCTGACCTGAACATTGCAGCAAGAGGACGCGAGCAACGGTGGAACGGGACAGGTAAATATCCCTTATACTCACCCTTCCGCCGGCGCGGTCTGTGCAGCCCCTGCTCTTCTCCCACGGTCTCCGCCGCCAGTGTTCAGCGGTCACGCGGGACAGTTCATTAAAGTCATGAATATGTGCGTATTCATGACTGTAATGAGCGGTACCACCTGACCGCTGAACACAGGCGTCAGAGACCGTGGAAGAAGAGCAGGGGCTGCAGAGACCGCACCAGGAGGGGTGAGTATATAGAAGAGCTGCGCTCCCCCTCCCCCGCCGACCCCCTGGTAGTACTGTGTCAGCACAGCTACCCGACCGTCGAGGGCCCCCTCACCTGTCCGGGCCCCATAGCAGCTGCTTGGTCTGCTTCAGTCACGGTACGCCACTGCTCAGCAGTCTGCTTCATCAGGCTGGTTAACAAAAATAGGGGGGACCCCACGCCATTTTTTTTCGAAGGGAACCCCTATTTTTGTTAATCAGTTCCCTCTGACGTCACTGATTGTGTCCCTGGCTGACCTGAAGTGAAAGTGGAAAGCAATCAATTAAGCTTTCCACTTCCTCTCCTGTCAGCCAGGAGAGGAACTCATTCATTTGGGGGTTTACTGTGAGGCTGCAGCATTAGCTGCGGTCCCTGCAGTAAACATTAACCCTTTCTGAAGGATTACACCGTGGGACCTGACTGTGCATGGGATAGGTAAGAATAATTTTGCTTTTTTATTTTATTTTTATTACAGGAAATGGTTTTTGCAGTCAAATAAAAGATGGTCAAAAACGTGTCTTTATTTCATTAAAATGATTTTTAATTAAAGTTTGTGTGTTTTATTTTTATTTCATGCAATAGGATTAATAATTGATAGTTGTCTAATTGAAGGTGCTCTCAATTATTAACCTGGCTTAAAGTGACCTTTCAATTGCAAGGTCATTTTAACCCCTTATTAACCCATTCGCCACCGCTACAGGGCAATGGGAATAGACGGGCAAAGTGCCAGAAAGGGCAAATCTAATTAGAGATTTGCCCTTTCTGGGGTGTCTGGGGGCAGATGTTAGTAGCCGGGGGGGGGCCAAAAATAATGGTCCCTCTCTGGGCTATTATTATTTGCCCCCACTCACTGGCTTTGTCTGTCTGGTTGCGAAAATAGGGCGGGAGCCCACGCATTTTTTTTCAGCAATTTTACACCTCATATATATATATACATGTCATTGAGTTTGTGACACATATATATATATATATATAAATTTATAGTTCATACACTTCTACATAGTATAATAGCCGCTAATTCAGAATGCAGAACCCGACATGAAATGACACTTGGTGTACATAGGGTTAACCATGTCCTTTGCTATCTGATTTGCACAAACAATTAAATCAGTCTATGTGTGCAAAATTTCACACCTGTAGGGGTTAATTAAAGGTGTAAATTCGTAGCAAAAAAGTCCGGTTTTTTTACAACGAATTTACACCTTTAATTAACCCCTACAGGTGTGAAATTTTGCAAACATAGACTGATTTAATTGTTTGTGCAAATCAGATAGCAAAGGACATGAAAAGACATGGTTAACCCTATGTACACCAAGTGTCATTTCATGTCGGGTCACCCCACATGAAATGACACTTGGTGTACATAGGGTTAACTATGTCTTTTCATGTCCTTTGCTATCTGATTTGCACAAACAATTAAATCAGTCTATGTGTGCAAAATTTCACACCTGTAGGGGTTAATTAAAGGTGTAAATTCGTAGCAAAAAAGTCCGTTTTTTTACAACGAATTTACACCTTTAATTAACCCCTACAGGTGTGAAATTTTGCACACATAGACTGATGTAATTGTTTGTGCAAATCAGATAGCAAACGACATGAAAAGACATGGTTAACCCTATGTACACCAAGTGTCATTTCATGTCGGGTGCTTCTGTCTTTTCACTGAAGCCAGCTTTACCCGGCAATTGAATCAGAGTATATTTTACTATGTAGAAGTGTATAAACTATACATATATGTATATATATATGTCACAATGACATGTATATATATATATATGTATTCTATGTGTGTATATTTAGTGTTTACAAGGAAAGAATGGGGTTTTTTTAGTTCCGATATTTTGTTCCCATAGACTTACATGGGACTTCCAGTATCGGTATCGGGTATCGCCGATATTTTAATGGTATCGGCGATACCATTCCGATTCCGATACTTAGGGATATCGGAAAGTATCGCTCAACTCTACTCATAACACTAGTCGCCTTAAAATGTCTTTGTTATATATAATACACAAAATTTATATATTATAACATTGGATGTTTACTCACATATTTTCACATATATGCACTAGCCACTTTATTAAGCGTCCTTTTTTATGGCCACTGTCTGAACCCGTTTCTAATATGTATTGTTTCCTTGTGGTATGACGCATGTGGAGCTGCAGAAGCCATCGGCGTTCTGGTTAGCGGGCACAGGGAGCAGGACTCATGCACCGACTATTAGACGGCCCATTCGAGCCTGTGTCCCACGGTCGTAACCCAGTACGCCAGAGAGAGGCTGACGTCAGCAGCACATGCGCAAATGAACACCACCACTAAATGGCACATATGACTCCCTGTAATTAACATATTGAAACTAAAATTCTCATTGGCTGCTTTCCCTATTTAATGCACACACCCCTTCCTCCCTACGTTTGCCTCCTGACGAAGGGCCGAAACGCGCGTTGGGGCGCCTTGGGGATACCACGCAGCACTGACCACCACCAATGTAAGTGTCCTGAACATCATGATGTTTTATTTCAGCCGCTGAGGCACACTGTTGCGAACGCAGCTGCAAGCGCTGATTAATTATTCACTCAGTGGCTGTTTCTGTTATGTTACCAACATATGGGCATTACGTACATGGTATGTAGGTTAGATACACCTGTGGTCTTATCCCCAATTTTAATATTGGTTTGGTAGTTACCTTGTTTTCAATGTTTATTGATTCTGACAATTTGATTATTTAAACAATTTTCTTTTATTGTATTATTGTTAATAAAGTATTATTTTTTAAAGAGCACTGTATACTGGCTCTTTTTGGTATAGTCATATATTTTTCAGTTATGTGCCCTGTGCAGGGTCGGACTGGCCCACCGAAGAACCGGAGGATTCTCCGGTGGGCCCTGGCATCTGAGGGGCCCTGGCACCTGCTGGCATACAGGGGCCAGTTGCCTAGGGCCCCCGCTGCTCCAGGGGCCCCCAGCCGTGGCGTTTTGCTAATAGCGGCACACCACGCAGCTGTCGTGGGGGCCCCGTGCCAGCGGAGCAGCAGCGGGTGACAGGAGGCAGGAGCCCCTGTCCCCGCTGCTAAAGAGAAATGAATATTCACTGCTTCCCACGCCCACATGGGCGTGGGAAGCAGTAAATATCATTACTTACCTGTCACCTGCTCCACCGCTGAGCGTCGCTGTGTCATCGCATCCTCTCTTGCTGCAATATTCAGGCAGAGGGCGCGATGACGTCATTAGTGAGCGCCGCGCCCCCTGCCTGAACATTCACTGCCGGAGGACCGAAGACAGCGGCGCTCAGCAGTGAACCCGGTGACAGGTAAATATCGCAGGTGCCCAGGACACCAGCACCTGGCCCCCAGCGACGAGAGGTGAGTATGTTTTTTTTTTTTTTTGCAGCATCTATGGGGGCACAGTGGAGCATCTATGGGGGCATAATCTATGGGGGCATAATCTATGGGGGCACAATCTGTGTAGCATTTATGGGGGCATAATCTATGGGGCATAATCTGGAGCATTTATGGGGGCATAATCTATGGGGGCATAATCTGTGTAGCATTTATGGGGGCATAATCTATGAGGGCATAATCTGGAGCATTTATGGGGCATAATCTATGGGGGCATAATCTGTGGAGCATTTATGGGGGCATAATCTATGGGGGCATAATCTGTGGAGCATTTATGGGGCATAATCTATGGGGGCATAATCTGGAGCATTTATGGGGGCATAATCTGTGGAGCATTTATGGGGGCATAATCTATGGGGGCATAATCTGTGGAGCATTTATGGGGGCATAATCTATGGGGGCATAATCTGGAGCATTTATGGGGGCATAATCTATGGAACATCTATAGGGGCATAATCTATGGGGGCACAATCTATGGAGCTTCTATGGGGGCATAATCTAAGGAGCATCTATGGGGGCATAATCTATGGGGCATAATCTAAGGAGCATTTATGGGGGCATAATCTATGGAGCATCTATAGGGGCATAATCTATGGGGGCATAATCTATGGAGCATCTATAGGGGCATAATCTATGGGGGGCACAATCTATGGAGCTTCTATGGGGGCATAATCTAAGGAGCATCTATGAGGGCACAATCTATGGAGCTTCTATGGGGGCATAATCTAAGGAGCATCTATGGCGGAATAATCTATGGAGCATCTATGGGGGCATAATCTATGGGGGCATAATATATGGAGCATCTATGGGGGCATAATCTATGGAGCATCTATGAGGGCACAATCTATGGATTATCTATGGGGGCATAATACATGGGCAGCATATGGGGCACAATCTATGGAGCATCTTGTGGGGCATAATACATGGGGCAGCATATGGGGCATAATCTCATTTTCCACCCTAGGCTTATACTCGAGTCGATAAGTTTTCCCAGTTTTTTGTGGCAAAATTAGGGGGGTCGGCTTATACTCAAGTATATATGGTATCTATCATCTATCTATATATATATATATATATATATATTATATATATAGCATTATACCCTATGAGGGGGGGCAGCATATATCCTCTATGAGGGGGCAGCATTATCCCCTATGAGGGAGCTGCTTTATAATCTATGAGGGAGGCTACCAAAACTCCTGCTACATAATTAAGACATGTACTACCTTATATTATATACCCTGATATTAGTGTGTTTTACTGCACAATTTGTGGTCTTTTATTTATTTCTATGTAGCTACATAGTGGGCCCCAAGAATGATTTTCTCTGGTGGGCCCAAGGTGTTCCAGTCCGACGCTGGCCCTGTGTATTTGGGTTTCTGTTGATGGTATAGTTTGATAGGTTGTTGTGTATCAGTCAGATACTGTAGGTAGCTAGTGTTCAGTGTGGCTGTTAAATTTACCTTCCAGCCCTTTTTTTCTTTTTTTGCCATACAGAGGTGCATAAACAAATTCAGCAGGGTTCGTGTTGTGCACTGCTTCTATTGTGATCCATGCACGAGTATAGCATTCTAATTCACATGTAGATAGTGAAAAAAAATTAAACAGCCTGCTGTATCCCACCTTGTAATTTAGTGCTGTGGTGAAATGCAACTGCAGACCTAAGGCACATAAAAAAAAATTATAATTTTTCCAGGTGCTTAATATGAAACAGCCTGCTGTATCCCACATAGTCATTTTGTGGTGGTGATACCTGTCTGTAGACCTAAAGGTACTGTCACACTAAGCGATCGCACCAGCGATCACGACAACGACACGACCTGGCAGAGATCGCTTGTACATCGTTATATGGTCGCTAGTAGCTTCCAAACAGGAAGATCTCATAAACGACACATCAGCGATCAGCGATCTGTATAACGACCTCGGCGGTCGTTGGGACCTGTCACACAGCATGCATTGTTAAAGATCCCAATCTCGATAGGTGTGATTGAGTGCAACCTTTTCCACGCCCCTCAGCACAGATTGGTGGTCACTGTATGTCATGACTGTTTATGTCACAGCTCTCGCTTTGTGATTGGATGACCGCATCATAAAAGATGACGTATTAGCGCTCCCTTCCATTGTTCTCGTGCGCAAGTGGTTCATACGAATTTCCATCATCGTTCCATACTGCGTCCTGCTAGCCTTCTGCTTTGCAGCTACTGCGATCCAGTCTGTGCCACTATTGCGTTTTCCCCGGACTAGAATGTTGGAGTAATCCACAAAGTGCTCTGGAACAATGGATGGGGGCGCAGTTTTCCGTTTTCATCTATTGCTGAGGTGATGTTGTGGCCACCAATCGGAGACGAGGGCGTTGCTAAAGAAAACCTAGTCCCGCCTGTGCCGCTGACATATGAGTCGCCAACGAGGTCGCTCGTCATTCATAAAGGGTGCCAAACTCAGCGATTCAGGCTCACCAGCGGGACGCCAACGATCAAAATACGGCCCAGAACGTTCATGCATGATCAGCGACATCGCAGCAAGGGCCACATCACTGCTACATGTCACACACAGCGACATCGCTGACGATGTCGCTGCTGCGTCATAAAATCAGTGTCGCTTAAGCGATATCGCTAACAATCTCTCCTAGTGTGACAGTACCTTTAGGCACATTAAAATAAAATTATAATTTTTCAGTTGCAAAATCTCAGACAACTCGCCATAGCACACTTTGTCATTTGTTTTGGTTGAAATTAAGATGTAGAGGTCTGATCCAGAGGCCACAAACAAAATCTCCTGTTATTAACGTCATACAGTAAGGGACCAGATTTTAAAAACAGTTTGTAGCATCTAGTGTGTTATTGAGGCCTGATACATAGGCCACAAACAAATTCTTCTGTCATTAACGTCATATAGTAAGGGACCTGACTTGAAAAATATTTTTGTAGCATCTAGTGTGTTGTAGAGGCCTGATCCTTGGTCAAAAAAAATCCTTTTGTTATTAACATTATACAGTAAGGGAACTGAGTTTAAAGACAGTTTGTAGCATCTGGTGTGTTCTAGAGGCCTGATACATACACACGTGGTCAAAATTGTTGGCACCCCTCATTTAATGACAGCAAAACCCATAATAGTGGCAGAAATAACATGAATCTGATAAAAGTAATAATAATTCAAAAATCTATGAAAATGAACAAATGAAAATCAGGCATTGCTTTTCAACTATGCTTACACAGAATTTAAAAAAAAAATAAAACTCGTGAAATAGGACCGGGCAGAAATGATGGTACCCCTGAAAATAATATGACAAAAGGGACATGTTAAATCAAGGTGTGTCCAAAAATTAGCATTACAAGTGTCTACAATCTTGGAATCAGTGTGTGGGCCTGTATAGAGGGCTACAGATATACTCTGCTGTTTGGTGACATGGTGTGCATCACACTCAGCATGGACCAGAAGAAGCAAAGGAAAGAGTTGTCTCGGGAGATTAGAAAGAAAATTATAGACAAACATGTTAAAGGTAGAAGTTATAAGACAATCTCCAAGCAGCTTGATGTTCCTGTGACTACAGTTGCACATATTATTCAGAAATTTAAGTTCCTTGGACATCAGTGTCAGGTCGCATCATCCATCATTGTGTGAGCCAAAGTGGAGTTCATGGGAGAAGACCAAGAAGGACACCATTGTTGAAAAAAATTATAAAAAAGCCAGACTGGAATTTGCCATACTACATGTTGACAAGCCACAAAGCTTCTGGGAGAATGACCTATGGACATATGAGACAAAAATGGAACTTTTTGGCAAGTCACATCAGCTCTATGTTCACAGATGGAAAAATGAAGAATATCAAGAAAAGAACACTGTCCCTACTGTGAAAC
>JARQOD010000002.1:305455982-305477484 GCA_033576555.1 Oophaga sylvatica | reverse complement strand
CTATGGGGGCATAATCTATGGGGGCATAATCTATGGGGCACAATCTGTGTAGCATTTATGGGGGCATAATCTATGGGGGCATATCTGGAGCATTTATGGGGGCATAATCTATGGGGGCATAATCTGTGTAGCATTTATGGGGGCATAATCTATGAGGCATAATTGGAGCATTTATGGGGCATAATCTATGGGGGCATAATCTGTGGAGCATTTATGGGGGCATAATCTATGGGGGCATAATCTGTGGAGCATTTATGGGGGCATAATCTATGGGGGCATAATCTGGAGCATTTATGGGGGAAATAAGAGCATTTATGGGGCATATCTATGGGCTTTGGGGCATAATAAGGAACTTATGGGGGCATAATCTATGGAGCATTTATGGGGGCATAATCTATGGGCATTGGGGCATAATCTTGGAGCTTTATGGGGGCATAATATCTATGGGGAAATCTATGGGCTTTAGGGGGCATAATCTATGGGGAGCATTTATGGCAATCTATGGGGCTATCTATGGGGGGCATATGCATATAAGGAGCTTATGGGCATAATTATGGAATCTATAGGGCATATCTATGGGCACAATCTTGGCTTATGGGGGCATAATCTAAGGAGCATTCTATGGGGGCATAATCTATGGGCATATCTAAGGGGCATTATGGGTAATCTATGAGCATCTAAGGGGCATAATAGGGCTATCTGGAGCATCTATAGGGGCATAATCTATGGGGGCACAATCTATGGAGCTTCTATGGGGGCATAATCTAAGGAGCATCTATGAGGGCACAATCTATGGAGCTTCTATGGGGGCATAATCTAAGGAGCATCTATGGCGGAATAATCTATGGAGCATCTATGGGGGCATAATCTATGGGGCATAATATATGGAGCATCTATGGGGCATAATCTATGGAGCATCTATGAGGGCACAATCTATGGATTATCTTGGGGCATAATACATGGGCAGCATATGGGGCACAATCTATGGAGCATCTTGTGGGGCATAATACATGGGGCAGCATATGGGGCATAATCTCATTTTCCACCCTAGGCTTATACTCGAGTCGATAAGTTTTCCCAGTTTTTTGTGGCAAAATTAGGGGGGTCGGCTTATACTCGAGTATATATGGTATCTATCATCTATATATATATATATATATATTAGCATTATACCCTATGAGGGGGGGCAGCATTATCCTCTATGAGGGGGGGAGCATTATCCTCTATGAGGGGGGCTGCTTTATAATCTATGAGGGAGGCTACCCCAACTCCTGCTACATAATTAAGACATGTACTACCTTATATTATACCCTGATATTAGTGTGTTTTACTGCACAATTTGTGGTCTTGTATTTATTTCTATGTAGCTACATGGTGGGCCCCAAGAATGATTTTCTCTGGTGGGCCCAAGGTGTTCCAGTCCGACGCTGGCCCTGTGTATTTGGGTTTCTGTTGATGGTATAGTTTGATAGGTTGTTGTGTATCAGTCAGATACTGTAGGTAGCTAGTGTTCAGTGTGGCTGTTAAATTTACCTTCCAGCCCTTTTTTCTTTTTTTGCCATACAGAGGTGCATAAACAAATTCAGCAGGGTTCGTGTTGTGCACTGCTTCTATTGTGATCCATGCACGAGTATAGCATTCTAATTCACATGTAGATAGTGAAAAAAAATTAAACAGCCTGCTGTATCCCACCTTGTAATTTAGTGCTGTGGTGAAATGCAACTGCAGACCTAAGGCACATAAAAAAAAATTATAATTTTTCCAGGTGCTTAATATGAAACAGCCTGCTGTATCCCACATAGTCATTTTGTGGTGGTGATACCTGTCTGTAGACCTAAAGGTACTGTCACACTAAGCGATCGCACCAGCGATCACGACAACGACACGACCTGGCAGAGATCGCTTGTACATCGTTATATGGTCGCTAGTAGCTTCCAAACAGGAAGATCTCATAAACGACACATCAGCGATCAGCGATCTGTATAACGACCTCGGCGGTCGTTGGGACCTGTCACACAGCAAGCATTGTTAAAGATCCCGATCTCGATAGGTGTGATTGAGTGCAACCTTTTCCACGCCCCTCAGCACAGATTGGTGGTCACTGTATGTCATGACTGTTTATGTCACAGCTCTCGCTTTGTGATTGGATGACCGCATCATAAAAGATGACGTATTAGCGCTCCCTTCCATTGTTCTCATGCGCAAGTGGTTCATACGAATTTCCAGCATCGTTCCATACTGCGTCCTGCTAGCCTTCTGCTTTGCAGCTACTGCGATCCAGTCTGTGCCACTATTGCGTTTTCCCCGGACTAGAATGTTGGAGTAATCCACAAAGTGCTCTGGAACAATGGATGGGGGCGCAGTTTTCCGTTTTCATCTATTGCTGAGGTGATGTTGTGGCCACCAATCGGAGACGAGGGGCGTTGCTAAAGAAAACCTAGTCCCGCCTGTGCCGCTGACATATGAGTCGCCAACGAGGTCGCTCGTCATTCATAAAGGGTGCCAAACTCAGCGATTCAGGCTCACCAGCGGGACGCCAACGATCAAAATACGGCCCAGAACGTTCATGCATGATCAGCGACATCGCAGCAAGGGCCACATCACTGCTACATGTCACACACAGCGACATCGCTGACGATGTCGCTGCTGCGTCATAAAATCAGTGTCGCTTAAGCGATATCGCTAACAATCTCTCCTAGTGTGACAGTACCTTTAGGCACATTAAAAAAATTATAATTTTTCAGTTGCAAAATCTCAGACAACTCGCCTTAGCACACTTTGTCATTTGTTTTGGTTGAAATTAAGATGTAGAGGTCTGATCCAGAGGCCACAAACAAAATCTCTGTTATTAACGTCATACAGTAAGGGACCAGATTTTAAAAACAGTTTGTAGCATCTAGTGTGTTATTGAGGCCTGATACATAGGCCACGAACAAATTCTTCTGTCATTAACGTCATATAGTAAGGGACCTGACTTGAAAAATATTTTTGTAGCATTAGTGTGTTGTAGAGGCCTGATCCTTGGTCAAAAAAAATCCTTTTGTTATTAACATTATACAGTAAGGGAACTGAGTTTAAAGACAGTTTGTAGCATCTGGTGTGTTCTAGAGGCCTGATACATACACACGTGGTCAAAATTGTTGGCACCCCTCATTTAATGACAGCAAAACCCATAATAGTGGCAGAAATAACATGAATCTGATAAAAGTAATAATAATTCAAAAATCTATGAAAATGAACAAATGAAAATCAGGCATTGCTTTTCAACCATGCTTACACAGAATTTAAAAAAAAAATAAAACTCGTGAAATAGGACCGGGCAGAAATGATGGTACCCCTGAAAATAATATGACAAAAGGGACATGTTAAATCAAGGTGTGTCCAAAAATTAGCATTACAAGTGTCTACAATCTTGGAATCAGTGTGTGGGCCTGTATGGAGGGCTACCGATATACTCTGCTGTTTGGTGACATGGTGTGCATCACACTCAGCATGGACCAGAAGAAGCAAAGGAAAGAGTTGTCTCGGGAGATTAGAAAGAAAATTATAGACAAACATGTTAAAGGTAGAAGTTATAAGACAATCTCCAAGCAGCTTGATGTTCCTGTGACTACAGTTGCACATATTATTCAGAAATTTAAGTTCCTTGGACATCAGTGTCAGGTCGCATCATCCATCATTGTGTGAGCCAAAGTGGAGTTCATGGGAGAAGACCAAGAAGGACACCATTGTTGAAAAAAATTATAAAAAAGCCAGACTGGAATTTGCCATACTACATGTTGACAAGCCACAAAGCTTCTGGGAGAATGACCTATGGACATATGAGACAAAAATGGAACTTTTTGGCAAGGCACATCAGCTCTATGTTCACAGATGGAAAAATGAAGAATATCAAGAAAAGAACACTGTCCCTACTGTGAAACATGGAGGAGGCTCTGTTATGTTCTGGGGCTGCTTTGTTGCATCTGGCACAAGGTGTCTAGAATCTGTGCAGCATACAATGAAATCTCAAGACTATCAAGGGATTCTAGAGAGAAATGTACTGCCCAGTGTCAGAAAGCTTTGTCGCAGTCGCAGGTCATGGTTCTTGCAACAGGATAATGACCCAAAACAAACAGCTAAAAACACCCAAGAATGGCTAAGAGGAAAACATTTGACTATTTTGAAGTGGCCTTCTATGAGCACTGACCTAATTAAGCATCTTTGGAAAGAGTTGAAACATGCTGTCTGGAAAAGGCAACCTTCAAACATGAGACAACTGGAGCATTTTGCTCTTGAGGAATGGGCGAAAATACCTGTGGAGAGGTGCAGAAGTCTCATTGACAGTTACAGTAATTGTTTGATTGCTATGATTGCCTCAAAATGTTGTGCAACAAAATATTAAGTTAAGGGTACCATCATTTCTGTCCAGGCCTATTTTACGACTTATTTTTTAAAAAAATTCTGTGGAAGCATGGTTGAAAAGCTATGTCTGACTTTCATTTGTTCATTTTCATAGATTTTTGATTTATTATTACTTTCATCAGATTCAAGTTATTTTTGTCACCATTGTGAGTTTTTCTGTCATTAAACGAGGGGTACCAACAATTTTGACCACGTGTGTAG
The DNA here is from genome assembly GCA_033576555.1 of Oophaga sylvatica. Classification (NCBI taxonomy): domain Eukaryota; kingdom Metazoa; phylum Chordata; class Amphibia; order Anura; family Dendrobatidae; genus Oophaga; species Oophaga sylvatica. Next base: position 305,472,879 of record JARQOD010000002.1, on the reverse strand, counting down.
GCCACATACAAATTCTTCTGTTATTAATTTCATATAGTAAGGGACCTGAATTTTTTTGTAGCCTCTAGTGTGTTATAGAGGCCCGATTCTAGGTCCAAAAAAAAAATCTTTCTGTTGTTAACGTCATACAGTAAGGGACCTGATTTTAAAAACAGTTTGTAGCATCAAATGTTATAGAGACCTGATACATAGACCACAAAAAAAGAAGAAACAATTGGATGAAACTGAATGGGAGGAGACACAGATTAGATATTAGAAAAAACTTTTTGACAGTTAGGGTGACCAATGAGTGGAACAAGCTGCCATGAGAGGTGGTGAGTTCTCATTCAATGGAAATCTTCCAACAGAGGCTGGAGAGACATCTGTCTGGATAATTTAGTGAATTCTGCTTTTGAGCAGGGGGTTGGACCAGATGACCCAGGAGGTCCCTTCCAAATCTAACCCATTCTATGAGTCTATGAAAAGTTCTGTTATTAATATCATACAGTAAGGAACCTGAGTTTCAAAACAGTTTGTAGAATCTAGTGTGTTACAGAGGCCTGATACATAGACCACATAAATACTTCTGTTATTAACATCATACAGTAAGGGACCGGAGTATAAAAACAGTTTGTAGCATCTAGTGTGTTATAGAGGCCTGATACATAGGCCACAAACAAATTCTTCTGTTATAAAAGTCATATAGAAAGGGACCTGACTTGAAAAATATTTTTGTAGCATCTAGTGTGTTATAGAGGCCTGATCCTTGGTCCAAAAAAAAGATTCTTCTCTTATTAATGTCAAAGTAATGGACCTGATATTAAAAAGAGTTTGCAGCATCTAGTGTGTTATAGAAGGTTGATACACAGGCCACAAACAAATTCTTCCATTATTAACATCATAGCCTGTGGGAGGAGATGGTGGTCCCAGAAGAAGAGGAGGAAGCAGAGGAGGCTGTGGAAGTGATAACATTGTCTAGAAGTGCAAGACTGTCGTCACAGGCGGGTGGCAAGGGAGGGTGGAGTATTGCGATCTAGGGATGCTGGTGATGATGATAACAGTCAAACTGTTATCGAAGGTGGAAGATCTGAAGACCAAATGGAGGAGGAAGAGGTGATGGGCGTGCAACTGTCGGATGAAGAGGATAATCCTCCCCTCTCTGTTGTTCGTGGTTGGCTGGAGGGTACGATGAAAACGAGCCTCATTGTTACACAGCCACCAACACAGCATGGGCTCAGACCTCATGGTAGAGCCAGACATATGAGTGCTTTCTTGCTGCACTATCTGTAACATGATCCCCGTATAGTTATGATTAGGAATAATGCTGACTACTGGGTTACCACTTTATTAGATCCACGTTATAAAACCAAATTTTGCAAGATGTTTACGCACTAGAAAGGCACCGTGAATGCTGGAGTACTGAAACACACTTGTATACAACCTTAAGAGAGCTTTTCGCCAAGACAGCAGTGAAGCACACAGTTTGCATCGCAGCTGTACACTTCCAACCTCCAGCCCGTCAATTCATCAACACCAAAACATTAGCAGCAGCAGCAGCGGTGGAAATGGAAGAAGCAATTTTTGTGAGTCCTTTGAAATTTTTTTAGACCAACTCATGCACCAACACAACAGAGTCCTAGTCTTACACATGGTGAACGAATGGAGAGAATGGTGCAGGAGTATCTAGAACTAAATATCAATACTACCAGGGAGGGTTTGGACCCTTTCACATTCCAAAATGGAGGAGTGGCCTGAGCTTGCCTCACGTATCTTGGAGATTTTATCGAGCCCGGCAGCAAGCGTTCTCTCAGAACTTGTCTTCAGTGCTGCTGGTGGTGTCCTGACAGATAAGCGCATACGGCTGTCCACTGAAAGTGTTGACCGGCTAACTTTCATTAAGATGAACAAGTCATGGATCATGGACTTTTGCACCCCAATTGCTGACTGTACAAACTTGGTGATTTTGCATTATTTTAGTGTGATGCATTAATGTCACATAACTGCACTCTGTGGTATTTTTAGTATCGCTTCTGTGGCTACTGCTGCTGATGTTAGCACAAATTTGTGGAAATGTTAACAGTCATGGTTGGTCTACATCTGCTGTGTTAGCTATAGTGGAAGACGTGTCAGTCCCAATTATACTATTTCTATTCTTGTGAAAGTTATTCCACTTCGGTGGTGTCAGGCTCTCATTTTTAATAATTTGAAAACTCCAAGTTGGGTGTCCATCTGCTGTATTGGGTGTTGTGAAAGACCTGTTGTTCCCTATTCTATTTCTACTGTGGTGAAATTAATGGCACTTTGGTGGTGTCTCTCAATAATTTTTGGAAATATAGACACTCCTTGTTGAGTGTCCATCTGCTGGTTTGGGTGTTGTGAAAGACCTGTTGGTCACTATTAGGGCTCATACTCACTTGCTGGAAAAAAAACGGTCAGTTTTCAGGATGGTCCGATTATGTGCAATTGTCATGCGATTTCATGCGATTTTTTATAGCACCATCTATTGCATTAGCGATTATCATGCCAAAATCGCATCAAATCGCAGCATTGGGCTCCTTTCCACTTGTGAGAAATACGTCCGATTCTCGCATGTGAAATCCCAGCTCTGGGGCCGGCATTCGGGAGTGGAGCGAGCAGCTGCATACAAATACATGCAGTCGCACACTCCACTCCCGAATGCCGGCCCCAGAGCTGGGATTTCACATGCGAGAATCGGACGTATTTCTCGCAAGTGGAAAGGAGCCCATATTGCGATTTTTTTCTCACACCGATTTCAGCTGAGAAAAAAATCGCAAATGATATGTCACCTATTGAATAACATTGGTCCGATTTGAATCCGATTTTTTATCGGCTGAAAATCATCCGTTTTCGGCTCAAGTGAGTATGAGCCCTTATACTATTTCTACTGTAGTGAAATTGATGCCACTTCTGTTGGGCAAGGCCCTCAATTGTTTAAATGTGAATACTCCTTGTTGAGTGTCCTTCTGCTGGTTTAGGTGTTGTGAAAGACATGCTGTTCCCTATTCTACTATTTCTGCTGTGGTGAAATTTATGGCACTTTTGTGGGGTAAGGCACTCAATTCTTTAAGTGTGAACACTCCTTGTTGAGTGTCCATCTGCTGGTTTAGGTGTTGTGAAAGAGCTGTTGGTTCATATTCTGCTATTTCTACTATGGTGAAATTGATGCTACTTTTGTGGTGTCTGCCAATAATTTTTGGAAATGTGAACACTCCTGGTTAGGTCTCCTTCGTGCATGTTGCCTGTAGCTGTAGGCCTCTGAGAATGCCAGGCCTTCACTTCCTTGCACTCAACTACCCCTGTTACTATCCTTACATTTTTCTGACAATGGTAGTCTAGAAAACTTATATTTGTGCCACCTTAGTGTGACTCTACATGACAGCAGGTAGAGGTGTTGCGTGTGGTATCAGGGCTCCCAGCAAAGGGGCCCTACACCGATCTCTCACCCACCTCGTCTTACTGTGATATTCATTGGAAAGCTGTAAATGCTGTCCAAGAATCCGATACCTCATGCCGGGCTGATTGCTGCAGTTCCATTCTGCAATTTGTACTGTGGGTGAATTAAGGCCACTTTCCTGGTGTCTGACCCTCCTTTGATGTGTTTTGGAAGCATTTGAGGCCGTTCTAGGGTGTTGTGCATGCGTTTGTTTTTGACTCCCATCTGATATATATGTACCTTGTAATGTCTTCACATTCTGTTACGTCCAGATGTGTCTGGATCCCAGAATTCCAATTGGCGGAAGATCACTCAAGTGATGGGTGTCTCAATATGGAAACTGCTGGTGTTACCAGCCTCTTGCGCGGTTCCACCAGCGGAACACTGTCGCACCACACACACACACACTGTATATGCCGTACACACCATACACAGAAACACACACTGTATATGCCGTACACACCATACACAGAAACACACACTGTATATGCCGTACGCACCACACACACATACTGTATACTCGTACGCACCACACAAACACACACCCTGTATACGCCGTAGCACCACACACGCACACAAACACACTGTATATGCCGTACGCACCACACACACACTGTATATGCGTATGCACCACACACATACACAGACTGTATATGCCGTACACACCACACACACACTGTATACACCGTACGCACCACACACACTGTATACGCCTTATGCACCACACACACACACTGTATATGCCGCACGCACCACACACACACACTGTATACACCATACGCACCACACACACACACACTGTATACACCACGTGCACCACACACACACTGTATACGCCGTATGCACCACACACACACTGTATACGCCGTACACACGACACACACTGTTTACGCCATATGCACCACACACACTGTATACGACGTACACACCACACACACACACACTGTGTACGCCGTGCGCACAACACACACACTGTTTACGTCATACGCACCACACACACACACTGTACATGCCGCACACACCACACACATACTGTTTATGCCGTACACACCATACACACAAACACACACTGTATATGCCGTACGCACCACACACACATACTGTATATGTCGTACGCACCACACAAACACACACACTGTATACGCCGTATGCACCACACACGCACACAAACACACTGTATACGCCGTATGCACCACACACATACACAGACTGTATATGCCGTATGCACCACACACACTGTATACACCGTATGCACCACACACACTGTATATGCCTTATGCACCACACACACACACACTGTATATGCTGCACGCACCACACACACACACTGTATACACCATACGCACCACCCACACACACATGTATACGCCCCGTATGCCACCACACACACACTGTATACGCCGTATGCACCACACACACTGTATACGCCGTTACGCACGACACACACACTGTTTACAGCCATATGCACCACACACACTGTAATACGCCGTACACACCACACACACACACTGTATACGCCGTATGCACAACACACACACTGTATATGCTGTATGCACAACACACACATTGTTTATGTCATAAGCACCACACACACACTGTACATGCCGTACACCACACACACACTGTATACACCGTATGCACCGCACACACACACTGTATATGCCATATGCACCATACACACACACACACACTGTATACCCGTATGCACCAAACACACACACACACTGTATATGCCGTATGCACTACATACACACACACTATATATGCCGTACACACAGTATATGTATATATGCCGTATGCACCCAACACACACACACACTGTATATGCCAATACGCACCACACACACACTGTATACGCCGTACACCACATAACACCACTGTATATGCCCGTTACGCACCACACACACTTTATACGCTATACGCAACCACACACGCACCACACAAACTGTACACGCGGTATACACCACACACACACTTCATACGCCATACGCACCACACACACACACATTCTGTATATACTGTACCCACCACACACACACACATACACACCGTACACACCATACGCAGCCTCTTGCGCTGTACCACCAGCAGAACACCATCTCAAACACGCCGCCGCGGGGATCAGCCAAATGATTCACTGACGGCCGCCATCTTTGTACAGGAGGAGCGCATGCGCAGTTTTAAAGAGAGATTGGATAGGTGGGTGAGCACATGGGGTAGAGATTCTCAGCGCTGCAAAGTCTGCCCCATCGTGACATTACTGCCCTCCATCTAGTTGACTATAATTTCGTTCGGTAATGTTCGATGAATATTCGACAAATTAATCGGCAAATATTGGAAATTAGAATCGAAAATTGAAATATTCACTCATCTCTAGCCGCAACCACGCTGAGCCGGCGCCTATTAACAACAGGCAGGTAGTTGCCTGTTTTCGTACTACTTGTCTGTTAGTATTTATGCACATAATAATAATAATGATAATAATAATAAAATTCATGCATATCAGCTTTAACATATAAACATGGCCTTACTATACCATTTAGTATGAATTTATTAGAGATTTAGAATGAAATTTCTATGTTTAATAGGTTTCTCAAAAAGACTGGTTTTATTAAAATATTCTAACAGACGTAAAAATAGAAAAAAATATGAATATATCCATGCTCTTTTCCAGGGAATTAGCTCTCTTATTCATCTCCCTTGTTCTAAGAGTAAAATTATTAAAGGGTACATATGAATAATTTAGTCCACCCTGTCAGCAGTATAGCACTGAGCATGAAATACAGAGGTGTCATCCACTGTTGGCAGTATCTGATTCAATGCTCAAACACATTCTGTCATTCTGTCTGCTAACAAGCCAACAGATCACTTAAAAAGGATTTATTAAGAAGTCTGAAAAACTAAATGGTCAATAATGTTGATGGGAAATAATAAGATTTATTTTTTTTATGTTATATACAAAAAAGGCAAGAAAAAAGATTGTTCCCCTGCATAACGATAATCATGAAGCCCTCTTTTTTTAGTATTGTAAGGTTTAAGCCCTTCATGACCTTGCCATTTTTTGCAATTCTGACCAGTGTCCCTTTATGAGGTAATAACTCAGGAACGCTTCAACGGATCCTAGCGATTCTGAGATTGTTTTTTCGTGACATATTGGGCTTCATGTTAGTGGTAAATTTAGGTCAATAATTTTTGCGTTTATTTGTGAAAAAAATGGAAATTTGGCAAAAATTTTGAAAATTTTGCAATTTTTAAATTTTAAATTTTTATTCTGTTAAACCAGAGAGTTATGTGACACAAAATAGTTAATAAATAACATTTCCCACATGTCTACTTTACATCAGCACAATTTTGGAAAAAAAAATTTTTTTTGTTAGGAAGTTATAAGGGTTAAAAGTTGACCAGCGATTTCTCATTTTTACAGCAAAATTTACAAAACCATTTTTTTAGGGACCACCTCACATTTGAAGTCACTTTGAGGGGTCTATATGGTAGAAAATACCCAAAAGTGACACCATTATAAAAACTACACCCTCAAGCTACTCAAAACTACATTCAAGAAGATTATTAACCCTTCAGGTGCTTCACAGGAACTAAAGCAACGTGGAAGGAAAAAATGGACATTTTAATTTTTCCCCAAAAATTTTTATTTTAGCATCAATTTTTTCATTTTTGCATGCGCAACAGGATAAAATGGATTCTAAAATTTGTTGGGCAATTTCACCTGAATACAAAGATACCTCTTATGTGGTCATAAACCACTGTTTGGGCTCACGGCAGGGCTCAGAAGGGAAGGAGTGCCATTTGACTTTTTGAATGGAAAATTAGCTCCAATCTTTAGCGGACACCATGACGGGTTTGGAGAGCCCCTGTTTGCCTAAACAGTGAAAACCCCCCTCATGTGACCCTTTTTGGAAACTAGACCTCTTATGGAACTTATCTAGATTTGTTGTGAGCACTCTGAACCCCAAGTGCTTCACAGAAGTGTATAACGCAGAGCAGTGAAAATAAAAAAATAATTTTTTTTCTTCAAAAATGATTTTTTAGCCCGCTATTTTTTATTTTCACAAGGGTAACAGGTGAAATTGGAACACAAATGTTGTTGTGCAATTTGTCCTGAGTACACCAATACCCCATATGTGGGGGGAAACCACTGTTTTGGTGCATGGGAGAGCTCAGAAGGGAAGGAGCACCATTTTGGAATGCAGACTTGATGGAATGTTCTGCGGGAGTCATGTTGGGTTTGCAGAGCCCCTGATATGCCTAAATAGTAGAAACACCCCACAAGTGACCCCAATTTTGGAAACTAGACCCCCAAGGAGATTATCTAGATGTGTAGTGAGCACTTTGAACCCCCAAGTGCTTCACAGAAGTTTATAAACGCAGAGCAGTGAAAATAGCAAAATCATTTTTGTTTCTCAAAAATCATTTTTTAGCCCGCTATTTTTTACTTTCCCAAGGGTAACAGGATAAATTGGATGCCAAAAGTTGTTGTCCAGTTTTTCCTGAGTACGCTGGTGCCCCATATGTGGGGGGGAACCACTGTTTGGGCGCACGGCAGGGCTCAGAAGGGAAGGAGCGCCATTTGACTTTTTTAATGGAAAATTAGCTCCAATCGTTAGCGGACACCAATATCGTGTTTGGAGAGCCCCTGTGTGCCTAAACTTTGGAGCTCCCCCACAAATGACCCCATTTTGGAAACAAGACCCCCTAAGGAACTTATCTAGATGCACAGTGAGCACTTTGAACCCCAAGGTGCTATACAGAAGTTTATAACGCAGAGCCCTGAAAATAAAAAATCATTTTTTTTCTCAAAAAATTATTTTTTTAGCCCCCTATTTTTTATTTTCACAATGGTTACAGGACAAATTGGACCCCAAAAGTTCTTGTCCAGTTTGTCCTGAGTAGCTGGTACCCCATATGTGGGGGGTAACCACTGATTGGGCACACGTCAGTGCTCGGAAGGGATGTAATGACGCTTTGAAATGCCGACTTGATGGAATGGTCTGTGGGCATCTTGTTATGTTTGCAGAGCCCCTGATGTGCCTATACAGTAGAAACCCCCCACAAGTGACCCCATTTTGTAAACTAGACCCCCCAAGGAGCTTATCCAGATGTGTGGTGAGCACCTTGATCCACCACGTGCTTCACAGAAGTTTATAATGCAGAGCTGTGAAAATAAAAAAATCATTTTTTTTTCCACAAAAATAATTTTTTTAGTCCCCAATTTTTTTCCCAAGGGTAACAGGAGAAATTAGACCCCCAAAGTTGTTGTGCAATTTTTCCTGAGTACGCTGAAACCCCATATGTGGGGGTAAACCACTGTTTGGGCACACTTCGGGGCTCGGAATAAAGGGAGCACTGTTTGACTTTTTGAACGCAAAATTTGCAGGAATCAATGGTGTCGCCATGTTGTGTATGGACACCCCTGATGTGCCTAAATAGTGGAAACCCCTCAATTCTAACTCCAACCGTAACCCCAACACACCTCTAACCCCAACCTAACCCCTACACACCCCTAACCCTAATCCAAATCCTAACCATAACCCTAACCCCAACACATCCCTAACCCTAATCCCAACTTAACCATAACCCTAACCACAAACCTAACCCTAATCCCAACCCTAACCCTAATTCCTACCCTAACCCAAATTCCTACCCTAACCCAAATTCCTACCCTAACCCAAATTCCTACCCTAACCCTAATTCTAACCCTAACCCTAATTCTAACCCTAATGCTAACCCTAAGGCTAACCTAACCCTAGTTCTAACCCTAACCCTAAGGCTGGGTTCATATTGCATTTTACCAGCCCGTTAAACACATAGCGTGACGGACGGGTAACGGTATAGCATTACGTGATCGCGTTATTCTATTCCCGCTAGCGCAGATGAATCAGCAGATGATTTCGTCTGCGCTAGCGGTGACGGATCCCACGCGGTGTAACGCAGTCCGTCTAACAGACTGCCATAATGCAATATGAACACAGCCTTATAATCGTAACCCTAACCCTAATATAAAAATATTTTTTTTATATTATTTGTCCCTACCTATGGGGGTGATAAATGGGGCGTTTATTTACTTTTTTTTATAGATCACTGTGAGAGTTTATCACAGTGATCAAAATAAATTTCTGGACTCTGGAGGGCACACTCGCATGCGCCAGCCATTTTGCAAGATGGCGGCGCCCATGAAACATCCCGGACGGAAGCCGGGACGGATCCAGGGACATCGGAGGACCGGGAGAGGTGAGTAGGGGGGGTCGGAAGGTAAGGGGGGATCGGAAGGTGGGGGCAGCGGAGGCAACGAGGAGGGGAGCATTTAGTGACGGCGGTGACCGATCACCGCCATCTATCGGTGGCGGCGGCCGATCGCCGCCGTGACTCGGTGTGGGGGGGGTCGGATCTCGGTCTCCAGCCATGGCTGATGCTATTGCATTTGATCATTTGATTACACCATATCAGGGCATCTGCCCTTTCTGTATCTGGCCTCCTGATGAGCCAATAGAGGTGAAACACTTCGAGGCGCTAATTAGTGACGGCAGGTGGCACGGAGGAGATGAGTGTTATCTCACTTACCTGATTTATGGCAATATCATGACCTACTGCTATATGTCTGTATAGCCATTTTGGCTCCCATTCACTATACATTTAGATGTACTTTGTGTCATTTGGGGCATAGTTGCTGGAGTGTGGGGCAATTTGACCTAGGTACATCTATTTAGATCTCACAGATATCCTCTGGGTGATATGCTTGTGTGCTATATCTATCATATATGGTTTGGGCTACCATTGTTTATAGGCATTTAATTTGCATTTTTTAGCTCATTGTGGACTGTGACTAGCCCATAGGGCCGTTTTTGGGAAGCCAAAATAAGAAATTATATACATGTTTAGGTGCAGTTCATCAAATGCACTTCTATAAAAGGTCATATTGTTCTATATTGCCATTTGTTATGACTATTTCAACCATTTGAAGTGAGCCTCCACATTCTAGGCACTTCACACATATATACAAGCTCAGTCAATATTGTTTGCCAATTATCTGCCAGTGTGTTCAGTTCTATGATTTTATATATATGGGGCAATAGGGTCCTCTTCTAGACACAGGATTGGTCTATGTAGAGCTAATAGGGGATCCTTTAGCATATCGGGTTGGATCCCTTTAGTGGCTGCAGATTTTATCAGGGCTCCTAGGGATAGTCATCGTTGAGCGGGGGCGCCACAACATCCCCCCTAGGGTGCCAAGCTCCACGGCCAGGAAGGTATCAGAATAACCTGTAAATAGGGCTTCTAGGACCCTCCCCAACATTTTATGTACACTGATTTGTGTGTGTTTTGGACACTTTTTTTGGTTTTTGTTTTTTGTAGTATGGACCAGTATTTCTGTTTCACATTAAACAGCCAATCAGAGCAATCGTAGCCACGTGGGGTTAAGCCAACCCCCCTGTGTGAAGCACAAGGGTCTTGTGCCTGCGGGTCGGGTGACCTTTCAGTGACCCCGGTCACCTGACCCGCAGGAACGCGATCCTTTCATGACACATACGCTGTGTCACAGGTCTGGAAGGGGTTAAGCAAAACTGATAGCTGAGCTGACAAGTGCATGCAGTCATGGCTACGTATCCAGCACAGTGACAAATTCAGCTACTAAAGAAGTAAAACATTTTAGATTCCAAAAAAGACACTTTTATGGCTTATGTTTCCTTTTTAACAAAAGCAATTTTGAACAGCAGACACAGCAATTACACTGATTACAAAATAACATAGCTACAATGTAAAGAACAATCCCAAGTGAACCAAAATATATTAGATTACAGTATATGCAAATAAGGATCTATTTATACTCACTATATAATTCATTTCATTTGTTTCTATGTGCAAAACCCTGTTGCCTTGTTTGTTATTTTACACAGAATAGTGATTAAAGTAGCAGAGCCACAGGGGATTGAAATCTAATACAATGATAATTGCTATTTTAGATACAATAGTAATTAAAGCAAAGCAGACACCAGAGGTTAAAACCTCTACACAAGAATATATGCTGTTTTTCTACAGTTGTGCATTGTGTTATGGTGAAAAAGCATTAACTGATCTGAAATGTGGAAAAATATTTTACGGTATATAAAATCTCTTTGCTCAGGTACATTCAGTACAATAATGTTCATGGTTGGTGAACTGTTGAGACGTAACATTACAAAGCAGCTTATACAGCAATTTGTATCATTATGACAAAAAATCCTCTTTACTGCAATTATACTCCATGTGGGTAAATGAAAAATAGAAACCTTCATTTAATATTAAGTATTTTAATTTGTCGACGTTCCTTTATACTAAAACCCACTAGTCATTGTTCATATTAGACCGATATAAGGAAAAAGATTATGAAGAAATGTCATCAAAAAGAAAGGTAGGAATGTGTCAATCTCCCTACAATCATAGTACAGTCATGGCCAAAAGTTTTGAGAATGACACAAATATTAATTTTTACAAAGTCTACTGCTTCACTTTTTCTAATGGCAATTTGCATATACTCCAGAATGTTATAAAGAGTGATCAGCTTAACAGCATTTACTTGCAAAGTCAATATTTGGCTAGAAAATGAACTTTATCCCCCAAAACACATTTCAACATCATTGCAGCCCTGCCTTAAAAGGACCAGCTAACCTCTTTTCAGTGATTGCTTCATTAACACAGGTGTGGGTGTTGATGAGGACATGGCTGGAGATCAATCTGTCATGATTAAGTAAGAATGACACCACTAGACACTTTAAAAGGAGGCTGGTGCTTGGCATCATTGTTTCTCTTCTGTTAACCATGGTTATCTCTAAAGAAACACTTGCAGTCATCATTGCAATGCACAAAATGGCCTAACAGGGAAGAGTATTGCAGCTAGAAAGATTGCACCTCAGTCAACAATCTATGCATCATCAAGAACTTCAAGGAGAGAGGTTCCATTGTTGCCAAAAAGGCTTCAGGGCGCCCAAGAAAGACCAGCAAGCGCCAGGACCATCTCTTAAAAGTGTTTCAGCTGCGGGATCGGTCTACCAGCAGTGCAGAGCTTGCTCAGGAATGGCAGCAGGCAGGTGTGAGTGCATCTGCACGCACTGTGAGGCGGAGACTCTTGGAGCAAGGCCTGGTCTCAAGGAGGGCAGCAAAGAAGCCACTTCTCTCCAGAAAAAACATCTATGGACATACTGTGATATTTCTGTCAAAAGGTATCACAAGGGCAGGTGGTACTTCTTCTGTGAAGTGACTGGTGGGGAAAGTTATTTTCTCTGATGAATCCCCTTTTCGATTGTTTGGGACATCAGGAAAACCCTCATTCGGAGAAGACAAGGTGAGCGCTTCCACCAGTCTTGTCTCATGCCAACTGTTAAGCATCCTGAAACCATTCATGTTGGGGTTGCTTCTCAGCCAAGGGAATCGGCTCTCTCACAGTCTTGCCTAAAAACACAGCCATGAATAAAGAATGGTACCAGAATGTCCTCCAAGAGCAACTTCTCCCAACGCTCCAAGAGCACTTTGGCGATCAACAATGCCTTTTCCAGCATGAGGAGCACCTTGCCATAAAGCAAAGGTGATAACTAAATGGCTCAGGGAACAAAACATAGAGATTTTGGGTCCATGGCCTGGAAACTCCCCAGATCTTAATCCCATTGAGAACTTGTGGTCAATCATCAAGAGACGGGTGGACAAACAAAACCTAAAAATTCTGACAAAATGAAAGCATTGATTGTGCAAGAATGGACTGCTATCAGTCAGGATTTGGTCCAGATGTTGATTGAGAGCATGCCAGGGAGAATTGCAGAGGTCCTGAAGAAGAAGGGTCAACACTGCAAATATTGACTTGCTGCATTAACTCATTCTAACTGTCAATATAAGCTTTTGTTACTCATATGTTTGCAATTATTATATTTCTGTCTGTGATAAAAACATCTGTTAAACACACATAAAAACCAGAGGCAGCAGATCATGTGAAAATATAATATTTGTGTCATTCTCAAAACTTTTGGCCATGACTGTACTTTGATTACACAGCAGTACTAGCACATCAAATATTGCTATGCATCAGAAGTAAAAATGGGAAGTATAGAAAGGATTCTACGATACCCTTCAAGTAAAAAATTGTCAGCTTGGGGCATGAGAATCTAGATGTATTTATAGGGAATATGTGATTAGAAAATGATCTAATGTTGAAATCAAGTTTTTGTGTTAAGTAGTGTTGAGCGATACGATACCGCAAGTATCGGGTATCGGCCGATATTAGCTCTATCGGCCTTTCGATACTTAGTTCCGATATTTTCGTCTTATCGGATACCGGAATCGGGATTGTCACTGTCACTGTCAGTGTCCGTCGGTCGGGTCTGTCAGGAGTCAGCGGCACTTACCTGGCAGAAGATCTCCGGCGGTCACGGGCTGGACTGCTTCATGGCCGCCATCATCTTTCCCCGGCGGTCACATGCAGTTTCTCGCGATAACTGCAGTGACTGCTGGGTAATCCCGGCCGTAAAGCAGTCAGTCCGATGACGTCACCGCCGGGGAAGCAGGTAATCAGCTGTGCTGCGTCGCGATGACAGGCTCTGAATGTCATTGCGATGTAGCAGAGCTGGATCGTCGTGGGACTGTCGTTACTATGGACTGCGTCGGACAGGTGGTATACTGTTGGTTTGTTTTTTTTCTTTTTTTACAGGAGATCGATGGCGTCGCAGGAATGAGTGTATAATAAAATTAATGAAAACTGTGTTGTCTCTTTTATTTCATTAAAAGACTTTTTTCTTGCTTTGTCTTTTTTTTATACATTTAATAACTTTGGGATTAATAATGGATCGGTGTCTTATTGACACCTCTCCATTATTAACCGGGCTTATTGTCACCGTGCAATCAACGGTGACATTAACCCCTTATTACCCCACTTGCCACCGCTACAGGGCAGTGGGAAGAGCCAGGTAAAGTGCCACAATTGGCACATCTTTTGATGCGCCAAATGTGGGGCTGCTGTAGCCTGGTATTATGAGGCTGTTGAGGGCCAAAATCCATGGGCCTTGACAGTCTTTTAATACCAGGCCGCAGCAGTCTGCATTTTACTTGGCTGGTTAACAAAAATAGGGGGACCCCTACCCGTTTGTTTTTCGAGGGGATCCCCTATTTTTGTTAACCAGCCAAGCTAAGCAGACTGCTGTGGCCTGGTATTATCAGGCTTGCAAGGTCCATGGATATTGGATCCTTACCAGCCTGAAAAACCAGGCCTCAGCGGTCTGCTTCATCTGGCTGGTTAACAAAAATAGGGGGGACCCCACGCCAATTTTTTTCGAGGGGATCCCCTATTTTTGTTAATCAGCCAAGATATGCAGACTGCTGTGGCCTGGTATTATCAGGCTGGCAAGGTCCATGGATCTTGGCTCCTTAACAGCCTGAAAATCCAGGCCTCAGCGGTCTGCTTCATCTGGCTGGTTAACAAAAATAGGGGGGACCCCACACCAATTTTTTTCGAGGGGATCCCCTATTTTTGTTAATCAGCCAAGATATGCAGACTGCTGTGGCCTGGTATTATCAGGCTGGCAAGGTCCATGGATCTTGGCTCCTTAACAGCCTGAAAATCCAGGCCTCAGCAGTCTGCTTCATCTGGCTGGTTAACAAAAATAGGGGGGACCCACGCCAATTTTTTTCGAGGGGATCCCCTATTTTTGTTAACCAGCAAAGATAAGCAGACTGCTGTGGCCTGGTATTATCAGGCTGACAAGCAGGGTCGGACTGAGCCACCGGGACACCGGACAAACCTCCAGTGGGCCCCAGCTCCTGCGTGGTGGGCCCTGATTTGAAAGGATAGGTCGCGGGGCAGAGGGGGCGGTGGCCCCGGGCCCCGCGCTCTGAGGGGGCCAACCCGGAGCTACGCTACAGTAACTGTATCGGCGTGCACAGCACGCCGATACAGTTACATTCTCGGCAGAGCAGGGAGAATTGATCTTCCTGCTCTGCCGCCCAGAAGCTATGGGGCCTGAACAGGCGTTGGGGGGCCCGGTGCCAGCAGTGGGCCCCCCAACCGTATCGGAGGGTCAGCTGTATCGGCATGGGTACGGTTGGGGCGAGGATATGGGTGTGATTAGCTGTGAAATGGGTGTGGTCGGGGCGTGGTTTAAAATTTGCAGTGGCGCGCTATGCACGCGCAGCCTTTAACCCTCTTTCCTGTCTTCAAAATTTGGGAGGTATGCTGTATGACCTCCCTACAACTTCTGGGCATGCTCCTGATGAGCGCGACGGATGGTCTCCTGAGGGATCTCCTCCCACACCTGGACTAAAGCATCCACCAACTCCTGGACAGTCTGTGGTGCAACGTGGCATGGCCTAAAATTTGCTTCAGCAGGCACAGCGTGCCACAGCCTTTGTCCCTCTTTCCCTTCTTCAAAGGTTGGGAAGTATGATGGTGGGCCCCAAGAATATATTTTTCTCTGGTGGGCCCAAGTTACTCCAGTCCGACGCTGCTGGCAAGGTCCATGTATGTTGGCTCCTTAACAGCCTTAAATACCATGCCTCAGCAGCAGGGGCGTACATAGAAATCATGGGGCCCCATAGCAAAAGTCTGAATGGGCCCCCCCCCAAAAAAAAAAACCAGAGCCATTGTAAATGTAAAGTGCCAGCACAGTGAGGGGACACATTACACAAAAAAATGTATTATGCCCCCATAGATTGTGCCCCCATAGATGCTCCATAGTATAGGCCCTTATGCTGCCGCAGCTGCTGCAACCAAAAAAAAAAAAAAGACATACTCACCTTTCGTCGCTGGGGGCCAGGTGCCGGTGTCCTGAGCAGGGGTGACACCAGGTGCCGATGTCACCGCTCGCTCAGGGCCCCGGCACCTGAGATATTTACCTGTCCTCTCTCCACTGCTGAGTGCCGCTGTCTTCGGGGTCCTCCAGCAGTGAATGATGAGGCAGAGGGCGCGGCGAGCACTAACGACGTCATCGCGCCCTCTGACCTGAACATTGCAGCAAGAGGACGCGAGCAACGGTGGAACGGGACAGGCAAATATCCCTTATACTCACCCTTCCGCCGGCGCGGTCTGTGCAGCCCCTGCTCTTCTCCCACGGTCTCCGCCGCCAGTGTTCAGCGGTCACGCGGGACAGCTCATTAAAGTCTGAATATGTGCGTATTCATGACTGTAATGAGCGGTACCACCTGACCGCTGAACACAGGCGTTGGAGACCGTGGGAGAAGAGCAGGGGCTGCAGAGACTGCACCAGGAGGGGTGAGTATATAGAAGAGCTGCGCTCCCCCCCGCAACCCCTGGTAGTACTGTGTCAGCACAGCTACCCGACCGTCGAGGGCCCCCTCACCTGTCCGGGCCCCATAGCAGCTGCTTGGTCTGCTTCATTCACGGTACGCCACTGCTCAGCAGTCTGCTTCATCAGGCTGGTTAACAAAAATAGGGGGGACCCGACGCCATTTTTTATTCGAAGGGAACCCATTTTT
>JARQOD010000002.1:305315709-305455882 GCA_033576555.1 Oophaga sylvatica | reverse complement strand
GGCCAGGAGATACCTTTCCCTCACTGCCCATTGGGTCAATGTTGTGGAGCCGGGTACAGATCTTGCGAGTGGCGCTGTACGTGTTCTGCCAACTCCAAGGATTGCAGGAATCAAGTCTGTCCACATTGACTCCTCCTCCTACTCCAGTTCCTCAGAATCATCGCTGCAGGAGCCGTCACGGTCTACCTCCACATGGACCCATGAACGCTTACCTGATGCGACCGATATGAGCACAGCCGTGGCCAAACGTCAACAGGCCGTCCTGAAATTAATTTACATGGGGAATCGAAGCCACACAGCGCAGGAGCTCTGGAATGCCATCAAGCAGGAGAGCGACGTGTGGTTTTTGCCAGCGAATTTCCAGCCAGGCTTGGTAGTGTGTGACAATGGCCGAAATCTGGTGGCAGCTCTGGGCCTTGGCAACCTCACTCACATACCATGTCTGGCACATGTGCTCAACTTGGTCGTGCAGAGTTTTTTGAGGGACTATCCGGATCTTGATGCACTGCTGCACAAGTTCCGCCTAGAGTGCGCTCACTTGCGACGTTCCAGCATGGCCAGATCGCGCATTGCAGCTCTGCAACGCAGATTTCGCCTTCCTGAACATCGCATCATATGTGAAGTACCCACCAGGTGGAATTCCACGTTACATATGTTGGAGCGGTTGTGTGAGCAGCAGCCAGCAGTAATGGAGTATCAGCTGCATCAGGCGCAATCAACTCGCAATTTGCGTCGTTCAAACTTCACCACTACTGAGTGGGCCTCTATGAAGGACATCTGCCACGTTTTGCGTGCGTTTGATGAGTCAACGCGGATTGCGAGTGCAGATGATGCACTAGTCAGCCTGACTGTCCCCCTTATCTGCCTGCTTCAAAAAACACTGCAAGCAATAAGGGATGAGGTTTTGGAAGAGGTGGAGGATGAGGAGTCACAAATTTCATTACCTTCTGGACAGTCAGCGCAACGTGGTTCCTCACAAAGGGCTGGGCAGTGTTCACTTTGTGAGGAGGATGAGGAGGAGTCAATGGAGGAGGAAGACATCGCTCCAGAGGGAGGTACACAACGCTCTAGTCAGTATGTAGAGCGAGGGTGGGGTGATGCAGAGCAGGCAGAGATGATGCCTCTTGCAGGGGACAGCGTTTCTTGGCCAGTTGGGAGTCTGCAGCACATGGTTGATTTCATGCTGCAGTGCCTGAGAAACGACCGCCGCATCGCCCACATTCTCACACGTGTGATTATTGGGTGTACACCCTCCTAGACCCTCGCTACCGGAACAACTTACAAAGCCTCATCACACCGTTGAACCAGGAGCGTAAAATGCGGGAGTACCAAGACACACTGGTGCAATCCATAATGTTCTCCATTCCAGCCGAGAGCACTGCTACTGCTTTACAAAGCAGCTCTGTGCGTCGAGGCAGTGGAGACAGCTCTGCAACAAGAGGGAGCACAAGCAGCGCATCTGCACAGGGCAAGACCAGTATGTTCCAAATGTGGCGAAGTTTTGTGGCAGTGCCACCAATGTCTACACCATCCGAGACGGCTCCAGTCAGCAGGAGGCAACGTTTCCGTAAGATGGTGACAGACTACATGTCTTTCCCTCTCAGTGTACTCCCAGATGGCTCTTCCCCATTCAAGTTTTGGGTCTCTAAGCTGGATACATGGCCAGAGCTTAGCCAGTATGCATTGGAGGTGCTGGCTTGCCCTGCTGCCAGTGTATTATCGGAGCGCGTCTTTAGTGCCGCAGGTGGTGTACTAACAGACCGTCGCATGCGACTATCCTCCGATAATGTAGACCGGCTTACTTTTCTGAAAATGAACAAGGCATGGATCTCGCCAAATTTGTCTGTCCGTTTTCAGATTAAATAACTGGTTCGCAACGTTATCCATGTCTCCTGTTATGTTCATCTTTCTACCACCTGAACTCTACTCCCTGTGCTACAACACTGCCAGTTGCTGCTCAGAAGTGTCGTGTCCACAGACCAATACACAAGCTATAGTGTTAGTGGGGTTCAGTAACGCCAGCTGTTCCCCTGCTGTGTGTCCGGCAACAAGTCTCCTGTTCCCTACACATGCACAGAAAAACCCATGTCGAACATGCTCCAAATAGGGAAGAGCCGTCACCCTGATTGTTATGCTTAAAACAGGAAATTGTGAAGTTTTCCAGGCCTAGAATGATACATTTTTATGACAAATATGGACAAATAATAATTTGTCATCACAGCGCATATCTGCACATGTCTATTAGAAATGGTAACAAAAACTAAAACATAGTCTTCACTTTTTGAAATTAATGCATAAAAGTACATTTCATACTTATCAATTAATGCTTTTTAAGGAACTTTATCTGTACCTGTAAGATAATGCAGTCAATGGATGTACGAATCATAAAATCCTCATCATCATCATCACGAGTTTTATTTATGACAGACATTATAAAATACACATACTGATGCCAACTGTAACTTCACACACCATATATGAAATGGCCAGCATCTAAACCTGGTAATAATGTGCAATAATAAATTATTACATCTAGAAAGTGCATCATGCATACTGACAATAGGTAGTACTAGTTATACCTGCAAGTGCTGTTGAAACAAGCACAACAGATATAAATTAATAATGGTATATAGGTATCACAGTGCATAGTTACTCATGGACAATGTCGATGTAATACTGTACCTCAATAAAGTCTGCGTCAACCATTATGCTTGGTAGTCTTGTAGATTGTTAAAGAGGGAACGGTCTTTTTTTGTTGTTCATAGGTGGAGTATTAGACAGTAAATGATTACTGCTGTCGTATTTTTGGCGTCCCTAGGGCGCAATAACGCTGCGTAACGTCACATTTTATAGAGTCATCTAATTGACACACGCTACCCTACCCTACGCGTGACAGTAGGAAGGTAGTGTTGACGGATAAAGCCTTGCGCAACCAGACATGCTTTTACCCTCTTCAACACTGTCCATGATTGCAGCCGCAGACTTTATTGACGTACAGTATAACATCGCCATTACCCATCAGAGGCTGTCCACTGTCTGATACAGACATAGAATATACCTTTGCTATCCGTAGCCTTTCTTTCACCTACACTTGCAGGCACACACTTAAATTGTGACAATGCATTATGTTTTTTAAATGGTTATTTTTTATCGTACATTATTGTGTCATCACATTGATGAGTCCATGCTGGACATGTCATACATGCTGTACAAAGTAACGATTTTATTAACTTAAATAATTGAAATGTCTGTGACTGTCACATCTAAATTGCAATGATGATGATGATGAGTGACTATTACAAAATCCATTGTCTTCACTATGTTATGGTTTAACATAGCGTTCCTTAAGCATTATTCATAAATACAAAAATGGACTTTTATTGTTAAATTTACAACACTATATTTTGTAACCAATTTTTTGGGTGGTGTGTTGTTCCATTTCTTGTTGGCATGTGCATATATGCGTTTATATTTGCAGTGTCTTTATTTTTAATTCTTGAAGTTAGGAAACATGTGTATCTTCGTACCTGTTAGTCATTAGATAGAAAAATATTTAGACTTGAGAGTAGTGTTGAGCGATACGATACTGCAAATATCGGGTATCGGCCGATATTGGCTGTATCGGAATTCCGATTCCGAGTACCGATATTTTCGTCAGATCGGATACCTGAATCGGAATTGTCACTGTCACTGTCAGTGTCCGTCGGTCGGGTCTGTCAGGAGTCAGCGGCACTTACCTGGCAGAAGATCTCCGGCGGTCACATCCCGGACTGCTTCATGGCCGCCATCCTCTTCTCCCCGGCGGTCACATGCATTATCTCGCGATAACTGCAGTGACTGCTGGGTAATCGCGGCCGTAAAGCAGTCAGTCCGATGACGTCACCGCCGGGGAAGCTGGTAAGCAGCTGTGCTGCGCCGGGATGTCAAGCTCTGCCTGTCATTCCGATGTAGCAGAGCTGGATCGTCGTGGGACAATCGTTACTATGGACTGCGTCGGACAGGTGGTATACTGTTGGTTTGTTTTTTTTATTTTTTTACAGGAGATCGATGGCGTCGCAGGAATGAGAGAGTAATAAAAAAAATGAAAACTGTGTTGTCTCTTTTATTTCATTAAAAGACTTTTTTCTTGCTGTGTCTTTTTTTTAAACATTTAAAACTTTGGGATTAATAATGGATCGGTGTCTTATTGACACCTCTCCATTATTAACCGGGCTTATTGTCACCGTGCAATCAACGGTGACAATAACCCCTTATTACCCCGCTTGCCACCGCTACAGGGCAAGTGGGAAGAGCCGGGTAAAGTGCCACAATTGGCACATCTTTTGATGCGCCAAATGTGGGGCTGCTGTAGCCTGGTATTATCAGGCTGTTGAGGGCCAAAATCCATGGGCCTTGACAGTCTTTTAATACCAGGCCGCAGCAGTCTGCATTTTACTTGGCTGGTTAACAAAAATAGGGGGGATCCCCACGCCGTTTTTTTTTCGAGGGGATTCCCTATTTTTGTTAACCAGCCAAGCTAAGCAGACTGCTGTGGCCTGGTATTATCAGGCTTGCAAGGTCCATGGATATTGGATCCTTACCAGCCTGAAAAACCAGGCCTCAGCGGTCTGCTTCATCTGGCTGGTTAACAAAAATAGGGGGGACCCCACGCTAATTTTTTTCGAGGGGATCCACTATTTTTGTTAATCAGCCAAGATATGCAGACTGCTGTGGCCTGGTATTATCAGGCTGGCAAGGTCCATGGATCTTGGCTCCTTAACAGCCTGAAAATCCAGGCCTCAGCGGTCTGCTTCATCTGGCTGGTTAACAAAAATAGGGGGGACCCCACGCCATTTTTTTTTCGAAGGGAACCCCTATTTTTGTTAATCAGTTCCCTCTGATGTCACTGATGGTGTCCCTGGCTGACCTGAAGTGAAAGTGGAAAGCAATCAATTAAGCTTTCCACTTCCTCTCCTGTCAGCCAGGAGAGGAACTCATTCATTTGGGGGTTTACTGTGAGGCTGCAGCATTAGCTGCGGTCCCTGCAGTAAACATTAACCCTTTCTGAAGGATTACACCGTGGGACCTGACTGTGCATCGGATTGGTAAGAATAATTTTGCTTTATTATTTTATTTTTATTACAGGAAATGGTTTTAGCAGGTAAATAAAATATGGTCAAAAACTGTGTGATTATTTCATTAAACTTCTTTTTTATTAAAGTGTGTGTGTTTGATTATTCTTTCATACAATAGGATTAATAATTGATAGTTGTCTAATTGACAGCTCTCAATTATTAACCTGGCTTAAAGTGACCTTTCAATTGCAAGGTCATTTTAACCCCTTATTAACCCATTCGCCACCGCTACAGGGCAATGGGAATAGACGGGCAAAGTGCCAGAAAGGGCAAATCTAATTAGAGATTTGCCCTTTCTGGGGTGTCTGGGGCAGATGTTAGTAGCCGGGGGGGGCCAAAAATAATGGTCCCTCTCTGGGCTATTATTATCTGCCCTCACTCACTGGCTTTGTCTGTCTGGTTGAAAAATAGGGCGGGAGCCCACGCATTTTTTTTCAGCAATTTTACACCTCATATATATATATATACATGTCATTGAGTTTGTGACACATATATATATATATATATATATATATATTATTATAGTTCATACACTTCTACATAGTATAATAGCCGCTAATTCAATTGCTGGCTTTTGTGAAAATGCAGAACCCGACATGAAATGACACTTGGTGTACATAGGGTTAACCATGTCCTTTGCTATCTGATTTGCACAAACAATTAAATCAGTCTATGTGTGCAAAATTTCACACCTGTAGGGGTTAATTAAAGGTGTAAATTCGTAGCAAAAAAGTCCGTTTTTTTTACAACGAATTTACACCTTTAATTAACCCCTACAGGTGTGAAATTTTGCAAACATAGACTGATTTAATTGTTTGTGCAAATCAGATAGCAAACGACATGAAAAGACATGGTTAACCCTATGTACACCAAGTGTCATTTCATGTCGGGTGCTTCTGTCTTTTCACTGAAGCCGGCTTTACCCGGCAATTGAATCAGAGGATATTTTACTATGTAGAAGTGTATAAACTATACATATATGTATATATATATGTCACAATGACATGTATATATATATATATATATATGTATTCTATGTGTGTATATTTAGTGTTTACAAGGAAAGAATGGGTTTTTTTTAGTTCCGATATTTTGTTCCCATAGACTTACATGGGACTTCCGGTATCGGTATCGGGTATCGTCGATATTTTAATGGTATCGGCGATACCATTCCGATTCCGATACTTAGGGATATCGGAAAGTATCGCTCAACACTACTTGAGAGTCCACAGTTGTTGATACCTTTGAATGGTTAACTGAAAAGATGGTAACAAATTGCAAGCTTTCGAGGCTACTCACGTCTCTTCATCAGGCAAAGACTAAAACAAAAAATGAAGCATCACATATTTCTATACACAACAGGACACAGGAATAGTGCAATAGGTAAGACAAGTAAGTGACGTGTAGCAGAACTCTCATTATCACAGAGGGATGAACATAAATATTGTAACAGTTCCTAGATAAGGATAGAAAGTTTTATTGCCCTCTGATTGGGGTCTGGTTTTGTGTTTTCATGCCCCTGGAAGGGCAGAGACGCAGATTCCTTAATTGATATAGAATGACATAAATCCGTGTGATCTATTCATTCCATCACTAACAGTGTCAAAGGTCATGATGAGCTTATATTTTGAAACCTTTGTATCTTTGTCATATTTGAAGTTATATTTTAATACCAGTAATTCCATATCCATCATGCTATGACCGGGCATACAAAAGTGTTTTGCCACAGGTAAATCCATTATTTTTTGACTTATCGTGTGGCGCTGATAATTCATCCTTGTTCTCATTTTTTGGCCGGTCTCCCCTCACATGTCCCTCCCTCACTTGTCTTACCTATTCCTGTGTCCTGTTGTGTGTAGAAATATGTGATTCTTCATTTTTTTTTTGTCTTAGCCTGATGAAGAGACCTGAGTAGTCTCGAAAGCTTTGAATTTGTTACCATATTTTCAGTTAGCCATTAAACGGTATCAACCACAGAGGACTCTCAAGTATAAATATTTTTCTATTCTTGGAATTGAAATTCATCATTTTATTGTCCTAGTAAAACTTCATTTATTCTTGTTTCAAGTACATACATTTGCAATGGCCACGTAACAAGGCAATAACTCAATATTTTGTGCCTACACCCTCCTTGACCCTGGGCTTCAACAGCGCCAGTTGCTGCTCAGAAGTGTTAGATGCACAGATGAAAACAATCGCTGATGTGTTTTGTGGGTTCAGTAACGCCTGCTGTTCCCCTGCTGTGTGTCTGGCAAAAATTACTGCTGCTAACTACAACTTCAACTTCAAACGTCTCATACTAGGCCTCTGCCTACACCCTCCTTGACCTTGGGCTTCAACAGCGCCAGTGGCTGCTCAGAAGTGTTAGATGCACAGATGAAAACAATCGCTGATGTGTTTGTGGGGTTCAGTAACGCCTGCTGTTCCCCTGCTGTGTGTCTGGCAAAAATTACTGCTGCTAACTACAACTTCAACTTCAAACGTCTCATACTAGGCCTCTGCCTACACCCTCCTTGACCCTGGGCTTCAACAGCGCCAGTTGCTGCTCAGAAGTGTTAGATGCACAGATGAAAACAATCGCTGATGTGTTTGTGGGGTTCAGTAACGCCTGCTGTTCCCCTGCTGTGTGTCCGGCAAAAATTACTGCTAGCTAGCTACCTAATCATGGTGAAAAAAACATGACATCTCAAAGTGTCTATTGCTACACATAGATATGAGGCTACACCCTGATTTCTAAGCTGTAAACATTTGAAACGTCAACTTTCAAACCATAAAATGATTAGTCTTTGTCACAAATCTGTAACAAAACAATTGTGACATATTATTACAGATATGCACATGTCGAAAACAAATGCAAACACAAAAGCCTACTTATGCTATAGGATACTGATGGTCAACCTTGTCACTCCATAGCTTAGACAAATCCAACGCACATCATGATGACTCAAATGCTGCAATGTTGGAAGTGCATAATGTGGGTTGAACTTTGACAACTGCTGCAGTGCGAAGGTTATACTTCAGTGTTCTTGCCTTTGAAATAAAAGCATACAAGTAAATATAATAATCCAATGTTGATTAAGGGACGTGATGTACACCTGTAATATTGTGCAAACAATGCATGTAGGAATAGTCCTCTTCAACATTACTTATATTTGTGTCATTTTAAAAAATACATATTTGATTAGAAAGTTAACAGCCCATATCATAAAGGTCCTTCATGTAAACATGATAATCGCTAACAAAAATCATGCATTACCTTGGTAAAGTCAATAGTGCATAGTCACAATAGCAAAATATATACCTGTAAGTGGTGCTGAAAGAACGACAACTGATAGAATACGTGAATGATATATATTTATCAGACTGAATAGCGACATCTGTACAATGTCGATATAATACTGTACCTTAACAAAACAGCTGTGTCACACCTCACACTCGTTTTTCTTGTAGCTTGTTATGTAATAGGGCACATGCGTGTATGTTTCATCATAGGTGCATGTTTACTGAGTAAAGCAGTCATGACAACGCCTTTGTGTTGTGGGTACGCTTGCGATGATGAACGATGCGCACCGTGAATGTTAGTCTGCGTCATAAGACGTACAGACGCTCCAATACCCAACGCGTCACAGCAGGAAGCCAGTCTGTGCGTCCAAACAAAGGCGCAACCATACATGCACGTAACCTTTTATAAAGCTACATAAAAAAAAGGATGTAGTAGTAACGCACACTTTATTGAGGTACAGTATTACATCGCCAATTCACCATCTGTGGCTATGCAGTCTCATCTATATATACCTTATCTATCCGTTGTCATGCTTGCAAGTCCACAGTCAGGCATAAATATCTGTTTTCACTCTGCACTATGCACTTTTTAAATTTTTGTTTTGTTAATATAAATGATTGGCACATATTATCAGTATTACATGATGGAAATTTTAGATATTTTTTTAAAAATTTTAGTGATATTATTCACCAAATGTAAAGTTTTATGAATGTCAAAGAAAACTTGTAATGCTGATTATGTTTTTAAGTCAGCCATTCATTGTCTACACAATAAAAATGGTGTACATACTGTTACTTACCCATCATTAATGGATTCTGATGTGTACTTTATGCTTTTATTTTAAACCGTATAGCAGATTATTTAACCTATTTTAATTGTGGTTTGCATTGCTTTTCAACATGTTAATGTATGGTTTATGTTTGTAAATTATTAATTTACATATATTTTTTTAAGTTAAATCATCATCTTATGGTACTAAAGTTTATATTTCTCTTGTTTGGAGTATAGACATTTTTAATTGACACGTAACAAGGAAAATACTTGATATAGTATTTAAACATCCTCCTTGACCCTGGGCTACAACACCGCCAGTTGTTGCTCGGAAGTGCTGTTAGCACAGTGAACACTTGCTCCTGTGTTACTGGGGTTCAGTAATGTCAGCTGTTCCCCTGCTGTGTGAACGGCAAAAAGTCCTGCTGCCTCCACCATGTTCTCTTCTCATCCCTGGGCTACAACACCGCCAGTTGTTGCTCGGAAGTGCTGTTAGCACAGTCTACACTTGCTCCTGTGTTACTGGGGTTCAGTAATGTCAGCTGTTCCCCTGCTGTGTGAACGGCAAAAAGTCCTGCTGCCTCCACCATGTTCTCTTCTCATCCCTGGTCTACAACACCGCCAGTTGTTGCTCGGAAGTGCTGTTAGCACAGTCTACACTTGCTCCTGTGTTACTGGGGTTCAGTAATGTCAGCTGTTCCCCTGCTGTGTGTACGGCAAAAAGTCCTGCTGCCTCCACCATGTTCTCTTCTCATCCCTGGGCTACAACACCGCCAGTTGTTGCTCGGAAGTGCTGTTAGCACAGTCTACACTTGCTCCTGTGTTACTGGGGTTCAGTAATGTCAGCTGTTCCCCTGCTGTGTGTAACGGCAAAAAGTCCTGCTGCCTCCACCATGTTCTCTTCTCATCCCTGGGCTACAACACCGCCAGTTGTTGCTCGGAAGTGCTGTTATCACAGTCTACACTTGCTCCTGTGTTACTGGGGTTCAGTAATGTCAGCTGTTCCCCTGCTGTGTGTACGGCAAAAAGTACTGCTGCCTCCACCATGTTCTCTTCTCATCCCTGGGCTACAACACCGCCAGTTGTTGCTCGGAAGTGCTGTTAGCACAGTCTAACACTTGCTCCTGTGTTACTGGGGTTCAGTAATGTCAGCTGTTCCCCTGCTGTGTGAACGGCAAAAAGTCCTGCTGCCTCCACCATGTTCTCTTCTCATCCCTGGGCTACAACACCGCCAGTTGTTGCTCGGAAGTGCTGTTAGCACAGTCTACACTTGCTCCTGTGTTACTGGGGTTCAGTAATGTCAGCTGTTCCCCTGCTGTGTGTACGGCAAAAAGTCCTGCTGCCTCCACCATGTTCTCTTCTCATCCCTGGGCTACAACACCGCCAGTTGTTGCTCGGAAGTGCTGTTGCACAGTCTACACTTGCTCCTGTGTTACTGGGGTTCAGTAATGTCAGCTGTTCCCCTGCTGTGTGAACGGCAAAAAGTCCTGCTGCCTCCACCATGTTCTCTTCTCATCCCTGGGCTACAACACTGCCAGTTGTTGCTCGGAAGTGCTGTTAGCACAGTCTACACTTGCTCCTGTGTTACTGGGGTTCAGTAATGTCAGCTGTTCCCCTGCTGTGTGAACGGCAAAAAGTCCTGCTGCCTCCACCATGTTCTCTTCTCATCCTGGGCTACAACACCGCCAGTTGTTGCTCGGAAGTGCTGTTAGCACAGTCTACACTTGCTCCTGTGTTACTGGGGTTCAGTAATGTCAGCTGTTCCCCTGCTGTGTGAACGGCAAAAAGTCCTGCTGCCTCCACCATGTTCTCTTCTCATCCCTGGCTACAACACCGCCAGTTGTTGCTCGGAAGTGCTGTTAGCACAGTCTAACACTTGCTCCTGTGTTACTGGGGTTCAGTAATGTCAGCTGTTCCCTGCTGTGTGAACGGCAAAAAGTCCTGCTGCCTCCACCATGTTTCTCTTCTCATCCCTGGGCTACAACACCGCCAGTTGTTGCTCGGAAGTGCTGTTAGCACAGTCTACACTTGCTCCTGTGTTACTGGGGTTCAGTAATGTCAGCTGTTCCCCTGCTGTGTGAACGGCAAAAAGTCCTGCTGCCTCCACCATGTTCTCTTCTCATCCCTGGGCTACAACACCGCCAGTTGTTGCTCGGAAGTGCTGTTAGCACAGTCACACTTGCTCCTGTGTTACTGGGGTTCAGTAATGTCAGCTGTTCCCCTGCTGTGTGTACGGCAAAAAGTCCTGCTGCCTCCACCATGTTCTCTTCTCATCCCTGGGCTACAACACCGCCAGTTGTTGCTCGGAAGTGCTGTTAGCACAGTCTACACTTGCTCCTGTGTTACTGGGGTTCAGTAATGTCAGCTGTTCCCCTGCTGTGTGTAACGGCAAAAAGTCCTGCTGCCTCCACCATGTTCTCTTCTCATCCCTGGGCTACAACACCGCCAGTTGTTGCTCGGAAGTGCTGTTAGCACAGTCACACTTGCTCCTGTGTTACTGGGGTTCAGTAATGTCAGCTGTTCCCCTGCTGTGTGAACGGCAAAAAGTCCTGCTGCCTCCACCATGTTCTCTTCTCATCCCTGGGCTACAACACCGCCAGTTGTTGCTCGGAAGTGCTGTTAGCACAGTCTACACTTGCTCCTGTGTTACTGGGGTTCAGTAATGTCAGCTGTTCCCCTGCTGTGTGACGGCAAAAAGTCCTGCTGCCTCCACCATGTTCTCTTCTCATCCCTGGGCTACAACACCGCCAGTTGTTGCTCGGAAGTGCTGTTAGCACAGTCTACACTTGCTCCTGTGTTACTGGGGTTCAGTAATGTCAGCTGTTCCCTGCTGTGTGTACGGCAAAAAGTCCTGCTGCCTCCACCATGTTCTCTTCTCATCCCTGGGCTACAACACCGCCAGTTGTTGCTCGGAAGTGCTGTTAGCACAGTCTACACTTGCTCCTGTGTTACTGGGGTTCAGTAATGTCAGCTTGTTCCCCTGCTGTGTGAACGGCAAAAAGTCCTGCTGCCTCCACCATGTTTCTCTTCTCATCCCTGGGCTACAACACCGCCAGTTGTTGCTCGGAAGTGCTGTTAGCACAGTCTACACTTGCTCCTGTGTTACTGGGGTTCAGTAATGTCAGCTGTTCCCCTGCTGTGTGAACGGCAAAAAGTCCTGCTGCCTCCACCATGTTCTCTTCTCATCCCTGGGCTACAACACCGCCAGTTGTTGCTCGGAAGTGCTGTTAGCACAGTCTACACTTGCTCCTGTGTTACTGGGGTTCAGTAATGTCAGCTGTTCCCCTGCTGTTCCCCTGCTGTGTGAACGGCAAAAAGTCCTGCTGCCTCCACCATGTTCTCTTCTCATCCCTGGGCTACAACACCGCCAGTTGTTGCTCGAAGTGCTGTTAGCACAGTCTACACTGCTCCTGTGTTACTGGGTTCAGTAATGTCAGCTGTTCCCCTGCTGTGTGAACGCAAAAAGTCCTGCTGCCTCCACCTGTTCTCTCTCATCCCTGGGCTACAACACCGCCAGTTGTTGCTCGAAGTGCTGTTAGCACAGTCACACTTGCTCCTGTGTTACTGGGGTTCAGTAATGTCAGCTGTTCCCCTGCTGTGTGAACGGCAAAAAGTCCTGCTGCCTCCACCATGTTCTCTTCTCATCCCTGGGCTACAACACCGCCAGTTGTTGCTCGGAAGTGCTGTTAGCACAGTCTACACTTGCTCCTGTGTTACTGGGTTCAGTAATGTCAGCTGTTCCCCTGCTGTGTGTACGGCAAAAAGTCCTGCTGCCTCCACCATGTTTCTCTTCTCATCCCTGGGCTACAACACCGCCAGTTGTTGCTCGGAAGTGCTGTTAGCACAGTCTAACACTTGCTCCTGTGTTACTGGGGTTCAGTAATGTCAGCTGTTCCCCTGCTGTGTGAACGGCAAAAAGTCCTGCTGCCTCCACCATGTTCTCTTCTCATCCCTGGGCTACAACACCGCCAGTTGTTGCTCGGAAGTGCTGTTAGCACAGTCTACACTTGCTCCTGTGTTACTGGGGTTCAGTAATGTCAGCTGTTCCCCTGCTGTGTGAACGGCAAAAAGTCCTGCTGCCTCCACCATGTTCTCTTCTCATCCCTGGGCTACAACACCGCCAGTTGTTGCTCGGAAGTGCTGTTAGCACAGTCTACACTTGCTCCTGTGTTACTGGGGTTCAGTAATGTCAGCTGTTCCCCTGCTGTGTGAACGGCAAAAAGTCCTGCTGCCTCCACCATGTTCTCTTCTCATCCCTGGGCTACAACACCGCCAGTTGTTGCTCGGAAGTGCTGTTAGCACAGTCTACACTTGCTCCTGTGTTACTGGGTTCAGTAATGTCAGCTGTTCCCCTGCTGTGTGAACGGCAAAAAGTCCTGCTGCCTCCACCAGTTCTCTTCTCATCCCTGGGCTACAACACCGCCAGTTGTTGCTCGGAAGTGCTGTTAGCACAGTCAACACTTGCTCCTGTGTTACTGGGGTTCAGTAATGTCAGCTGTTCCCCTGCTGTGTGAACGGCAAAAAGTCCTGCTGCCTCCACCATGTTCTCTTCTCATCCCTGGGCTACAACACCGCCAGTTGTTGCTCGGAAGTGCTGTTAGCACAGTCTACACTTGCTCCTGTGTTACTGGGGTTCAGTAATGTCAGCTGTTCCCCTGCTGTGTGAACGGCAAAAAGTCCTGCTGCCTCCACCATGTTCTCTTCTCATCCCTGGGCTACAACACCGCCAGTTGTTGCTCGGAAGTGCTGTTAGCACAGTCAACACTTGCTCCTGTGTTACTGGGGTTCAGTAATGTCAGCTGTTCCCCTGCTGTGTGAACGGCAAAAAGTCCTGCTGCCTCCACCATGTTCTCTTCTCATCCCTGGGCTACAACACCGCCAGTTGTTGCTCGGAAGTGCTGTTAGCACAGTTAACACTTGCTCCTGTGTTACTGGGGTTCAGTAATGTCAGCTGTTCCCCTGCTGTGTGAACGGCAAAAAGTCCTGCTGCCTCCACCATGTTCTCTTCTCATCCCTGGGCTACAACACCACCAGTTGTTGCTCGGAAGTGCTGTTAGCACAGTTACACTTGCTCCTGTGTTACTGGGGTTCAGTAATGTCAGCTGTTCCCCTGCTGTGTGAACGGCAAAAAGTCCTGCTGCCTCCACCATGTTCTCTTCTCATCCCTGGGCTACAACACCGCCAGTTGTTGCTCGGAAGTGCTGTTAGCACAGTCACACTTGCTCCTGTGTTACTGGGGTTCAGTAATGTCAGCTGTTCCCCTGCTGTGTGAACGGCAAAAAGTCCTGCTGCCTCCACCATGTTCTCTTCTCATCCCTGGGCTACAACACCGCCAGTTGTTGCTCGGAAGTGCTGTTAGCACAGTCTACACTTGCTCCTGTGTTACTGGGGTTCAGTAATGTCAGCTGTTCCCCTGCTGTGTGAACGGCAAAAAGTCCTGCTGCCTCCACCATGTTCTCTTCTCATCCCTGGGCTACAACACCGCCAGTTGTTGCTCGGAAGTGCTGTTAGCACAGTCTACACTTGCTCCTGTGTTACTGGGGTTCAGTAATGTCAGCTGTTCCCCTGCTGTGTGAACGGCAAAAAGTCCTGCTGCCTCCACCATGTTCTCTTCTCATCCCTGGGCTACAACACCGCCAGTTGTTGCTCGGAAGTGCTGTTAGCACAGTCACACTTGCTCCTGTGTTACTGGGGTTCAGTAATGTCAGCTGTTCCCCTGCTGTGTGAACGGCAAAAAGTCCTGCTGCCTCCACCATGTTCTCTTCTCATCCCTGGGCTACAACACCGCCAGTTGTTGCTCGGAAGTGCTGTTAGCACAGTCTAACACTTGCTCCTGTGTTACTGGGGTTCAGTAATGTCAGCTGTTCCCCTGCTGTGTGAACGGCAAAAAGTCCTGCTGCCTCCACCATGTTCTCTTCTCATCCCTGGGCTACAACACCGCCAGTTGTTGCTCGGAAGTGCTGTTAGCACAGTCTAACACTTGCTCCTGTGTTACTGGGGTTCAGTAATGTCAGCTGTTCCCCTGCTGTGTGTAACGGCAAAAAGTCCTGCTGCCTCCACCATGTTCTCTTCTCATCCCTGGGCTACAACACCGCCAGTTGTTGCTCGGAAGTGCTGTTAGCACAGTCAACACTTGCTCCTGTGTTACTGGGGTTCAGTAATGTCAGCTGTTCCCCTGCTGTGTGAACGGCAAAAAGTCCTGCTGCCTCCACCATGTTCTCTTCTCATCCCTGGGCTCAACACCGCCAGTTGTTGCTCGGAAGTGTCATTGGCACGGGTACTCACTCCTGCCCAGACTGGTTACAGCACTCCATCTGTTTCATGTCAGTGTAAACGTCACTTAGCCTCCAATAAGTTGTCCTGTCGTGTTGCGGTCGGGTTAGCCGACTCTATGGTGCTTGGAGTTTAGGTGCTTCCTATGTGTGCTGCGGGATATGCAAATAAAGGCTGTTTCCGTTGTGACAATAGGACAATCACCCACTGTAGTACTGTGGGATTCGGTAACTGCGGCCGGCTCGCGGCCTGTCATCTTAAATTTCCATGGGTACCTTCTGCTACCCGTCCGGGTTCCAGTACCGTCAGCTGGTTCTCCGCAGTGCCTTTGGCCTAGGTGCCTCCATCTCGGTATCCGAGTTCCAGCAATGTCTGCTGGTCCTTGGTAGTGCTTTGGAGCACAGGTACCTCCTGCTTAGTAACCGTGTCCCAGTAACGTCAGCTGGTCCTCGGTTGTGCCATTGGCTCTTTTCCTTCTGCTGCCCCTCCGGGTTCCAGCAATGTCAGCTGGTCCTCGTTACTTGGATTGGCTCTTGTACCTTCTGCTACCCATCCGGGTTCCAGTACCGTCAGCTGGTTCTCCGCAGTGCCTTTGGCCTAGGTGCCTCCATCTCGGTATCCGAGTTCCAGCAATGTCTGCTGGTCCTTGGTAGTGCTTTGGAGCACAGGTACCTCCTGCTTAGTAACCGTGTCCCAGTAACGTCAGCTGGTCCTCGTTGTGCCATTGGCTCTTTTCCTTCTGCTGCCCCTCCGGTTCCAGCACAGTCAGCTGGTCCTCGTTACTTGGATTGGCTCTTGTACCTTCTGCTACCCATCCGGGTTCCAGTACCGTCAGCTGGTTCTCCGCAGTGCCTTTGGCCTAGGTGCCTCCATCTCGGTATCCGAGTTCCAGCAATGTCTGCTGGTCCTTGGTAGTGCTTTGGAGCACAGGTACCTCCTGCTTAGTAACCGTGTCCCAGTAACGTCAGCTGGTCCTCGGTTGTGCCATTGGCTCTTTTCCTTCTGCTGCCCCTCCGGTTCCAGCACAGTCAGCTGGTCCTCGTTACTTGGATTGGCTCTTGTACCTTCTGCTGCTAGACCCATTTCACGGAGATTCACAGTACTCGTTCAGCTTGGTTCTACTTCTCCGCTAGTGCCATTGGTCCTAGGTGCCTCTCATCTCGTATCCGGGTTCCAGCAATGTCTGCTGGTCCTTGGTAGTGCTTGGAGCACAGGTACCTTCCTGCTTAGTAACGTGTCCAGTAATGTCAGCTGGTCCTCGGTTTGCCATTGGCTCTTTTCCTTCTGCTGCCCCTCCGGTTCCAGCACAGTCAGCGGTCCTCATTACTTGCATTGACTCTTGTACCTTCTGCAACATTTACAAATTGAAGATTTTTTCAATGCTTTTTTGGTAATCACTCTGGATCTCCAACAATGAAGACGAGACCCTGATGACCACCCCGAGAAGATGACGACCACAAGGACGACGAGCATCAAGCCAACCAGCCTAAACACCATCACAAAGAAGAAATAAAGATTACCAAACAGGACTAAGAAGGTTAAGACAAACTACAAGATACAGAACAAGAGACTTAAGAACAATAAGCAGAAGATCAAAAAGCAGAAGAACATGAAGTATAAGACCAAAATGAAGAGCAAAATATATGCTCTAAATTATAAGCAGAAGAAGACTAAGCAGTGTATGGGGGTGAGTCCGTTCCTCCTCGTGGTGCCCCTGGAAAATGCCTGCTGCTGCAGGCTAAACTGAACACGGACAAATACTGTTGTAATTTAAATCTTTTGTGACAGCAAGAACAGAAGGATGAAAAATTCATACTTTGACAGATTACAAGTACAGGATTCTCTGTCACAAATAAGAATATGATGAAGAAGATGAAGTACAATATGAATAAGAATAATAGTTTAATAAGAAGAATCTGAGTAATGTTAACAAAAAGATGAATAGCAAGAAGTTTAAGAAGAAGATAAAGAAGGTGAAGATGAAGAATAATTTGATGAAAAAGATGATGCTGCTGAAGATTATGAAGGAGAAAGTGTGTGAAAAGTTAAAAAGGTGAAGAGCATGGAAGTTGTGAAATATACATATTTGCCAAAATAGAAAAAACGTTAACAACATTGTCAATTTCTTCGTCAATCCGAACATCTTTAAAAAAAAAAAATATTTATGCTATTCCATTTGATTGGGTTAAACATCTATGCCTTTAATGTCTCCTCAACCTTCCACAATACATTGTACATTACTCTTTGTTGTTTTCCTTCATGTACAATTAACCAACAAGGCAAGAATGGAGTTTTTTTAATTCCGATATTTTGTTCCCATAGACTTACAT
The DNA here is from genome assembly GCA_033576555.1 of Oophaga sylvatica. Classification (NCBI taxonomy): domain Eukaryota; kingdom Metazoa; phylum Chordata; class Amphibia; order Anura; family Dendrobatidae; genus Oophaga; species Oophaga sylvatica. Next base: position 305,438,111 of record JARQOD010000002.1, on the reverse strand, counting down.
TGGATTTCCGGTATCGGTATCGGGTATCGCCGATATTTTTTGGGTATCGGCGATACCATTCCGATTCCGATACTTTTGGATATCGGAAGTATCGCTCAACCCTAGAATCGGATATCGCCGATATTTAGTGATATCGGCATACCATTCCGATCCGATATTTTTAGATATCGAGCAGTATCGCTCAACACTATCCATGATGTTTTTTCTGGAGAGAAGTGGCTTCTTTGCTGCCCTCCTTGAGACCAGGCCTTGCTCCAAGAGTCTCCGCCTCACAGTGCGTGCAGATGCACTCACACCTGCCTGCTGCCATTCCTGAGCAAGCTCTGCACTGCTGGTAGCCCGATCCCGCAGCTGAAACACTTTTAAGAGACGGTCCTGGCGCTTGCTGGTCTTTCTTGGGCGGCCTGGAGCCTTTTTGGCAACAATGGAACCTCTCTCCTTGAAGTTCTTGATGATGCGATAGATTGTTGACTGAGGTGCAATCTTTCTAGCTGCGATACTCTTCCCTGTTAGGCCATTTTTGTGCATTGCAATGATGACTGCATGTGTTTCTTTAGAGATTACCATGGTTAACAGAAGAGAAACAATGATGCCAAGCACCAGCCTCCTTTTAAAGTGTCCAATGGTGTCATTCTTACTTAATCATGACAGATTGATCTCCAGCCATGTCCTCATCAATACCCACACCTGTGTTAATGGAGCAATCACTGAAAAGATGTTAGCTGGTCCTTTTAAGGCAGGGCTGCAATGATGTTGAAATGTGTTTTGGGGATAAAGTTCATTTTCTAGCCATATATTGACTTTGCAAGTAATTGCTGTTAAGCTGATCACTCTTTATAACATTCTGGAGTATATGCAAATTGCCATTAGAAAAAGTGAAGCAGTAGACTTTGTAAAAATTAATATTTGTGTCATTCTCAAAACTTTTGGCCATGACTGTACAGAGACAGCCATGGTTAAAAGAACACAGATAATGCATGGAATATCATAGAGTAGAAAAGTGTAGCCTGACACCTAACTGAAGATCATCCCATCACTTTTGCAGTATTAAATTATCTTATTCCTCTTAAGAGAAATAACTTTCTGAAAAAAATTATCAAGATGGTGCACTATTTCTGTAGTTGAATTTGGTGATATCTCTAATACTAGAGATACGAAGGGGTGCTGATACAAAGAGGCTGATCACACTGCTGTCCTCCATGTCTATCTGTCCTATTATTGGAGATACCAGGTGTGTTCAGGGGTGCTGCTCACACTGCTGTGCACCCTGTCTTTCTGATCAAATACTGGAGATATTAAGTGTATGATGACAATAAATGTTATACAGTATATATTTGCCAGGTTAATGCAGATATTCGCAGTCCACGCTCCTAATAACATTTTAGAGGTTTCTGTCAGTGTAACAAGACTGTGACCATTTCATTTTATAATGACTATCTTCTAAGACAAAGCAATTGTGATTTGCTAAGTAAAAGTATTTAGGAATGTACTTTTAATGGCATTTCCATCCATTATTTTTCTGTTCCAGGAGAACCCCTTTAAGAAATTGTGACCCACTGCTTGAAGAAGAGACTGTTTCTGAGAGATATGCAGGTGTGTTGTTCTCCGCTGTATCCACTCTGTTCAGCATTTCACTTTCTCTCAACGAATTTTACTCTTCAGCAGATGAGTATATGGACTGGCATTATTGCGTAAATAATATAAAAAAATTAGATTTTAATACTATGTTGCGATTGTGAAAATTTGCGGCATGGTTTTGAAAGGATTATAATTAATAGTTTTATTTGTTCTGTGTTGTCTATGTTTAATTGACAATCAAAGCTTACTAGATTTGAGAGAGCCTGGTAGACTCTGTGCAGTGCCGCTGTTGCCAATAATAAACAAAAAAGTTTGATGTGACATTGTTTTGGCAATTTGGTAGAGAACTATTGGTCAAAATTGCAATTTACTTAATAGTGAGTTGGATGGAAAAAAAATGTTTTGCTGATTTGTCTTGTTTCTCTTGAAACTCAAGGTCAGTAGGAAACTGACACAATATCTATAGATGCTTTTGACCTTTCCTGCCAGCCTTCCTCACATGTTTTTTCAATAACGATAACAAGCTGAAAAAAGGATAATATGTGATGTCTTGGGAATTTAGATTATGTGAGGTATAGTAATCATCTAAAAAAAGACATTCAGGTGTCAGATCCAAGGGTAATATTAACAAGGGCTAAGTCACTTCAACTGATTTGACATAGGACTCTGGCAACAAAACAAGTAAAACACAAATCAGAATGAGATAAATCAGATTTTGAGAGCGAAGATATTGATTGTAAATTAGTCGGTGATAAATTTAGAAGACAAAAATTTGACAAATAGAATTATAAAGGAGCAATTCAACAGGACGTTCAACCAGGATGGTTATGTTATTAAACTGTGTGTGTGGGGAATGACAGATAAGAAATCATTATTACTTAAAAGAGTAGAAAACCTAATACAGTTATTTACAGTGGTTGGTGTCTAGCAGCTCAATATAGCAGAAGAATCATTGAGCTCGAACAGGATCTATGCAATACGAGAGTCTTCTAGGTATGATAATCCTTAATACTGCTAGATTTTCAGTCACATTTTTCTAATACTTTCAATATAAGCAGGTGGGTGGATGATGCTTGTTATGTTTTCCTGTCACAATTTTTCATTACATCCAGTGGAGGATGACTGTATCCCGTGAATGCAGAATTTCCTACTGCTGATCTCATGTATTGAACTTTATGCATTTTTACTTGGCTACTTTCACCTCTGATTACATAGTATGCTGTTTGGTTTTTTTTAGAAATGGGATAATGTCAGTTTTAATGTGATTTTTTTTAATTACAAAGTAAAAGACGTTAAGGCTATTCAAGCCTTGGTATGGCTTATAGGTCTGTTTAATGATGTCTACATCTGAACAATCAGTAATGATTAATTATGTGCTCCTGCTATAAACATTTAGCATGAAGAGGCCTGGTGATACAGCGTTTGAGGAAACAATTGGAAGATGCAGCAAGGCATGGATGGGTGAGGGCAAGACGAGGGGCCGGAGTGGTAAGCAGTAAAGTAATTCTAAGTTTTTATTTATTTTTCAACCTTTTCATGGCTCCTTACAGCTCTAGGCAAAAGTAATTCAAAATGTTATGCGTAGTGTAAAGTCATAAACCAGCAATTTACTTACATATCCATCTGCAGGTAAAATCCAGTATATAGATTTTTGTTGGAGTGCTATTTTTATTGCCAGCACAAAAAACATACTTTGACTAGGGAGAAGCCATCGGGGGGTCCTAACTGCCCGACCAGTCTCCTGTGCCACTCGGCCTGTGGTGGCTATTAAACTATATTTTTCTATGAACTGCTGTAGCAGTTCAGAGTTGAACATATGTAGCTTAAGTCATGCAGTCACAGTTTGATACATGCTGTCTGTGCATCGAGGAGAATGTGTCAGCTGTCAAGTTACCTTTAACGATAATATTACAATTGATTTTGAACTACTCAGGAGTGAGCATAGGAAATAAACCAACAGTGACTACAAATCTCATGACTATTATATTTAAAGTGCTTACTCATCTAGACATAAAAAAACACTATGCTTTGTTCATTGCTTAAAATATATTATCCTTTCAAAATTGAATCCCATATGGTACAACATCAGAGATCAGGACAATTCTCTAATAACAAATTGCATCTGGTTAGTTTCATGATCCAAACAACCATTAAATACATGGATAAAGAACCAACATTCAAAATATGAGAAATAATACAAAAACTACCTAAAGTGTACAGTAATTGATTAATCTGCACACTATCTATAAGGACTATCCACACGACACTTTACATACAATGTATAAGTAATAATAAGATAAAAAGGTCTCTTAAGCCCCCGTCACACACAGCGATCTCGCTAGCGAGATTGCTGCTGAGTCACTAGTTTTGTGACACAACAGCGATCTCCCCAGTGATATCGCTGTGTGTGACATTCAGCTGCTGGGTATCGCTGATCGTCGCTGAATGTCCTGGATATTTTTTTGATCGTTGGTCTCCTGCTGGCCAGCACGCATAGCTGCGTGTGGCAGGCAGGAGACCAGCAATCAGCTGGTAACTAAGGTACACATCGGGTTTCCAGGCACCGGGCGGCGCCTGGAAACCCGATGTGTACGTTGGATACCAGCGCGCTGCTGCAGGGGAGCTGGTAACCAAGGTACACATCGGGTTTCCAGGTGCCGCGTAGCACCTGGAAACCCGATGTGTACCTTGGTTACCAGCTCCCTGCACCAGCGGGCTGATATCCAACGTACATGCAGGTAACTAAGCGACGTTACCCGCAGTGTCGCTGTCCTGATCGCTGCCTGAGCTGCCTGTTTGGCAGCTCAGCAGCGATCATGTAGCGACACACCAACGATTCTGACAAGTGCATATCGTTGTCGGGATCGCTGGTGTGTCGCTATGTGTGACGGGGCCCTTATATCCAGCTAAGCCAGCTAGGATTTCACTATTCATGACAGTGAGTGATGGCTTCAACCATGAAGTGCATTTCAACAAAGCCTACATCAATACATAGAATAAAATCCAATCTTAACACTTAGTTTTGAAGAAAGTGTTGCCTCATTTTCTTTTGTCTGTTTGTTTTTTAATTAGTGACCCTGCAATTAGGGGTCTTTCTGGCTTGCACCCACTTTTTCTCTGCATTAGCGCTTGTGAAAGAAATAGTTACATTTCTTTTGGATTTTGAAATATTCTTTTAATGGTTATCATCTGTCTACATATAAATAGATTAGATAGATATTTGGGGTTAAAATAAATGTCTTATGGCTTGTGCCTTTGATATTTTAACCCCTTACTGACAGTAGACATAACAATCCGTCCATGTGACCTAGGCCAATTTGACCATGGACGGATCATTACGTCTAAGCAATCAGCCTCTCACCAGGGGAGTGTGGACGATCGCCGCCGGGTGTCAGCTGATTCAGACAGCAGTCACAGACCACTCCCGACACTTTAAGCCCTGAAATACTGCAATCTAACAAGATCGAAGCATTCCGGGAGCCGGCAGAGGGCTGACAACCCCTCCGCCTTTGGACCGGAGACCCCGCAGCGTGACGCGGGGTCCCGATTGTTGCCATGGTGAGTGGATATCGTCATGATGACATACGGCTCACCAGAGCTAGTAAACTTGCTGATTATGCACAGTGCATGATCAGCAAGTCTCCCTGTCAGTGCAGCGCTGACAGTTTTCAAAGCATGCAGATGCTGCTTCATCTGCATGCTATAGAAGTGATCAGCCTGCAAAAAATGATTGTCCCATAGTGGGACGAAGAAAAAAGATAGGAAAAAGTAAAAAAAAAAGTTAAATAATTGTAAAAATATATATAAAAAAAATCATAAATAATAATAAAAAAAATCAATATATATTCTATCATAAATAAATATTTGAATGAAAAAAAAACAAAACAATAAAAGTACATATATTTGGTATTGTCACGTCTGCAACGACCCGACCTATAAAAGTGTCCCACTAGTTAATCCCTTTAGTGAACACCATAGAAAAACAAGGCAAAAACAATGCTTTACCATCATATCGCCGAACAAAAAGTGGAATAAAACGCGATCAAAAAGACGGATATAAATAAATATGGTAACGCTGAAAACGTCATCTTGTCCCACAAAAAATGAGCCACGATACAGCTCCAAGAGCGGAAAAATAAAAAAGCTATAGCTCTCAGAATAGTTTTTATTATATAAAAGCGCCAAAACATAAAAAAATAAATGGGGTATCGCTGTCATCGTTCTGACCCGAAGAATAAAACTGCCTTATCAATTTTACCACACATGGAACAGTATAAACCCCCCAAAAAAGAAATTCATGAATTGCAGGTTTTTGCTCATTCTGTCTCCCAAAATCGGAAAAGAAAACAATCAAAAAATGTCATGTGCCCGAAAATGGTACCAATAAAAACGTTAATTCGTCCCACAAAAAACAAGACCTCACATGACTCAGTGGGCCAAAATATGGAAATATTATAGCTCTCAAAATGTCGTGATGCAAAAACTATTTTTTGCAATAAAAAGAGTCTTTTATCGTGTAACAGCAGCCAAACAAAAAACATTAGTTTTCAACCTGGACGGTGCCAAGATGTGACCGTCCATGCTGAGAACCACTGGTGAATGAGCTGCAGGGAATGTAGCATCAGTAACTGGGGTTGACGTCATAGAGGTTACCTCCGGTCACTGGGCTCCATTCCCAGCTGAGATGAGCTGCGGTGAGATCCGGGGTCACTTATAAAATTCACATACCAGTTAACAGTAGATTAGTTCCAAAAAGGGGGCACTTGTCGGGCATTGCCACCGTTAAGGCACATCTAGATAAGTTTCTTGGGGGTCTAGTTTTCAAAATGAGGTCATTTGTGGGGCATTTCCACTGTTTAGGCATATCAGGGGCTCTTCAAATGTGACATGATGCCCACAGACCATTCCATCAAAGTCTGAATTCCAAAACGTCATTAATTCCCTTCCGAGCACTGATGTGTGCCCAAACAGTAATTTTCTCCCACATATGGGGTATCAGCGTACTCAGGACAACTTGGACAACAACTTTTGGAGTCCAATTTCTCTTGTTACCCTTGGAAAAATTAAAAATTGGGGGTGAAAATATCATTTTGGGTGAAAAATATTATTTTTTAATTTTATGGCTCTACGTTATAAACTTCTGTGAAGCCCTTGGGGGTTCAAAGTGCTCAACACACATCTAGATAAGTTCCTTGGGGGGTCTAGTTTCCAAAATGGTGTCACTTGTGGGGGATTTCCACTGTTAGGCACATCAGGGACTGTCCAAACGCGACACGGCGTCCAGTCTCAATTCCAGTCAATTTTGCATTGAAAAAGTCAAACGGACAAATTGCGCAGAAAGGTCTGGGAATATAAACTCATGACAACCTTTGACTCACTCAGTGCAGGAATGACTGTGTCGCATGGATTTATGTCTTTTTACATCAATTAAGGAATTTACTCTTCAGCCCTTCTGGGGGGTATCACAACACAATACCAGACCCCAATCAGAGGATAATAACACTTTCACACTCCTTATCTATGAACTGTTCCAATATTTAAGCTCATCCCTCTAACATAATGACAATTCTGCTTCACGTCACTTTTCTTATCTATTGCATTATTTCTGTACTGTGTTGTGCATAATATGTGATTCTTCAGATTTTGCATTAGTCTTTGCCTGATGAAGAGACCTGAGTAGTCTCGGTAGCTTGCAATTTGTTACCATCTTTTCAGTTAGCCATTAAAAGGTATCAACCATTGAAGACTCCCAATTCTAAATATTTTTCTATCTACTGGCTAAAATGGTACAAAGATATACATCTTTCCTGTATCAAAATGACAGCATTTAGGGCCCCGTCTCACGTAGCGATACACCTGGTGTTTCGCTACATGATCGCTGCTGAGCTGCCAAACAGGCAGCGATCAGGACAGCGACACTGCGGGTAACGTCGCCTAGTTACCAACAGTGTACCTTGGATACCAGCGCACTGATGCATGGAGCTGGTAACCAAGGTACACGTCGGGTTTCCAGGCGCTGCGTGGTGCCTGGAAACCCGACGTGTACCTTGGTTACCAGCTCCCCTGCAGCAGCGCGCTGGTATCCAATGTATACGTCGGGTTTCCAGGCACAGCCCCGCGCTTGGAAATCCGATGTGTACCTTGGTTACCAAGAGATCGCTGGTCTCCTGCCTGTCACACGCAGCGATGCGTGCTGGCCAGCAGGAGACCAGCGATCAAAAAAAAAGTCCTGGCATTTCTGACACGACCAGCGATTCACAGCAGGGGCCTGATCGCTGGTACGTGTCAGACATAGCGAGATCGCTGCTGAGATCGCTGTTTAGCAGTGATCTCGCTATGTGAGACGGGGCCCTTAGTCTTTTTGAGTAGAAGTTAAGCTGTATGGCAGATCTAGAATTGGTAATCTTTGCCAACTTTTTCTTGCGGAAGCACTCCGAGGGCATTTCCTATGTGTGACGCTCTCCAGATCAAATGATCAAATAATTCCTATCAATTATTTTGAATTTATATCTAAATCAACATCTATAGTTTTCAGTAGTTCCTCTCACATTTATTTTACAAATGCTAAACATATAACCCTTGCAATTATTTTTACTTACGCTCAGATGATCCATTAATCTATAGTCAAACATAAAATATAATTATCTGAAGAAGCAATTACTGTATGGAAGATAATATAATAACATATACTCATACCTTCATCGCTGTTGTCATCAACGAGGATAATTTCCTTGAGAAGATGGACAGGTGTATGATTCACTGCACTGTGTACTGATCGAAGGATCACTGACAAGGCTTCGTTTACAAAGATGAAAATGATTGAAATCTGAGGAAGTTCCTTTGGGTATTTTAATTTCTTGCACCTTAAAAAACATCAATATTCGATATGTAAGATATATAAATTAGAGAGATAAAGAAACGGTTAAAAGTAGAGAGATAGAAAAGAAAACAGTGTTCAACATGCAAAAATGTATGACACAACACTCTGCTGAAATTGGTAAAAAGTTATCAGGATTTACCATGAAATTACACGACTTCTTTAAGTATCTTTTATAAAAGGTCACAACTATTTATTTTACTCATTTATATAGCGCCATTAATTCCACAGCACTTTACAGACATTATTATCGCTGTCCCCGATGGGGCTCACAATCTAAAATCCCTCTCAGTATGTCTTTGGAATGTGGGAGGAAACCGGAGAACCCGGAGGAAACCCACGCAAACACGGGGAGAACATACACACTCCTTGCAGATGTTGTCCTTGGTGGAATTTCAATCCAGGACCCCAGTGCTAACCACTGAGCCACCGTGCCGCCCTTAACTATGAATCACAGTTTTTAACTAGCATGCTATAGATAGTTTTCTTACTATTTCTGTGCTTAATTTTATCCATATCATTTGCAAATAAAATATAATATGAAATAAACCTAATTTTAGTTTTTATAGCATCTTGTTTAATAAAAGGAAAATGTGATATTGGTAGCCAAAGGGGCTGAACCCTGCAAGCTTCTAGTCCTGATTAGTTAAATGTTATGGCTTCATAACATAGGCATCTGGAAATGGGTGTGGGGAAGGGGGCTCTCTCTGGTTGGTATAAGGGTACTGATACTGTTTAGAACTTTAAAGGGGTTGTCCGGGACATTCACATGGATGGCCTATACGTAGGATAGGTCATCAATATCTAAACATTAGAGATGCGACACCTGCCAATCAGCTAATCCCAGTGTTAGCTGGATGTACTCAGTCATGGAACTGCACAGTACAGTTACATCATTGGTATAGTTACCACGGCTGGATATTGCACACCCGCCACCTATCTGAATCAATAGGCAACTATACCACTGACAGAGCAGTGTCTTATAGCTCTGAAATTGAGCACTTCTATCAGCCACTGTCACCGGGAACATCTGATCAATGAGGGGTACATGGCGCTACATCCAGACCAATTCAATCAGATTGTGATGATCTATCCTAAGGATAGGCCATCAATGAAAAGTCCCACACAATTTCATTAATTCTGCCACGGGATGAGGAGTTACAGGTCATATTCTGAGGGATCCTTCGAGTCTTGCTGATATATGTGCTGAGTGTCTAGAGGTATTTTCAGGTCCTGACTAATACTGTTATGTCAGTTATTTGGCATTTTAATGGAGGTCAGTTATGCTTAGACTGAAAAAGATGACAATATTTCGGGGGACCTTGATGTGGCAGAGAAATGCACATGGGTATACTGTGTACTGTGTTCATTGACTGACAATATATCACAAAAAGCCTCTAATTTATCCATTTTTTGTACATAATGATCTGGATGCAAATGTGCTCTCAAATTTAGTAGCACAGAAAAATTGGTCATAGCAACACATGAGAGCTGGGATAACCTAGACATAATATCCATTTAGATTGCTTGCATGACTACACTGCCTGAAAAGGACACAGGCAGCCGGTTTCTAAATTGTTAATACACTGAATACACAAATGTCCATTTAATAACATAGCAATTTCACTCTTAAATCACTTTATTCTGAAACCTGAAGGAGAATTATATTTTTGGAGACAAACACAGGGCTATGAAATAGACTGAAGGAGTTGTAAAGCCTGTAAGATTTTGATTTAGCACCACCACTATTTTGTAAAATACAGTTGCCATAGGGCTGTTTTTGCTCTATGCAAGGTAATGAATCATTTACAGCTATTCACATCAAATATTTTCTGTTGACTATTATGAACATTTATGGAAGGGTTTTACAGTCATCTCCTGTTGAAAGGGATTACATAGGCAATTTTTTACTCTTTAGAGGTAAAGTACCATGAAAAAGCCTAGGACTTAAGTGAAATACAACCAACCAACAAAATACTATAATCCATGGTATAACAGTGTATTTATACTTACAAATATCTAACTGTATAAACAAGAAATCCAATTATCACAGTTGTTTCCTTTATAATACAGAAATGTGAAAAATATGCAGCAAAATAAGAATTTTTACTCTAGCCCTGGTGTACAATAATAAATTATATTGTGGTACCGTGTTAGCCAGAAAAATCGATGTGAATACTTCTCCGTCCAATTATGACAAGAGCATTCTTAAAGTGATACCTTTATTGGCTAACCAGAAAATTATATGTTCGCAAGCTTTCAGAGCGCAAAAGCTCCTTCTTCAGGCAAGAAGGAGCTTTTGCGCTCTGAAAGCTTGCGAACATATAATTTTCTGGTTAGCCAATAAAGGTATCACTTTAAGAATGCTCTTGTCATAATTGGACGGAGAAGTACTCTAGCCCTATAATTTCTTCAGTGGAGGCAGGTTGCTGGTTAAATATTCTAAATATTTATTCTGGTTGAATTGGAGGATAGTTAGCACACCATATTGCCTCCAATTTAAACAGCTCAAATATATTATAAAAAAAAGTATTCATTTTAGATCAAGAAGAAAAACTAAAAAACTAGATCAATGCTTTAGAGTGGTAGCTGAACGAGGAATGTCTCTAGGAAATCGTTTATCTCCCAGTTTATATAAAGATCATAAAAGTAATGAAAAAACATGGTTATATACAAAAAAAATTTTTAAAAATGTGGCAAAAGCTGTTGCAGTATATGTCAATAAGTAATCAAGAAAAAAACATTAACATTTCAGATAAGAAAGAGTAACAAATATTTTTATAAATTGGGATTCTGATCAGTTAGTTTAATTTATTGTATCAAATTCACAATTGTAATTGGATGCACAAAAGAAAGTTTAAAAATCATATTTTGAAACATACAGCTCTGGCAAAAATTAAGAGACCACCACATCAAAACCCTGTCATGGGCAGCCCATTCTCCAGACCTGAACCCCATTGAAAACCTCTGGAAAGTAATGAAGAGGATGATAGATAGTCACAAGCCATCAAACAAACAAGAACTGCTTAAATTTGTGCGCCAGAAACAGTGTGAAAGACTGGTGGAAAGCATGCCAAGACACATGAAAGCTGTTTTTAAAAATCATGGTTATTCCACAAAATATTGATTTCAGAACTTTTCCTGAGTTAAAACATTAGTATTGTTGTTTCTAAATGATTATGAACTTGTTTTCTTTGCATTATTTGAGGTCTCAAAGCATAGTTTTTTTAATTTTGACCATTTTTCTTTGTCAGGAAAAAAATACAAAATGTAGATTGTAGACTAAAAGAACAATTTACATATTACTCAAAAATATACCTATAAAGAAAAAATTAGACAAACTGAACATTTGAAAGTGGTCTCTTAATTTTTGCCAGAGCTGTATATATTATATTATTAAAGGTAACTATAATGTCTGCTGGCGTTTCCGTATGGTTCCCATTCTCTCACCATGTGGGGATGCCGGCTTACTCACTGCCACGGCAGCAGCAGCATCCTCCTGAGCTGCCTCCTTCTTCCATGTGCTCGCCGCACTGTGCTGTGGCAGCAAGCCTAGTGCACACGTGTGCGCGCTCCCCTGCTCTCAAAGGAGTGGCATGCACACATGGTAAAATGCCCCCAGCTAACAACTGGAAGGCATGTAGCTAATGTGATCCACTGCAAAGTGTCTCCCAGCCAAAAGCTGGGCGGCATCTTGTATAAAAGGCATTCTCCCCAATATGGAGGGGCCTGAGCATTCCCTTTAATTTAGTCTTACTGGCATTGGTGTTTACAACTGTATATTGACAGGGCCCCCATCCTTAGTCTGTTAAAGGTATTTTTGTGTCCTGTGTTCCCGTTAGCCTAGTATAATTTATATATAATTCCTGTGACCGCTTCGATAGTATAATAATCGTTACACTGTGGTACTGATACCCAGTTTCCAGGTCCTGGTACGGCCAGTTCTGTATCCATTGTCCCTGGTCCTAGTGCGGCCAGCTCCTGAACTGTTTCCTAATATGTACAAGAGTGAACAGTCCATCAGTCTCCGTTATCTGCTTGTCAGTGACCTTAGCCACATCTACCCGTGTCAGCAAACCTGACACCTGGGATCAGCAGATGCAGCACCACCGCCTGCCTAGGAGTGGTACATTGTGTCTATCTGCAGCCGAGTCTGTCTCCACCATCAGCGAACACCATGTAGCTGCTTAGCTATGCTCCTTCCTAGGCAGGTCCAGCCCTGTGGCACATTGGGTCCATGAACCACATGTGCCACCTGCGGGCATAACAGTAACCATACATATTCGATGGTAGCAAAATATTTTGTGGAGGTACACACAGTAATATCAAAAGTCTAAACTCTTATGGGAGAAAAAGAGTTACCCAACCCAAAAGGGAAGGAGACTGGCTTAAGAAATTTCAAACAGGAGAGAAACAGTATATTGTATTCTATTGATAAATACTAAGCACCCAAATGGTTTAAATTATAGAAACGACACAATGGGCATATATTAAAAGCTCTATTCATAGTAATTTTGTATTTTATAAATCCTTTTTAGGAATACATGTATATAGTCTCACATGATTGGTTCATAATTTTTGTATGTTTTTATTATAAGTAATTCTTAAGAAATTAAAATTTTAACAAGGAAAGCAAATAATAACATATCAATTAGTAGCTTAAGGGGGATGGTGGTGAATGCAAGGGAAGAAATTAGGAAATAAATATTAACTAAACCAAAATGTTGTTAAAGTTGAAGGGTAATAGGGGGGTAAGAGATAAATAGGATAAAGGGGAAACAAAAAACATAAAAAAGGAGTCTGTGGGTTAAAGTTGGAGGGTAACAGGGGAAAGAGACAAATAGGACAAAGAGGTGACAAAAAAAGGAGTCTGTGAATACACAGTTTTAAATACAGTAGGTTACAGGTCACGTATCTCTACTATTAAGTGTGAAAGTATGTCGGAAATGCATCAGAGTTTAACATGAAGCCAGGCATGTAATTTTTCATAGATGCACAAATAAAGGAAACTGATTTTTGTTTATTCTTTTTGGAGGTGTCAGCTTTTTTTCACTACTTTTCCTGAATTTAATGCTAGCCAGCAGTAGGAGCGACACGTGTATATTGAATAAGGGCGCGAACATTACATATGTGGTGAGTTCAGAAATCAATCTTTTGTGTCTGATATCCTTACTACATTTTGAAGGAAGGACCTTCAAAAAGAATAGGGAAATGTTGTAGTGCAATTGAAAGCCAATAACCTCAAGTCCAAAAGTTTCAACAGAGTTAAAGAAATTATGTCATCAAGTTTTTACAATCTTAAGAGCTGCATAATGTAGGGTCAGAACTCTGATTCCAACGATGTATCCCTTACTAGTCTGCTTAGTATAGTTTTATAAAATCACTGTTTATCAGCAGAAGATTATCACATAAAGACTAGAAAACCTGCTGCCATGAGGCCTCCATTTTCATAAGCTTTGCATAACCTCTTTCTTATCACTGATTGGCAGCTTTCTGCCTATGCACAGTGTACAGTCATGGCCAAAAGTTTTGAGAATGACACAAATATTAATTTTTACATAGTCTACTGCTTCACTTTTTCTAATGGCAATTTGCATATACTCCAGAATGTTATAAAGAGTGATCAGCTTAACAGCAATTACTTGCAAAGTCAATATTTGGCTAGAAAATGAACTTTATCCCCCAAAACACATTTCAACATCATTGCAGCCCTGCCTTAAAAGGACCAGCTAACCTCTTTTCAGTGATTGCTCCATTAACACAGGTGTGGGTGTTGATGAGGACATGGCTGGAGATCAATCTGTCATGATTAAGTAAGAATGACACCACTGGACACTTTAAAAGGAGGCTGGTGCTTGGCATCATTGTTTCTCTTCTGTTAACCATGGTTATCTCTAAAGAAACACGTGCAGTCATCATTGCAATGCACAAAAATGGCCTAACAGGGAAGAGTATCGCAGCTAGAAAGATTGCACCTCAGTCAACAATCTATCGCATCATCAAGAACTTCAAGGGAGAGGTTCCATTGTTGCTAAAAAGGCTCCAGGGCGCCCAAGAAAGACCAGCAAGCCCAGGACCGTCTCTTAAAAGTGTTTCAGCTGCGGGATCGGGCTACCAGCAGTGCAGAGCTTGCTCAGGAATGGCAGCAGGCAGGTGTGAGTGCATCTGCACGCACTGTGAGGCGGAGACTCTTGGAGCAAGGCCTGGTCTTAAGGAGGCAGCAAAGAAGCCACTTCTCTCCAGAAAAAAACATCATGAACAGACTGATATTCTGCAAAAGGTACAGGCAGTGGACTGCTGAGGACTGGGGTAAAGTTATTTTCTCTGATGAATCCCCTTTTCGATTGTTTGGGACATCAGGAAAACGCCTCATTCTGAGAAGACAAGGTGAGCGCTACCACCAGTCTTGTCTCATGCCAACTGTTAAGCATCCTGAAACCATTCATGTGTGGGGTTGCTTCTCAGCCAAGGGAATCGGCTCTCTCACAGTCTTGCCTAAAAACACATCCATGAATAAAGAATGGTACCAGAATGTCCTCCAAGAGCAACTTCTCCCAACCCTCCAAGAGCAGTTTGGCGATCAACAATGCCTTTTCCAGCATGATGGAGCACCTTGCCATAAAGCAAAGGTAATAACTAAATGGCTCAGGGAACAAAACATAGAGATTTTGGGTCCATGGCCTGGAAACTCCCCAAATCTTAATCCCATTGAGAACTTGTGGTCAATCATCAAGAGACGGGAGAACAAACAAAAACCTAAAAATTCTGACAAAATGAAAGCATTGATTGTGCAAGAATGGACTGCTATCAGTTAGGATTTGGTCCAGAAGTTGATTGAGAGCATGCCAGGGAGAATTGCAGAGGTCCTGAAGAAGAAGGGTCAACACTGACAAATATTGACTTGTTGCATTAACTCATTCTAACTGTCAATATAAGCTTTTGTTACTCATATGTTTGCAATTATATTTCTGTCTGTGATAAAAACATCCGTCAAACACACATAAAAACCAGAAGGCAGCAGATCATGTGAAAATATAATATTTGTGTCATTCTCAAAACTTTTGGCCATGACTGTACACAGAAATCGGCCAAACAGTGGGGTGGATTATACAGAGCTCAGCACTAGGAGAAATGGTAGATCTGCAGCAGATAAACCAGTTTTTAACAAAATTACATCAAGCTTCACAGTAAGTGACACATTACTGAAATCAGGGTCTCTGTTCCTAGCAAAAACCTGCTGTTTCTCTTTAATGAGAAAAAAAAAACTCGTACGTATGCAACTTGTCCCTCACCCTTCAGGCTCTGCTGCAGGCTCCAGCGTACTGACGCTTTGCACAGCAGACATGGTGTAGAGAGTCATCACATTCTGCTGTCTCAGTAGCACATGATGTTTCGTGAAAGAAGGAGCCGGTAGCTACACCTTTCACCAATGTATTCACCACTATATCAGTAATATCAGGATGTGGGCGGCAGAAGACATGGTGTGGCTAATGAGCCACTGTATTTGGCTCTTTGAATGTCTTGGTCCACGGGCCAAACTTGAAGAGCCCAAGGGCTGATTGTGGTCTGCGGGCCACGCTTTAACCCCTCAACCCCCCCAAGGGTGGTTTGCACGTTAATTACCGCGCCAATTTTTACAATTCTGACCACTGTCTCTTAATGAGGCTATAACTCTGGAACGCTTCAACGGATGTTCACGATTCTGAGAATGTTTTCTGTTACATATTGTACTTCATGACAGTGGTAAATTTCTTCGATATAATTTGCGGTTAATTTATGAAAAAAAATGGAAATATGGCGAAAATTTTGAAAATTTTGCAATTTTCAAAATTTGAATTTTTATTGCCTTAAAACAGAGAAATATGTCACACAAAATAGTTACTAAATAACATTTTCCACATGTCTACTTTACATCAGCACAATTTTGAAACCAAATTATTTTTCTGTTACGAAGTTATAATGGTTGAAAGTTGACCAGCGATTTCTCATTTTTACAACAAATTGTACAAAACCATTTTTTTAGGGACCACCTCACATTTGAAGTCACTTTCAGGGGTCTATATGGCAGAAAATTCCCAAAAGTGACACCATTCTAAAAACTGCACCCCTCAAGGTACTCAAAGCCACATTCAAGAAGTTTATTAAACCTTCATGTGCTTCACAGGAGCTGAAGCAACTTGGAAGGAAAAAATGAACATTTAACTTTTTAGTCACAAAACACACCCGTAACCCTGGTCCCAACCCTAACCCTAACTTTAGCCCTAACCCTAACCCTAACGGGAAAATGAAAATAAATACATTTTTTATTTTATTATTTTTCTCTAACTAAAGGGGTTATAAAGGGGGGTTTGATTTACTATTTATAGCGGGTTTTTATGATTGGCAGCTGTCACACGCTAAAAGACGCTTTTTGCATCATCACATTTTGAGAGCTATAATTTTTCTATATTTTGGCCCACAGAGTCATGTGAGGTCTTATTTTTTGCGGGACGAGGTGACGTTTTTATTGGTACCTTTTATTGACATTTTTGATCGCTTTTTATTAAGATTTTTGGAGGTTAGAATGAACAAAAACCAGCAATTCATGAATTTCGTTTATGGGGCGTTTATAGCGTTCCGCGTGTGGTAAAATTGATAATGCAGTTTTATTCTTCGGGTCAGTATGATTATAGTGATACCTCATTTATATCATTTTTTATGTTTTGGCGCTTTTATACAATAAAAACGATTATATATAAAAAAATAATTATTTTTGCATTGCTTTATTCTGCGAGCTATAACTTTTTTTATTGTTTTGCTGATGATGCTTTATCGCAGCATTTTTTTTGTGGGACAAGATGACGTTTTCAGCAGTACCATGTTTTTTATATCCGTATTTTTGATCGCGTGTTATTCCACTTTTTGTTCGGCGGTATGATGATAAATAATTGTTTTTTAAACTTGTTTTTTTTAAGGGGTTCACTAAAGGGGTTAACTAATGGGACATTTTTATAGTATGGGTCATTCCGGACGCGGCGATACTAAATATGTGTATTTTTATTATTGTTTTTTTTTTTTACAATAAAGAAATTAATTTATTGGGGAATATTTTTTTTTTCATTATTTAGGAATTTTTTTTTACAAATGTTTATTTTTATTTTTTTTAACATTTTTACTTAGTCCCAGAGTGGGACATCACAGTATAGGGTCAGATCGCTGGTGTGACAGTGTGCACAGCACTCTGTCACACCAGCGATCTCACAGGCAGTGCAAGACGCTTCCTCAGCAGGCACTGAGGAAGCCGCCTCCCTGCAGGACCCGGCGGCCATCTTGGATCCGGGTCCTGCAGTGAGGAGAGTCCCTCGGAACAGCGCGACACATCGCGCTGTTCCGAGGGTCTCAGGGGAGCATGCAGGGAGCCCCCTCCCTGCGCGATGCTCCCCTGTGCCCCCGGTACACCGCGATCATGTTTGATCGCGGTGTGCAAGGGGTTAATGTGCCGGGAGCGGTCAGTGACCGCTCCTGGCACATAGTGTCGGGTGTCAGTTGTGATAATCAGCTGACACCCGGCGACGATCAGCTGCGCTCGCCCCGGGAGTGCAGCTGATCGCCTGGGATGTACTATTCCGACCCTGGGAATTAAGTACCAGGTCACATGGACGAATAGTATATCCCATGGGATTAAGGGATTAAACAGGTCTCATAAAATGTGTTCAATGGAAAAAAAATGTGTTTGCACACTTCCTTGTTTTAGTAGTTCAATATTAGACCCATAAACCCCCCCGAATAAAGATGTTGGTTACTTCTGCTACCATTTTCCCCTTGTCAGATAATTTGAGGTCACTTGGACATTGATAAAGCGGTGTTTGCATTAAATAGATCAAAATTGGTTTAATACAATCATTGGAGTTCTCAATGTTACACATCTATTTTCCTGTCAACTAGAGGCTTTTAGTATCGAGATTCACAGTGAATTCACTGCAAATCAATATTTTGGGGAAAATTTGGCAAAGCTGGCAAATTTTCATTTCAAATCTTCTGCCAAATTCTACTTTTGATAACATCAGTCCCTAAAAAAGATTATCTTAACCCTCTAGGACCTTCATTTTTGGGGCTTTTAGAATGCAGTATTTTCATTTTAGAGTCATATTTTTATTTTTTTGACAATGTATTTGGCAGTTGACTTGCTTTTTGCAGGCTGAGTTGTATTTAATTTGTCAATTAATATGAAGTAATTTCTATATTTTAATACCTATGCATGAAAAGTAGCACAAAAAACTATTCCAAGAGCCTTAACTTTTTTTCATTTTCCATTGACTTTACTAAAGTAAGGCTGAAGAAAAAAAGAGAATACAAGTCCAGTATGAATTAATAAAATGTATGACTTTATTAGTCAACACGATAAAAATGTGGTGGTGGGGGAAATGGCAAGAAGTGAAGCGGAGGCAATACAATGTGACACTCACATGGGGAAAGTTATATACATATGAAAAATGAATCAAAAATAAAAACCATGATTAATAAATATCATTAATTAAAGGAATGTGTGGAGACTAGTAATATGGAATGAAATGATTAAATAGATTGGGATTAAAGTAATCCAGATCCATTGTAATGACATACACACATCCAAGCTATATTGAACCCTGAAATATGTGAATACATGCAGGCAATGTGAAAAACAGGACATATCTATAAGCAGCATAAATGACTCATTCATGTCAATAGAGGAGTAAAGAGAGATAGCTGGCAGCTGAACAATTGTATGGCCAACAACTATCTATTGTGTATGTGACCTCTTAACTTTTCTGGTGTTAATTATGAGCTCCTCGTAATCACATAACCCACACAATACCTGTGATAATATGTCAAGTTGGGCAAGTTAACAATTATCACATCAACAGAAGAAGTAAGGGGTTAATAAGTAACTTTAGAAATACTCGTCTAGGATCTTAGGATTTAGTACAAGGGGTTGTTGCAATCATATTCTCTATTAGGTTATAAGGTTGTCAAAAAGTCAAGTCTCCTACTTAGGATCCCCATTATATAAGCAGACTTGAGCCTTCCTTACACTACAATAACAGCTATTAAAGGGAATTTATTAGCAGGTTTTTGCTATGTAATCTGACGACAGCATAAGGTAGGACCTTAGACACAGATTTCAGATATGTGTCACTTATTAGGCTGTGTGCTGTTGTTTCCATACAATTATAGTTTTATCACCAGGAGATTATTACTACCCAGACTAG
Organism: Oophaga sylvatica; assembly: GCA_033576555.1. Taxonomy (NCBI): domain Eukaryota; kingdom Metazoa; phylum Chordata; class Amphibia; order Anura; family Dendrobatidae; genus Oophaga; species Oophaga sylvatica. The sequence goes on along the minus strand of JARQOD010000002.1, from coordinate 305,418,428 downwards.
CTCTCTCATGCCAACTGGTGAAACCATGACCCCTCCTCTGATAAGCAGCTCACTGTCAATAGACAATGTACACAGAAAGCTGTGGTTTTCGGCGGCATTAGGTTACATCTAAAAACTCTGACTGTGTCCCAGCTGCTGCACCTAAGTAATACATCGCTGGAATCATGTTTTCTTTTTTCTACAATATGCTGCTCTCAGCTGAGGAAGCAAAAACCTGGTGACAGATTGACTTTAATATAAACAGATGCCATGTAATATTATATTTTCTCTGCAACGCAACTGCAAGAGAAATACTTGACTCGTTGAGTCTTCACTGCAGCAAAATAAGCTCTGCTATGGTTTGGCCAAATGCAAGATATCATTTTTTGTTTAATAAGGCCAATGGAATTGGTCCTTCCTGCATTATAATGCACAGACACAATCATATGTTGTTGTGTTGGTTCAAACCACATCATGTGCATGGAGGTTGCTGCAGCTCTGCAACCCCGTCATTCTGTTGGTGTCCAATGAGTCCCATTTAAGCCTTTGATAAAATATTGATTAAATATCAATGTGAAAATTTAGCAAAATATATAATGTGAATTAGTAATACTAAATCAAAATAAAAAAGACAGGGGTACTACATATGTGCTATGAAAAGAACAAATAAATGTGCACCCTCAAAATTGTGGAGTCAATTATGATGAATTTGTAGAGTGTACTTGCCTATGCTTAAGGCCGGGATCACACATGCGAGAAACACGGCTGAGTCTCGCATGTGAATTCCCAGCACTGGCGCCGGCACTCAGGAGTGGAGCGAGCAGCTGCATGTATTTCTATGCAGCCGCTCGATCCTCTCCCGAGTCCCGGCACCAGTGCTGGGAATTCACATGCGAGACTCGGCCGTGTTTCTCACGTGTGATCCCGGCCTAAGCCCCATCCCTCTCAAGCTCCAACCTCATTTCAACAAATTGGTGAGTTGACCTACTGATGTAAAACGTCAAAAACTGCACAATTTTGCAACATTTCAAACAGTTTAAGATAAAAAAACAGGAAAAAATGTTTTTGATGAATCAGGGTGAAGGAGACATACACTAATGTACTATATCAAGTCATAAGAACAAAACTTCATTACAAAGTATTTTAATAGTGTTCATGTTTTCTAAATAATGTTAAAAAAACAATAATTACTATTATCTAATCTAAACATTGCAAGTCTTTGAAAACTCAGTTAACTATTGCATGTTAGTCCACAGGAAGTTCAATATATAATACAAATGTGTTAACAAATACAATTAGAATTAATTCCACTTAATAGCTTAATTTTGGCAGTAAATATAACATGAATCAGCAATTTCTACAAAACAGAATCAATCATGCGCTAAAAATAAAGGTCTCATTCAGCTGAGAATGACTATAATTATTAGTGGATTTTATTGATCACTCTGTTTTATTACAGCGAACGGCTATAAATTTCAAACCCTATGTTCTTTGCCTGAAGAAAGAATATCTTATTATATATGGAGACACTCGTACAGTACTAAAGGCATAAAATACTGTACTGGTCTGTTGCACATGCAATTAAATTTCTGCACATAAAATGCTACAGGTGCAATAGTCACATAAATAAATCATACCATATTCTTAAAAAAAGGATGTTCAGTTTTTGCTGTTCATTATTTCAGTCTGTGCTGCTTAGTAGCTTTCTAGCTCTGCACCATTAGGGCATATTTATGGCTGGTAACTGAAACTTACTGTAGATGCCTTTTCTAACAACATTTTGAGAATAGACTGAAATCCACCTCCTGCTTTAACATCAACACTGACTGATAGTTTTCTGATTCCACACTGCAGCTCAGCCTTTATAGAATAGCCAACATGTATTAATGAGGTTTCCCCTACTTTTACAGTCTTGCTGAATAAGCCAATGTGAGGTAATTAAAAAAAAGCGACACCTAAGACCGGAATCATTGCCACTCCTTTTCATTTGCTGCTGTGTCTCCTTCTGGTCTGCTGGCATTAAGATCCGGCAGGAGCTGTCATTAGGGGGCCAAAGGTACGGTTACTGCCACAACCTCTATGCCTACATTGAAATGAAGCATCATCAGTGATGTCCACTTCAGAGGCTTGGCTAGTCCTTGCTGTATTTAACATGCATTGGTTGTCAACTCCGATGCATTCTCAGTACTAGCTCTCTTCTCACTGTTCACTATTTTTCTCAGTGCACAGTGACAGTTCGCTCCCTCGTCAGATCTAATTAGAACTGACGAGCTCGCAAGGTTGTGTATTCAAGGAGAGAATGCAGCAAGCAGAGACTCATCCCCGAAAGTGATGTCTGTTTTGGGGGGTGAGGGTGTTCTCTGTTTGCTGCATTCTCTCCTTACAATTAACTATTACACTATTAAAAAAAGAGACATTTAGAATGAAAATTAACATTTGTTTTGGACCACTCCTTTAAAAACATGCCATAGGAGTGATGTTAACAAAGTCTAACTGCTACCCACACAGTATGCTGAAGCAAATGGGTCAAAGTCAGGCTGCATACTGTCATGCACCTGGGTTCGAACCCTTGAGAGTATGTTTTGTTGTCACATTCTCCGTCCACCAAGCCATAACAGATTTTCTCCGGGAGTTTAGTTTCTGTTATCCTTGTTTTGTTTTTTTTTAGAGTAACAGGTATTTTCATTTACTCATTTCTCTGCCCTATCACCTTTCATGGGCGACTTTATATACTTTCCCCCTGCTAGTATTTATATTTCCAGTATTTCCTGCTGGTGATAGTCTATTCTACCCAAAACAGTCTTCTGAGCTTAAGGAAAATTTACCGGATTGCTTCAACTGGGGCCAAAGTAAGTTTTCTATCTTTTTTTCTTCATGTAAGTAGTATTTTCGTCTTTGTACTGCATTATCTGGAGAAGAAAGTCAACACATGGGTACCGTTCTGTCATTGCTCTGTGGAGATGCTCAGGCTTGGGCATTTTCTCTAAGGATTATCCAGTGTTTTCATCAGTTGACGCTTTTTTCACTACTATGGGATTCATTGATGATGAGGCCATTAAGTTCCTTTTGCTTCTCAATGATCCATAGGTTAGTTCAGAGAAATCATAAAGTAGAGGAATCAGCTCAGATTCTGGGCAGTGGAAACCTCCTAGAATGACCCAGCTCTCCACAGTCAATTCTGCCAAAGTCTTTATAGCCAAATACAAGGCTTATTAGTTTATAGTCCCTACCTGTTGTCCCTGAAAAAGGCCATGTCACTGGCAGCATGTTTGAACAGACGTCATAGGGATAAGAACATATTTTAAGGTGCTTCAGTGACTTCTCCCTCTAAACCAATTGAGGCAGGAGAACCAATGTAAATTGAGGCCTGCAGAGAATCCAAGGAGGGAATTGAACTTGGAACACCTGCTCATTTCTTTTAATACTGCAGTGAACAGGTCATGTTTGAGTGTTTGAGATGCAACAATAAATTTCTTAAAGGTAAAGAGAAAGAAAAAAATCAATAATATGCAAGAACACTGGTTCTAAAGGTTTGATGTTATCTCTCATGCATACTCCTGGCTGTTATTTTACAGGTGACTTTGGTTACCAAATCTGGAGTTATAGTTATCTCAGTGTTTGTTGGCTAAGGTTCTTAGATCACATTGACAGTGATTTTGTGGTCGAGCGTGGGTACACAGCACCAACTCTCGCGCATCCTATTCAGGTATTGATAATTCTCCTCTTACTCAAAGTTATGTTACTTCTAAAGTTGGGAATGTGTGCATGAGAGTGGAGTGTTACACATAGAATCTATTTCATTCATGGTGATTCCTACCTTACCAGCTAAAGTTGTGTTGGCTATGCCCTAGTCAGTGAAACACAATGCTACAATCAATTGGGAGGCTTGATTGGCATCTGGCATCTATGAAATTTCTTCTTCCAGATTTAATTCATTCTTCCCTGCGTATAGGTAATTTGATTGTGCTATTGAATTTATCCCAGGGGCCAAACTACCTAAATCACGTCGGTTTAATCTCTCTTTCTGAATGAGATATCTTAAAAGAGTGCATTCAAAATCCAAGGGTCTACCTCTCCAGTCACCATGGTATTTTTCTTTGCTAAAAAAAATGGAGGTTTGCTTCCTTGTTTGGATTTTAGAGATATTAATAGGATAACTGTAATAATCCATTCCCATTACTTCTTATAACTCATGTGTTTAATCAACTAGCAGGGACAAAGTGGTTTTCTAAATTGAATTTAAGAGGGGCATATACCCTTATACATGTCTGCCAAGGTGGTGATGAGTGGAAGACTGCCTTCAATACATCAGAGGGTTACTTTGAAAATTTGATAACATTCAGTTTGACTAATGCCCCAGCAGTGTTTTAGAATTTCATAAATGCTATATTTTCTTCTTTGGTTGGTAGATTTGTGGTAATATACTTGGATGACATATTGATTTGCTCAGGTTCTCGTTAAGAGCATCAGAAGCATGTTCAACAGGTGCTTCAGGTTCTTTGTGACAATCATTTGTTGGCCAGGCTTGAGAAGTGTCAATATGAGGTTCAGAAGATTCAGTTTTTGGGTCATTTGGCTTCTGCTAAAGGATTTCAATGGATCCTGTTAAGATACAGGCTGCCCTTGATTGGGTACAACCTACTAATCTTAAAGCTTTACAGAGGTTATTAGGCTTAGCTAATTATTATCTTAAGTTCATTAAAAACATTTACATAGTAAAACGTCTCACTGACATTTCCAAGAAGGGTACTGACTTTAGATCTTGGTCTACTGAAGCTGTTGATACTTTTACTGCTCTCAAGACAGCCTTTCCTGTACTCAGTCAACCCAATGTTGATTTGCCTTCTGTCGTTGAGGAAGACGCCTCTTCTTTGGGCATTGGTGCTGTTCTTTCATAGAAGAAGGACAGTTACTTTCATCCTTTTGCTTTTTTTTCTCTGAAATTCTCACAAGCAGAGTCAAATTACGACATAGGTGATGGGGAACTATTGGCTGTTAAGAGAGCTTTTGAGAAATGGAGCAATGGTTGAAGGTGGCTAAGCATAAAGTAAATGTCATTACTGATCACAAGAATTTACTGTATGTTGATGCCGCTAATGCTCGAAGGCCAGAAAGATCTGGTGTGCCTTCTTTTTTGCTCAGTTTTATTTATCTGTGACATATCTTCTTGGTACTAAGAATGTTAAATCTCATGCTTTATCATGTAGTCTTGTTCTGGAGTTGAGCAATGAAAATCCAATCAAAATTCTAAGTAAAGGGGTGGTAGTGAGTGCTCTGGGGATTGATCTCAGACAGCACATTATGGAAGCTCAGGTTGGTGCTCGGGAGGGCTTGCAAATCTTTTTGTTCCAACCTCGCTTCGCACTGATCTTCTTAACAAAGTGAATGACTCTTTGTTGGCCAGACAGAGTTGTCTAAAGGAGGCAGAGTGCTCGAAAGGATGATGATGATTATGTCTCTAAGTGCAGAATTTGGTCCAGGTATAAAGCCTTTTGCCTGGCCCCCGCAGGGTTTCTTTTATCTTACAAGGTTCTGTCTCAACCTTGGACTCCTTTGTTTATGGATTTCATCATGGATTTTCCTTATTCTGGCGGGAATACTGTAGTATGTGTGGTGGTGGACTGTTTCAGCAAGATAGTTCATTTGGTTCCTCTTCCAAAATTTGCTAAAGCAAAGAGTTTAGCTACATTGTTTATTTCTCTAGTAGCTAAGTTACATGGTGTTCCTAAAACATTATTTCTGATAGAGTGGTTAAGTTTATGGCTAACTTTTGGCGTAACTTTGGCTCCAAATTAGAAATTAGCTTTTGTTCTCCCCAGGTTATCATCCTGAGACTAATTGTCAGACTGAGAGAATGAACCAGGAATTAGAGCAATATATAAGATGTTTTATATCATGTAATTAAGAGGTCTGTGTGGATTTTTTTCCTCTGGCTGAGTTCGCTCTCAAAAACCATACCTCTACTGCTACCAGTACCTTGCCTTTTTTTGTTGTTGCGGGGGTTTTCATTATGTTTTTTGAAAGTTTTTTGTTTACAGTGCCAGATTAGGAAAAATATTCTTCTCATGTGATTAAGGTCTGGCGAGAATTTGAAAAAGGTCATTTGAGAACTTGAGATCGGACTAAGAGAACTGCAAACCGCAGATGTAGGGGGTCACAGTCTTTAAGGTAGGAGATTTTGCTTGGCTATACACAAAAAAATCTTCATCTTAAAGTTTCATAAAGGAAATTTGCTCCTAAATTTGTTTGTGCGAAAAGGTAATTAAGATCCTGATGGTTTGAGGGGACACGGGGTCCTCAGGACATCAGTGAGTTTGTCTTGGAGAGGAAAAGGAGTATGAGATTTAACGAGTTTTGGATTCCAGACATTTCCAATCAAAAGTTAGAAATATTGGGGATTGTATCAACCTGATTTTTGCAAGATATAGGTTTTCTGAGTCATAGCAAAGATATGGACGTCACACACTGTTAGGGCTGGCGGAACGCACAAAATAAATGTAAATAATAAGTGCGTTCGCAGCCCGGGGTCCACCGTGCAGGCAGAGCCTGCTGCTAGTAGGATGGCAGTATGGTGAACTCTGTTACTTCACAATGTCGCAACTATGGACACTGTGGCCCTATATGGCGGTATAAGCGAACTCTGTTACGCCACAGAGTCGCTAAGGTAGAAACGCAGAAATATGGACTGTGTCCTGTTAACTCCACAGGTATGCACAGACAACTGCTGTGCGGACAGCAGTCCGTTGTAACACAATCAGCAACGCAATCAGACAATCTCCTCACCGGAGAAGCCGGTATTCCAGGGGCTTATTTCAGCTGAGCCCTAAACACGTGCATACAATCTCCTCACCGGAGGTGCCGGTATTCTAGGGGCTTATTTCAGCCGAGCCCTAACACATGCGTGCAAGATCACCCTGGCGGAAAGCACATAATGTGATTGATACTAGCGCATGGCGGCACGACCATGCCACCCTTTTATAGTAGCAACTACAGGACCTGCCAGATAAGGACCAATAGGAAACTGCTCCAGAACACAAGGTTTCAGGACCTTCCTGGCGGACCAATAGGAGCTACTACAGTACCTGAGCATGTGACCCCTGATCTCCAATGAGAGATCTTACTCTGGGCATGCTCAGAAGGGAAAGCAAGGACTTTGTCCTAAAGACGTCTGCTCGCCGATAACCAGTACTGGCTACAATAGCAGAGCCTGGAGGAGCAGTAGTAAACCTCTGCACAATGTTAGACTGGGCGAGACGCTGGGACCGACGTCTAAGCTGAGCTGAGTCCACTGCGGCCGGAGACGGATGGGAGACCGCAGCAGGGACGGCTCGAGATTCCCCTTGTGCAGAAGCGGGAACTCGACCCCTAACATTAACCCCCCTCCTAGGGCCCCTCCTTTGGGCCTCGCTACACTCAAAGGCAGCGATGAGCTGCGGAGCATGAATATGTTCGGCAGGCTCCCAGGACCTATCCTCAGGCCCATAACCCCTCCAATCCACCAAAAAAAATGTTTTGCCCCGTACCACCTTGCACCTACAATGGCTCACCTCGTAATCATCCGTAGACAAACCGACGTCCGGAGATACTCAGGCAACCGGAGATGACACGGTTTAGGAGGGACACAAGGAAAGTGTTAGATACCAAGGAGGCGGAAGGGCCAAACGGTAAACCACAGGGTTCACCTGCTCGAGAACCTTGAAGGGACCTAAATAGCAGGGTGCCAACTTAGTGGATTCCACCCGTAGCCTGATGTTTCGGGCGGAGAGCCACACTAGGTCGCCAAGAGCAAATGTCGGAGCGGGACGCCGATGGACATCGGCAGAAGACCTCATCCTTTCCTTGGAAGCCTGAATGGGTGAGGTCCCATATGTCCCGTGCCTCCACAGCCCAGTCTGCCACCCTGGAGTCGGCGGAAGCCACGGGCATGGGCACCGGTAACCACGGATGCTGGCCGTAATTTAAGAGGAATGGGGTCTGTCCGGTGGAGTCAGCCACAGCATTGTTTAGCGAGAACTCTGCCCACGGGAGCAAGGATGCCCAGTCATCCTGCCTGGCAGAGACAAAATGTCGCAAGTATGTGACCAAGGTCTGGTTGGCCCTCTCTACCAACCCATTAGTCTCGGGATGATATGCAGAGGAGAGGTTTAACTCAATACAGAGTAGATGACACAACTCTCTCCAGAACCGAGACGCAAATTGGGGACCTCGAACGCTGACAATCTTGTCCGGCATACCGTGTAGACGGAAGATGTGTCTAATAAATAATGCTGCCAAGGCCCGTGCAGAAGGTAACCGGGGTAGCGGCACTAAGTGCACCATTTTGGAGAAGTGGTCGGTGATCACCCAAATGATAGTGCAACCCCGAGACTTGGGTAAGCCCACCACAAAGTCCATCCCGACCATCTCCCAGGGCCTGTTTGCCACCGGCAAAGGAAAAGGTAACCTAGCTGGCCGTTGTCGAGGGGACTTGTTCCGGGCGCAGGAGACACACGCCTGAACATACTCCCTGACGTCACGGGCCATATGTGGCCACCAGTATGTCCTCGCCAATAATTCTGTTGTCCTCTTTGCCCCAAAGTGTCCACCCACCCTGGACGAGTGTGCCCAAGAGAGTACCTCTGGTCGCAAATTAGTGGGCACAAAAGTCTTGCCCGAAGGCTCAGACTCTAGTGAAACCGGGGCTACAGTTCTTAGGCTCTCTTCGGGGACAATAAGCCGAGGCTCCTCATCCTCCTCCTCTGATGACACTAAAGAGCAAGAGAGAGCATCGGCCCAAACATTTTCTCACCGGAAAGAAAATGGAGGGTGAAGTGAAACCGAGAGAAGAATAGGGACCATCTGGCCTGGCGAGAATTTAGCCGCTGAGCCGTTTGCAAATATACTAAGTTCTTGTGGTCGGTGAAGACTTGGAAGGGAAAATGAGCCCCCTCCAGAAGATGTCTCCACTCAGAGAAGGCCAACTTCATAGCCAGCAACTCCCTGTCCCCGATGGAATAATTCCTCTCTGCTGGTGTAAAGGTCTTAGAAAAGAAGAAGCAGCGATGCTTCCTACCTTGAGCATCCTTTTGATAAAGGACTGCTCCAGCACCAACAGAAGAGGCGTCCACCTCTAATATAAACGGCTTATCAACATCAGGGCGATGTAATATGGGAGCACTGGCAAAACGCGACTTGATGGAAGAGAACGCCTTAGAGACCTCCTCAGACCACAACTTGGGATTTGCTCCCTTCTTGGTGAGGGCTACCAAGGGAGCTACCAAAGTCGAGAAATGGGGATGAACTGACGATAATAATTAATGAACCCCATAAAGCGCTGCACCGCTTTAAGAGAATGGGGTTCTTGCCAGTCCATTACAGCCTGTACTTTGGCAGGATCCATATCAAATCCCTGGGCGGAGATGATATAGCCCAGGAAAGGTAAGGACTCCTGCTCAAACACACATTTCTCCAGCTTGGAATAGAGGGAGTTTGCCTGTAAGAGGTCGAAGACTTTGTTGACATCCCTCCGGTGAGAGTCTATATCTGGTGAAAAGATGAGAATATCATCCAGATAGACTACTACAGAGGTGGAAAGCATATCCCGGAAGATGTCATTAACAAAGTCTTGGAAAACAGCGGGAGCATTACAGAGCCCGAAGGGCATCACTAGGTATTCATAATGCCCATCCCTGGCCCATCCCTGGTATTAAAAGCTTTCTTCCACTCGTCTCCTCACAGATGCGAATTAGGTTATAGGCACCACGTAGAACTAGCTTGGTAAATACCCTTGCTCCTCGGAGCCTATCAAAGAGCTCAGAGATTAGGAGCAACGGGTACTTATTCTTGACGGTGATGGCGTTAAGACCCCTGTAGTCAATACATGGACATAATTCTCCATACTTCTTTTGCACGAAGAAGAACCCTGCCCCTGCTGGTGACACCGACTTCCTAATGAACCCTCTTGCCAGATTCTCCTGAATATACTGGGACATGGCCTCCATCTCAGGAAGCGAGAGGGGATAGACTCTTCCCCCGGAGGTTCTGCTCCACGCAAGAGATCAATAGGACAGTCGTAGGGGCGATGAGGCGGAAGAGTCTCTGCCGCCTTCTCGGAGAAAACGTCTGCGTATGACCAATATCACTGGGGGAGAGAAGTGAGATCTACGGATATCTCTGTGGTGGTGACCTGAACACACTCCCTGACACACCTGCCTCTACATGAATCACCCCAACCCAGTATCCTTCTGGAGGACCACTCAATATGGGGAGAGTGGTGACGGAGCCAAGGTACTCCCAGCAACACCTCGTCTATTCCCTCGGGCAGGACAAGAAAGGAAATACTCTCCTGATGGGAAGGGGACATAGACAACGTGAGAGGGATAGTCTGGTGGGTGATTTGTGAGGGCAGAGTCGATCCATTCACTACACGCACAGTCACCGGTTTGGCGAGCATCAGCAAATGTATAGTGTGGCGGAGAGCAAAGGCAGAGGACATGAAATTCCCCTCGGCTCCAGAATCTATACAGAGCTCGGTGGTGAGAGTGGATGGGCCTACAGTAATTGTCCCCTTAAAGGACAACTTGGTGGAAAATGCTCCAGTGTCTAATGAACCTCCTCCCAAGATCACTAGACGCTACCGTTTTCCCGACCGCTGTGGACATTTGTTGGCATAATGTCCTAACTGCTAGCAGATGTTACAGACCACGGGTACTCGAGCGGCCCAGGACTTAGGCCTTGCTCGAGAAACCTCCATGGACTCATGGGAGTCGGGCGCCTGGCTGAAAGATTCCAGAGGTCTGGCAAAGGTGGGAGCCAGCCAGAACCTCTGCCTACACTGGGACCGCTCCAACCTCTGCTCGTGAAAACGGAGGTTGATGCGGGTAGATATGGCGATAAGCTTCTCCAGTGTGGTGGGAATCTCCCTGGTAGCCAAGGCGTCTTTCACATGGCCCGCTAGTCCTCTTCAAAACACGGGAATGAGGACTTTATCTGGCCAGTCCAACTCTGAGGACAGAGTCCAAAATTGGACAGCAAAATAGCTGACCAAGGAAGAACCCTGTGAACTTGCCATGAGTTTGAGCACCACATCGTGGGTGACCTGAGGTCCTAGAAAGACCTTTTTTAGAGCCTCCAGAAAACAAGGAGCACTCTGCACCACACGGTCGTCACGCTCCCGCAGCGGGGTGGCCCACTCCAATGCTCTGCCTGACAGAAGAAATATTACAAAGCCCACTTGTGCCCGATCCGTGCAGCCAGAAGCTCGAGTTGTATAGAGCACTGACTCACGAATCCCCAACATTGCTTGCTGTCACCAGCAAACATGTCTGGAAGTGGGAGGTGGGATAATGTGGGGACATAGGTGGCAGTGGACACACTGGCTGCAGCCACGCTATCAGCCTGAACAGCGACTGCGGTAACATCCACAGCTGAGGTTGTGCGCTCAAGAGCCGCCAACCTACCCTCAAGCTGTGAGAGTCCTGCAGTAGACGCTGATCGTCCGACATTTTACTAGCCAGACCCTGGAGCTAGTATTATGTTAGGGCTGGCGGAATGCACAAAATAAATATAAATAATAAGTGCATTCTCAGCCCGGGGTCCACCGTGCAGGCAGAGTCTGCTGCTAGTAGGATGGCGGTATGGCGAACTCTGTTACTTCACAGAGTCACAACTATGGACACTGTGGCCCTATATGGCGGTATAAGCGAACTCTGTTACGCCACAGAGTCGCTAAGGTAGAAACGCAGAAATATGGACTGTGTCCTGTTAACTCCACAGGTATGCACAGACAACTGCTGTGCGGACAGCAGTCCGTAGTAACGCAATCAGCAACGCAATCAGACAATCTCCTCACCGGAGAAGCCGGTATTCTAGGGGCTTATTTCAGCCGAGCCCTAATACATGCGTGCAAGATCACCCTGGCGCAAAGCACATAATGTGATTGATACTAGCGCATGGCGGCACGACCATGCCACCCTTTTATAGTAGCAACTAAAGGACCTGCCAGATAAGGACCAATAGGAAACTGCTCCAGAACACAAGTGGTTTCAGGACCTTCCTGGCGGACCTATAGGAGCTGCTGCAGTACCTGAGCATGTGACCCCTGATCTCCAATGAGAGATCTTACTCTTGGCATGCTCAGAAGGGGAAAGCAAGGAATTTGTCCTAAAGACGTCTGCTCACCGCTAACCAGTACTGGCTACAATAGCAGACCTGGAGGAGCAGCAGTAATCCTCTGCACAATGTTAGACTGGGCGAGATGCTGGGACCAACGTCTAAGCTGAGCAGAGTCCACTGCGGCCGGAGACGGATGGGAGACCGCAGCAGGGACGGCTCGAGATTCCCCTTGTGCAGAAGCGGGAACTCAACCCCTAACACACACTCACTTCGCCATGGGTTCACTAGAATCTCTCCAATTAAATAACTGCCTGGTAGATGCTGTGAATCAGGTGATGTTTGGTTTGTGGGTAAAGGTAAAATCATGATAAAATAATGACGGTAACATATCCCGCCTGTGATACCCAGAGCGGAAATATCAGAATTTTCGGAAACTGAAGCTACGTCCCATGACCAGCCCTGTTGTGAGTAATCAAGGGGAGGTGTGTATGTGTAACTTAGGTGCTGATAAAAGGACAAGGCGAATTATGATCCGTGTTAACATAGTAACAGTTATTAAGGTTGAAGGAAGACTTTTAGTCCATCTAGTTCAACCCATATCCTATCCTAACCTGCCCTAACATGTTGATACAGAGGAAGGCAAAAAAAACCCAAGTGGCAAACAGTAAAGGAAAAAAATTCCTTCCCGACTCCACATACGGCAATCAGACTAGCTCCCTGGATCAATGCAGTATCTAGGAAACTAGTGAATATAGCCTGTAATATTATACTTTTCAAGAAAGGCATCCAGTCCCTTCTTAACGTTTAGTTAGGAATCACTCATTACAACATTAGACGGCAGAGAGTTCCATAGTCTCACTGCTCTTACAGTAAAGAATCTGCTTCTGTGATTATGGCTAAACCTTCTTTCCTCCAGACGTAGAGGATGCCCCCTTGTCTCCGTCACAGGTCTAAGAGTAAAAAGATCATTAGAAAGGTCTTTGTACTGTCCCCTCATATATTTTTACATTGTAATAAGATCACCCCTAAGCCTTCGTTTTTCCAAACTAAATAACCCCAAGTGTAATAACCTGTCTTGGTATTGCAGACCCCCCAGTTCTCTAATAACCTTGGTCGCTTTTCTCTGCACCCGCTCAAGTTCAGCTATGTCTTTCTTATACACCGGAGACCAGAACTGCAAACAGTATTCTAAGTGTGGTCACACCAGTGACTTGTATAGAGGTAAAATTATGTTCTCCTCATGAGCATCTATGCCTCTTTTAATGCATCCCATTATTTTATTTGCCTTGGCAGCAGCTGCCTGACATTGGCCACTAAATGTGAGTTTGTCGTCCACCCATCCACCCAGGTCTTTTTCAGTGACAGTTTTGCCCAGTGTTTTACAATTAAGCACATAATTATACATCTTGTTTGTTCTACCCAAGTGCATGACCTTACATTTATCCCCATTAAAGCTCATTTGCCATTTATCAGCCCAAGCTTCTAGTTTACATAAATCCTCCTGTAATATAAAATTGTCCTCCTCTGTATTTATTACCCTGCAGAGTTTAGTGTCATCTGCAAATATTGAAATACTACTCTGTATGCCCCCTACAAGGTCATTAATAAATATGTTAAAGAGAAGCGGCCCCAATACTGACCCCTGTGGTACCCCACTGCTAACCGTGACCCAGTCCGAGTGTGCTCCATTAATAAGCACCCTTTGTTTTCTATCCATGAGCCAGTTCTTAACCCACTTACACATATTTTCCCCTATCCCCATTGTTCTCATTTTATGTATCAACCTTTTGTGTGGCACTGTATCAAAAGCTTTTGAGAAGTCCATGAACACCACGTCCACTGCATTCCCTTGGTCCAGCCCTGAACTTACCCCTTCATAAAAGCTTATCAGATTAGTCTGACAAGAACGGTCCCTCGTAAACCCATGCTGATACTGTGTCATGAGGTTATTCAGCCTCAGATACTCCAATATAGTATCCCTTAAAAACCCATCCAGGATTTTACCCACAGTAGATGTTAAGCTCACTGGCCTATAATTTTCAGGTTCAGTTTTTGCCCCCTTTTTGAATATTGGCACCACATTTGCTATACGCCAGTCCTGTGGTACAGACCCCGTTATTATGGAATCTTTAAAGATTAAAAATAATGGTCTATCTATGACTGTACTTAATTCCAACAGTACTCATCCCATCCGGGCCCGGGGATTTGTCAACTTTAGTGATTTTTAGACGCCGCTGTACTTCCTGCTGGGTTAAGCAGGTGACATTTAATGGAGACAATTTTTTTATCACTGATCATGTTATCTGATATGGGATTTTCTTGTGTAAATACAGTTGAAAAAAAGTCATTTAGCATATTGGCTTTTTTCCTCATCCTCATCCACCATTTCACCCAGACTATTTTTAAGGGGACCAACACTATCATTTTTTAGTTTCTTGCTATTTATGTAGTTAAAGAATATTTTGGGATTATTTTTACTTTCTCTGGCAATGAGTCTCTCTGCCTCAATCTTTGCTGTCTTGATTTGCTTTTTACAGAATTTATTCAGTCTTCTGTATTTATTTAATGCCTCATCACTACCTACTTGCTTTAATTCCCTAAACGCTTTCTTTTTGTCCCTTATTGCGCCCCTTACAGCTCTATTTAGCTATAGTGGTTTCCTCCTATTTCTAGCATGTTTATTCCCATAGGGTATATACTGTGCACAGGTCTTATTCAGGATACTAATAAACGTCTCCCATTTTCTTTGTGTATTTTTATGTCTAAGGATATCGTCGCAGTTTATTGCACTAAGATCATCTCTCATCCGTTGGAAATTTGCCTTCCTGAAGTTTAGTGTCCTTGTAACCACTCTACTACACATCTTATTAAAGGATACATGAAAGCTTATTATTTTGTGATCACTAGTGTTGAGCGATACTTTCCGATACCCAAAAATATCGGATTGGAATGGTATCGCCGATATCACTAAAATATCGGCGATACCCGATACCGAAAGTCCCATGTAAGTCTATGGGAACAAAATATCGCAACTAAAAAAACCCTTTCTTTCGTTGTAAACACAAAATATACACACATAGAATACATATATATATATATATATATATATATATATATATATACATGTCATAGTGACATATATATATACATATATGTATAGTTTATACACTTCTACATAGTAAAATAGCCTCTGATTCAATTGCCGGGTAAAGCTGGCTTCTGTGAAAAGACAGAAGCACCCGACATGAAATGACACTTGGTGTACATAGGGTTAACCATGTCTTTTCATGTCGTTAAAGTTGTAAATTCGTTGTAAAAAAAACTGACTTTTTTGCTACGAATTTACACCTTTAATTAACCCCTACAGGTGTGAAATTTTGCACACATAGACTGATGTAATTGTTTGTGCAAATCAGATAGCAAAGGACATGGTTAACCCTATGTACACCAAGTGTCATTTCATGTCGGGTTCTGCATTTTCACAAAAGCCGGCAATTGAATTAGCGGCTATTATACTATGTAGAAGTGTC
This sequence comes from Oophaga sylvatica, assembly GCA_033576555.1. Lineage (NCBI taxonomy): Eukaryota > Metazoa > Chordata > Amphibia > Anura > Dendrobatidae > Oophaga > Oophaga sylvatica. The sequence continues at coordinate 305,402,826 of JARQOD010000002.1, read as the reverse complement.
TGAACTATAAATATAAATATATATATATATATATATATGTGTCACAAATTCAATGACATGTATATATATATATATGAGGTGTAAAATTGTTTAAAAAAAATGCGTGGGCAGATAATAATAGCCCAGAGAGGGACCATTATTTTTGGCCCCCCTCCTGGCTACTAACATCTGCCCCCAGACACCCCAGAAAAGACAAATCTATAATTAGATTCGCCCTTTCTGGCACTTTGCCCGTCTATTCCCATTGCCCTGTAGCGGTGGCGAATGGGTTAATATGGGGTTAAAGCCACCTTGCAATTGAAAGGTGACCTTAAGCCAGGTTAATAATTGAGAGCTGTCAATTAGACAACTATCAATTATTAATCCTATTGCATGAAATAAAAATAAAACACACACACTTTAATTAAAAATCATTTTAATGAAATAAAGACACATGTTTTTGACCATCTTTTATTTGACTGCAAAAACCATTTCCTGTAATAAAAATAAAATAAAAAAGCAAAATTATTCTTACCTATCCCATGCACAGTCAGGTCCCACGGTGTAATCCTTCAGAAAGGGTTAATGTTTACTGCAGGGACCGCAGCTAATGCTGCAGCCTCACAGTAAACCCCCAAATGAATGAGTTCCTCTATTGGCTGACAGGAGAGGAAGTGGAAACCTTAATTGATTGCTTTCCACTTTCACTTCAGGTCAGCCAGGGACACAATCAGTGACGTCAGAGGGAACTGATTAACAAAAATAGGGGTTCCCTTCGAAAAAAAAATGGTGTCGGGTCCCCCCTATTTTTGTTAACCAGCCTGATGAAGCAGACTGCTGAGCAGTGGCGTACAGTGAATGAAGCAGACCAAGCAGCTGCTATGGGGCCCGGACAGGTGAGGGGGCCCTCGACGGTCGGGTAGCTGTGCTGACACAGTACTACCAGGGGGTCGGCGGGGGAGGGGGAGCGCAGCTCTTCTATATACTCACCCCTCCTGGTGCGGTCTCTGCAGCCCCTGCTCTTCTCCCACGGTCTCCGACGCCTGTGTTCAGCGGTCAGGTGGTACCGCTCATTACAGTCATGAATACGCACATATTCATGACTTTAATGAGCTGTCCCGCGTGACCGCTGAACACTGGCGGCGGAGACCGTGGGAGAAGAGCAGGGGCTGCACAGACCGCGCCGGCGGAAGGGTGAGTATAAGGGATATTTACCTGTCCCGTTCCACCGTTGCTCGCGTCCTCTTGCTGCAATGTTCAGGTCAGAGGGCGCGATGACGTCGTTAGTGCGCGCCGCGCCCTCTGCCTGATCATTCACTGCTGGAGGACCCCGAAGACAGCGGCACTCAGCAGTGGAGAGAAGACAGGTAAATATCTCAGGTGCCGGGGCCCTGAGCGAGTGGTGACATCGGCTCCTGGTGTCACCCCCTGCTCAGGACACCGGCACCTGGCCCCCAGCGACGAAAGGTGAGTATGTCTTTTTTTTTTTTTGGTTGCAGCAGCTGCGGCAGCATAAGGGCCTATACTATGGAGCATCTATGGGGGCACAATCTATGGGGGCATAATACATTTTTTTGTTTAATGTGTCCCCTCACTGTGCTGGCACTTTACATTTACAATGGCTCTGGGTTTTTTTTTTTGGGGGGGGCCCATTCAGACTTTTGCTATGGGGCCCCATGATTTCTATGTACGCCCCTGCTGCTGAGGCATGGTATTTAAGGCTGTTAGGGAGCCAATATCCATGGACCTTGCCAGCAGCATCGGACTGGAGTACCTTGGGCCCACCAGAGAAAAAATATTCTTGGGGCCCACCATCATACTTCCCAACCTTTGAAGAAGGGAAAGAGGGACAAAGGCTGTGGCACGCTTTGCCTGCTGCAGCAGATTTTAGGCCATGCCACGTTGCACCACAGACTGTCCAGGAGTTGGTGGATGCTTTAGTCCAGGTGTGGGAGGAGATCCCTCAGGAGACCATCCGTCGCGCTCATCAGGAGCATGGCCAGAAGTTGTAGTGAGGTCATACAGCATACCTCCCAAATTTTGAAGACAGGAAAGAGGGTTAAAGGCTGCGGCGCGCGTAGGGCGTCGCTGCAAATTTTAGGCCACCCCCGACCACACCCATTTAACAGCTAATCACACCCATATCCTGGCCCCAAGCGTACCCATTTAGCACTGCTGATCACACTGACTGGTAATGAGGGCACAGTGGCTGGTACTGAGGAAAAGAAAGAAAGAGCAGCGAGAGAGAAAGAACAAACAGAGAAAGAGAGGAAAGAAAGAAAAGAGAGAGAGAAAGAAAGAACAGAGAGAAAAAAGAACAGAGAGCGAGAAAGAAAGAACAGAGAGCGAGAAAGACTAGAGAGAGAAAGAAAGACTAGAGAGAGAGCCAGAGGCGTAGCTAGGGTTTTGGTTTAGTGGGGGCGAAACTTCTGAGTGGGCCCCTAATCAGAGAACCTCAGCAAATGACCGTGCTGTTGCCAAAAATAATCTATATATAAAAAGACCAATATTGATATTACCGCCATATGGTCTGTGGTAAATAATACCAGTCCTACAGAACATATAATAGATTACAGCACAGGTACAGATAATGACTTACCGCTGATGTTCTTTCTAATGGAATTGTTCACTTTTCATTTCTTTTCCATCTGGCCCAGACCGACATGACGACTTCTCCAGCCAGGACTCGACTGCAGAGATTACAACAAAGACACATTTCACTTCTCATATTTTTAGCACTGTCTTGGTCACCAATTGGACTATTCTCAACCTGCACAAACTCCTCATCCTGCTGATACCCCAATACTGAGCCGCTGCTGCCATATGTGTCCCTATTTCTGCACCTGATACCCCAATACTGAGCCGCTGCTGCCATATGTGTCCCTATTACTGCACCTGATACCCCAATACTGAGCCGCTGCTGCCGTATGTGTCCCTATTACTGCACCTGCTGTGTGGTTCTGTGTGACCTCTAAATTTTAAAGCACCCCTCTAGAATATAGTAATGCCGGGTGCAAGTGCCCTAGAAAAAGTGACCACATTTTGTCCCCTAGACTGTAATAATGCCCTGTGTGCCCCTTTGACAGTCACAGTAACCCGAGTTCCCCTATAACAATAAGTGTCCACTTTACATTTAATAATGTCCCAAGTCTCCCCTGTACATCTCCCCTATACACAGAATAATGCCCCTCACTGGATATATACTGACCCCTTAATGTCCCCAAACTATTTAATGGGTCCAACACTGTATGATGGCCCCTAGATAGCATCCATACAGCATAATACACCAGATAGTCCTCAATATAGTATAATGCACCCCCATAGGCAGCCTCTATATTATAATAAACCCCCATAGGCAGAGTCTATAATATAATGCACCACCATAGGCAGTCGCTATATTATAATGCACCCCCATAGGCAGCCTCTGTAGTATAATGCATCCCCATAGGGAGTCTCTGTAGTATAATGCACCCCAATATGGAGCCTCTGTAGTATAATGCAGCCCCCATATACAGCCTCTGTAGTATAATGCACCCCCCATATACAGCCTCTGTAGTATAATGCACCCCATTAAAAAAAAAAAAAAAACAATACTCACCTCCCGGCTCCTGTGCTGCTCACTGTTCTCCCTCTCAGCGTCTGACAGCGGGCGCCGGCAGGTGATGTCATCGCGCCCGCTGTCAGACGCTGAGAGGGGGGTTATGGGAGAGAAGGAGCGCTCGCTCCTTCTCTCTCTATGCGGTCAGCTGTATCGGCTGGATGCCGATACAGCTGACCCTCCAATAACGGGTGGGGGGCCCACTGCTGGCACCGGGCCCCCCCAACGCCTGTTCAGGCCCCATAGCTTCTGGGCGGCAGAGCAGGAAGATCGATTCTCCCTGCTCTGCCGCAGAATGTAACGTATCGGCGTGCTGTGCACGCCGATACAGTTACTGTAGCGTAGCTCCGGGTGGGCCCCCTCAGAGCCCCGGGGCCCGGGGCCACCGCCCCCTCTGCCCCGCGACCTATCCTTTCAAATCAGGGCCCACCACGCAGGAGCTGGGGCCCACCGGAGGTTTCTCCGGTGGCTCAGTCCGACCCTGCTTGCCAGCCTGATAATACCAGGCCACAGCAGTCTGCTTATCTTTGCTGGTTAACAAAAATAGGGGATCCCGTCGAAAAAATTTGGCGTGGGGTTCCCCCTATTTTTGTTAACCAGCCAGATGAAGCAGACTGCTGAGGCCTGGTTTTTCAGGCTGGTAAGGAGCCAAGATCCATGGACCTTGCCAGCCTGATAATACCAGGCCACAGCAGTCTGCATATCTTGGCTGGTTAACAAAAATAGGGGATCCCCTCGAAAAAAAATTGGCGTGGGGTCCCCCCTATTTTTGTTAACCAGCCAGATGAAGCAGACTGCTGAGGCCTGGTTTTTCAGGCTGGTAAGGAGCCAAGATCCATGGACCTTGCCAGCCTGATAATACCAGGCCACAGCAGTCTGCATATCTTGGCTGGTTAACAAAATAGGGGATCCCCTCGAAAAAAAATTGGCGTGGGGTCCCCCCTATTTTTGTTAACCAGCCAGATGAAGCAGACTGCTGAGGCCTGGTTTTTCAGGCTGGTAATGAGCCAATATCCATGGACCTTGCCAGCCTGATAATACCAAGGCACAGCAGTCTGCTTAGCTTGGCTGGTTAACAAAAATAGGGGATCCCCTCGAAAAAAAAACGGCGTAGGGGTCCCCCTATTTTTGTTAACCAGCCAAGTAAAATGCAGACTGCTGCGACCTGGTATTAAAAGACTGTCAAGGCCCATGGATTTTGGCCCTCAACAGCCTGATAATACCAGGCTACAGCAGCCCCACATTTGGCGCATCAAAAGATGTGCCAATTGTGGCACTTTACCCGGCTCTTCCCACTTCCCTGTAGCGGTGGCAAGTGGGGTAATAAGGGGTTAATGTCACCGTTGATTGCACGGTGACAATAAGCCCGGTTAATAATGGAGAGGCGTCACCGATCCATTATTAATCCCAAAGTTTTAAATGTATAAAAAAAGACAAAGCAAGAAAAAGTCTTTTAATGAAATAAAAGAGACAACACAGTTTTCATTTCTTTTATTATACTCTCATTCCTGCGACGCCATCGATCTCCTGTAAAAAAAGGAAAAAAACAAACCAACAGTATACCACCTGTCCGACGCAGTCCATAGTAACGAGTGTCCCACGACGATCCAGCTCTGCTACATCGCAATGACAGGCAGAGCCTGTCATCGCGACGCAGCACAGCTGATTTACCTGCTTCCCCGGCGGTGACGTCATCGGACTGACTGCTTTACGGCCGGGATTACCCAGCAGTCACTGCAGTTATCGCGAGAAACTGCATGTGACCGCCGGGAAAGATGATGGCGGCCATCAAGCAGTCCAGGCCGTGACCGCCGGAGATCTTCTGCCAGGTAAGTGCCGCTGCTACTCCTGACAGACCCGACCGACGGACACTGACAGTGACAGTGACAATTCCGATTCCGGTATCCGATAAGACGACAATATCGGAACTCGGAATCGAAAGTCCGATACAGCTAATATCGGCCGATACCCGATATTTGCAGTATCGTATCGCTCAACACTAGTGATCACTATTACCCAAGTGACCCCCAACCCTTATATTTGATATGCTGTCTGGCCTGTTGATTAATATTAGGTCTAGCAGTGCCCCCCCTCTTGTTGGGTCCTGAACTAGTTGTGAAAGATAATTGTCTCTCATAGTTGCCAAAAACCTATTACCTTTGCTGGAACTACAGGTTTCTGTTCCCCAATGTATTTCAGGGTAGTTGAAGTCCCCCATAATAATGACTTCTCCTTGAGTTGCTGCTTCATCTATTTGCTTTACGAGGATATTCTCTGTTGCTTCCATTATTTTAGGAGACAAATATAACAAACCCCTATCAGTAATTTATTATTTTTCCCCCCTCCCTAATCTCCACCCACAGAGACTCTACATCTTATTAGATTCACAGATATCACGCAGGATGGGTTTTAAGGATGATTTTACATATAAACACACACCCCCACCTCGCTTATTTTTACGGTCATTTCTAAACAGACTATAGCCCTGAAAATTAACCGCCCAGTCGTGGCTCTCATCCATTCAAGTCTCAGATATCCCCCACCATGTCATAATTATGTTCCAACAAAATTAATTCTAATTCCTCCATTTTGTTGGTGAGGCTTCTAACATTAGTATACATGCACTTTATGTATCTCTCTGTACCTCTATTCTTTCTTAAATTATTAACTTTTCTAACCCCACCCTTAATTTCATTATTTATGCCCAGGTCTCTATCTGCACTGCCTTCCTCTCCTATAAAATGAATACCCTCCCCCCTAGTCCCTAGTTTAAAGACTGCTCCAACCTTCTAGCCATTTTCTACCCCAGCACAGCTGCACCCTCCCCATTGAGGTGCAGCCCGTCCCTAGCATAGAATCTGTAGCCAACTGAGAAGTCGGCCCAGTTCTCCAGGAACCCAAATCCCTCTTCCTACACCAATTCTTGAGCCACTTATTAACCTCCCTAATCTCCTGTTGCCTCTCTGGTGTGGCACGTGGTACAGGCAGTATTTCAGAAAATACCACGTTGGAGGTCCTTGCTTTAAGCTTGCAGCCTAATTCCCTGAATCGTCTTTAAGGACCTTCCATCTACCTCTAACTTTGTCATTTGTGCCAATGTGCACCATGACCGCTGGGTCCTCACCAGCCCCTCCGAGTAATCTGTCAACCTGATCAGCGATGTGTCAGACTCGAGTGCCAGGTAGGCAGCACACTGTTCGACGATCCCTGTCTTTGTGACAGATTGCCCTATCTGTTCCCCTAATAATTGAGTCCCCCACTACCAGCACCTGTCTGGCCTGCCCTGCTCTCCTAATTCCCCCCTTACTGGAGCAGACACTCCTCCGGCTTTCAGAGGACATGCCTGGCTGCAGCAGTGCTACCCCTGTACTGACAACCCCCTCATCTGCCAACTTTGCAAACTTATTGGGGTGTGCCAGATCAGGACTAGCCTCCCTGGCGCTCTTCCCTCTAACCCGCTTTCTAACTGTCACCCAGCTTCCTACTTCAGTGTCCTGCAGCTCCATCCTAGAATCCCCCCTCATCTATCCCATTGAGCGTCTGCTCAGTGAGCAGAAGACTCCTTTCCATATTGTCTATGGATCTCAGTGTTGCCAGCTGCACATTTAGATCCAGTATTTGGGGTTCCAAATGCACAACGTGCTCACATCTCGCACAGCAGTATGCACCCTCGACGGGCTGTTCAAGGACTGCATACATGTGGCAAGATGTACACTGGATGGCATTGGCAATAGTGGAGCACATTTCTAATGGGGATTTCACCAGACAGCAAAGATAAGGAAAAATAAATAAAAAGTATTAATAAAATATAACAGCAATTCAGTAATTCCTCCCTTGGAAACTCCCTGAATCCAAACTCACTGAATCTCAAGTCACACTTACCACCGTTCGCACTTGCGCACCGGTCACACTCAGCTCGCTCACACTCGCTGAAGCAGAAGATTTAAAGAGAGATTTTTTTTTCTCCTTCAACAGCAAACCACCCTGCTGCTCAAATGCACTTCCAAAAAGACTTGAGCCCCAACCAGCTGGCCCTTATAAAACCTTAATTATGAACCCCCACCCTTAATTAACCCTTGTGAATATAGCTATACCAAGATTTAAATGCAATATAGTTAACCTTTGAACACACAGATAGTAAAATAAGAGATTAATTCTTTAGAGAGAAAAAATAGGTTAAAAAAGCCCCCACAAAATAGAACAGGTAGAAAGGCAGTCAGGAATCCACAATTCAGCCACTCACACCAATTCACACAGGTATTTGATTAAGGGTTTTTCAAATACTTCTTCACTGAATCTCAAGTCACACTTACCACCGTTCGCACTTGGGCACCGCTCACACTCGCTGAAGCAAGTTGCTGCAGAGTGATACATAGTAGTGAATGCATGATTTGCATTCACTGGACGTTTCCAATAGAAGTGTTTTCCTTTGCTAGCTGAGCCATCTCTGTAGCCAGCATAGTAAGCTTTTTTTGTTTTACCCTTTTACTTTATGTAATTGTGTTGGCACCGGATTTTTCAGGATACTCTCCAAGTGTGTGACAAAAGAGCTTCTCTATTCAGGAACATTCAGGAACAAAATATGATAAGCTTAATAGATCAGGAATAGATCATTTGTGTATCTCTATCTTTGCAGCATCTAGAGCAGGCTGCTTCTCTTATACACAGACACAGGAAAAACAGGAAATATAGTCACATGCTCTCCCTGTGTGAGCCTCTGGGAGTTTTTTTTTGTTCTATCTTTATAAACAGCATACAAATATAGCAACTAAACACTCATAGACAGGAATGGAGTTGTTGCACCAAACATATTCCAACACACCCACTCAACAACTACTTATCCTGTTAGGCAGGTGTCAGTGTGATGCGAGAAACTCGCACGAGTCTCTCGCATCAATACCCTGAACTGTCGCCGGCACTCAAACCGGAGTGTGCGGCTGCATAGAAATACATGTAGCCACATGCTCCGGTCCGAGTGCCGGCAGCAGTGTTGATGCGAGAGACTCGCGCGAGTTTCTCACATCACACACGCAAGTGTGACACCGGCCTTAGCCTCTTTGCGGATCTGAATTCCACAAACTTGACTCTTGATAATGGTTTTATCATACCATCAGCTATCATCTTGTCAGACTCGCATTAAACAAACTCTAGTACGCCACATTCCACTAAGTCACATAAGTGGTGATTAGAGTTGAGCAAAACAGGTCGGTCAGATTCATAAGTTGCCGACTTTTGCTAAAGTCGAGTTTCGCCGAGCGAAACCCGATCATAGCGTGAGGTCGGCCATGCGGTCGTCGACCCGAGCACCAAAGTCGGTTTTCCCAGAATGCTTGCAGGCACCTTTTCTCAGCCAATGAGCAAGGACGCACAATGTGGGCAATGCGATGACATGGGCAGCGGCCACAACCATCTCAGAGAAGGGCATTGCAGTGATTGGCTTGCTTTGTGTGGCGTCACAGTGGCTACAAAAGCCCTGACCGCTGACCGCCATTTTACTTCTGCCGATCTTAGCATAGGGAGAGGTTGATCAGTAGGGAGAGAGTTAGGCAGGAAAAAAAAAATTATTCTGTGCTTGTGCTGATAGCGATTGTGCTGTACAGTAAGTATGCAGTGACAGGGGAGGATTTTGTTGTGTGCAGCAGCAGAGCTGATTATTAGGCTGACTTCCAGTGACAGGGGAGGAATTTCTTGTGTGCAGCAGCAGAGCTGATTATTATTCTGCCTGCTAGCTGTATTGCTGTGTTTACACTGCTGTGCAGACAGCTTTTTACACAGAATCTACACAGCACTAATACTTTTATTCTTTTTTCTGCACAGTTACAGAGCGTTCATTTTTTCCCACACTGTATAGAGCTGTACGCTCCTCACACACTACCGTGTACTGGCTGGTATCACGGACAAATACATGCATTGCTGACTATCTGTGTGTGACTCCGGAAATATATACGGAGATTTAAATTTTCCCCAAAACCGTATACAGCTGGTATCTTCTGATACTGTACCGTTTTTCTGCCTTCTGTATTACGGTCAAATCCATACTGAGAGAGCGTTTGTGTGTTACTCCGGAAATATATACTGAGATTTACAATTACCCCTACACTGTATACGCCTGGTATCTTCGGTTACATTAGCCTTTTTTGCTTTTTATATTCTGGTCTACTCCATACTGAGCCTGAGAGCGTCTGTGTGTTACTCCGGAAAAATATACGGAGATTTCAAATTACCCGAACACTGTATACAGCTGTACGCTTCTGATACATTACCCTTTTTCTACTTTTTATATTCTGGTGTGATCCATACTCAGCCTGTGAGCGTCTGTGTGTTACTCTGGAAATATATACAGAGATTTAAAATTACCCCAACACTGTATACAGCTGTACGCTTCTGATACAGTACATTTTTCATGCTTTTCATATTCTGGTCTAATCCATACTGAGCCTGTGAGCGTCTGTCTGTTACTCTGGAAATATATACCGTATATGGAGATTTACAATTACCCTAACACTAGAGTTGAGCGATACTTTCCGATATCCAAAAATATCGGATCGGAATGGTATCGCCGATATCACTAAATATCGCCGATATCCGATTCCGATACCGGAAGTCCATGTAAGTCTATGGGAACAAAATATCGCAACTAAAAAAACACTTTCTTTCCTTGTAAACACAAAATATACACACATAGAATACATATATATATATATATATATACATGTCATTGTGACATATATATATATACTGTACATATATTTATAGTTTATTCACTTCTACATAGTAAAATAGCCTCTGATTCAATTGCCGGGTAAAGCCGGAATTTGTGAAAAGACAGAAGCACCCGAGGGTCCAGTCGCCACAGAGATGTTGCATCGCACCCAGCGGTGTGACAACTTACTCTCAGGTAAGGAGGAAACACCCCATTGACTCCAACCACTGCATTCAACAGTACACTATGCCAGCTGAGTGTAGGCGGACCCAATGGGATGGTCTAGCTCAGGCTGGTTAGAACAGGGTGTAGCTAGTTGGATGGGAGGGGTTGAGGCAGCCTTATGCTGCATGTCTTTGTAGTAAGAATTGTTTCCTTTCCTGCTTTCTTACTACGTCGCATACTCCACTCTGCTACATCACTCTGCACCATTGCTCTATCTCACATCTATCTGCCCTGGAAGGATACCGTCTTACCTGTAGAAGACTTATCACCTAGCTGCACTACACCATCCCTGCCAGAGGACCTGCACAGCAGCGCTGGACACCCTGACCAGGTACTACAGGTGGAGTCACGACAAACTACACAAACATTCTATCATCCCCTGGAAATATCCCACATTCCAGTGAGCGACCAGGGCACGGACATAGCTGTGCTACCCGTCACATCCCCCATAGAAGTCGACGTGATCGGTGCCGAGTACCCCCAAAACCCCTGTCTCTGTGCGTGTTGCGCGCCGCTGAAAATTTTAGCCCACGCCCCGACAACACCCATTTCACAGCTAATCACACACATATCCTCGCCCCAAGCGTAACCATTTAGCACTGCTGATCACACTGACTGGTAATGAGGGCACAGTGGCTGGTACTGAGGAAAAGAAAGAAAGAGCAGCGAGAGAGAAAGAACAAACAGAAAGAAAGAGAGGAAAGAAAGAAAAGAGAGAAAGAAAGAACAGAGAGAAAAAAGAACAGAGAGCGAGAAGGAAAGAACAGAGAGCGAGAAAGAAAGACTAGAGAGAGAGCCATAGGCGTAGCTAGGGTTTTGGTTTAGTGGGGGCAAAACTTCTGAGTGGGCCCATCATCAGAGAACCTCAGCAAATGACCGCGCTGTTGGCCAAAATAATCTATATATAAAAGACCAATATTAATATTACCGCCATATGGTCTGTGTTAAATAATACCAGTCCTACAGAACATATAGATTACAGCACAGGTACAGATAATGACTTACCGCTGATGTTCTTTCTAATGGAATTGTTCACTTTTCATGTCTTTTCCATCTGGCCCACACCGACATGATGACTTCTCCAGCCAGGACTCGACTGCACCCCATTAAAAAAAAATAAAAAAAATACTCACCTCCCGGCTCCTGTGCTGCTCACTGTTCTCCCTCTCAGCGTCTGACAGCGGGCGCCGGCAGGTGATGTTATTGCGCCCCTGTCATACGCTGAGGGGGATTATGGGAGAGAAGGAGCGCTCGCTCCTTCTCTCTCTATGCGGTCAGCTTTATCGGCTGGATGCCGATACAGCTGACCCTCCGATGACGGGTGGGGGGCCCACTGCTGGCACCGGGCCCCCCCAACGCATGTTCAGGCCCCATAGCTTCCGGGCGGCAGAGCAGGGAGAGCGATTCTCCCTGCTCTGCCGCAGAATGTAACTGTATCGTAGTTCCGGGTGGGCCCCCTCAGAGCGCGGGCCCCAGGGCCACCGCCCCCTCTGCCCCGCGACCTATCCTTTCAAATCAGGGCCCACCACGCAGGAGCTGGGGCCCACCGTAGGTTTCTCCGGTGTCCCGGTGCCTCAGTCCGACCCTGCTTGCCAGCCTGATAATACCAGGCCACAGCAGTCTGCTTATCTTTGCTGGTTAACAAAAATAGGGGATCCCCTCGAAAAAAAATTGGCGTGGGGTCCCCCCTATTTTTGTTAACCAGCCAGATGAAGCAGACTGCTGAGGCCTGGTTTTTCAGGCTGGTAATGAGCCAATATCCATGGACCTTGCCAGCCTGATAATACCAGGCCACAGCAGTCTGCTTAGCTTGGCTGGTTAACAAAAATAGGGGATCCCCTCGAAAAAAAAAAACGGCGTAGGGGTCCCCCTATTTTGTTAACCAGCCAAGTAAAATGCAGACTGCTGCGGCCTGGTATTAAAAGACTGTCAAGGCCCATGGATTTTGGCCCTCAACAGCCTGATAATACCAGGCTACAGCAGCCCCACATTTGGCGCATCAAAAGATGTGCCAATTGTGGCACTTTACCCGGCTCTTCCCACTGCCCTGTAGCGGTGGCAAGTGGGGTAATAAGGGGTTAATGTCACCGTTGATTGCACGGTGACAATAAGCCCGGTTAATAATGGAGAGGTGTCAATAAGACACCGATCCATTATTAATCCCAAAGTTTTTAAATGTATAAAAAAAAGACACAGCAAGAAAAAAGTATTTTAATGAAATAAAAGAGACAACACAGTTTTCATTTCTTTTATTATTCTCTCATTCCTGCGACGCCATCGATCTCCTGTAAAAAAAGGAAAAAAACAAACCAACAGTATACCACCTGTCCGACGCAGTCCATAGTAACGACTGTCCCACGACGATCCAGCTCTGCTACATCGGAATGACAGGCAGAGGCTGTCATCCCGGCGCAGCACAGCTGATTACCTGCTTCCCCGGCGGTGACGTCATCGGACTGACTGCTTTACGGCTGGGATTACCCAGCAGTCACTGCAGTTATCGCGAGAAACTGCATGTGACCGCCGGGGAAAGATGATGGCGGCCATCAACCAGTCCAGGCCGTGACCACCGGAGATCTTCTGCCAGGTAAGTGCCGCTGACTCCTGACAGACCCGACCGACGGACACTCACAGTGACAGTGACAATTCCGATTCCGGTATACGATATATGGGAAATATCGAAAGTCAATATCGAAAGTCCGATACAGCTAATATCGGCCGATACCCGATACTTGCGGTATCGTATCGCTCAACACTAGCCAACACTGTATACAGCTGTATGCTTCTAATACATTACCCTTTTTCTATTATTTTTATTCTGGTGTAATCCATACTCAGCTTGTGAGTGTCTGTGTCTGACTCCTGAAATATATAGGGAGATTTACAATATTTTCACTATACTATATGTACCTGGTATCTGGTGATACAGTGCCCTTTTTCAGCTTTATATATTGTTGACTAATCCAATCTGAGCCTGAGAGCATCTGTCTGTGACTCCTGAAATATATACAGAGAGTTACAATTATCCTTAGACTGTATACAGCTGTATGCTTCTGACACAGTACCATATATCTGCTGGTATTTTTTGGGCACATTTTCCCAAAAATGAGGAAGTATGGTGGAAGTGGCCTCGGACGTGGTCGTGGGGGGCCAGCTGGTACTAATGGTGGTGGTGGTGCATCTGCTAGAAGTGCCAAAAGCTCAATAGCACCTAAGGCAGGAGGTGTTGAGCCAGCGTCATCGTCTGGCTCAAGAAGGCCTGGAAGGCTCCCTTTTCTGGTAGTAGGTAAACCACTTTTAAAGCCGGAGCATCAGGAAAAGGTTTTGGCTTACATTGCCAAAACAGTCTCCAGCTCTATCGCCTCCTCTTCTGAAGTTTCGAAAAATGCAAGCAGTCAGTGCAGGCTCTTGGTCAGGAACAACACCTTTCCTTGTGTCCTTCACCCCACCAAAAGTGAAGGATGCGGCAGGCCACACTTCTGATTACTCCATGGAGCTCTTTTCACATACCATGCCTGGGTTATCAAGTCAAATCCTGAATTCCACAGTCCAAGATGAATCTGACATGGAGTGAACTGATGCTTAGCCACTGCTAGATGATTATGCTGGTACATTCACCCACAGCACTGCATTGCCTTTGCAGTCTACTGAGCCAGAATCTGACCCTGATGAAACTCAGGTGCCCCTTCCCACATACTCTTACACCTTACACGGTGACACAGAGGAAGGTGCACATGAAATTGAAGAGGAGGTGATGGATGACACAGTTGTTGATCCGGATTAGCATCCATTGTGGGAAGAGGGTGCCGCTTTCAATAGCTCAGAAGAGGAGGAGGATCTGCAGCAGGCATCGACATCGCAGCTGCGGTTATCTGGCAGGCCCGTAGCAATCGAAAAACGTGTTAAAACAACAAAAAGTGTTGCAGGACAGCTTGGCCAGATGGTCAAATTAGAACTGCGTGCAAGCCCTGAAGATTTATCCCATAGTAGGAAGAGTGCAGTGTGGCACTTTTTTGACAAAAATCCTATTGATGAGGCAAAGGTTATCTGTAAAAAGTGCGGAAGGACCTTTAGCCGAGGGAAAAATCTCCGAAAATTGAATACTAGTTGCATGCTTAGACATTTAAACACCATGCACTTGCAATCATGGATGGACTACAAAATCTCACTGTCTTTGAATGCCTACATTGCCAAACTGATCTCATTAGAGATGATGCCCTTCCGTTTGGTTGAAAGCGCAGCGTTCCGAGAGCTCATGGGCTACTCTGTCCCACGCTATGACCTACCCAGTCGGCACTTCTTTTCTAGAAAAGCCATCCTTGCCCTCCACCTGCATGTGAAAGACCGCATTGTCCATGCACTCAAACAATCAATGAGTGGAAAGGTGCACCTCACAACAGATGCATGGGCCAGTAGGCATGGCCAGGGCCGTTACGTGTCCATCACTGCGCACTGGGTTAATGTGGTGGATGCAGGGTCCACAGGGGACAGTGGCGGTGGGACAGTGCTGCCTAGCCCACGATATAGGCAACAGTTGGCTGTAGGCGTTCTACCCTCCTCCTCCTCCAGAAGCAAAGGCTCGTCGACAGAGCGCAGTCGCACAAGCACTCCATCCGCAGCTGCCAGTGTTGCACACGAGGTGTCTCTCTATCGAACATCAGGGTTAAAACAGCCTGCAGACGCTTACCACTAGTGTACTATACACTTGTATTGCTCCTGGGTCACTATGACCCGGTTTATTAAATCTTGATTTTAGATACTCTAACTCAATTATTTTTATACCTTTTGCTTACTAGACTGTACGGGCACATGTTTGGAAATAAAAAAAAAAAGAAAAATTAAATTGAAATCTTTATTTTTGTTTTTTTATTCTGAAAAAACTTAGTAATAAGCAAAACGAAAAATAACAAACTACACATATGTGGTAAAAAAAACAAGCCAAAACAAGCAAATCAAACATTTTGTGAAAAAAATTAAAGATAATAAACACTTCAATTTGAACATATTTACATGGTAATATTAATTTATGTATTCTTGCATGAAGAACAATAAACATGGGCTTTGCAAAAGAATTTTTTGCATCCAGAACATGTAATACTTGTTTTATTATCATAAGAATAAGGGCAATAGTTGCACCTTTTTCTTTTTATTCTGGAAGCACCGCTGGTAGAGGCCATGGGGATAGAAGTGCTTGTGGAGGCCATGGTTTCAGTTTCCTGAGCATGTTGCTGGATGCTCTGTACAAGGCCTGCTTCTCCTTCCGTTCTGGGTGTTACCTTTCTTTGCTCAACATACGGCCTAACCAGTGATTTTCCAAGTTCTTCGATAAAGAGTCTTCGTTTGTGGAGTTTGTATTCCAATTCGGGTTGATTTCCCTCCACAACACAAAAGCATTGTATGCCGACAAATCCACAATGTTGTAAAACACAATCATAGGCCACCGATTTGATTTTATTTTGCAGGTATATGTACTAATGAGCTGATCTAATGTGTCTACACCACCTTTGGTTGCATTATAGTCCAAGATCATGTTA
Source organism: Oophaga sylvatica (assembly GCA_033576555.1). NCBI lineage: Eukaryota > Metazoa > Chordata > Amphibia > Anura > Dendrobatidae > Oophaga > Oophaga sylvatica. Next base: position 305,386,787 of record JARQOD010000002.1, on the reverse strand, counting down.
GGTTTCTTATCTTCCCGGGTACTTACTGCATTATCATGATGGTTCGTACTCATTAGCATTACTTGTTTTTTTTTTTTTTTTGGAACATACGCAACAATTGTTGTATTTGCACTAAAGTAGAACATGGAACTATGTACATTTCTTTTACTCAAGATATCTTGTGGTAGTTCAGGCTTGTTTTTTCGGATCCTACCCAACATGGTAAGTTGACGCTTTTGTAACATTTGCCAAGTGTGCTAGCATATGTGTACTGATTAGATCAGAGAAGATAAGAACCCTTCTGAAAACAAGGAGATAAGCCAGAAAGACAGCCTTACTTAGCAAAAAAAATCATTTGCAGGCCTTTATAGCTCAGCTTTACAAAATAAGGCCCTCTTACACAGCGCGTTCTGCACAGTCCGTTCTGCGCAGAATTAACACGTGTAGTGCACACCTAGTGATCTCTCTGGATGCGCTCTACATTTTAGTATAGACTGTGCACCAAAAATAATCAATATAAAGCCATTTTTATGGTGCGCAGATTTCAATACATACACCTGACAGAGCGCGTGTACGACCCCACTGAAATAATTTAGGAAATAAATAAATTAATATACAATAGTAGATGCAATAAATAGACCCAACTGAGGTTATAACTCCTTTATTTCACTGAAAATATGGCCTCACAGCTGTAAAAAATGATTGCTGGGTCACTATGACCCGAACACGACAAGTGTACAAATCGGCGTGTAGCAAAAAGTAAACAAAAAAAAAAAAAAAAATACTCATAGGTCCCCCAAAATGAGGAAAAGTCAAATAAAATCAAGTTTTAGAAACTTATAGAAAAAAATCTACAGGGCCTCACAAATTCTCTATGGGTCACTATGACCCGAACAGAACAGCAGGATTAAAGATGATGTCTTTGGGCGACAACAGACACACCGCGGAGGTACTGGTCGACTATTTGCAGCAAGAGTCATGGCTGGGCACTCTACAGCTTGAGCCAGGCAAGGTAGTCAGTGATAACAGCCGTAATTTTGTGGACGCCATAGCCCTGGCAAAACTCAGACACATACCTTGCCTGGCTCACACCTTGAACCTGGTGGTGCAGTGCTTCTTAAATAATTATCCTGAGTTACCAGCCCTGCTCCATAAGGTATGAAGACTGTGCTCGCACATCTGTCACTCGCCCGTAGACTCCAATCATATGCAGAGGCTGCAGCGATCGCTCCACCTCCCCAAGCACCGTCTAATCATAGACGTTGCAACAAGGTGGAACTCCACCATGCACATGGTTGAGAGGCTGTGTGAACAGAGGCAGGCTGTAATGTATTTGTGGGAGGATCCACGGGCAGGCAGTTTGAGGGCGGACATGGAGTTGTTGGGTGTGCAGTGGTCAAAGCAGAAAGACCTCTGTAAAGTCCTTCAGTGTTTTGAGGAATGCACACGGCTGGTAAGCGCAGACGAAGCCATCATAAGTATGAGCATCCCACTTATGCGTCTGCTCATGCAAACTTTGACGCATATTAAGCATCAGGCATCTGCAGCGGAGGAGGAGGGAAGCCTTCATGACAGTCAGGCATTGTCTGCTCAGAGAACTGTCCTGGATGAGGTGGAGGAAAGAAGAGGAAGAGGAGGAGGATGAGGATGAAGGGAATGATTTTTTTGGGGAGGATGATGCTTCTCAGGGGGCAAGAGAAAATGTTGGCTTGCCAGGGTCAGGTACAGGGTTTGTGCGTGAATGTAGGGATGTGGATTTGGCAGAAATTTCTCCTCCACCCACCACTGGCAGTGCATCATTGACACCTGGAACATTGGCCCACATGTGTGATTATGTCTTGCGGATTCTAAAAAGGAACCCCCGCATTGCCAAAATTATGAAGGATGATGACTACTGGTTGGCCAGCATCCTCGATCCACGCTATAAAGGAAAATTACAGAACATTATGCCACAGAACAACCTACAGCTAATATTGGCGAACAAACAAGCAACTCTGGTAAACCGTTTGTTAGAGGCATTCCCAGCACACAGCAGCGGTGCAGGTTCTACCACGAGCCGTACTGGGCCAAATGGAAGAGGTGTTGTTCGTGGTGCACACAGCCTAAGTGGCATTGGAGACAGGGGTTTCATGAACATGTTGTGGTCTGATTTCTCGAGTAACGCTCACGCGACTGCTAATACTGAATCGATTGCAACAGACAGGAGACAACAGTTGTCAACTATGGTTCAAAATTACCTCTCCTCCCCTATCGATATTCTCCCTCACAGTTCATTCCGCTTTGACTACTGGCCTGTAAACTGGACACTTGGTCTGAATTGGCACAATATGCCTTACAGGAGCTCGCTTGCCCTGCTGGTAGTGTGCTATCAGAAAGAGTCTTCAGTGCTGCTGGATCAATCCTGACAGAAAGAAGGACCCAGCTGTCGACCCAAAATGTTGATGATCTCACCTTCATTAAAATGAACCATGCCTGGGTTTCAAAGGATTTTCTACCACCTTCCCCTGATGACACATAGGTTGCCAGTGAAATGGGACGCTTTGTCCTCCTCTTCCTCCGACTTCTCCAATTCCTCCATTTGCAGCTGCTGAACGTCCAGCCTACACCTTAACATATAGCAGTTTTTCCTCCTCCCTAACTGGGCTGTACCCCTCCAGGGCCGGCGTCAGCACCTGGCGCACCCAGGCAAGTGCCGGTGCCCTGAGCAGGAGGGGGGGCCCACTCGCCGTCAGAGACACCAGCTATAAGGTTCTATGTATATATTCCTGAAACTCAGTTTGTTCGTCAGCCATTTTACTTTCTGTCTTGCTGCAGCTATCTTGCCCTCAGTCAAAATGGAGTTTCCAGCTTGCATGTTCCCGCCCTGATTCTCTCCTTTGCTTCTTAAGCAGCCACAGCTGAGCAATCAGTGCTTCAGAATCTAGCCTGCAGTGAACCTGTGACATGACTCCTGTAAGCCTTGGACCTTGTACTCCAGCTATTCCTACTGAGGAACTCTGAAGCACTTGTGGACTCTGAACCCTGCTCTTTGAAAGACCCACGTTTGCATGGACTTACGGTAACAGAGAAGAAGATCCTGAATCTGTATTGGAGAGTGATTGCTGAGCTTGGATTACTCTGGCCTGCTGTGTCTCCTGTTTATGTGTCTGCAAACTGTGTGACTATTTCTGCCAACTTGTATGAAGTAATACAGGACTTTTCTATATCAAACCTGTGACTCCTGTGTTTTCATCGCACCCAAGCACAAGACGCTATATGAACTGTACTACATACATTACAAGATTCTGAAGCCAAAACGTTAGTGTCTGCTGGGTCTGGAAGGCTGTGTCTGCTGTACTGTGGATATCAGACGTCCGGTTGTACTTTCTGTGATGACAGTGGTTGTGACTTCTCACAACCATTCCAGGTGAGCAATTCCCTTAAGTTTTTTCTTTTTGCAGTGTTACCACAGGTAAACACTATTGTTTTTTTTTGTTTTTTTCCTTTCTTTTCTCTTTTTTGTCTGCTGTAACTCTGGATATCAGATGTCTGGTTGAAACTTTCTGTGATGATAGTGGTTGTGACTTCTCACAACCATTCCAGGTGAGCAGTTCCCTAATTTTTTTTTCTCTCTGCAGTGTTGCCACAGGTGAACACTATTGTTTTTTTTCTCTCCTCTTCTTCCAGTAATCCTGTCTTAAAAGATCTGGAAAATGGAGGCCCGCATAAAGGAACTTTGCGGAGTGACTGATAATATCCTTGCAGATTTGCAGAATATAAAGACCCGTTTTACAAATCTACAGGACCTCAATAATCACAATTTGCAAGTGGTTGGACAGACTACCCAGGATTTGCGAGCCAGGATTGAGGTTCTAGAGGGGCGAGTCCAGGCTCCTGCCGTAGCCCCGAGTGCTGGGATTCCCAAGTTGCCCCCTTTTCGTTTTGGCGGTGAACGTGAGAAATTCAGGGGATTTATTAATCAATGCAATCTTTTTTTTTCTGCACATGCTTCACAATTTCCCACTGAACGATCTAACGTGCTTACTATAATTATGTTGCTTACCAACAAGGCTTTAATGTGGGCAAACCCTCTGATTGAGACTGAGGATGATTGTTTGAATCACCTTGATGATTTTATTTCAGCCATGGGGCAGGTGTTTGATGACCCCAATCGAGGTGCAACAGCTGAAGCAGCCATGTTAGCTTTGCGCCAAGGTAAGCACTCGGTAGCTGAATATGCCTTGGATTTCAGGAGATGGGCCCTTGATACCACCTGGGACAGTTCCGCCAAAAAATCTATTTTTCGAAAGGGGTTATCTCCACTGATTAAGGATGAACTTGCTCGTGCCGACCCTCCCACTGCGTTAGGTGACTTTATTAACTACTGCATCCGTATTGATACTCGTCTGACTGAACGCAGGCAAGAAAGATGGTTCGAAAGCAATCGTACTAACCTTTTCCTACCTTCCTCTCCAGCTAAGGAACCTTTGAGTAGGATTACACGGGAACCTGAACCTGAACCCATGCAGGTAGACTCTTTACAACGACGGGTTAGTGATGCACGCAAGGAACATCGTTTTAAGGAGAATCTATGTTTCTATTGTGGTAAGTCAGGGCACTTCATTATAAACTGCCCAGCCGTTCTCGTAAGACTACTGCAGCACTCATTCATTGTGAGTGTTGCGAGAGGGGATCTGTCAGGTCCGAGCCTCAGGCTCCAGAGAGATCTGCAGCAACAGATCTTGATTTCTCGGACTTAAACTCCGTTACCTCTGAGGACGTTGACTGTGTAAACGCTGCCATTTTTCAAGTTTCCTCAGCGGTGTCCCAGCTGAGTTGTAAGAAAAACAATTCTCATTGCTTTCTTTCCATCAAACTCTGGGTTGACTCAGCTTGGGTGTCTAGCTCTGCTATGATCGACTCAGGGGCAAGTGGAAATTTTATGGATGTCTCCTTTGCTCTGAAACAGGGAATACGTTCAGTGAAGAAGGCTACTCCAGTACAGATGGAAACTGTGGATGGCTCCCTGCTGACCTCTGGACCAGTGGATCAGGAAACAGAGCCTTTGAGGGTTCTTATGGGTAAAGATCATCAAGAGAAACTGTCCTTTATGCTTATCTCTTCTCCCCACTTTCCCATTATTCTAGGGCTACCATGGCTGCAGGCTCAGAATCCTACCATTAACTGGGAGACCAAGGAATTACACTTTCCAGAGAAACAGATGAGTCCAAAAGTTTCAGCTTGCTCTGTTCCTAAAGGAATCATGTCAGTCCCTGAACTACCAGCTGTATACCAGGACTATGTGGATTTATGTGACAAGAAGAACGCTGACCAGCTTCCTCCTCACCATCCATATGATTGTCCAATTGAATTATTGCCTGGAGCAGAGATACCTTTTGGTAAGATCTACCCTCTGGCGGGGCCCTAGCTAAAGGCTTTAAAGGATTACATAGATGAAAATCTAGCCAAGGGCTTCATACGCCCCTCTTCATCTCCTGCAGGTGCACCCATCTTCTTTGTAAAGAAGAAAGATGGATCTCTGAGACCATGCGTAGACTATAGGGAACTCAATAAGGTTACTATTAGAAACCGTTATCCATTGCCTTTAATCCCTGAGTTATTGGAGAGAGTGCGACATGCCAAAATTTTTTCTAAACTAGATCTTCGTGGGGCCTATAACTTAGTCCGTATTAGACCTGGGGATGAATGGAAGACTGCATTCAGGTCACGCTATGGACACTTTGAATATCTAGTTATGCCTTTTGGTCTGAGTACCGCCCCAGCCACTTTCCAACACTTGGTGAATGACATCTTCAGGGATCTCCTAGATACATTCGTGGTAATTTATTTGGATGATATTCTAATTTTTTCTAACTCCACAGAGGAACATCATGGACATGTGAGAATGGTCTTGGAACGTCTAAGACAAAATCATCTTTACATCAAACTTGAAAAGTGTGAATTCCATAGGACCGAAATTCAATTTCTGGGGTATGTACTGTCTACACAAGGAATTAGTATGGATGGAAGCAAAACCCAAGCCATCAAGGATTGGCCAAGTCCTAGAAATGTGAAGGCGGTACAGCGCTTCATCGGGTTTGCCAACTTCTATAGACGTTTCATTAGAAATTTCTCTGAGGTAGTGTCACCTATCACTCAACTTACCCGGAAAGAGTCTAGGTTTTCCTGGACTCCCCAAGCCCAGGAAGCATTTTCCCGTCTAAAAGATAAATTTACCACTGCACCTATCCTAGTACATCCCAACCCCGAGCTTGCCTTCATAATAGAGGTGGATGCTTCAGACTGTGCCGTTGGAGCTATACTCTCTCAGAGAACAGGTGAGAAGAATGTCTTGCATCCCTGTGCCTTCTTTTCCCAGCAGTTGTCTTCGGCTGAGAGGAACTACGATGTGGGCAATAGAGAGTTGTTGGCCATTATTGCCGCCTTCAAAGAATGGAGACACCTTCTTCAGGGCTGCACAGCAAATAGTCGTCCTGACAGACCATCGTAACCTTGAGTTTATCAGGTCGGCTAAGTGCCTGACTCCTCGCCAGGCTCGCTGGAATCTTTTCTTAAACCAATTTAATTTTATCATCTCTTATAGACCAGGATCGCGCAATGGAAAGGCAGATGCACTCTCTAGGATTTACTCAGCAGAGACACGTCCAATTACTCCTCCTAAGACTATTCTTCCTGACTCTAGATTCCTAGGAGTAATTCATAATCAAGACCTACTTAAGGACATCAAGGAAGCATACCATGCGGATTCCTTTTTGGCACAACCCCAAGGGACGTAAGTCTTGTCTTTAAGAATGGTGTGTGGATTCAGGGACAACGTCTGTATATTCCTGAAACAGTCAGATTAAGAGTATTGCAACTCATTCACGATTCCAAGATAGCTGGGCATAGAGGAATTCTAAAGACACAGGAATTTCTTTCTCGTTTCTTTTGGTGGCCCACTTGCAGGAAGGATGTTTTGAATTATGTCACTTCAAGTGAGGTCTGTGCAAGATGCAAAACACCTCGCTCCTCACCAACTGGTCTGTTACAGCCTCTTCCCACCCCGTCCCGCCCGTGGGGATCCATTTCTATGGACTTCATTGTGGAGTTACCAACCTCTCAGGGGAAGAACACCATTCTAGTGGTGGTTGACCGTCTAACAAAGGCAGCTCATTTTATCCCTTGTGTCGGCTTACCCACTGCAAAACAGACATCAGATTTGATGATTAAAGATGTGTTTCGCTTACATGGAGTACCGGATGAGGTTATTTCGGATCGAGGGGTGCAATTCACTTCTAGGTTTTGGCAAAATTTCTGTGCAGCATTGGACATTAAAGTAAACCTTTCTTCTGCTTTTCATCCCCAGACTAATGGACAGACCGAACGAACCAATCAAACCCTGGAGCAGTATCTCCGCTGCTTTATCTGCCACCTACAGGATGATTGGGTGGATCTACTTCCATTAGCTGAGTTCTCGTATAACAACTCTCAGAGTGCCTCCACTAAACAGTCTCCTTTTTACTCTAATCTAGGTTATCATCCTAACATTCTACCACGATTTCCCATAGAAACGCCTTTACCAGCAGTGGCTGAAAGAATCACGTCTTTACAGAAGAATATGGATCTTCTAAAGGAAAATCTGGAATCGGCTCAAGAAAGGTACAAGAAAGCAGCAGATAAATTTCGTAAACCTGCACCAGCTTTTAAGGTAGGAGACTTGGTCTGGCTGTCAACCAGAAATCTTAAGTTAAGGATTCCATCGTCTAAGTTGGGACATAAGTACATTGGACCCTATAAAATCAGTAAGATTATAAGTGCCGTTGCTTGTCGTCTTCAACTGCCCAGAACTATGAGAATCCACCCTGTCTTTCATGTATCCCTACTAAAGGCTGCGACACCCAATACGTTTCCTGGACGTTCCTCTCCTTGCCCTGACCCAGTGCTAGTCGATGGTCAGGAAGAATTTGTGGTGGAAAGGATTTTAGATTCCAGGTTGTATAGAAATCAGTTACAATATCTGATTAAATGGCAGGGCTACCCAGTGGAGGACAACTCATGGGAACCGGTCAATAACGTTAATGCTCCTCGCTTGCTCCGTCAGTTTCATCAGAGGTACCCACACAAGCCTGGTCTGAGGTCATCCGGAGGTTGTCCTTAAGGGGGGAGTAATGTAAGGTTCTATGTATATATTCCTGAAACTCAGTTTGTTCGTCAGCCATTTTACTTTCTGTCTTGCTGCAGCTATCTTGCCCTCAGTCAAAATGGAGTTTCCAGCTTGCATGTTCCCGCCCTGATTCTCTCCTTTGCTTCTTAAGCAGCCACAGCTGAGCAATCAGTGCTTCAGAATCTAGCCTGCAGTGAACCTGTGACTTGACTCCTGTAAGCCTTGGACCTTGTACTCCAGCTATTCCTACTGAGGAACTCTGAAGCACTTGTGGACTCTGAACCCTGCTCTTTGAAAGACCCACGTTTGCATGGACTTACGGTAACAGAGAAGAAGATCCTGAATCTGTATTGGAGAGTGATTGCTGAGCTTGGATTACTCTGGCCTGCTGTGTCTCCTGTTTCTGTGTCTGCAAACTGTGTGACTATTTCTGCCAACTTGTATGAAGTAATACAGGACTTTTCTATATCAAACCTGTGACTCCTGTGTTTTCATCGCACCCAAGCACAAGACGCTATATGAACTGTACTACATACATTACACCAGCGTACTATGAGGGGCCCTGTGCCAGTTCCCGGCGCCCACAAGTGTGCCCCCCGCTTGCTCAGGGCCCCAGCACTTGCAATACTTACCTCTCCCTGCTCCACCGTTGTGACGTCTTCCACGTTTCCTAACAGTGACATTCAGGTCAGAGAGCGCGATGATGTCACGTCTGTGCGCCCTCTGCCTGAACAGTCACAGTGCAGAGAGCTGGAAGATGGTGACGCTGAGGAGTCCAGAGTAGAGCTGTGCCCAGTGAGGAGAGGTATTTCATTTTTTTTAATGGTTGGAGCAATATATGGGGAGCATTATACACTGGAGAATTATATATGGGGCATATCATATACTGGAGCATCATATGGGGCCCATTATATATGGCGCATCATATGGGGCACATTATATATGGAGCATCACATGGAGACCATTATATATGGAGCATTATATATGGGGACCATAATATTTGAAGCATTATATGGGGTTCATCATACACTGGAGCATTACATATGGGGCCCATCATATACTACTTTCCAAGTGTGTGACAACAGAGCTTTTTTATTCAGGAACAATCAGGAACATTATATGATAAGCTTAATAGATTAGTAATAAATCATGTGTGTGTCTTTAACTGTGCATCATCTACAGCAGGCTGCTTCTCTCATACACAGACACAAGAAATACAGTCACATGCTCTTCCTTTGTGAGCCTCTGGGAGATTTTTTTTTGTTCTAACTTTATAAACAACATACAAATCTAGCAACTAAACTCTCATAGACAGGAATGGAGTTGTTGCACCAAACATATTCCAACAGATTGAAAATGCTCCATTATTTTGTTCCCTTTGTAAAATATTTTGTATATTTTTTATTAAAAAATGGCCTATTGTTCTGGATTAAACATAAAATGTAATAGTTCTGTTCCTTTTATTCTGTCAACCACTCTCAAAAAAGCTACTCTCCTTTAAAAAATGATTGGTGGTTGCAGGAAGTAGTTCTTGGGTTATAGTGGAGTTAGCAATGACCGCATCTGGCTATATAAATATATATATATATATATATATATATATATATATATATATATATCAGTTGGTTCGGAAAGTATTCAGACCCCTTTAAAGTTTTCACTCTTTGTTTCATTGCTGTCATTTGGTAAATGCAAAAAGTTCATTTTTTTCTCATTAATTTACACTCTGCACCCTATCATAACTGAAAAAAAAAACAGAAATGTAGAATTTTTTGCAAATTTATTAAAAAAGAAAAACTGAAATATCACATGGTCATAAGTATTTAGACCCTTTGCTCAGTATTGAGTAGAAGTACCCTTTTGAGCTAATACAGCCATGAGTCTTCTTGGGAATGATGCAACAAGTTTTTCATGCCTGGATTTGGGAATCCTCTGCCATTCTTCCTTGCAGATCCTCTCCAGTTCCATCAGGTTTAATGGTGAGCGTTTGTGGACAGCCGTTTTCAGGTCTCTCCAGAGATGCTCAATTGGGTTTAGGTCAGGGCTTTGGCTGTTCCGAAGCCACTCCTTTGTTATTTTGGCTTTGTGCTTGGGTTTATTGTCTTGTTGGAAGGTGAACCTTTGGCCAAGTCTGAGGTCCAGAGCACTCTGGAAGAGGTTTTTATGCAAGATATATCTGCACTTGGCCACATTCATGTTTACTTCATTGCAACCATTCATTCTGTCACTGAAGCTGAAAAACACCCCCACAGCATGATGCTGCCACCACCTTGTTTCAATGTTGGGATTGTATTGTGCAGATGATGAACAGTGCCTGGCTTTCTCCACACACACCGCTTCGAGTTATTACCGAAAAGTTCTATCTTTGTCTCATCAGACCAGAGAATCTTATTTATCATAGTCTGGGAGTCCTTCATGTGTTTTTTTAGCAAACTCTATATGGGCTTTCATATGTCTTGCACTGAGGAGAGGCTCCCATCGGGCCACTCTGCCATTGTCGGGCCACTCTGCTATTGTTCTGACAGACCTGACTGGTGGAGGACTGCAGTGATAGTTGACTTTGTGGAAGTTTCTCCCATCTCCCTAGTACATCTTACCGCTCTTCTCCCACAATTGCTCAGATTGGCTGGACGGCCAGGTCTAGGAAGACTTCTGGTGGTCCCAACCTTCTTCCATTCAAGAATTATGGAGTTCACTGTGCTCTTAGGAACCTTGAGTACTGCAGAAATTATTTTGTAACCTTGGCCAGATGTGTGCCTTGCCACAATTATATCTCTGAGCTTGGCCAGTTCCTTTGACCTCATGATTCTCATTTAGTCTGACATGCACTGTGAGCTGTGAGGTCTTATATAGACAAGTGTGTGTTAGGGGTCGAGTTCCCGCTTCTGCACAAGGGGAATCTCGAACCATCCCGGCTGCGGTCTCCCATTCGTCTCCAGCCGCAGTGGACTCTGCTCAGCTTAGACGTCGGTCCCAGCATCTTGCCCAGTCTAACAGTGTGCAGAGGATTACTGCAGCATCTCCAGGCTCTGCTATTGTGGCCAGTACTGGTTAGCAGCGAGCAGACGTCTTTAGGACAAAGTCCTTGTTTTCCCCTTCTGAGCATGCCCAGGGTGAGATCTCTCATTGGAGATCAGGGGTCACATGCTCAGGTACTGCAGCAGCTCCTATTGGTACGCCAGGAAGGTCCTGTGACTACTGGTGTTCTGGAACAGTTTCATTGGTCCTTGTTTCTGGCAGGTCCTGTAGCTGTTACTATAAAAGGGTGGCATGGCTGGGCCACCATGCGCTAGTGTCAACCATTATATGCTTAGCGTCAGTGTGGTCATGCGTGTGTGTGGTTAGGGCCCGGCTGAAATAAGCCCCTGGAATACCGACTTAATCGGTGAGGAGTTTGGTATGCTAGCTGGTCAGGGTCGGTGTCCTAGATGCCCTAGATTACCGGCATAACCGGTGAGGAGTTTGATTGCCGTATTCAGGGCCTGGCGTTCAGACGCCATAGATTGCGGGTGACTCCCGCGAGGACATTAGCGCATGATCACGTTCTATGTTCGCTTAGCAGTTAACTGTGTACCTGGGTGCCTGACAGGACACAGAAGTTTGTCTCAGCGGCTCTGTGATGTAACAGGGTTCGCTTTCAACGCTAGACAGCGCCCTAGCATGTTTATTTTGAGACTCAGTTGTGTTAAGTGAGTTTGCACACATCGCCATATAGCGCTGCGGCACTCCAAGCGGCTCTGTGGATTAACAGAGTTTGCACATATTGCCAAAGCGCGTTATGGTGTTTATTTTGGCGACTCTGCGGGATAACAGAGTTCGCTTCTTGCGCCATTTTACTAGCAGCAGGCTCCGCCTGCACGGTGGACCCCGGGCTGTGAACGCACCTCTCCACATCATATATTTGGTGCGTTCCGCAGACCCTAACATAACACTAGCGCCAGGGTCTGGCTAGTAAAATGGCGGATGACCAGCGTCTACTACGGGACATCCAGCAGCTGGAGGGTAGGTTGGCGGCTCTTGAGCGCACAACCTCATCTGTGGATGTTACCGCAGTCGCTGTTTAGGCTGCTAGCGTGGCTGCAGCCAGTGTGTCCACTGCCACCTCTGCCCCCACAATATCCCACCTCCCGCTTCCAGACAAGTTTGCTGGTGACAGCAAGCAATGTTGGGGATTCATGAGTCAGTGCTCTATACAACTCGAGCTTCTGGCTGCACGTTTCCCCATGGATCGGGTACAAGTGGGCTTTGTAATATCTCTTCTGTCGGGCAGAGCGTTGGAGTGGGCCACCCCGCTGTGGGAGCGTGACGACCGTTGTGGTGCGGAGTGCTCCTCGTTTTCTGGAGTCTCTAAAAAAGGTCTTTCTAGGACCTCAGGTTACCCACAATGCGGCGCTCCAACTTCTGGCAAGTTCACAGGGCTCGTCCTTGGTCAGCTGTTTTGCTGTCCAATTTCGGACTCTGTCCTCGGAGTTGGACTGGCCGGATAAAGTCCTCATTCCCGTGTTTTGGAGAGGACTAGCGGGTCATGTGAAAGACGTCTTGGCTACCAGGGAGATTCCCGCCACACTGGAGAAGCTTATCGCCATATCTACCCGCATCGACCTCCGTTTTCATGAGCGGAGGTTGGAGCGGTCCCAGTGTAGGCAGAGGTTTCGGCTGGCTCCCACCTTCGCCAGACCTCTAGAATCTTCCAGCCAGGCGCCCGACTCCCATGAGGCCATGGAGGTTTCTCGAGCAGGACCTAAGTCCCGGGCCGCTCGAGTACCCGTGGTCTGTAACATCTGCCAGTAGTTAGGACATTATGCCAACAAATGTCCACAGCGGTGGGGAAAACGGTCGCGTCTAATGACCTTGGGAGGAGGTTCACTAGACACTGCGGCATTTTCCACCAAGTTGTCCTTTAAGGGGACAATTACAGTAGGTCCATCCATGCTGACCGCCGAGCTCTGTGTGGATTCTGGAGCCGAGGGGAATTTCATGTCCTCTGCATTTGCTCTCCGCCACACCATACCTCTGGTGATGCTCGCTAAACCGGTGACTGTGCGAGTTGTGAATGGATCTACTCTGCCCTCACAAATCACCCACCAGATGATCCCTCTCACTTTATCTATGTCCCCTTCCCATCAGGAGAGTATTTATTTTCTTGTCCTGCCCGAGGGAAAAGACGAAGTGTTGCTGGGAGTACCTTGGCTCCGTTACCACTCTCCCCATATTGAGTGGTCCTCTTGGAGGATACTGGGTTGGGGTGATTCATGTAGAGGCAGGTGTGTCAGGGAGTGGGTTCAGGTCACCACCACAGAGATACCCGTAGATCTCATTTCTCTTCCTCAGTGTTATTGGTCATATGCAGACGTTTTCTCCAAGAAGGCGACGGAGACTCTTCCACCTCATCGCCCCTACGACTGTCCTATTGATCTCTTGCCTGGAGCAGAACCTACTCGGGGGAGAATCTACCCCCTCTCGCTTCCTGAGACGGAGGCCATGTCCCAGTATATTCAGGAGAATCTGGCAAGAGGGTTCATTAGGAAGTCGGTGTCACCAGCAGGGGCGGGGTTCTTCTTTGTGCAAAAGAAGAACGGAGAATTACGTCCATGTATTGACTACAGGGGTCTTAACGCTATCACCGTCAAGAATAAGTACCCGTTGCCCCTAATCTCTGAGCTCTTTGATAGGCTCCGAGGAGCAAGAGTATTTACCAAGCTTGATCTACGTGGTGCCTATAACCTAATTCGCATCCGTGAGGGGGACGAGTGGAAGACAGCTTTTAATACCAGGGATGGGCATTATGAATACCTGGTGATGCCCTTCGGGCTCTGTAATGCTCCCGCTGTTTTCCAAGACTTTGTCAATGGTATCTTCCCGGGATATGCTCTCCACCTCTGTAGTAGTCTATCTGGATGATATTCTCATCTTTTTTACCAGATATAGACTCTCACCGGAGGGATGTCAACAAAGTCTTCGACCTCTTACGGGCAAACTCCCTCTATGCCAAGCTGGAGAAATGTGTGTTTGAGCAGGAGTCCTTACCTTTCCTGGGCTATATCATCTCTACCCAGGGATTGGCTATGGATCCTGCCAAATTACAGGCTGTAATGGACTGGCAAGAACCCCATTCTCTTAAAGCGGTGCAGCGCTTTATGAGGTTCATTAATTATTATCGCCAGTTCATTCCCCATTTCTCGACTTTGGTAGCTCCCTTGGTAGCCCTCACCAAGAAGGGAGCAAATCCCAAGTTGTGGTCTGAGGAGGTCTCCAAGGCGTTCTCTTCCATCAAGTCGCATTTTGCCAGTGCTCCCATATTACATCGCCCTGATGTTGATAAGCCGTTTATTTTAGAGGTGGACGCCTCTTCTGTTGGTGCTGGAGCAGTCCTTTATCAAAAGGATGCTCAAGGTCGGAACCATCCCTGCTTCTTCTTCTTTTCTAAGACCTTTACACCAGCAGAGAGGAATTATTCCATCGGGGACAGGGAGTTGCTGGCTATAAAGTTGGCATTCTCTGAGTGGAGACATTTTATGGAGGGGGCTCGTTTTCCCTTCCAAGTCTTCACCGACCACAAAAACTTGGTATATTTGCAAACGGCTCAGCGGCTAAATTTCGCCAGGCCAGATGCTCCCTATTCTTCTCTCGGTTCCACTTCACCCTCCATTTTCTCTCCGGTGAGAAGAATGTTCGGGCCGACGCTCTCTCTTGCTCCTTAGTGTCATCAGAGGAGGAGGATGAGGAGCCTCGGCTTATTGTCCCGAAGAGAGCCTGAGAACTGTAGCCTCGGTTTCGCTAGAGTCTGTGCCTCCGGGCAAGACTTTTGTGCCCACTAATTTGCGACCGGAGGTACTCTCTTGGGCACACTCATCCGGGGTGGGTGGACACTTTGGGGCAAAGAGGACAACTGAGTTATTGGCAAGGACATACTGGTGGCCACATATGGTCCGTGACGTCAGGGAGTATGTTCAGGCGTGTGTCTCCTGCGCCAGGAACAAGTCCCCTTGACAACGGCTGGGTTACTTATTCCTTTGCCGGTGGCAGACAGGCCCTGGGAGATGGTCGGGATGGACTTTGTGGTGGGCTTACCCAAGTCTCGGGTTGCACTATCATTTGGGTGATCACCGACCACTTCTCCAAAATGGTGCACTTAGTGCCGCTACCATGGTTACCTTCTACACAGGCCTTGGCAGCATTGTTTATTAGACACATCTTCCGTCTACACGGTATGCCAGACAAGATTGTCAGTGATCGAGGTCCCAAATTTGCGTCTCGGTTCTGGAGAGAGTTGTGTCATCTACTCTGCATTGAGTTGAACCTCTCCTCTGCATATCATCCCGAGACGAATGGGTTGGTAGAGAGGGCCAACCAGAGCTTGGTCACCTACTTGCGACATTTTGTCTCTGCCAGGCAGGATGACTGGGCATCCTTGCTCCCGTGGGCGGAGTTCACGCTAAACAATGCTGTGGCTGACTCCACCGGACAGACCCCATTCCTCTTAAATTACGGCCAGCATCCGTGGGTACCGGTGCCCATGCCCGTGGCTTCCGCCGACTCCAGGGTGGCAGACTGGGCTGTGGAAGCACGGGACATATGGGACCGCACCCAGGATGCCATTCAGGCTTCCAAGGAAAGGATGAGGTCTTCTGCCGATGCCCATCGGCGTCCCACTCCGACATTTGCTCCTGGCGACCTAGTGTGGCTCTCCACCCGAAACATCAGGCTACGGGGGGAATCCACTAAGTTGGCACCCCACTATTTGGGTCCCTTCAAAGTTCTCGAGCAGGTGAACCCTGTTGTTTACCGTTTGGCACTTCCGCCTCGCCTTTGGTATCTCCGACACCTTCCATGTGTCCCTCCTAAAACCCGTGGTCATCTCCCGGTTGCCTGAGTCATCTGCCGGGACGTCGGGTTCGTCTTCGGACGACTACGAGGTGAATGCCATTGTAGGGTGCAAGGTGGTAGGGGCAAAAAATTTTTTTTGGGTTGATTGGAGGGGTTATGGGCCTGAGGATAGGTCCTGGGAGCCTGCCGAGCATGTTCATGCTCCACAGCTCATCGCTGCCTTTGAAGAGGGTGCCCTTGGAGGGGGGTAATGTTAGGGGTCGAGTTCCCGCTTCTGCACAAGGGGAATCTTGAACCATCCCGGCTGCGGCCTTCCATTCGTCTCCGGCCGCAGTGGACTCTGCCCAGCTTAGACGTCGGTCCCAGCGTCTCGCCCAGTCTAACAGTGTGCAGAGGATTACTGCTGCATCTCCAGGCTCTGCTATTGGGCCAGTACTGATTAGCAGCGAGCAGACGTCTTTAGGACAAAGTCCTCGTTTTCCCCTTCTGAGCATGCCCAGGGTGAGATCTCTCATTGGAGATCAGGGGTCACATGCTCAGGTACTGCAGCAGCTCCTATTGGTACGCCAGGAAGGTCCTGTGACTACTGGTGTTCTGGAACAGTTTCATTGGTCCTTGTTTCTGGCAGGTCCTGTAGCTCTTACTATAAAAGAGTGGCATGGCTGCGCCGCCATGCGCTAGTGTCAACCATTATATGCTTAGCGCCAGTGTGGTCATGCATGTGTGTGGTTAGGGCCCGGCTGAAATAAGCCCCTGGAATACCGACTTAATCGGTGAGGAGTTTGGTATGCTAGCTGGTCAGGGTCGGTGTCCTAGATGCCCTAGATTACCGGCATAACCGGTGAGGAGTTTGATTGCCGTATTCAGGGCCTGGCGTTCAGACGCCATAGATTGCGGGTGACTCCCGCGAGGACATTAGCGCATGATCACGTTCTATGTTCGCTTAGCAGTTAACTTGTACCTGGGTGCCTGACAGGACACAGAAGTTTGTCTTAGCGGCTCTGTGATGTAACAGGGTTTGCTTTCAATGCTAGACAGTGCCCTAGCGTGTTTATTTTGCGACTCAGTTGTGTTAAGTGAGTTCGCACACATCGCCATATAGCGCTGCGGCACTCCTAGCGGCTCTGTGGATTAACAGAGTTCGCACATATTGCCACAGCGCTTTACGGCGTTTATTTTGGCGACTCTGCGGGATAAAAGAGTTTGCTTCTTGCGCCATTTTACTAGCAGCAGGCTCTGCCTGCACGGTGGACCCCGGGCTGCGAACGCACCTCTCCACATCATATATTTGGTGCGTTCCGCAGACCCTAACAGCGTGTGCCTTTACAAATCAAGTCCTATCAGTTTAATTAAACACAGCTGAACTCTATTTAAGGAGTAGAACCATCTCAATCAGGATCACATGGAAATGGACAGCATGTGAGTAAATGTCTGAGCAAAGGGTCTGAATACTTATGACCATGTGATATTTCAGTTTTTCTTTTTTAATAAATTTTTGTTTTTTATCTGTCAAGATGTGGTGCAGAGTGTACAATAATGAGGAAAAAATGAACTTTTTTGCATTTACCAAATGCCTGCAATGAAACAAAGAGTGAAAAATTTAAAGTGGTCTGAATACTTTCCAAACCCACTGTATTCCACTGCTAATTCTCCAATAATATGCCTATTTGTGGTAACAGCTGCAGCCTCAACCATTAATTGTCAACCAATTGTGTAATTGACCTGATGATAGGTGGCTGCAGAGGACTGTTTGTGACAAAAAAGTAACAGTGGGGTGGTTCAGTGTGACTCCCCTGGCTGTGATCTTTGACATTTGGTGGCAGTGATGGGATCTGCGTGATCTTTCCGGTGTGATCCTTGACAATTGATGACAAACATTGGTATATTACAGATCATCAGTGACTGGATTGAGCAATCATTCCTGTCACAGAAAACTTGCATGGTTCATCAGAGAAATCTGTGCAAAATTTTGAGGAATCAGGCTCAGTGTTTCATTTTTTTTTATCTGGGACAATACTATACATGTAGCAGTTACACCACTTCCTCTCTCTTATTTTTCTATCCTGTCTTTTGTTTTGCAATTATTATTGTAGTTGGAGAGCCCTGGTATAACCAGGAGACCATGGATGTTCTTATTACCCTGTATACGATGAGACAGATTGATGCCAAGGGCAAAAATCATGCACCAAATGATTGTTGGACTGTTGCAATGTGAAGCAGAGCAAGTCCGTTGCCTGAGCCGTAATGAAGGGAAGATCAGCAAAGGCGTAGGTGATGGTGATGAAGATGTACCACCTGTGAATGCCAGCCATACCCGCAACCAGGTTAGTGTGGTCCCCTACCTGCAGATAGCCTTGCAGCAACTCGACACAGACAATTGTGAGGGACCTCCTAAGCTGAATGTCCAATTCCAAGAGCGTGAAGAGCAACATGCCCAAGCTGACTGAGAGGCTGCAGTGTGTGAGCGACAGGTACAAGCCGGGCATTAGTACCAGCTGGAGTTAGCCCAAATCCAAATGCAGAGATCTTCCTATAGAGAAATGAGTCCAGCAATGGCAACCTCTTTAAACTCTGTCCTGACCATTTTTCTGTAATGGAAAAGGATGGGGACTTGGACATATTTTTGAAGGGGGTTGAAAAGGCCTGCAAACAGTACCAGTGGGCCCGATACTTAAGCAAGGCTGAGAGGCAATGCCCTGAAATTGTTTGCTTCTCTTCTCCAAGACCAAGATGGAGACTATGAGGCCTTCAATCTGGCCCTGATAAAAAAAAGTACCAGCTGACTCAAGAAGTGTACTGGAAAAAGTTCTGAACCCTCCAGCGTGGACCACATAACAGCTATAATAATGTGGTGGACGGGCTCAGAACCATCTTTCAGCAGTGGGTTCAAGGACTGTCAATTCAACTGAAAGACCTGATGGTGAATAACCAATTTTAATGTTCAGCTGACCAGTGTTACGATGTACCGTGACATGTCCAGTGATAGCTTCCCTACAATTAGCACTGCTCGGATGTAACAAGGTGGGCAGGGAAGGTCTTATCTCCAGCCTGTCCAGAGAGTGGGAAAATGTGTCCCTTAACTGGTCAGGGTGAGGGGAAAATGTATCTTGCCATCTGTCAGGATGATGGGAAAGCAGTATACATAGCATGTGAGGGGGGTAGGAAAGTTGTATTCCCAACCTGCCCAAATGGTGGGAAAATGTGATCTCAGCTGGTCAGGGAATTCATCCTGCTCCTCGATCACACAGAATTTCCAATAGGAAAAAGAGATGACATTTTAAATCTCATTTAGTAGTAGAATTACACAGTTTAACATATGGGAAGTGAAAAAATTACATATAGCTAAGAAGTAACAGAAGTAATTAAAATTCCTGTTAAAGCCCCGACTCCCTGGTGAAGACAGGTAATTAAGAGAGGAAACCGATTGTGGGAACACGAACACGAACATGAAGTTTGTGTGTTTGTTTGATTAGAGGAAAGGTAGTAAGCTCCTCTCCAGTATGAGCTGCTATGATAAACAACAACCCCAGTCTTTGTGTCTCCGATGGAAAGTTAGAAATATTGGGGCTTGCATAAACTCGATATTTATGAGATATAGATTTTTGGCCTCGCAGCGGGGGTACGGACGTGGCACACTCACTCACTTCGCCGTGTGTTCAATAGAATCCCTTCAATTATATAACCGCCTGATAGATGGTGTGACCGGTGTCATATTTGGTATCTGAGTAATGGTAATTGTTCTCATCCTTTAATTCTGTAAACCACACTCCTGAAAGTTATACGCTACCAAAAAACAGGCATCCGATCGGCCTGTAAAAGGATTGGTGATGTCAGCGAGTAGTTCTTGGGTCATCTTGGAGTTGGCAGTGACTGTACCTGGAAATATATATATCATGATCTGACAATTAGTGGCAGCAGTGGGATCTGCGCGTTCTCTCTGGTGTGATCCTATGTATAAGGCCTCATACTCACTGGGCTGGAAAAAAATCGGTCCGTTTTCGGCAGGAAAAAAACGGTACAATTGTTGTAAAAAGACATGCGATTTTGATGCGATTTTAAATCACACCATGCGTTTTCTGTCAGTTTTCCATCAGTTTTCCATCTGTATGCAATGCGATTTTAACATGAAGTTTTACATAGAGCAGTTATCTCTATGTAAAAAGTCATGTAAAAATCACATTGTAACAAAAAAAAGTACACAAAAAGCAAATAATTATATATAAATATATATATATATATATATATATATATATATACATCTAATATATATATATAATATATATATAGGTCATACACTTCTACATAGTATAATAGCCGCTAATTCATCCCTGGCATTACTGTAAAATCACACTGACAGCTTTAATAAAGAATAGAAACAATACATATTCACACATAGAATGATATATATATATAATATATATATATATGTAATTGTGACATATATAATACATATATTTATAGTTTCTAGACTTCTACATACTGTAATAGCCGCTAATTCAATTGCCGGCTTTTGTGAAATCACAGAAGCCGACATGAAATGATACATTGTTTCCACACAGTTAACCATGTCATTTCCTGTATTTTGATATATGGTTTGAACTTACAATTACATGAGTGTATTTGTACAAAATTTCAGACATGTATGGGTTAATTAAAGGTGTAAATTCGTTGAAAAAAAATGCGTGGGCTCCCGCTGTATTTTCTCCACCAGACAGACAAAGCAAGCGAGTGGGGGCAGATAATAATAGCCTAGGGAGGGTACATTTTTTTTGTGCCCCCCCTGGCTACTAACATCTGCCCCCAGACACCCCAGAAAGGGCAAATCTATAATTAGATTCGCCCTTTCTGGCACTTTGCCCGTATATTCCCATTGCCCTGTAGCGGTGGCGAATGGGTTAATAATGTCACCTTAATGTCACCTTAGTATTGAAAGGTGACCTTAAGGCAGGTTAATAATTGAGAGCTGTCAATTAGACAACTATCAATTGTTAATCCTATTGAAGTAAATTAAAAAAACACAGACACATTAATAAAAATTAATTTTAATGAAATAAAAACACATTTTTTTGACCATATTTTATTTTACACTTAATCCGTGCAAAGCCATTGATCTCCTAAAATAAAGAAAAAAAAATAAAACAACATTATTCTTACCTATTCCGCCGATCTGTCACGTCCCACGCTGTAATCCTTCACAAAGGGTTAACTAGCTTTGAGCCAAGCAGTGCAAGTAATCCTGCATGCTCAGCTCAAAGCTCCTGAATGAATAAGTTCCTCTCCTGGCGACAGGAGAGGATGTGATTAATGAATGAAGCTTAATTGATTGTATCCACTTTCACGTTAGGTCAGGTCACTGAAGTTAAATTGCCAATAAATCAATTAAGCTCCATTCATGAATCACTTCCTCTACTTTCTGTGGTAGAGGAACTTATTCATTCAGGGGGTTACAGCTAGGAGACAGAATTATCTCCCTGCTAACTGTAACCTCTTAACCCTTTCTGATGGATTACAGCGTGGGACCTGACTGTACATCGGATTGGTAAGTATAATTTTGCTTTTTTATTTTATTTTTATTACAGGAAATGGTTTTAGCAGGAAAATAAAATATGGTCAAAAACTGTGTGATTATTTAATTAAACTTCTTTTTTATTAAACTGTGTGTGTTTGATTTTTCTTTCATACAATAGGATTAATAATTGATAGTTGTCTAATTGACAGCTCTCAATTATTAACCCGCCTTAAGGTCACCTTTCAATACTAAGGTGACATTAAGGTGAGATTATTAACCCATTCGCCACCGCTACAGGGCAATGGGAATAGACGGGCAAAGTGCCAGAAATGGCGAATCTAATTATAGATTTGCCCTTTCTGGGGTGTCTGGGGGCAGATGTTAGTAGCCATGGGGGGGCACAAAAAAAATGTACCCTCCCTAGGCTGTTATTATCTGCCCCCACTCGCTTGCTTTGTCTGTCTGGTGGAGAAAATACAGCGGGAGCCCACGCATTTTTTTTCAACGAATTTACACCTTTAATTAACCCCTACATATCTGAAATTTTGCACACATATACTCATGTAATTGTAAGTTTCAACCATATATAAAAATACATGAAATTACATGGTTAAATGTGTGTAAACAATGTATCATTTCATGTCGGCTTCTGTGATTTCACAAAAGCCGGCAATTGAATTAGCGGCTATTACAGTATGTAGAAGTGTATAAACTATAAATATATATATATGTATGTGTCACAATGACATGTACATATATATATATATGTATTCTATGTGTATATATGTAGTGTTTTGTGAGCTGTCAGTGTGATTTTACAGTAGCCGGGGATGAATTGCCGGCTTTTCAAAGGAGACTGGTGCGTATACATCGGACAGCACTTGCATGGGGCGAGTGCTGTGCGATGATTTCTCGCACCCATTGACTTGCATTGGCGATTATCATGCCAAAATCGCATCAAATCGCAGCATGCTGCGATTTTTTTCTCACACCGATTTCTGATGAGAAAAAAATCGCAAATGAAAACTCACCCATTGACTAACATTGGTCAGATTTGAATCCGATTTTTTTTCATCAGATTTTCATCCGTTTTCGGCGCAAGTGAGTATGAGGCCTAAGGCTGGAGTCAGACGGCCGTATTTCTCGTGCGATAATCGCATCGCACTGCATGGACTGACCTGACACCTCTCCTGACCTGAGCAAGACAGCGTGAAGGATTACTATGCAGAGGTCAAGCTCAGGTCAGGAGAGCCTACAGCCAGGACGAGTTTTACAATGCGATTCTCGCACGTGAAATACGGCAGTGTGTCTCTGCCCTAACATAAATTATTTATTTGAACAAAGAAAAATGGAAAATGGAAATTGTAAGAACAACCAGATACATTTAGATAAAAAGATAAAAACTAAAATTATATTATAATGGATTTATAACACTGGCGTATGCAGACAGAAAAGGGCCCCGTGTAAGAACAATATATGGGCCCTTTGCAGTCCAATAGCTTACCATAATGCACAATTCCACCAGGTTTAGAGGTGGAAATGGGCTCTCCTAAGTCTTGGGTCCCTCTGCAGCTGCAGAATTTGTACTAATGATATGTCTTTCCCTGATTTATAATTAAATTACAGAAGGCTAACACATTCACATTATTATAATGGTTTGTTTGTTTGAACTGAGTGAATTACATGGGTTTTATTCTGAAGACTCAGTTGGAATACTTTGGATGAACTCTAATGTGACATCTTATTTCATGAAGAAGATAAATCTGTTAACCAGATGTGGTTAGCCTGTTGTTTTTTTTCCATCTTTGAAATTTTAAAAATTATAAAGTTATTTCAGTATTCCTCCTTAGAAGAGCCCACCCCAAATCCGAGAAGGAGCACAGAGAGGGAAAAAAATAATATTTATAGTTTATTTTATACTACTCATACTGTTTTCATGTATGTGTGATATACAAAATGTGTTATTTTTTTGTAGAATTTAATATTTTTAACATATCACACTTTTTTTATTATTTTATTTATTATTTTATTATAACATTAATAACAATTCTCTAATCTCCAACAATAAATATTGCAGTCTTGTAGATACCAAATGTTATAAAATAGTTTTGTGGGGCTAACAGCGAGAATAAAATTGTATTTTCTTTATAATTTTCCTCTATTTTTTCCTATTTATAATTTCTGAAATGCCTGCTTTAGGAGAAACATTTTAAAAATATTAATTATTTTTTCACAATTTTGAACTTGGGAAAGCAGATTCATTACATACTGAACATTATCATTATTTCTTTGTTCGATTTTATTCATAAATAGCCTTCTTCACTACAAACTGTGCAAAATAAAATATGGTGAAATGTGATAACTATTTAAATATTGATTGCCAATCAGCTTCATTCACTTCAGAGTCTAGATTTTAAAGGGTTATTCCCAGAATAATAATGTTGTCTTATAATAATGTACACATACATTTATTTATTAATTTTTGCCAACCAAACTCACTTTTACATCTACCTCATTTTGCACATATCACCCCTCCCCTCAAGGATGCCTCTTCTTACTGTATTTATGCTCCAGATGACATTGGAACAGTCCTGGTTTAGTTATAATACTCTTGGTTGATCATGTGCAGTATACGTAGTCTCTTTTAACAGGCTAACTGCCTGCATAGCTCTGCTCTGGGTCTTGTCTAAAATGGAGCTGCTCTTGAGAGGGATGATGTCATGGGAAGGCATGTGACCTTTTATATTACAGAGAAGAGCTTTAACTATGAAGTAGTGGTGTGCCAGAGTCATGGTAAATAAGAGGAGAAATAAACTTCTGGATGGGGCTCTAAATAGAGGGGCTGAGAAAAGAAATATGCTACAAGATGGTTCTGTATACAGAGGGCTGACAGGAGTGCTGGAATGCAGGATAATGCTGTATATAGAAGGGATTAGAGGAGATGAGCTGTATTTTTTGCCTGCTGCTGAGAGATCAGTAATGTGAAACTCCAAATGCTGCTCTGTTAATGTATATGACAGAAGATAATCCTCTGCTATATGCAATAGAGCAACATTTGGAGTTTGACATTAATCTGTCACTGGAGCAGCATCTGAAGTTTCACATTGATTTCATCACTGATCTGTCAGCAGCAGTCAACAATCATAACTCTGCTCTGCAATGCCTAGGAACTACAAGCAGAGGAGTGCAGTAGAATTGAGCTTTGCTGGAAATGAGCTAACAATGATATAAAACGACACTGGCAGCTATGCTGATGTAAATGGCATAAGAGGAGAAAAGGAGAACAAATTCGACCATTAAAGTCCCAATACATTAGAAAAGTTTGTCAACAATATATTTTATTTGAATCAGGTGATATTCAATAGGATAACAAAACAATGCCTATAAGCAGTATATAAAACATATAACAAAAACAAGGGCCACACACCCAGATAAGTGTAGATCAATATGCAGAGGAAGGAACTTTTTGTACAATTTAGTATAAAACAAATAGTATAACGTCCATGTCATTTGGCATATTGTAAGTTGCATCCATAGACGTTGTAGATTATGTAGATGGCAGACTATAAAATTGGCCAGTCAGGGAAATATAAAGGAGCAGAAATTGCAAAGAGGCATAAGATGAATTTTACACTAAGATTAGCTTGATGATATCTCAGAGAGGTAGAAGTAGTCAGGAGCACACAGGAGAGTGGGGATGCACTGAAGGGAAGAAAGTGCTACTGCAAAATGGAGCTTTAGCAGATAAGAGTAGGACAGCCCAATCAGATATATGAAGCTTTATGCACAGGGGGATAAATAGAGATGATAAAAGTTAAGTCCTGTACATTAAAAATAAGCATGCATTTACTGTTCTCTGTGAAAAATAATGAAACTATGGGAATAACCCTTTAATTTAACAGTGCTTTATATCTAAATTGTAATAAATATGCATACTAAAAATATTTTGATAGCAAACTTTATTAACACCTTTCCAATATTGGGTGTACACTTATGCCGATGTCGGACTCCCTCCCTTTGATGTTGTCTCCTGCGGTGAGCCCATTCTTTCCCGGCACATATCAGCTGTTTTGAACAACTCACACGTGCCCGGAATAGCTGAGGGTGGAATCACAATCCACCCGCGGTTATTAACCCATTAGATGCTGCTGTCAAACTGTAAGGTTCTTTGTCTCTGTTGACATGTTCCTTGAAACTCAGTTTTCCGTCGGCCATTTTGCTTTCTGTCTTTCTGCAGCTCTTGCCCTCAGTTAATATGGAGTTCCAGTTTTCATGTTCCCGCCCTGATTCTTCCCTCTTGCTTCTTAAGCAGCCTCAGCTGAACAATCAGTGCTCCTGAATCAAGCCTCAGTCAGTCTGTGACCTGACTCCTGGAAACCTTGAACTTGTACTCCAGCTATTCCCTACTGAGGAACCTTTGAACACTTTTGGACTCTGGAAACCTGCTGTTTGGTGAATCCATGTTTGCAGAGGAATTACGGTACAGAGAAGAGATCCTGAACCTGCTTTGGAGATTTATTGTAGTGCTTGAAATTACTCTGGCCTGCTGTGTCTCCTGACTCTGTTCCTGCAAACTGTGTGAACTTTTCAGCATGCTTGTATGAAGTAATACAAGTCATTTCATTTCAACCTATGTCTCCTGTGTTTTCCTCGCACCCAAGCACAAGACGCTATAGGAACTGTACACTATACATGACAAGATTCAGGAGCCAATGTTTAGTGTCTGCTGGGTCTGGGAAAGCCATGTCTGCTGTGACTGTGGATATCAGATGTCCGTTTAAATACCTTATGTGATGACAGTGGTTGTGACTTCTCACAACCATTCCAGGTGAGCGCATTCCCTTAAAATTTTACTCTGCAGTGTTACCACAGGTAAACACTATTGTTTTTTTTTTTTTTTTTTTCTTCCTCTTCTCCTTCCAGCACTTCTGCCTTAAAAGATCTGGAAGATGGAGGCCCGCATAAAGGAACTTTGCGGAGTGACTGATACAATCCTTTCAGATGTACAGACTTTAAAAACCCGTTTTGCAAGCCTATAGGACCTCACTAATCATAATTTGCAAGTGTTTGGACAGACTACCCAGGAATTGCGAGCCAGGATTGTGGCTCCAGAGGAACGAGCCCAGGCTCCTGCCATAACCCCGAGTTCTGGGATCCCCAAATTACCTCCTTTTCGTTTTGGCGGTGAATGTGAGAAATTCAGGGGATTTATTAATCAATGCAATTTATTTTTCTCTGCACATGCTTCACAATTTCCCACTGAACGATCCAAAGTGCTTACTATAATCATGTTGCTTACCAATAAGGCTTTGATGTGGGCAAACCCTCTGATTGAGACTGAGGATGATTGTTTGAATCACCTTGATGCTTTTATTTCAGCCATGGGGCAGGTGTTTGATGACCCCAATCGAGGTGCAACAGCTGAAGCAGCCATGTTAACTTTGCGCCAAGCGTTCAGTAAGCGTTCAGTAGCCGAATATGCCCTGGATTTCAGGAGATGGGCTCTTGATACCACTTGGGACACTTCCGCTAAGAAATCTATTTTTCGGAAAGGGTTGTCTCCACTGATTAAGGATGAACTTGCTCGTGCCGACCCTCCCACTGCGTTAGGTGACTTTATTAACTATTGTATTCGTATTGATGCTCGTCTGACTGAACGCAGACAAGAGAGATGGTTCGAAAATAATCGCACTAACCTTTTACTACCTCCCTCCTCAGCTAAGGAACCTTTGAGTAGGATCACAAGGGAACCAGAACCTGAACCCATGCAGGTGGACTCTTTACAAAGACGGGTTAGTGATGCACGCAAAGAACATCGTATAAAGGAAAATATATGTTTCTACTGTGGTAAGTCAGGGCACTTCATTATAAACTGCCCCAGCCGTTCTCGTAAGACTAATGCAGCAGTCATTCACTGTGAGTGTTGCGAGAGGAGCTCTGTCATGTCCGAGCCTCAGGCTCCAGAGAGATCTGCTGCAAGAGATCTTGATTTCTCGGACTTAAACTCTGTTAGTTCTGGGGACGATGACGGTATAAACGCTGCAATTTTTCAAGTTTCCTCAGCGATGTCCCAGCTGAGTTGTAAAAGAAACAATTCTCATTGCTTCCTTTCCATCAAACTCTGGGTTGACTCAGTCTGGGTGTCTAGCTCTGCTATGATCGACTCAGGAGCAAGTGGAAATTTTATGGATATCTCCTTTGCTCTGAAACAGGGGATACGTTCAGTGAAGAAGGCTACTCCAGTACAGATGGAGACTGTGGATGGCTCTCTACTGACTTCTGGACCAGTGGATCAAGAAACAGAGCCTTTGAGGGTCCTTATGGGTAAAGATCATCAGGAGAAAATGTCTTTTATGCTTATCTCTTCTCCCCACTTTCCCATTATTCTAGGGCTACCATGGCTGCAGGCGCAGAATCCTACAATTAACTGGGAGACCAAGGAATTACACTTTCCGGAGA
Source organism: Oophaga sylvatica (assembly GCA_033576555.1). Taxonomy (NCBI): domain Eukaryota; kingdom Metazoa; phylum Chordata; class Amphibia; order Anura; family Dendrobatidae; genus Oophaga; species Oophaga sylvatica. The sequence continues at coordinate 305,358,870 of JARQOD010000002.1, read as the reverse complement.
AACAGATGAGTCAAGGAGTTTCAGCTTGCTCTGTTCCTAAAGGAACCATGTCAGTCCCTGAACTACCAGCTGTATACCAGGACTATGTGGATTTATGTGACAAGAAGAACGCTGATCAGCTTCCTCCTCACCGTCCATATGATTGTCCAATTGAATTATTGCCTGGAGCCGAGATACCTTTTGGTAAGATCTACCCCCTAGCGGGGCCCGAGCTAAAAGCTTTGAAGGATTATATAGACGAAAATTTAGCCAAGGGCTTCATACGCCCCTCTTCATCTCCCGCAGGTGCACCCATCTTCTTTGTGAAGAAGAAAGATGGATCTCTGAGACCCTGCATAGACTATAGGGAACTCAATAAGGTTACTATTAGAAACCGTTATCCATTGCCTTTAATCCCTGAGTTGTTGGAGAGAGTGCGGCATGCCAAAATTTTCTCTAAACTGGATCTCCGTGGGGCCTATAACTTGGTCCGTATTAGACCTGGGGATGAATGGAAGACTGCTTTCAGGTCACGCTATGGACACTTTGAATATCTAGTTATGCCTTTTGGTCTGAGTACCGCCCCAGCCACTTTCCAACACTTCGTGAATGATATCTTCAGGGATCTCCTAGATACATTTGTGGTGATTTATCTGGATGATATTCTAATTTTTTCTAACTCCACAGAGGAACATCATGGACATGTGAGAATGGTCTTAGAACGCCTAAGACAAAACCATCTCTACATCAAACTTGAAAAGTGTGAATTCCATAGGACCGAAATTCAATTTCTGGGGTATGTACTATCTACGCAAGGGATTAGTATGGATGGAAGCAAGACCCAAGCCATCAAGGATTGGCCAATTCCTAGAAATGTGAAGGAGGTGTAGCGCTTCATCGGGTTTGCCAACTTCTATAGACGTTTCATTAAATATTTTTCTGAGGTAGTGTCACCTATCACCCAACTTACCCGGAAACAGTCTAGGTTCTCCTGGACCCCGCAAGCTCAGGAAGCATTTTCCTGTTTAAAGGATAAATTTACCACCGCACCTATCTTAGTACATCCCAACCCCGAGCTTGCCTTCATAATAGAGGTGGGTGCTTCAGACTGTGCCGTTGGAGCTATACTCTCTCAGAGAACAGGTGAGAAGAATGTCTTGCATCCCTGTGCCTTCTTTTCCCAGCAGTTGTCTTCGGCTGAGAGGAACTACGATATGGGCAATAGAGAATTGTTGGCCATTATTGCCGCCTTCAAGGAATGGAGACACCTTCTTCAGGGAACTGCACAGCAAATAGTCGTCCTGACAGACCATCGTAACCTTGAATTTATCAGGTCGGCTAAGTGCCTGACTCCTCACCAGGATCACTGGAATCTTTTCCTAAACCAATTTAATTTTGTCATTTCTTATAGACCAGGATCGCGCAATGGAAAGGCTGATGCACTCTCTAGGATTCATTCAGCAGAGACACGTCCACTTACTCCTCCTAAGACTATTCTTCCTGACTCTAGATTCCTGAGAGTGATTCATAATCAAGACCTACTTAAGGACATCAAGGAAGCATACTGACAGTATTCCGGGTTTTCTAGGTAACTTTGTCAATGATTTTGCCCTTTGTTAAAATGGAGTTTGCTGTTTTGTGTGCCCTACTTCCTGTTCGTTTGTTTAAAACCCGGCTCAGGTGCTGGCTTCCCTGCTGGAGTATTCTGCTTCCGTTTCCCTGCAACCCAGCTGCTTTGTTCCTCACAGATCTTTTGTGTATTTACCAGGAAAGTGCATAACCTTATCTTCAGGTGTTTCTCAGCCACAGCAGTTTCTACCCATGGCTCTGGACATTCTCTGCATATGTAAGTTGCACATACTGTGTTATCACTAACCTGTTGACTTGGGAATTTAACCCTTGGTTCACTCCATCTGATAAGAACTGTGTTTCTGAACTGTTGCTGTTTAACCCTTCGTGCACTACCTCTGGTGAGAGCTGTTGGAACTGTTACTGGAATCTTACTGACATATGAACTTGTTGTTGGACTTCACTGAATTAAGCCACAACTGAGATTAACTTGTTCCTGGACCTCCCTGTGTTTTCTGCATACCTGGATCTGACTCTTCACACACCAGCAGTGTGTAAATCCAGCCACGTTACCTGTGTATCAGACTTACCTTGTGGTCACATTTGTGTGAGGACTCCGTCGTAAGAACTTTACCGCCCTCGCTATAGAGGTTCAAGGACTTATATATCCGGATTCATATAACTGGACTTGTGTATATATATGGACTCGTTTCATTGCATGTCACTACGGGTTGTTTGAATATTGTTTTTGGGTGTTTTGCGGTTTCACAAATACATTATTTGCATTCAAAGAAACCCGTCTCTGATTGTTCATTGCCCCACGCTATCAGAATCCTCGAGTTCCTACAATAGTATTACAGGATACTCCAGCCTAAAAAAGGGGATTCTGCTGGGCAATGACGGAGACACGGGCAGACAAATTGTTCACCATAGTTAACTCCTTGCAGCAGGAGGTGGCGGCTGCACACAATCAGATTAGAGACTTGGAGTCTCGGGTTAACCACAATGCACAGGGGTTTGGTCAGGCTCTCCAAGATCTACGTGCTAGGTTAGGAGTCCTGGAGGCCTTACCTACTGAGCCTACCTCATCCACCAGTATGCCCAAATTGCCTCCATTCCGTTTTAATGGTGACCGAAGTCAATTCCGTGGGTTTGTTAATCAATGTATATTATTTTTTGATGTACATGCCTCCTATTACCGGTCTGATAGATCTAAGGTTCTATGTATTATTATGTTGTTGACATCACGGGCACTGGCTTGGGCAAATCCTATGGTTGAAAGTCACGATACCCGTTTAAATAATTTGGACAATTTTCTGGCAGCCATGGCGCAAATGTTCGACGATCCCAACCGCCGTGCTACCGCTGAATCTGCCTTGCTTTCCTTACGCCAGGGGAAACGGTCAGTCATAGAATATGTTACTGAATTTAAAAGGTTAGTGGTGGACACCCAGTGGGAAAACAATGCTTTATTACCAATCTTTAGAAAAGGTTTGTCAAATGCAATCAAGGATGAGCTAGCTCGTTCAGAGTCTCCACAGGAGTTTGAATTGTTTATACAGCACTGTGTACGTATTGATATCCGTTTAACTGAACGCAGACAAGAAAAATGGGCCGCTGTAAATCGCATTACTAATTTCTCTCTTCCGTCCAGGGAAACCACAGGCAAAAACCCACGAGAGGCTGAGGAGGTGCCTATGCAGGTGGACTCACTGCAGAGACGTGAGAATAATGAACGCCGCGAATACCGACTCCGTGAGCGCTTATGTTTCTATTGTGGTCAATTGGACCATTTCCTCATCAATTGTCCTAAATGTCCTAGGCGACCCAACAAGGTGTTGGCGGTAGTAGGGGATTATGATAACACAGACGCTGAGTCTGAAGTTTCGGAGACCAGTCTACATTTAGATGCGGTTTTCCCCCCAATACTGATGCCGACTTCCCTAAAGATCAAGGGGAAATATTCACATTGTTCTCTTCCTATTCAGATTCAGTGGGAGGAACAGTGGATATCAAGTTCTGCCATGATAGACTCTGGAGCAGGTGGGAATTTCATGGATTCTTCTTTTGCAAAGGAACATGGTATAAAGACACAACTAAGAGCTTCACCAATCACTATGGAAACGGTGGATGGTTCCCCATTAGTTTCTGGACCAGTAGATCGGGAGACAGTGCCTCTGGAGTGTAAGATGGAACCAGACCATCAAGAAACACTTTCATTCATGTTAATATCTTCTCCTCATTTTCCTGTAATTTTAGGAATTCCCTGGTTACGGTCACAAAATCCAATCATCAATTGGGAAACCAAGGAGATAACCTTTCTCCCGAAGTGCAGTTCTACCATCAGTCCAACTGTAGCGGCTCCAGTTACCCAGAACTTGGAAGAGGTGATACAGGTACCTACTCTCCCTCTGATTTATCAGGAATTCTCAGACATTTGTGATAAAAGGAAGGCAGATCAACTTCCCCCACATAGACCGTATGACTGCCCATAGAATTGCTTCCTGGAGCAGCGATTCTTTCGGCCATGTTTACCCGTTGGCGGCTCCGGAATTAAAATCTTTACGAGAGTATATAGATGAGAATTTAGAAAAAGGGGTTTATCCGACCATCTTCTTCACCAGCGGGAGCTCCAATATTCTTTGTAAAGAAGAAGGATGGTACTCTAAGACCCTGCATTGACTACCGGGAGTTAAATAAGGTAACCATTCGTAACAGGTACCCGTTGCCCCTAATTCCAGAATTGTTGGAAAGAGTTCGCCAGGCCAAAGTATTTACCAAATTAGATCTTCGTGGGGCATATAATTTACTCCGTATACGGCCCGGAGACGAATGGAAGACAGCTTTTAGATGCCGGTATGGACATTTTGAATATTTGGTGATGCCATTCGGACTCTGTAACGCTCCTGCTGCTTTTCAACATTTAGCCAACGACATTTTCAGGGATTTATTGGACCAATATGTGGTAATTTACCTGATGACATCTTAATCTTTTCTGACTCCTTACAGGAACATCAGGAACATGTCAAGACCGTACTTAGACGTTTGAGAGATAATCATTTGTACATCAAACTCGAAAAGTGTGAGTTCCATTGTTCTGAAATTCAATTTTTAGGCTATGTTATCTCGCCTCAGGGATTGAATATGGAATCCAGCAAAATCCAGGCAATCTTGGACTGGCCGGTACCAGGAAACATTAAGGAGGTACAGCGATTCATTGGCTTTGCTAACTTTTATAGACGGTTTATCCGAAATTTTTCAGAAATTGTCCGTCCCATCACTCTCCTCACCAAGAAGGGGAAGAAGTTTGAATGGTCTTCGCAAGCTCAGGAAGCCTTTGATCGCCTGAAGGGTTGTTTTACCACGGCTCCAATATTGATGCATCCGGATCCTGCACAGCCTTTTATCATGGAGGTGGACGCGTCTGACTGTGCATTGGGAGCTATCCTCTCACAACGTACGGAGACAAAGGTTTGCTGCACCCGTGTGCCTTCTTCTCTCGTAGGTTATCTTCTGCAGAACTTAACTATGATGTGGCAGATAAGGAACTTTTGGCAATTATTTCTGCCTTTAAGGAATGGAGACACCATTTGCAGGGGGCAACTCAGCAGGTAGTAGTACTCACGGATCATCGCAATTTGGAATTCCTTAAGTCTGCCAGGTGTCTTTCTCCTCGACAAGCTAGGTGGAGTTTGTTCTTGAACCAGTTTAATTTTATTATTTCGTACCACCCAGGTTCACGTAATGGGAAAGCTGACGCATTATCCCGAATCCATACCGTGGATTCCGTGCCTGGGACCCCGTCGAAGACCATCTTGTCGGAGGCCAATTTCGTTGGAGTGCTCCGGAACCGGGACTTGTGGCAGGAGATCAAGCTGGCCTATGACGGTGACGTATTTCTTGCAGCTCCACCTGACAATGTGAATCTTGTCCTTCGGAATGGTGTGTGGCTTAGAGATCGATGTATTTATGTCCCAGAGGCTGTAAGACTTTGAGTTCTCAAATTGGTCCACGACTCTAAATTGGCTGGTCATAGGGGGGTACAGACGACGCAGGAATTGTTAACTCGTTTTTTTTTGGTGGTCTACCTGCTTGAAGGATGTGAATGACTATGTCCGCTCTTGTGAAGTTTGTGCCCGGTACAAGGTTCCTCGCGTTTCACCTACTGGTCTTCTTAAACCGCTACCTGTACCGTCTCGCCCTTGGGGGTCTATTTCGATGGACTTTATTGTGGAGTTACCCACCTCTGGTGGTAAAAATACTATTTTGGTGGTAGTAGATCGTTTAACGAAAGCTGCTCATTTCATTCCGTGTGCTGGTCTTCCTTCAGCTACAGAGACAGTAGATCTAGTTATCCAGAACATTTTCCGGCTGCATGGGGTACCAGATGACATCATTTCTGACCGGGGAATACAATTTACCTCTAGATTTTGGAAAGGATTTTGTTCTGCGCTCCACATTAATGTTTGCTTGTCTTCTGCATACCATCCTCAGACCAACGGGCAGACCGAACGGACAAATCAAACCTTGGAGCAATATCTACGCTGTTACGTCAGTCATTTGCAGGACGATTGGCTGAAGCTACTTCCTTTAGCGGAATTTTCGTACAACAACTCCCAAAGCAGTTCCACGAAGGTAACGCCTTTTTTTGCCAACCTGGGTTATCATCCAAGTATTTTGCCTAGGTCTCCGGTTACGATTTCGGTACCAGCGGTTGAAGACAGAGTGACGGCGTTGCAACGTAATCTTGAAGTTTTGAAGGACTCCCTGACCACAGCACAGGAGAGTTACAAGAAGTCGGCCGATAGATTCCGGAAACCAGCACCTATGTATAAGGTAGGAGACTCGGTTTAGTTGTCCACCAAGAATCTAATATTGGGTGTTCCTTCGCAGAAACTGGGACAGAAATTCATCGGTCCATTCAAGATCACTGGGATTATGAGCTCTGTTGCCTGTCGGTTGAAGCTACCACGGACTTTAAAGGTACACCCAGTATTTCATGTTTCCTTATTAAAACCAGTCTCTCCTAACACGTTTCAGGGACGTATCATACCTCCCCCTCCACCAGTGTTGGTTGATGGCGAAGAACAATTCGTGGTACAGGATATTGTTAATTCGAGACTTCATAGAAACCGGCTTCAGTATCTAGTTAGATGGCAAGGTTACTCTCCTGAAAATGATTGTTGGGAACCAGTAAGTAACATCAATGCGCCTCTGAAGATTGCTCAGTTTCATCGGAGATACCCGGACAGGCCTGGTCCAGGACCGTCCGGAGGCCGTCTTTAGGGGGGGAGTAATGTCAGTATTCCGGGTTTTCTAGGTAACTTTGTCAATGATTTTGCCCTTTGTTAAAATGGAGTTTGCTGTTTTGTGTGCCCTACTTCCTGTTCGTTTGTTTAAAACCCGGCTCAGGTGCTAGCTTCCCTGCTGGAGTATTCTGCTTCCGTTTCCCTGCAACCCAGCTGCTTTGTTCCTCACAGATCTTTTGTGTATTTACCAGGAAAGTGCATAACCTTATCTTCAGGTGTTTCTCAGCCACAGCAGTTTCTACCCATGGCTCTGGACATTCTCTGCATATGTAAGTTGCACATACTGTGTTATCACTAACCTGTTGACTTGGGAATTTAACCCTTGGTTCACTCCATCTGATAAAAACTGTGTTTCTGAACTGTTGCTGTTTAACCCTTCGTGCACTACCTCTGGTGAGAGCTGTTGGAACTGTTACTGGAATCTTACTGACATATGAACTTGTTGTTGGACTTCACTGAATTAAGCCACAACTGAGATTAACTTGTTCCTGGACCTCCCTGTGTTTTCTGCATACCTGGATCTGACTCTTCACACACCAGCAGTGTGTAAATCCAGCCACGTTACCTGTGTATCAGACTTACCTTGTGGTCACATTTGTGTGAGGACTCCGTCGTAAGAACTTTACCGCCCTCGCTATAGAGGTTCAAGGACTTATATATCCGGATTCATATAACTGGACTTGTGTATATATATGGACTCGTTTCATTGCATGTCACTACGGGTTGTTTGAATATTGTTTTTGGGTGTTTTGCTGTTTCACAAATACATTATTTGCATTCAAAGAAACCCGTCTCTGATTGTTCATTGCCCCACGCTATCAGAATCCTCGAGTTCCTACAATAGTATTACACATACCATGCGGATTCTTTGTTGGCTCAACCCCCAAGGGACGTAAGTCTTGTCTTTAAGAATGGTGTGTGGATTCAGGGACAACGTCTGTATATACCTGAAACAGTCAGATTGAGAGTATTGCAACTCATCCACGATTCCAAGATAGCCGGGCATAGGGGAATTCTAAAGACACAAGAATTTCTTTCTCGTTTCTTTTGGTGGCCCACTTACAGGAAAGATGTTTTAAACTATGTCACTTCATGTGAAGTCTGTGCAAGATGCAAAACACCTCGCTCCTCACCAACTGGTCTGTTGCAACCTCTTCCCACCCCGTCCCGCCCGTGGGGATCCATTTCTATGGACTTCATTGTGGAGTTACCAACCTCTCAAGGGAAGAACACCATTCTAGTGGTGGTTGACCGTCTAACAAAGACAGCTCATTTTATCCCTTGTGTCGGCTTACCCACTGCAAAACAGACATCAGACTTGATGATTAAGAATGTGTTTCGCTTACATGGAGTACCGGATGAGGTCATTTCGGATCGAGGGGTGCAATTCACTTCAAGGTTTTGGCAAAATTTCTGTGCAGCATTGGACATTAAAGTAAACCTTTCTTCTGCTTTTCATCCCCAGACTAATGGACAGACAGAACGAACCAATCAGACCCTGGAGCAGTATCTCCGCTGCTTTATCTGCCACCTACAAGATGATTGGGTGGATCTACTTCCACTGGCTGAGTTCTCTTATAACAACTCTCAGAGCGCCTCCACTAAGCAGTCTCCTTTTTACTCCAATCTAGGTTATCATCCTAACATTCTTCCTCGATTTCCCATAGATACGCCCTTGCCGGCAGTGGCTGAAAGAATCACTTCTTTACAAAAGAATATGGATCTTCTAAAGGAAAATCTAGAATTGGCTCAGGAAAGGTACAAGAAAGCAGCAGATAAATTTCGTAAACCTGCACCAGCTTTCAAGGTAGGAGATTTGGTCTGGCTGTCAACCAGAAATCTTAAATGAAAGATTCCATCGTCTAAATTGGGACATAAGTACATTGGACCTTATAAGATCAGTAAGATTATAAGTGCTGTTGCTTGTCGTCTTCAACTGCCCAGAACTATGAGAATCCACCCTGTCTTTCATGTATCCCTACTAAAGGCTGCAACACCCAATACGTTTCCTGGACGTTCTTCTCCTTGCCCTGACCCAGTGCTGGTCGATGGTCAGGAAGAATTTATGGTGGAAAGGATTCTAGATTCCAGGTTGTACAGAAATCAGTTGCAATATTTGATTAAATGGCAGGGCTATCCAGTGGAGGACAACTCATGGGAACCAGTCAACAATGTAAATGCTCCTCGCCTGCTCTGCCAGTTTCATCAGAGGTACCCTGACAAGCCTGGTCTGAGGTCATCCGGAGGTTGTCCCTAAGGGGGAGTAATGTAAGGTTCTTTGTCTCTGTTGACATGTTCCTTGAAACTCAGTTTTCCGTCGGCCATTTTGCTTTCTGTCTTTCTGCAGCTCTTGCCCTCAATTAATATGGAGTTCCAGTTTTCATGTTCCCGCCCTGATTCTTCCCTCTTGCTTCTTAAGCAGCCTCAGCTGAACAATCAGTGCTCCTGAATCAAGCCTCAGTCAGTCTGTGACCTGACTCCTGGAAACCTTGAACTTGTACTCCAGCTATTCCCTACTGAGGAACCTTTGAACACTTTTGGACTCTGGAAACCTGCTGTTTGGTGAATCCATGTTTGCAGAGGAATTACGGTACAGAGAAGAGATCCTGAACCTGCTTTGGAGATTTATTGTAGTGCTTGAAATTACTCTGGCCTGCTGTGTCTCCTGACTCTGTTCCTGCAAACTGTGTGAACTTTTCAGCATGCTTGTATGAAGTAATACAAGTCATTTCATTTCAACCTATGTCTCCTGTGTTTTCCTCGCACCCAAGCACAAGACGCTATAGGAACTGTACACTATACATGACACAAACTCTGACAGCGGCATTTAACATGCATTTCCGTTAATCGTGCCTGAAATCCGCCCACCGTTGTCCTCCGTCACTTGATCATGGGTCACGTGGTTTGGCATGACAACCAGAGGTCTCTTGGAGACCTCTATAGTTGTCACTGTCGGCTAGCTGTGAGCGCCATCCAGTGGTCGGGGCTCAAAGCAAGTGAGTAATTCAGCTGCATACAGGCGAACTGATCATTGTCTGTATGTAGCAGAGCCGATCGGGTTATGGCAGCTTCTAGTCTCCCATTGATACTATTGAAGCATGCCAAAAGTAGAAAAAAATGTTTTTTAAAAATAAAAAAATACAAAAGTTCAAATCACCCCCCTTTTGCCCCATTCAAAATAAAACAATAAAAAAATCAAATATACATATATTTGGTATCACCAAGTTCAGAATCACCCGGTCTATTAATAAAAAAAGAATTAACCTGATTGCTAAATGGCATAGCTAGAAAAAAAAGCCAAAACACCAGAATTACGTTTTTTTTGTTGCTGTGACATTCCATTAAAATGCAATAATTGGCAATCAAAAGATCCTATCTGCGCTTATCACCACTTAGATAAAAAAGAACCTAGACATGTTTGGTGTCTATGAACTTGTAATGACCTGGAGAATCATAATGGTAGGTCAGTTTTAGCATTTTGTGAACTTAGTAAAAAAGCACAACAAAAAACATGTGTGGGATTGCACGTTTTTTGCAATTTCACAGCACTTGGAATTTGTTTTCCTGTTTTCTAGCACACGACATGGTAAAACAAATGGTGTCTTTCAACAGTACGACTCATCCCGCAAAAAACAAGCCCTCACATGGCCATATTGACGGACAAATAAAAAGTTATGGTTCTGGGAAAAGGAGAACAAAAAACGATAAAGCAAAACCGACAATACCTCCGGTACATGAAGGGGTTAATTTATGGTTTATTACTACACATAGGTAATAATGTATAATCTACTTTTCCCATATGTAAATGGCATCCATTTTTCCCAATTTGGAAACTTTTTTCAAGCAAAGAGGTGGACCAGGGATTAGCATGCATTTATATGCCGTAAATATGGCATTAATATCCGAGATGGAAATACCTTTTTTAGATCTTTTATTTGCTCTATTAAAGCTTGATATAAGGTTTTAAAAACTGGCTAGTAAAGAATCAAGACAGCCAAAACTTTAAATATTTCTAACTTCTTCATTTATACAGCAATTTAACAAAACAATGATTTCCTCCAATTTAATGCAGTCATGCCTGTCATTGCAATTTCAATAGTTTGCTTAACAGTAGGAAAAAAAAATACTGTGAAGCATAAAGTCTAATAAAAGGACTGCCACATATAGGTAGAATGCAAGCAACAGAAGACACAGCTGTGATTTCCATTTAGCCAGCTTCTTGTATCTAGATCAGTAACAAATATACACTGCTCAAAAAAATTACAGGAACACTTAAAAAACACAATATAACTCCAAGTGAATCAAACTTCTGTGAAATTAAACTCTCCACTTAGGAAGCAACACTGATTGACAATCAATTTCACATGCTGTTGTGCAAATGGAATAGACAACAGATGGAAATTATTGGCAATTATCAAGACACACTCAATAAAGGAGTGGTTCTGCAGGTGGGGACCTCAGACCACATCTCAGTACCAATGCTTTCTGGCTGATGTTTTGGTCACTTTTGAATGTTGGTTGTGCTGTGTCTGTCAGCGTAGTGTCCAGATGCTGGAGGGACTACCAGGAGACAGACCAGTACACCGGGAGACGAGGAGGGGGGCATAGGAGGGCAACAACCCAGCAGCAGGACCGCTACCTCCACCTTTGTGCAAGGAGGAACAGGAGGAGCACTGCCAGAGCCCTGCAACATGACCTCCAGCAGGCCACAAATGTGCATATGTCTGCACAAATGGTTAGAAACCGACTCCATGAGGATGGTCTGAGTGCTTGACGTCCACAGATGGGGGTTATGCTCACAGCCCAATATTGTGCAGGACGTTTGGCATTTGCCACAGAACACCAGGATTGGCAAATTCGCCACTGGCGCCCTGTGCTCTTCACAGATAAAAGCATGTTCACACTGAGCACATGTGGCAGATGTGACAGAGTCTGGAGATGCCGTGGAGAGCAAGCTGCTGCCTGCAACATACTTCAGCATGACCGGTTTGGCAGTGGGTCAGTAATGGTGTGGGGTGACATATCTTTGGAGGGCCGCACTGCCCTCCATGTGCTCGCCAGACATAGCCTGACTGCCATTAGGTACCGAGATGAGATCCTCAGACCCCTTGTGAGACCATATGCTAGTGCGATTGGCCCTGGGTTCCTCCTAATGCAGGACAATGCCAGACCTCATGTGGCTGGAGTGTGTTAGCAGTTCCTGTTAGATGAAAGCATTAAAGCTATATACTGGCCGCCCATTCCCTAGACCTGAATTTGATTGAGCACATCTAAGACATCATGCCTCGCTCCATCCACCAACGTCACGTTGCTCCACAGACTGTCTAGGAGTTGGTGGATGCTTTAGTCCAGGTCAGGGAGAAGATCCCTCAGGAGACCATCGGCCACCTCATCAGGAGCATGCACAGGTGTTTTAGGGAGGTCATACAGGCACATGGAGGCCACACACCCAACTGAGCATCATTTTGACTTGTTTTAAGGACATTACATTCCACTTTAATTTTGTGTGTGACTACAAATCCAGGCCTCCATTGGTTAATAAATTTGATGGGTGACTACAAATTAAATTATAAAATTTGATTTCCATTTATGATTTTTGTGTGATTTTGTTGTCAGCACATTCAACTTTGTACAGAACAAGGCATTCAATGAGAATATTTCATTTATTCAGATCTAGCATGTGTTATTTGAATGTTCTCTTTATTTTTTTGAGTAGTGTATTTTCATTAAACCATAACAATTGCTTATTATATCTATGAATTACAGTTCGATTTCAGCTGATTTTTTACATATCTTCACACTCCTATGAATTAACATGAACCAAATGAATACAAAACGGTTTAGAATATTTTGCCACTGTCAATAATATAATAAATTTAGCTCTTTTAATCAGTTTAGCAACCCATGAAACTAAAAGTTTCTGACAATAGAAAGTACTAGAAAAATAACCATTCATTGGAGAAATCAATGTTGCAGATAATGGAGGATATTTATCGTACTATTTATGTCTCAAAATTAGAAAGCGACCAGGCAGGCAGAAGCTGTGTAAGGAGGTGGCAGGAACTCCCGTCGCCCTCCTCTTTCTCCTATGTACACTTCCCTGTTTCTGTCATGTTCATTTATTGTATTGTTTATGTGTTGTGTAGTAATGCAATATATGTTACATATTTTATGTTGTGTTTACAATGTGTGTACCGCCATATATGTTGCACCTGTTTGCTATGTATTGTATTATGTAATGTGCGGAATTCCCCTTTAATTACTATTGTTAACCTAGGGACAGTTGAGAAATAAATTTGAGGCTGGGTCAGCAGTAGAATGGAGGGATGAAGCTGCTGCTCCCGGTCAGTAGCCCGGGCATGTTGGCCCAAGGTGGATGTATAGCAACAGCCGGGGCATTGCCAGATCCCAGGAGGGGAGGAAATCTGCTGCCACGGACCAAGGACCGAAGGATCACGACACGGGCCCCTTGGACTGCGGAAGGTCCCCTTGCTGAAGGGACTGTGAGCATCCAGATTACAGAGTGCGGACTACTTGTTTGGATCTTGGCTAACGTGGTCGTTGTGGGGGTACTGCCGTGGACAGTGTCAGAGAAAGAGCAGGAAGCCGTTGTTGTATCTTCTTTTCCTCATCTCAGTTTTTTATTAAAAATTAATTTTCCCTGTTCAAGTATAAGCCTGGACTTAATTACCTGGACTACCGTGGCTGGGGAAAGAAAACGTAATTCGTGGGGGAAGCTGTGTCCTTCTGTGTTTCATGTGCAAGGGACCGGGGTGTCTCCTGACTGTTTTGTGGGTGAAATTGGTCAGGACTACCATCCTGGACACCCCTTGTTACAAAATTATCAACTGGTGGTTTATTTGTGCAAAATTATGATGCATTTTAGGATTCAAATTAGTCACTGTCTTTTTCTAAATAATTTTGAAAACTGTTTAGAAGAGGTCCACATATTCCTCCTTGGTGCACATCACAGTCCAAGGAAGGAACTGTCAAGCTCAGGTGAAGCACAGTTAGGTAATGTTCATACATTCCTTATTTGGTCCGTATTTCATATCCGTATTTATAAACCAAAATCATGAGTGGAACAATCAGAGAAAATTATAATAGAATCATGTGCACTACTTCTACATTTTTCGGCCACTCCTCATTTTGACTTACCAATACTGATTAGTAGTGTTGAGCGATAGTGCTCGATATCTAAAACTATCGTATCAAAATTGTATCGCCGATAGCACTAAATATCGTCGATATCCGATTTCGATAGCGGAAGTCCCATGTAAGTCTATGGGAACAAAATATCGAAATTAAAAAAAAACATTCTTGCCTTGTTGGTTAATTGTACATGAAGGAAAACAACAAAGACTAATGTAGAATGTATTGGGGGAGGTTGAGGAGACAATAAAGGCATACATGTTTAACCCAATGCATTGGAATAGCATTAATATATTTTTTTTTGGAAATACGTTTGGATTGACTAACAAATTGACAATGTTGTCCTTTTTTCTATTTTGGCAAATATGTATGTTTCACAACTTCCATGCTCTTCACCTTTTTAACTTTTGCCAGTGCCACACTTTCTCCTTCATAATCTTCAGCAGCAGCATCATCTTTCTCATCAAATTATTCTTCATCTTCACCTTCTTAATCTTCTTCTTAAACTTCTTGCAATTCATGTTTTTGTTTACATTACTCATATTGTTATTATTAAACTAATTAATCTTCTTCATATTCAAATTCTTCATCTTCTTCCTCTTCATCTTCTTCATCATATTCTTATTTGTGACAGAGATTCCTGTACTTGTAATCTGTAAAAGTATGAATTGTTCATCCTTCCGTTCTTGCTGTCACAAAAGATTTAAATTACAACAGTATTTGTCTGTGTTCAGTTTAGCCTGCAGCAGCAGCAGGCATTTTCCAGGGGCACCACGAGGAGGAACGGACTCACCCCCATACACTGCTTAGTCTTCTTCTGCTTAGAATTTAGAGCATATATTTTGCTCTTCATTTTGGTCTTATACTTCATGTTCTTCTGCTTTTTGATCTTTTGCTTATTGTTCTTCTCTTCTGTCTCTTCTTCTGTATCTTGTAGTTTGTCTTAACCTTCTTTGTCCTGTTGGTGATCTTCTTCTGGGTAATCTTTTATTTTTTCTTTGTGATGGTGTTCAGGCTGGTTGGCTTCATGCTCGTCGTCCTTGTTGTCGTCATCTTCTTCTGGGTGGTCTTTAATGTCGTCTAATTTCCGAGAAACAGCTGACGTTACTGGAACCCTGACGGGTATCAGATGGAGCAAGAGACAATTGAAGTAACGAGGACCAGCTGACTGTGCTGGACCCCGGACGGGTAGCAGAAGGAAAAGAGGCAATGTCACAACCGAGTACCAGCTGACGTTACTGTGACACGGTTACTAAGCAGGAGGTACCTGTGCTCCAAAGCACTACCAAGGACCAGCAGACGTTGCTGGAACTCGGATACGGAGATGGAGGCACCTAGGCCAAAGGCACTGGGGAGAACCACTTGACGGTACTGGACCCCGGACGGGTAGCAGAAGGAAAAGAGGCAATGTCACAACCGAGTACCAGCTGACGTTACTGTGACACGGTTACTAAGCAGGAGGTACCTGTGCTCCAAAGCACTACCAAGGACCAGCAGACGTTGCTGGAACTCGGATACGGAGATGGAGGCACCTAGGCCAAAGGCACTGGGGAGAACCACTTGACGGTACTGGACCCCGGACGGGTAGCAGAAGGAAAAGAGGCAATGTCACAACCGAGTACCAGCTGACGTTACTGTGACACGGTTACTAAGCAGGAGGTACCTGTGCTCCAAAGCACTACCAAGGACCAGCAGACGTTGCTGGAACTCGGATACGGAGATGGAGGCACCTAGGCCAAAGGCACTGGGGAGAACCACTTGACGGTACTGGACCCCGGACGGGTAGCAGAAGGAAAAGAGGCAATGTCACAACCGAGTACCAGCTGACGTTACTGTGACACGGTTACTAAGCAGGAGGTACCTGTGCTCCAAAGCACTACCAAGGACCAGCAGACGTTGCTGGAACTCGGATACGGAGATGGAGGCACCTAGGCCAAAGGCACTGGGGAGAACCACTTGACGGTACTGGACCCCGGACGGGTAGCAGAAGGAAAAGAGGCAATGTCACAACCGAGTACCAGCTGACGTTACTGTGACACGGTTACTAAGCAGGAGGTACCTGTGCTCCAAAGCACTACCAAGGACCAGCAGACGTTGCTGGAACTCGGATACGGAGGCACCTAGGCCAAAGGCACTGGGGAGAACCACTTGACGGTACTGGACCCCGGACGGGTAGAAGAACGCACCCATGAAAATGTAAGTTGACAGGACGCAAGCCGTCCGCAGTTACCGAATCACACAGTCCTACAGTGGGTGCTTATCCTATTGTCACAATTGAAACCGCCTTTATTTACATATCCCACAGCACACATAGGAATCACCTAAACTGCAGGCACCATAGAGTCGGCTAACCCGAATGCAACACGACAGCACAACTTATTGGAGGATAATTGACGTTCACACTGCCAGGAAACAGCTGTCGTGCTGTAACCAGGCTGGCCAGGAGTCAGTACCCCTGCCAATTACTTACGAGCAACAAATGGCGGTGTTGTAGCCCAGGGAGTAGAGTTCAGGTGGTAGAAAGATGAACATAACAGGAGACATGGAAAACGTTGCCAAACAGTTATTTAATCTGAAAACGGACAGGCAAATTCAGGTGAGATCCATGCCTTGTTCATTTTCAGAAAAGTAAGCCGGTCTACATTCTCTGAGGATAGTCGCATGCGACGGTCTGTTACTACACCACCTGCAGCACTAAAGACACGCTCAGATAATACACTGGCAGCAGGGCAAGCCAGCACCTCCAATGCATACTGGCTAAGCTCTGGCCATGTATCCAACTTAGAGACCCAAAATTTGAAAGGGGAAGAGGCATCTGGGAGTACACTTAGAGGGAAAGCCAAGTAGTCTGTCACCATCTTACGGAAACGTTTCTTCCTGGTTACTGGAGCCGTCTCGGATGGTGTAGACCTTGCTGGCGCTGTCACAAAACTTTGCCACATTTGTAACATACAGTTCTTGCCCTGTGCAGAGGCGCTGCTTCTGATCCCTCTTGTTGTAGAGGTGTCTACACTGCCTCGACGCACAGAGCTGCTTTGTAAAGCAGTAGCTGCAGCAGCAGCACACTCTCTCGGCTGGAATGTACAACAGTATGGATTGCACCAGTGTGTCTTGGTACTCCTGCATTTTACGGTCCCGGTTCACCGGTGTGATGAGGGTTTGTAAGTTGTCCCGGTAGCGAGGGTCTAGGAGGGTGTACACCCAATAATCTGACGTGCTGAGAATGTGGGCGATGCGGCGGTCGTTTCTCACGCACTGAAGCATGAAATCAACCATGTGCTGCAGACTCCCAACTGGCCAACAAAGGCTGTCCTCTGGAAGAGGCGTCATCTCTGTCTCCTCTGCATCACCCCACCCTCGCTCTACATACTGACTACAGCGTTGTGTACCTCCCTCTGTAGGGATTTCTTCCTCCTCCATTGACTCCTCCTCCTCATCCTCCTCACAAAGTGAGCCCTGCCCAGCCCTTTGTGAGGAACCACGTTGCGCTGACTGTCCTGAAGGTAATTGAATTTGTGACTCCTCATCCTCCACCTCTTTCAAAACCTCTTCCTTTAGTGCTTTCAGTGATTTCTGAAGCAGGCAGATAAGGGGGACAGTCATGCTGACTAGTGCATCATCTGCACTCGCCATCCGATTTGAGACATCAAACGCACGCAAAACGTCGCAGATGTCCTTCATAGAGGCCCACTCAGTAGTGGTGAAGTGTGAACGGCGCAAATTGCGAGTTGATTGCGCCTGTTGCAGCTGATACTCCATTACTGCTGGCTGCTGCTCACACAACCGCTCCAACATATGTAACGTGGAATTCCACCTGGTGGGTATGTCACATATGATGCGATGTTCAGGAAGGCGAAATCTGACTTGCAGAGCTGCAATGCGCGATCTGGCCATGCTGGAACGTCGCAAGTGAGCGCACTCTAGGCGGACCTTGTGCAGCAGTGCATCAAGATCCGGATAGTCCCTCAAAAAACTCTGCACGACCAAGTTGAGCACATGTGCCAGACATGGTATGTGAGTGAGGTTGCCAAGGCCAGAGCTGCCACCAGATTTCGGCCATTGTCACACACTACCAAGCCTGGCTGGAGATTAGCTGACAAAAACCACACATCGCGCTCCTGCTTGATGGCATCCCAGAGCTCCTGCGCTGTGTGGCTTCGATTCCCCATGGGAATTAATTTCAGTACGGCCTGTTGACGTTTGGCCACGGCTGTGCTCATATCGGTCGCAACAGGTAAGCGTTCACAGGTCCATGTGGAGGTATACCGTGACGACTCGTGCAGCGATGATTCTGAGGAACTGGAGTAGGAGGAGGAATCAATGTGCACAGACTGGATTCCTGCAATCCTTGGAGTTGGCAGAACACGTACAGTGCCACTGGCAAGATCTGTACCCGGCTCCACAACATTGACCCAATGGGCATTGAGGGAAAGGTATCGTCCCTGGCCATGGGTACTGGTCCACGCATCGGTGGTCAGGTGGACCCTGCTACTGACGGCGTTTAGTAGCGCATGTTTAATGTTTCCCTCGACATGTTTTTGCAGAGCAGGGACAGCTTGCCTGCTGAAATAAAATCGGCTTGGCACATTATATTGTGGGACTGCCAATGCCATAAAGTTCCTGAAACTGTCAGTCTCCACCAGCCTGAATGACAGCATTTCAAGGGACAGGAGTTTTGCAAGGCCAGCATTCAGAGCCTGTGCTCGTGGATGGTTTGCCGAGTATGGCCGTCTTTTATCCCATGCCTGTGTTACCGATGGCTGTTTTTTGTACTGGGAGTGTGACGATGACTGTGAACTTGCTGCAGTGGGTGGAATAACAGTTTCTCTATGGACAACAGTGACCGAGGTTCTTCCATGGAGATCCTGTGAGGAAGCCGAAACAGGTGTGTGAGAGCTGGAGGTAGAGGCTCGAACATGACCTAAAGATGTAGGTGCTGCTGTAGGTTGGCCTACATCTCCAGTGTGTCTTTGGAACTCAGCTACGTGCTTTGTCCGTACATGTGTCCACATATTTGTGGTATTCAGGTTCCTGATATTTTTACCTCTTTTAACTTTTTGCTTACACAGCTTGCATTGAACATAGCAAATATCATGTACAAGTCTGTCAAAAAAGGACCACGCAGTGCAAGTCATGGGAGCGCCAATTTTGACATTTCTAAGAGAACTGCTCCCAACAGGTGCCAAACTGGAGGCTACAGGCAAGCGAGTCTGCAGCCTACCTCTCCCTCCTCTTTGTACCGTTGGGACAATCTCTTCCTCAGAGCTGCTCCCACCACCTTCCTGTTGCTCACGCCATGTTGGGTCTCGGACTTCATCATCTCCACTACCCTCTTCCAACACCTGCTGCTGTTGGATGGTCTGGGCAGCACCATGCTCCACAAAACCTGGCACCTGAGTCTCATCATCATCATAAGATGCGTTCTGCGGTGTGCTGTCCATCGGCACTGGCTCACCCGCCTCTTCAGATTGCGAGAGACACAGCTGTTGCGCATCACTGCATACTCCCTCTTCTTCAAATTGCAGAATGCTGCTTGCCTGTGCCCGTGTTTGCGAGCCAACAGATTCTGAGAACAGAAGCAGAGACTCAGCTGGCTCTGTACAGAACTCTCTGACTGCCTTGGCAATTTGACAGGCGGTGAACAGACAGATGGTTGCTCAACAGTGTTGTGTTCCTGAGAGGAGGTGGAAGGAATTGAAGTCGATGCATTGGCTGCCATCCAACCAACAACGGCTTCAATTTGTTCTTCCCGCAGCAGGGGGTCACGCCGAGCTCCTACCAAAGTGCGCATAAAGGAACGCTCACGGGGATAAATGGTGGATGCTGTGTCACTGAGGGCGGCAGCAGACACAGAATCCCCACGTCCTCTCCCTGCTGAAACTCCACGGCCACGACCACGACCACGTGCCTTACTCACTGACTTCTTCATCTTGGTAGATTGATAAAGAAAGTCAGAAAAGTTATAAGGCCTAAGTGTGGTTATTACGCAGAGACTGAAGTGAACACTGAAACACAACTGTTCACAATCTGTGAAAGGCTACTCCTTTGTCTACTTCTATAGTGTTTGCAACCAATGTATTGTATACGGATGGAAGCGCGTCACACTAATGGATTAGATTTTTTTCAAATATAATGGAGCAGCACCAATTAGAGAAAAATGTGAAGGATGAGGCAGTGACACACGCTCAGCAGACTACAACCAGCAGTGGTTGAAGAACTAACTGGAGCGTGATCTTCACTCAAAAAATCAAAACCTCACAGACTGCAGTGAACACTGAAACACAACTGTTCACAATCTGTGAAAGGCTACTCCTTTGTCTACTTCTATAGTGTTTGCAACCAATGTATTGGATACGGATGGAAGCGCGTCACACTAATAGTTAAATTGCATGGAGCTGCAAGAATTACACTGAAGGAAAAAAAAAATAGTCTGTGAGTGACATGTGCAGATGCCTACAGACAGCGTTGCATGCAGAGCAAACTGCAGCGTCACCTGCACTCACACACACCTTGCAGAGCTGTTAAAACAACACTGCAGGCAAAAGGAAGCTTTACACAGCGGTTGGTGCTAGCCTGCCTACAGCACAGTACACTAAATCGCAATCTCTAACTGTCCCTCAGAGTCAGCACAGCAGCGTTCTGTCCCTTACTGAATTCACAGCACAGTGACGCTAAAATGGCGGCGGCGCCTTTTATAGTGCATTCTGACATCATTTCAGCATCCAATCACAGCCATGCCATTAGTTAACATGACCGCAGCAGTACAGGATGTGCCCACACTTCTTAGGATTCCTCATTGGCTGACTAAAATCACATTGCCTCGCAAAGAATTATGGGAACTTCCGATTCCGGTTTTCGATAAGACGAAAATATCGAAACTAATTATCGAAAGGCCGATAGAGCTAATATCGGCCGATAGCCGATATTTGCATTATCGTATCGCTCAACACTACTGATTAGTGATGAGTGAGTATACTCGTTACTCGGGTGGTCTCCGAGTATTTGTAAGTGCTAGGAGATTTAGTTTATGTCGCCATAGCTGCATGATTTGCGACTGCTAGGCAGCCTGAATACATGTGGGGATTCCCTAACAAACAGGCAATCCCCACTTATATTCAGGCTGTCTAGTAGCCGCAAATCATGCAGCTGCTTCGACAGAAACAAAATCACAGAGCACTTCCAAATACTTGGAAACCACCCAAGTGTGCTCGGGAAAACCTGAGCAACGAGCATACTCGCTCATCACTAATACTGATGTAAAATATTGGCCAAATACTGAGCGTGTGGACGAGGCCTTTGAAGTATAATTACATAGTGTTAGTTACAACACTAACTCCAGGAATAGAAAATAAAATTCTTAAAATAGTTTCAGAATTTCAGAAATTTAAGGGTCTGTTTACCTGCTGACAGTCATTTAATAGGCTGTTTATTCAGGCCAACCTGGCATCATGAACGGCATGATTACAAAAGGCTTTTGAGAATGATGATCTCTTCTGCAGCACAACAAAT
Source organism: Oophaga sylvatica (assembly GCA_033576555.1). NCBI lineage: Eukaryota > Metazoa > Chordata > Amphibia > Anura > Dendrobatidae > Oophaga > Oophaga sylvatica. The sequence goes on along the minus strand of JARQOD010000002.1, from coordinate 305,337,352 downwards.
GAATTATTGTCAACTTGTTTAAACTGCACAATATTTTCACAAAACAGTGTACCTCTGACAACGCTCAATTGCAATAATCATGTAAAGTAAATGGGCCCTTAAAGTTGCATTGTTTTGTCAGAAAGTGCCAAGAAACTAATGAGATAGGATACAAAAGTAACTTGCTTTGACGTATATGAAAATGGACAAAAGAAGGAGGTCAGTAACGGCGAACACTGCAGAGAAAAAAGAAGGCCATTAATGGTTTGAATATGGGTCTGATGAAAACCAAGGAGATTTGGAAGATAGTTGGAAGAGAACATTAAAAGGTAATTTCCATATTATAAAGGGATAGTTTATTACTAGGATCTCTTATTAATTTATTGTCAGATTTCATCCAGCCCTGCTCCTGCAACATCTGCTTCCATTACCATGCGCCTCTGTAATCATTTGTTGGCATGGCTTGAGATGAAGATGTCAGGACAATAGACTTTCAACTTCACAGGCTTTGTTCAACCACTAAGATTAGGACCTGTAGTGACATCTAGTCTGGCAGAATTGGTGTGTGTACTACACATCTAGAGCAATCAGCTATCTGCTTTGGCCAATGGAACAACACCACATCATACTATTCTACCTGCTTACTACTGAAAGCTGCCAGACATAGTTTTACTATCCCTGCTTCACATCTCTTGTCCAGTCTGTTCAGCCTGTTGTTGTGTTTTGGTAGCTGAGGAGAATAAGCAAAAACGGCAATACACCAGAGAGGCTGGAACCTATTGGATTGCAGTACCCTGAACTAACCACACAACTAGAGGTAGCCGTGGAGCGTTCCTACGTTGATCCTAGACGCCTCATCACAGCCTGAGAGATAACTACACCTAAAGGCAGAAAGATGGCAGAGCTAGCCCTATTATTAAGAGCAAACTCAGCCAAAGGCAAAAAAGAGACCCAGTCATCTTGATCAGCAGACACAAAACATCTCAAATAAGTCTCCAATGTCTGGTTTGTTCTCTCGGTTTGTCCATTGGTCTGAGGATGAAAAGCAGAGGAGAAAGATAATTGAACACCAAGTTTAGAACAAAATGTCCTCCAAAATCTGGAAACAAACTGGACTCCTCTGTCAGACACAATGTTCTCCGGAATGCCATGTAACCGAACGAAGGAACAAAGGCACCAATTCGGAGGAGGAAGGTAACTTAGGTAATGGCACAAGATGTATCATCTTGGAAAACCTATCACAGATTACCCAGATAACGGTCATTCTCTGAGAAACAGGGAGGTCGGAAATAAAATCCATAGAGATATGGGTCCATGACCTCTTGGGCACAGGTAATGGCATTAACAAACCACTAGAGCGAGAGCAAGGCTTGGAGCGAGAGCAAGTCCCGCAGGACTGCACAAATTCCCTGACGTCACGAGACAAAGTAGGCCACCAAAAGGACCGACTCACCAAGTCTCTGGTACCAAAAATCCCGGGATGACCAGCCAACGCGGAACAATGAATCTCAGACATCACACTCTTCTTCCACTGGTCTGGGACAAACAATTTCCCAGTAGGTCAGCGCTCAGGTTTATCCTCCTGACAACCTTCCAGAGCCAGTCTCAAATTGGGCGAGATAGCGGAAAGAACTACACCCTCTTTCAAAATTACAGTAGGATCAGATAACTCAGGAGAGTCTGCAAAGAAACTCCTCGAGAGGGCATCCGCCTTAACATTCTTAGTGCCAGGAAGAAAAGAAACCACAAAATTAAAACGTGTGAAAAACAAGGCCCACCTGGCCTGTCTAGGATTAAGTCGCTTGGCTGATTCCAGATAAACCAGATTCTTATGGTCCGTGAGGACCACCACCTAATGTTTGGCTCCTTCCAGCCAATGTCTCCACTCTTCAAAGGCCCATTTCATGGCCAATAACTCCCGATTACCCACGTCATAATTACGTTCAGTTGGAGAAAATTTTCGAGAGAAAAAGGCACAAGGGTTACTCTTAGAGGTCTCTGGATCTCTTTGGGACAAAACGGCACCTGCCCCAATTTTAGAGGCATCAACCTCCACCTGAAACGGTAGAGAAACATCAGGTTGCCGTAGAACAGGAGCAGAAGTGAATCTCTGCTTAAGTTCCTGAAATGCAGAGACTGCCTCAGGAGGCCAATTCACCACATCAGAACCCTTTTTGGTCAAATCAGTCAATGGTTTAACAATACCAGAGAAATTACCAATAAATTTACGATAAAAATTGGCAAAACCCAAAAATCTCTGAAGAGCCTTTAATGAAGTAGGTTGGACCCAATCACAGATGGCGTGTGTTACGGTTCGAGTTCCCGCTGCTGCACAAGGGGGTCTTGAACCAGTCCTGCTGCGGTCCCTCATTCATCTCTGGCCGCAGTGGAGCCTGCTCAGCAGAGACGTCGATCCCAGCGTCTTGCCCATTCCAGTACTGTGCAGAGACTTGCTGCTGCCTCTCCTGGATCTGCTATTATAGCCAGTACTGGAGCAGACATCTTTGGGCGAATTCCTGCGTTTCCCCTTCTGAGCATGTCCAGGGTAAGATCTCTCATTGGAGATCAGGGGTCACATGTTCAGGCACTGCAGCAGCTCCTATTGGTCCACCAGGAAGGTCATGAAACTACATGTGTTTGGAAAAGTTTCTCATTGGTCCTTGTTTCTGGCAGTCCTGTAGCTGTTGCTATAAAAGGGTGGCATGGCTGGGCCGCCATGCGCTAATATCAATCATTATATGCTTAGCGCCAGTGTGGTCATGCGTGTGTGTGGTTAGGGCCTGGCTGAAATAAGCCCCTAGAATACAGACTTAATCGGTGAGGAGTTTGGTATGCTAGCTGGTCAGGGTCGGTGTCCTAGATGCCCTAGATTGCCGGCATAACCGGTGAGGAGTTTGATTGCCGTATTCAGGGCCTGGCGTTCAGACGCCATAGATTGCGGGTGACTCCCGCGAGGACATTAGCGCATGATCACGTTCTATGTTCACTTAGCTGTTCACTGTGTACCTGGGTGCCTGACAGGACACAGAAGTTTGTCTCAGCGGCTCTGTGACGTAACAGGGTTCGCTTTCAATGCTAGACAGCGCCCTAGCGTGTTTATTTTGCGACTCAGTTGTGTTAAGTGAGTTCGCACACATCGCCATATAGCGCTGCGGCACTCCTTCTAGCGGCTCTGTGGATTAACAGAGTTCGCACATATTGCCACAGCGCGTTACGGCATTTATTTTGGCGACTCTGCATGATAACAGAGTTCGCTTCTTGCGCCATTTCACTAGCAGCAGGCTCCGCCTGCACGGTGGACCCCGGGCTGCGAACGCACCTCTCCACATCTTATATTTGGTGCATTCCGCAGACCCTAACATAATATTAGCGCCAGGGTCTGACTAGTAAAATGGCGGATGAACAGCGTTTACAGCTGTACATCCAGCAGCTGGAGGGTAGGTTGGCGGCTCTTGAGCGCACAACCTCAGCTGTGGATGTTACCGCAGTCGCTGTTCAGGCTGCTAGCGTAGCTGCAGCCAGTTTGTCCTCTGCCACCTCTGTCCCTACATTAACCCACCTCCCGCTACCAAACAAGTTTGCTGGTGACAGCAAGCAATGTCAGGGATTCGTAAGTCAGTGCTCCATACACCTCGAGCTTCTGGCTGCAAGTTTCCCCACGGATCGGGCACAAGTGGGCTTTGTGATAGCTCTTCTGTCGGGCAGAGCGTTGGAGTGGGCAACGTCGCTGTGGGAGCGCGACGACCGTGTGGTGCAGAGCGCTTCTCGTTTTCTGGAGGCTCTGAAAAAGGTTTTTCTAGGACCTCAGGTCACCCACGATACGGCGCTCAAACTGCTGGCAAGTACCCAGGGTTCGGCTTTGGTCAGCCATTTTGCTGTCCAATTTCGGACTCTGGCCTCGGAATTAGAGTGGCCAGATAAAGTCCTCATTCCCGTGTTCTGGAGAGGACTGGCGGGTCATGTGAAAGACGCCTTGGCTACCAGGGAGATTCCTGCCACACTGGAGAAGCTTATCGCTATTTCCACCCGCGTCGACCTCCTTTTCCACGAGTGGAGGCTGGAACGTGCCCAGTGTAGGCAGAGTGTCCGGTTGGCTCCTACCTTTGCCACCCCTCTGGAGTTGCCTGTTCAGGCGCCCGACCTTCAGGAGGTTGCTCCTGCAGGATCTAAATCTCGGGTCACTCGTCCATCCCCGATTTGTTATATTTGCCAGCAGCAGGGACATTTTGCCAACTGATGTCCACAGTGGCTGAATAAACGGTCTCGCCCAGTAACCATAGGAACAGGGTCATTGGACGCCATGAGTTTTACCCCTAAAGTGCTCCTCAAGTGGATAATTACCCACGGTTCTACCAACCTACCCGTCAAGCTGTGGGTGGATTCTGGGGCAGAGAGGAATTTTATGTCATCCTCCTTTGCTTCTCGCCACCCCATGCCTTTGGTGTTGCTGGCTGAACCAGTATCGGTACGGGTGTTGAACGGAGCAATTCTGCCCTCACAAATCACCCATCAGTCTGTCCCACTCACCTTGTCTATGTCTCCTTCCCATCAGGAGAATATATCATTTTTTATCCTCCCTGAGGGTATAGATGAGGTTTTGTTGGGATTACCCTGGCTCCGCCACCACTCTCCCCATATTGAGTGGTCTTCAGGGAGAATTCTGGGTTGGGGTAATTTATGTAAAGGCAGATGCATTAGGGACAGCATGCAGGTCAACACCACTGAGATACCCATAGACCTCTCTCCTCTTCCCAAGGTCTATTGGTCTTATGCCGACGTTTTCTCGAAGAAGGCTGCAGAGACTCTTCCGCCTCATCGCCCCTATGACTGTCCTATCGACCTCTTGCCTAGAGCTGAGCCTCCTAGAGGAAGGGTTTATCCCCTCTCTCTTCCTAAGACAGAGGCCATGTCCCAATATATTCAGGAGAACTTGGCAAGGGGATTCATTAGGAATGAAAAATAAGTATCCTTTGCCGCTAATCTCTGAGCTCTTTGACAGGCTTCGGGGAGCAAGGGTATTTACTAAGCTAGACCTGCAGGGTGCGTATAACCTGATTCGCATCCGTGAGGGGGACGAATGGAAGACGGCATTTAACACCAGGGATGGGCATTATGAATATCTGGTAAAGCCCTTTGGCCTCTGTAATGCCCCAGCTGTCTTCCAAGACTTTGTGAACGACATCTTCCGGGATATGTTGACCACCTCGGTGGTAGTCTATCTGGATGACATTCTCATCTTTTCTCCAGATATGGCCTCCCACCGGAGAGATGTCTGCAAGGTCTTCGACCTCTTGCGAGCAAATTCCCTATATGCGAAGTTGGAGAAGTGCATGTTTGAGCAGGAGTCTCTACCTTTCCTGGGCTATATCATCTCCACCCAGGGATTGGCTATGGATCCTACCAAACTACAGGCTGTGATGGATTGGCAAGAACCCCACTCCCTTAAGGCGGTGCAGCGCACTACTATCGCCAATTCATTCCCCACTTCTCTACTTTGGTAGCTCCCTTGGTAGCCCTCACCAAGAAGGGAGCTAATCCCAAGTTGTGGTCAGAGGAGGTCACCAAGGCGTTCTCCTCCATCAAGTCGCATTTCGCCAGTGCTCCCATCTTACATCGCCCCGATGTCGATAAACCGTTTATCTTAGAGGTGGATGCCTCTTCTGTTGGTGCTGGAGCAGTCCTTTTTCAAAAGGATGCCCAGGGTCGGAAGCATCCCTGCTTCTTCTTTTCCAAGACCTTTAAACCAGCAGAGAGGAATTATTCCATCGGGGACAGGGAGTTACTGGCTATGAAGTTGGCCTTCTCCGAGTGGAGACATCTTCTGGAGGGGGCTCACTTCCCCTTCCAAGTATGCACGGACCACAAGAACTTGGTGTATTTGCAGACAGCCCAGCGGCTAAATTCCCGTCAGGCCAGATGGTCCTTGTTTTTCTCCCGGTTCCATTTCACCCTCCATTTCCTCTCTGGTGAGAAGAACATTCGCGCAGACGCTCTATCCCGCTCCGTGGTGTCCTCTGAGGAGGTGGAGGAGGAGCCTCGGCTTATTGTCCCCACAGAAAGCCTAAGAACGGTGGCTCTGGTTTCGCTTGAGTCTGTGCCTCCGGGCAAGACTTTTGTGCCCACCAATTTGCGACCGGAAGTACTCTCTTTGGCACATTCGTCCAGGGTGGGTGGACATTTTGGGACAAAAAGGACTTCTGAGTTGCTGACGAGGACATACTGGTGGCCGCAGATGGCCCGTGACGTCAGGGAATACGTTCAGGCGTGCGTCTCCTGCGCCAAGAATAAGTCCCCTCGACAACGGCCAGCTGGGTTACTTTTCCCTTTACCGGTGGCAGACAGGCCTTGGGAGATGGTCGGGATGGATTTTGTGGTGGGCTTACCCAAGTCTCGGGGCTGCACCATCATCTGGGTGATAACCGACCACTTCTCCAAAATGGTGCACTTAGTGCCGTTACCACGGTTACCGTCTGCACGGGCCTTGGCAGCATTATTCATTAGGCATATTTTCCGCCTACACGGTATGCCAGACAAAATTGTCAGTGATTGAGGTCCCCAGTTTGCGTCTCGGTTCTGGAGAGAGCTGTGTCGTTTACTCAGCATTGAGTTGAATCTCTCCTCTGCATACCATCCCGAGACGAATGGGTTGGTAGAGAGGGCCAACCAGACCTTGGTCACATACTTGCGACATTTTGTCTCTGCCAGGCAGGATGACTAGGCATCCTTGCTACCGTGGGCTGAGTTCACTCTAAATAATGCTGTGGCTGACTCCACCAGACAGACCCCATTCCTCCTGAACTACGGTCAGCATCCGCGGGTACCAGTGCCCATGCCCGTGTCTTCCGCAGATTCCAGGGTGGCAGACTGGGCTGTGGAGGCACGGGACATTTGGGACCGCACCCAGGATGCCATTCAGGCCTCCAAAGAGAGGATGAGGTCTTTGGCCGATGCCCATCGGCGCCCTGCTCCTACATTTGCTCTGGGTGACCTAGTGTGGCTTTCTGCCCGAAACATCAGGCTACATGTAGAGTCCACCAAGTTGGTACCTCGCTTTTTGGGCCCCTTTAAAGTTCTTGAGCAGGTGAACCCGGTGGTTTACCGCCTAGCCCTTCCGCCTCGCCTTGGTATCACTGACACCATTCACGTGTCCCTCCTGAAACCCGTGGCCATTTCCCGGTTTTCTGAGTCATCTGCCGGGACGTCGGGTTCATCTACCGACGATCATGAGGTGAACGCCATTGTTGGGTGCAAGGTGGTATGAGGCAAAAATTTTTATTTGGTGTATTGGAGGGGTTATGGGCCTGAGGATAGGTCCTGGGAGCCTGCTGAGCATGTTCACGCTCCGCAGCCTTTGAGCGCAGCGAGGCCCAAAGAAGGGGGGGCCCTAGGAGGGGGGGTAATGTTAGGGTTCGAGTTCCCGCTGCTGCACAAGGGGAGTCTCGAACCAGTCCCGCTGCGGTCCCCCATTCATCTCCGGCCGCAGTGGAGCCTGCTCAGCAGAGACGTCGGTCCCAGCATCTTGCCCATTCCAGTACTGTGCAGAGACTTGCTGCTGTCTCTCCTGGATCTGCTATTATAGCCAGTACTGGAGCAGACGTTTTTGGGACGAAGTCCTGCGTTTCCCCTTCTGAGCATGCCCAGGGTAAGATCTCTCATTGGAGATCAGGGGTCACATGTTCAGGTACTGCAGCAGCTCCTATTGGTCCGCCAGGAAGGTCATGAAACTACATGTGTTTGGAACAGTTTCTCATTGGTCCTTGTTTCTGGCAGGTCCTGTAGCTGTTGCTATAAAAGGGTGGCATGGCTGGGCCGCCATGCGCTAATATCAATCATTATATGCTTAGCGCCAGTGTGGTCATGCGTGTGTGTGGTTAGGGCCTGGCTGAAATAAGCCCCTAGAATACAGACTTAATCGGTGAGGAGTTTGGTATGCTAGCTGGTCAGGGTCGGTGTCCTAGATGGCCTAGATTGCCGGCATAACCGGTGAGGAGTTTGATTGCCGTATTCAGGGCCTGGCGTTCAGACGCCATAGATTGCGGGTGACTCCCACGAGGACATTAGCGCTTGATCACGTTCTATGTTCACTTAGCTGTTCACTGTGTACCTGGGTGCCTGACAGGACACAGAAGTTTGTCTCAGTGGCTCTGTGACGTAACAGGGTTCGCTTTCAACGCTAGACAGCCCCCTAGCGTGTTTATTTTGCGACTCAGTTGTGTTAAGTGAGTTCGCACACATCGCCATATAGCGCTGCGGCACTCCTTCTAGCGGCTCTGTGGATTAACAGAGTTCGCACATATTGCCACAGCGCGTTACGGCATTTATTTTGGCGACTCTGCGGGATAACAGAGTTCGCTTCTTGCGCCATTTTACTAGCAGCAGGCTCCGCCTGCACGGTGGACCCCGGGCTGCGAACGCACCTCTCCACATCTTATATTTGGTGCGTTCCGCAGACCCTAACAGCGTGAACCTTGACAGGGTCCATTTCAATAACAGACGGAGACAAAATGAATCCCAGAAATGAGACCTTCTGTGCGCCAAAAAGACACTTTGATCCCTTCACATACAGTGCATTCTCTCTCAAAATCTGGAACACAGTCCGAACATGTTTCACATGAGAGTCCCAGTCGGGGAAAAAATAAAGATATCATCCAAATAAACAATCAGAAATGTATCCACAAAATCCCTGAAAATATCATTCATGAAGGATTGGAAGACAGAAGGAGCATTAGTGAGCCCAAAGGGCATCACTAGGTACTCAAAATGCCACTCTGGGGTACTAAACGCCGTCTTCCATTCATCCCTGTGCTTAATGCGAATAAGGTTATACGCCCCCCTGAGGTAAACCAACTAGCACTTTTCACCCTGGAAAACAGGTCAGAAATCAAGGGTAACAGATATTGATACTTCACAGTGATCTTATTTAAGAGATGATAATCAATACACGGCCTCAATGAACCATCCTTTTTGGCCACAAAGAAAAAACCGGCACCCAAGGCTGAAGAGGATGGTCTGATATGACCCTTCTCCAATGACTCCTTGATATAAGATCGCATAGCATCGTGTTCAGGTACAGACAAGTTAAAAAGGCGACTTTTAGGAAATTTACCACCAGGCACTAATTCAATAGCGCAATCATAGCTCCTGTGAGGGGTAAGGATGCAGATTTACTTTCACTAAATACATCCGAAAAATCAGTCAAAAAGTCAGGAACATCCTGAGACTGGGGAGAGGCAGAAAAAACAGGAGTGTCGACATTAACACATTGGCAGTCCCAACTGGTCACAGACAGATTTCCAAAAAAAAACAGGATTATGAGACTGTAACCAAGGGAAACCTAGTACAATAATGTCATGCAGATTATACAGCACCAGAAATTTGCAACTATCCTGATGATCTGGTTCAACCTTCATTATCACCTGAGTAGAAAACTGGGGTTTATTCTCCACCAAAGGGGTAGAATCAATGCCCAGTAAGGGAATAGACTTCTGCAGGGGTATCATGGGAAACCCACAACGTTTGGCAAAGTCAAAATCCATCAGGTTAATAGCTGCTCCAGAATCAACAAAATCCTGAGCAGAAAATGTGGACAGGGAGAAAATCAGGGTAACAGTCAACAGAAATTTAGTCTGAACACTACCCAAGACAACTGAGCGTGCAAAACGTCTTCCCCGCTTAGGGCAGACTGAAATAGCATGAGAGGCGTCACCACAATAGAAACATAACCCATTGCGCTTTCGAAACTCATGACGCTGTGCCCCAGAAGTCACTCTATCACACTGCATGGGCTCAGAAGCTGGCTCACAAGGCAACACTATCTCACGCATACCTCTGCACTCACGCAAACGTCTGTCAATTTGAATAGCCAATGACATAGAATCATTGAGACCAGAGGGAGCAGGGAATCCTACCATAACATCCTTTACATTCTCTGACAGCCCCTTCCGAAAAAGGGCTGCCAAAGTATCATCATTCCATTTGGTCAGGACTGCCCACTTTCGGAATTTCTGACAGTACAACTCAGCGTCTTCAAGACCCTGATTTAATGCCAACAAGGTTTTTTCAGCTTGATCAGTGACATTAGGTTCATCGTACAATAACCCCAGAGCCTGAAAAAATACATCAATATCATTCAAAACAGGATCCCTAGGTGTCAGGGAAAAAGCCCAATCCTGAGGGTCGCCGCGCAGGAGAGAGATGACAATTTGAACCTGCTGTGCTGCGTTCCCTGAGGACTTAGGCTTTAAGGCAAAAAACAACTTACAGTTATTTTTGAAATTCAGAAATTTAGCCCGATCCCCCCAAAACAAATCTGGCATGGGAATCCTAGGTTCCACAACCGGCAACCTAGCAAGATAGGTTGCAATACTCCGAACCTCAGTGACAAGCTGATCCACACGGCCAGACAACTGTGCAAGCTCCATTGAGAGAAAAAAAATCCTCTTCAGCACCCAGAGAAAAAGGGAAAATGCAACAAACAGGAAAAAAAAAATCTCTAACAACTCTGACTTTTTTTTTTCTTTCCACACTATTTTTCCCTTCTGTGAGTACCATATAATTTTCAGTTTGGGCTGGTGATACTTTTGTGTTTTGGTAGCTGAGGAGAATAAGCAAAAACGGCAATACACCAGAGAGGCTGGAACCTATTGGATTGCAGTACCCTGAACTAACCACACAACTAGAGGTAGCCGTGGAGCGTTCCTACGTTGATCCTAGACGCCTCGTCACAGCCTGAGAGATAACTACACCTAAAGGCAGAAAGATGAAAGCTATCTGCCCCGGAGCAGATCTCCAAAGAAAATAGGAAGCCCCCAAATATGTAATGGCGGTTAGACAAGAAGAAGCACGGACACAGACAGAAAATCGAATGAGCAAACGCTGGGGCCCAATCTGTCTAGACAGAAAAGTACAGGAAAGGATACTCACTGCAATAAAAAAAAAAACCCTAAAAAATACCAACTCTTCTGATTTCAAAAACACCTGAGATCACACGATCTCTACCACCTAAAATCTGATCTCTGGTGTAACAAAACTAAGCCGCAGCCACTGAAAAAATAGGAAAAAGCAAATGAACAAATAACAGTGGCTTCAGATAAACTGAGAGGAGCACAAGCCCCCGGAGGGGACCTGGCTGACCTCCACAGAAGTGCAGGGAACAATGCAAAAAGCAAGCACAAAAATAAAAGCAGAAAATATCTTAACTGATAGCAGAAGATGCAGGCAAGACTTAGCAAACTTCCAAATGAACCAGGAACCACAATTGAGACAAGAACAATTGATCACCGGCAACCATCATGGGAGGGAACCTCCCTTATATCAGACCAGTCAGCGATCCCAGATTGCCATTCCTCGCTGAAAGGCTCAGTACTGTCTGTAACCACCAGAGGGAGCCTCTGCTCAGAAACCATCTCTAGCACATTCATAACAGCCTGTGTTATTCCTATTTTGATCTTGGCTTGCTTAATGATGATTTACCTGCTCTGCTATTTTGTCTGCCCTCATGTTTCTGATCCAGTTACCTGAAAACTCCTATCAGCCTGAACCACCAGCCAACAGCATTCTCAGGGATCCAACCCAGGTGTCCTTTCATAAATCCAGATTCCTGCACAGAAGTGTGAAGGCTAGGACAAACTCTGGAAATTGGTAAGTGGAGTGGCTAGTGTCAAGCCTGTCCATGGTGGTCATATTTAAAGCTGACAGGTAGCCACAAACATTGCAGCTGTTATATTTATAACTGAGAAAAGTCAAACCACTAGGCATTAACAATAAAAAATTGTTCATCTCAGGCCCTTTTTCTGTTTTTTTTCTGCTTATGATCAACCTTAGCCATCCACTGTATAGGAAACTGCAGCTCCAAATAAATAGAGGTGGCTAAATTGTTATGCCAGATAGTGCTTGCTTGGTAGAAAGAAAACTATGAAGGGATCCGAGACCTAAAATAGCCTCTTATTCTTAAGATCCGACGGTATCTATTCTATTATTTCTGAACACTGTTTTTCGGTTATTACTTTGGATCTCCGTTCATACTGCACCCACACACACAAATGATACACCATTTGAAAATTAAACTTGCCCCCTTCACTAAGAAAATAGCCAATCAAACCACACATCAAAGATTTGATCAAAAAACACAGTTTAAACATTAGTTTTCGTAATACTGCAGTAAGAAAAAATGACCTGCAGGTGGCATCACACTACCTCAAAGCACACTACCACAAAGCTTCTTACAGACATCACAAACAAATACAAACATTTGCCTTGGGGTCTTTCCAGCTTGCCCAAGTGCTTGCCCAGCCTATTTCAGGCACATTGGACGATTGCACACTTCACTGCAGGTGAGTCACATATGCAAACACATTTGTAAACATGCACTGCTTTTTCTCTGATTACTTCGCCCCACACACACAAATGATACACCATTTGAAAGGTAAACTTGCCCTCTTCAGCAAGAAAAGAGCCAAACAAACCACACATTCACGATTTCATCACTACAGACAGTTTAAACATTCATTTTCATAAACCTGCAGAAAGAAACAATGACCTGCAGGTGGCTCCTCAACCTGAAGACATTTTTGGCCTCTTTTATCAAACCAATTTATTGTGTTACCAATCTACATATATAAATCCTGTCTGTGTTCATCATCTCATGAAATACATTTAAATTTGACCAGCTTGCTTTTTCAGAAATTGCCTGTGTCCCCAACGACCAATGTGCGAAAATTTTGTACGGTCCAAGCTAGTCCCCATGAATTTGAAGAATTTTTGTTTTATTATATCAACACCCTGAATCCAACTTTTACTTGCTTTTATCACTTTTTAATAACAAAGTTTTAAGCATATACAGAATAAATTAACACAGTTGAACACCATCATTATTTTTTATGATTCATTCAAATAGAATGTAACTTGACATAACAAGAGAAATGCCAACAAATGAGACAAATTTAGATAGTAGAAATGAAATGAAAACATTTGTCAAAAAGCTGTCATATATGTTCCTTCAAGTTCTATCATTAAATGTAATTTCAGGGTGGTAAATGCGAAAATTTAGATTAGGTAAGCACAGAACATATTTAAAGGTTAAGAAAGATACAATGGTCTCATCCCATATTCTCTAAAATTGTCAGATTAAAAAATGGAAAATTTCAAACGTATTGCTGATGCTTAAATATGTAAAGTGTATAGACTGTTTTTCTTGTTCAGAAAACCAGAGATCTAAAGCAGAAACACTATAAAATGAAGTACCGTATATACTCATGTATAAGCCGACCCGTGTATAAGCCGACCCCCCTAATTTTGCCACAAAAAACTTGGAAAACTTATTGACTCGCGTATAAGCCGGGTGTATAAGTTGCCGTCCTGCTCTGTGCTCCCCCATCCAGCTCTGTGAGCCCCCATTCTCCTCTGTGCTCCCCTCCTCCTGCTCCATTATCCTGTCCTGCTCGTGCTTTCCATCATCCCCCGTCCTGCTCCGTGCTCCCCCATCTAGCTCTGCACTCCCCCATTCTCCTCTGTGCCCACCCCCATCCTGCTCCGTGCTCTTCGTCCTCCCCCCGTTCTGCTCCGTGCTCTCCGTCCTCCCCCGTTCTGCTCCGTGCTCTCCGTCCTCCCCCCGTCCTGCTCCGTGCTCTCCGTCCTCCCCCCGTTCTGCTCCGTGCTCTCCGTCCTCCCCCCGTCCTGCTCCGTGCTCTCCGTCCTCCCCCCATTCTGCTCCGTGATCTCCCTCCTCCCCTCGCTCTGCTCCGAGCTCTCCGTCCTCCCCCCCCGTCCTGCTCCATGCTCTCCGTCCTCCCCCGTTCTGCTCCGTGCTCTCCGTCCTCCCCCCGGTCTGCTCCGTGCTCTCCGTCCTCCCCTCGTCCTGCTCCATGCTCCTTGTCCTCCTCCATGCTCCCCCCATCCTCCATCATACTCACCCTCCCCGTGCCATCGCTGAACGTCCCGGCTGGCAATCCTGCGTTCTCCCCGGCTTCCTGCAGCTCTCCCCGGCTTCCTGCAGCTCTCCAGCGCTGATTGGTGACGTAATCCAGCTCATTAAAGCCATGAATATGGAGACCACGCCCATGGGAGTGGCGTCGCGTCCATATTACATGACCTTAATGAGCGGGTGTCAGTATTCCGGGTTTTCTAGGTAACTTTGTCAATGATTTTGCCCTTTGTTAAAATGGAGTTTGCTGTTTTGTGTGCCCTACTTCCTGTTCGTTTGTTTAAAGCCTGGCTCAGGTGTTGGTTTCACTGCTGGAATATTCTGCTTCCGTTTCCCTGCAACCCAGCTGCTTTGTTCCTCACAGATCTTTTGTGTATTTACCAGGAAAGTGCATAGCCTTATCTTCAGGTGTTTCTCAGCCACAGCAGTTTCTACCCATGGCTCTGGACATTCTCTGCATATGTAAGTTGCACAAAGTACTGTGTTATCACTAAACTGTTGACTTGGGAATTTAACCCTTGGTTCACTCCATCTGATAAGAACTGTGTTTCTGAACTGTTGCTGTTTAACCCTTTGTGCATTACCTCTGGTGAGAGCTGTTGGAACTGTTACTGGAACCTTACTGACATATGAACTTGTTGTTGGACTTCACTGAATTAAGCCACAACTGAGATTAACTTGTTCCTGGACCTCCCTGTGTTTTCTTCATACCTGGATCTGACTCTTCACACACCAGCAGTGTGTAAATCCAGCCACGTTATCTGTGCATCAGACTTACCTTGTGGTCACATTTGTGTGAGGACTCCGTCGTAAGAACTTTACCACCCTCGCTATAGAGGTTCAAAGACTTATATATCCGGATTCATATAACTGGACTTGTGTATATATATATGGACTCATTGCATGTCACTACGGGTTGTTTGAATATTGTTTTCGGGTGTTTTGCTGTTTCACAAATACATTATTTGCATTCAAAGAAACCCGTCTCTGATTGTTCATTGCCCCACGCTATCAGAATCCTCGAGTTCCTACAATAGTATTACAGGATATTCCAGCCTAAAAAAGAGGATTCTGCTGGGGCAATGACGGAGACACGGGCAGACAAATTGTTCACCATAGTTAACTCCTTGCAGCAGGAGGTGGCGGCTGCACTCAATCAGATTAGAGACTTGGAGTCTCGGGTTAACCACAATGCACAGGGGTTTGGTCAGGCTCTCCAAGATCTACGTTCTAGGTTAGGAGTCCTGGAGGCCTTACCTACTGAGCCTACCTCATCCACCAGTATGCCCAAATTGCCTCCATTCCGTTTTAATGGTGACCGAAGTCAATTCCGTGGGTTTGTTAATCAATGTATATTGTTTTTTGATGTACATGCCTCCTACTACCGGTCTGATAGATCTAAGGTTCTATGTATTATTATGTTGTTGACATCACGTGCACTGGCTTGGGCAAATCCTATGGTTGAAAGTCATGATACCCGTCTAAATAATTTGGACAATTTTCTGGCAGCCATGGCGCAAATGTTCGACGATCCCAACCGCCGTGCTACCGCTGAATCTGCCTTGCTTTCCTTACGCCAGGGAAACGGTCAGTCATAGAATATGTTACTGAATTTAAAAGGTTAGTGGTGGACACCCAGTGGGAAAACAATGCTTAATTACCAATCTTTAGAAAAGGTTTGTCAAATGCAATCAAGGATGAGCTAGCTCGTTCAGAGTCTCCACAGGAGTTTGAATTGTTTATACAGCACTGTGTACGTATTGATATCCGTTTAACTGAACGCAGACAAGAAAAATGGGCCGCTGTAAATCGCATTACTAATTACTCTCTTCCGTCCAGGGAAACCACAGGCAAAAACCCGCGAGAGGCTGAGGAGGTGCCTATGCAGGTGGACTCACTGCAGAGACGTGAGAATAATGAACGCCGCGAACACCGTCTCCGTGAGCGCTTATGTTTCTATTGTGGTCAATCGGACCATTTCCTCATCAATTGTCCTAAATGTCCTAGGCGACCAAACAAGGTGTTGGCGGTAGTAGGGGATTATGATAACACAGACGCTGAGTCTGAAGTTTCGGAAACCAGTCTACATCTAGATGCGGTTTTTCCCCCAATACTGATGCCGACTTCCCCTAAAGATCAAGGGGAGAAATATTCACATTGTTCTCTTCCTATACAGATTCAGTGGGAGGAACAGTGGATATCAAGTTCTGTCATGATAGACTCTGGAGCAGGTGGGAATTTCATGGATTCTTCTTTTGCAAAGGAACATGGTATAAAGACACAACTAAGAGCTTCACCAATCACTATGGAAACGGTGGATGGTTCCCCATTAGTTTCTGGACCAGTAGATCGGGAGACAGTGCCTCTGGAGTGTAAGATGGAACCAGACCATCAAGAAACACTTTCATTCATGTTAATATCTTCTCCTCATTTTCCTGTAATTTTAGGAATTCCCTGGTTACGGTCACAAAATCCAATCATCAATTGGGAAACCAAGGAGATAACCTTTCTCCCGAAGTGCAGTTCTACCATCAGTCCAACTGTAGCGGCTCCAGTTACCCAGAACTTGGAAGAGGTGATACAGGTACCTACTCTCCCTCTGATATATCAGGAATTCTCAGACATTTGTGATAAAAGGAAGGCAGATCAACTTCCCCCACATAGACCGTATGACTGCCCCATAGAATTGCTTCCTGGAGCAGCGATTCCTTTCGGCCATGTTTACCCGTTGGCGGCTCCGGAATTAAAATCTTTACGAGAGTATATAGATGAGAATTTAGCCAAGGGGTTTATCCGACCATCTTCTTCACCAGCGGGAGCTCCAATATTCTTTGTAAAGAAGAAGGATGGTACTCTAAGACCCTGCATTGACTACCGGGAGTTAAATAAGGTAACCATTCGTAACAGGTACCCGTTGCCCCTAATTCCAGAATTGTTGGAAAGAGTTCGCCAGGCCAAAGTATTTACCAAATTAGATCTTCGTGGGGCATATAATTTACTCCGTATACGGCCCGGAGACGAATGGAAGACAGCTTTTAGATGCCGGTATGGACATTTTGAATATTTGGTGATGCCATTCGGACTCTGTAACGCTCCTGCTGCTTTTCAACATTTAGCCAACGACATTTTCAGGGATTTATTGGACCAATATGTGGTAATTTACCTTGATGACATCTTAATCTTTTCTGACTCCTTACAGGAACATCAGGAACATGTCAAGACCGTACTTAGACGTTTGAGAGATAATCATTTGTACATCAAACTCGAAAAGTGTGAGTTCCATTGTTCTGAAATTCAATTTTTAGGCTATGTTATCTCGCCTCAGGGATTGAATATGGAGTCCAGCAAGATCCAGGCAATCTTGGACTGGCCGGTACCAGGAAACATTAAGGAGGTACAGCGATTCATTGGCTTTGCTAACTTTTATAGACGGTTTATCCGAAATTTTTCAGAAATTGTCCGTCCCATCACTCTCCTCACCAAGAAGGGGAAGAAGTTTGAATGGTCTTCGCAAGCTCAGGAAGCCTTTGATCGCCTGAAGGGTTGTTTTACCACGGCTCCAATATTGATGCATCCGGATCCTGCACAGCCTTTTATCGTGGAGGTGGACGCGTCTGACTGTGCATTGGGAGCTATCCTCTCACAACGTACCGGAGACAAAGGTTTGCTGCACCCGTGTGCCTTCTTCTCTCGTAGGTTATCTTCTGCAGAACTTAACTATGATGTGGCAGATAAGGAACTTTTGGCAATTATTTCTGCCTTTAAGGAATGGAGACACCATTTGCAGGGGCAACTCAGCAGGTAGTAGTACTCACGGATCATCGCAATTTGGAATTCCTTAAGTCTGCCAGGTGTCTTTCTCCTCGACAAGCTAGGTGGAGTTTGTTCTTGAACCAGTTTAATTTTATTATTTCGTACCGCCCAGGTTCACGTAATGGGAAAGCTGACGCATTATCCCGAATCCATACCGTGGATTCGGTGCCTGGGACCCCGTCGAAGACCATCTTGTCGGAGGCCAATTTCGTTGGAGTGCTCCGGAACCGGGACTTGTGGCAGGAGATCAAGCTGGCCTATGACGGTGACGTATTTCTTGCAGCTCCACCTGACAATGTGAATCTTGTCCTTCGGAATGGTGTGTGGCTTAGAGATCGATGTATTTATGTCCCAGAGGCTGTAAGACTTCGAGTTCTCAAATTGGTCCACGACTCTAAATTGGCTGGTCATAGGGGGTACAGAAGACGCAGGAATTGTTAACTCGTTTTTTTTGGTGGCCTACCTGCTTGAAGGATGTGAATGACTATGTCCGCTCTTGTGAAGTTTGTGCCCGGTACAAGGTTCCTCGCGTTTCACCTACTGGTCTTCTTAAACCGCTACCTGTACCGTCTCGCCCTTGGGGGTCTATTTCGATGGACTTTATTGTGGAGTTACCCACCTCTGGTGGTAAAAATACTATTTTGGTGGTAGTAGATCGTTTAACGAAAGCTGCTCATTTCATTCCGTGTGCTGGTCTTCCCTCAGCTACAGAGACAGTAGATCTAGTTATCCAGAACATTTTCCGGCTGCATGGGGTACCAGATGACATCATTTCTGACCGGGGAATACAATTTACCTCTAGATTTTGGAAAGGATTTTGTTCTGCGCTCCACATTAATGTTTGCTTGTCTTCTGCATACCATCCTCAGACCAACGGGCAGACCGAACGGACAAATCAAACCTTGGAGCAATATCTACGCTGTTACGTCAGTCATTTGCAGGACGATTGGCTGAAGCTACTTCCTCTAGCGGAATTTTCGTACAACAACTCCCAAAGCAGTTCCACGAAGGTAACGCCTTTTTTTGCCAACCTGGGTTATCATCCAAGTATTTTGCCTAGGTCTCCGGTTACGATTTCGGTACCAGCGGTTGAAGACAGAGTGACGGCGTTGCAACGTAATCTTGAAGTTTTGAAGGACTCCCTGACCACAGCACAGGAGCGTTACAAGAAGTCGGCCGATAGATTCCGGAAACCAGCACCTATGTATAAGGTAGGAGACTCAGTTTGGTTGTCCACCAAGAATCTAAAATTGGGTGTTCCTTCGCAGAAACTGGGACAGAAATTCATCGGTCCATTCAAGATCACTGGGATTGTGAGCTCTGTTGCCTGTCGGTTGAAGCTACCACGGACTTTAAAGGTACACCCAGTATTTCATGTTTCCTTATTAAAACCAGTCTCTCCTAACACTTTCAGGGACGTATCGTACCTCCCCCTCCACCAGTGTTGGTTGATGGCGAAGAACAATTCGTGGTACAGGATATTGTTAATTCGAGACTTCATAGAAACCGGCTTCAGTATCTAGTTAGATGGCAAGGTTACTCTCCTGAAAATGATTCTTGGGAACCAGTAAGTAACATCAATGCACCTCTGAAGATTGCTCAGTTTCATCGGAGATACCCGGACAGGCCTGGTCCAGGACCGTCCGGAGGCCGTCTTTAGGGGGG
This sequence comes from Oophaga sylvatica, assembly GCA_033576555.1. NCBI lineage: Eukaryota > Metazoa > Chordata > Amphibia > Anura > Dendrobatidae > Oophaga > Oophaga sylvatica. Next base: position 305,317,974 of record JARQOD010000002.1, on the reverse strand, counting down.
AGTAATGTCAGTATTCCGGGTTTTCTAGGTAACTTTTTCAATGATTTTGCCCTTTGTTAAAATGGAGTTTGCTGTTTTGTGTGCCCTACTTCCTGTTCGTTTGTTTAAAGCCTGGCTCAGGTGTTGGTTTCACTGCTGGAATATTCTGCTTCCGTTTCCCTGCAACCCAGCTGCTTTGTTCCTCACAGATCTTTGTGTATTTACCAGGAAGTGCATAGCCTTATCTTCAGGTGTTTCTCAGCCACAGCAGTTTCTACCCATGGCTCTGGACATTCTTGCATATGTAAGTTGCACAAAGTACTGTGTTATCACTAAACTGTTGACTTGGGAATTTAACCCTTGGTTCACTCCATCTGATAAGAACTGTGTTTCTGAACTGTTGCTGTTTAACCCTTTGTGCATTACCTCTGGTGAGAGCTGTTGGAACTGTTACTGGAACCTTACTGACATATGAACTTGTTGTTGGACTTCACTGAATTAAGCCACAACTGAGATTAACTTGTTCCTGGACCTCCCTGTGTTTTCTTCATACCTGGATCTGACTCTTCACACACCAGCAGTGTGTAAATCCAGCCACGTTATCTGTGCATCAGACTTACCTTGTGGTCACATTTGTGTGAGGACTCCGTCGTAAGAACTTTACCACCCTCGCTATAGAGGTTCAAAGACTTATATATCCGGATTCATATAACTGGACTTGTGTATATATATATGGACTCATTGCATGTCACTACGGGTTGTTTGAATATTGTTTTCGGGTGTTTTGCTGTTTCACAAATACATTATTTGCATTCAAAGAAACCCGTCTCTGATTGTTCATTGCCCCACGCTATCAGAATCCTCGAGTTCCTACAATAGTATTACAGCGGGTATTACGTCACCGCTCAGCGCTGGAGAGCTGCAGGAAGCCGGGGAGAGCTGCAGGAAGCCGGGGAGAATGCAGGATTGCAGGAACATTCAGCGATGGCACGGGGAGGGTGAGTATGATGTCCCAGCCACCGGCTCCTGCCGCCGCATCCCCTCCCCCGCTGGTTTCTGCCCTATGACTCGTGTATAAGCCGAGGGGCATTTTCAGCACAAAAAAGGTGCTGAAAATCTCGGCTTATACACGAGTATATACGGTACTTAAATACTTATTTGTGTGTATTAAAGTATATACAGAGGGTATGGAAGTATTCAGACCCCTTAAAATTTTTCACTATTTGTTTCATTGCAGCCATTTGGGAATTCAAAAAAGTTCACTTTTTTCTCATTAATGTACACTATGCACTCTGCACCACATCTTGACTGAAAAAAACAGAAATGTAGAAAATTTTGCAAATTTATTAAAAAAGAAAAACTGAAATATGGTCATAAGTATTCAGACCCTTTGCTCAGTATTGAGTAGAAGCACCCTATTGAGCTAGTACAGCCATGAGTCTTCTTGGGAATGATTCAACAAGTTTTTCACACCTGGATTTCGGGATCCTCTGCCATTCTTCCTTGCAGATCCTCTCCAGTTCCAACTTGTTGGATGGTAAACGCTGGTGGACAGCCATTTTCAGGTCTCTCCAGAGTTGCTCAATTGGGTTTAGGTCAGGGCTCTGGCTGGGCTAGTCAAGAATGGTCACAGAGTTGTTCTGAAGTCACTCCTTTGTTTATTTAACTGTGTGCTTAGGGTCATTGCCTTGGTGGAAGGTGAACCTGCCGCCATGTCTGAGGTTCAGAGCACTCGGGAAGAGGTTTTCATCCAGGATATCTCTGTACTTGGCCAAATTCATGTTTAATTCAATTGCAACCAGTCGTCCTGTCCCTGCAGCTGAAAAACACCCCCATAGCATGATGCTGTCACCATCATGTTTCACTGTTTGGATTGTATTGGGCAGGTGATGAGCAGCGCCTGGTTTTCTCCACACATACCACTTATAATTATCACCAAAAAGTTCTATTTTTGTCTCATCAGACCAGAGAATCTTATTTTTCATGGTCTGGGAGTCCTTCATGTGTTTTTTAGCAAATTCTATATGGGCTTTCTTATGTCTTGCACTGAGGAGAAGCTTCCGTCGGGCCACTCTTCCATAAAGGCCCAACTGGTGGAGGGCAGCAGTGATAGTTGACTTTGTGGAACTTTCTCCCATCTCCCTACTGCATCTGTGAAGCTCAGCAACAGTGATCTTGGGGTTCTTCTTTACCTTTCTCACCAATCCTCTTCTCCCATGATTGCTCAGTTTGGCTGGACAGCCAGGTCTAGGAAGACTTCTGGTGGTCCCAAACTTCTTCCATTTA